>OX421453.1:12615560-12623060 GCA_949126865.1 Montipora capitata
TGCGATTCTGAGAAAACAAAACATTAGTTTTGGAATGTTCATTGTCCCATGACTTGAACGAGTAATACAGATGGTATCAATTACAAGAAAAAAAAAACAACAGGGGAAAGAAAAACAGAGACCACAAAGTTAACTACCTTTTCGGCTTGCAGTTTATTCATCGGGTATGGAAGTGGTTTCCTTTTCCTACACACTAACATTCCAGATATCATAGTACTCTGGTGTTCACGATTTTCGCAGTTTCGCTTTAAAACAATCAGACTCGGAGAAAATTCAGAGGCGAACTATAATCCGGAATAATTGAACACTAGTTGCCTATTAGTTAGCGTAACGATCCCCAAAGATAGCTTCTTAACTTACTTCCAAAAAGTCTGTCATAGAAAAGTATTGTCTTACCTTCTTTCATTCCAGTTTTCGCGTGACGAAACAATTCCGCACAGTACACAGGTGAAGCCACAAGAACGATCAGCAAGAAGCACATGAGAAACTTGGCACCCATAGCTTGTTGTTCAGCAAAACGGCCCAAAACGACACAAGAACAAGACAGTATTCTGGCGCTAGTCAGCAAAAAGTTAACCTTGTAAGAACTTTGTAAGATCTTGTAAGGTTGTTGAGCTGTACCAGTGCTTCTTAGCTTCTCCTCGCCTGGAACAGAAATGAAGATCTCTCAGACACACATGTAATGTATGTAGTCAGTTGATGTATGTTGGGTTTACCTTACTGTGCTCTGTGATTGGATGGAAAAACTCGTTCCACTAGTTGTTCAACCAATGAGAAGCAAAACCAAACTAATCGTCACGTGCATCCTGCCTTAGCTTGTTAGTTCTTGTCGTGTCGAAAGAAGATCAGGATACGACGAGAGGATCATGATCTTTTAATCCTGTCCCTTTAGAGTTCCCTCAAACCTGTCTTGACGGCAAGCACCCCTCAAAATCAATCAACCAGCTAGACCCGGAAACAGTAGTCTAACGGGGTGTAGTGTACCTTCCGCTTCTATCCCAAGAAGGAAAAGTAATGAGCAAAGGACCACCAACGATAATGCTGCTTGTTTACGTAGGATGGGTTTTAATGTTGTTTTTGGCCATCTATAATTTGTATTGTGAGACACCATCTTGACACGTTTGGGCTCCTTGCCTCTTAGGGACAGGGGGTGTGGGAAAACCGGCGTGTGTCGGAGGACAAGAGAGTCCAAGGTACGGAACTTGATATCGTGAACGGGTCATTGCATGCAATTGTGCGATATAATTAATTCTGTAATTTCCGCTCGCTTTGCAGCTTGCTTCACTTTGCTGACAGTACTTTAGTATTGTAATTGGCTCAAGCATAAACATGATTTGTGATCCAATCTCGCCAATTACTATACTATAATCGTGTACCCAGATCTCTTGTGGACGAATTGAGATCTGGTCAAGTAAGAAAATACATTTTTTTTGATTGGCTGTTAAAACTGACTAGTGTCCAATCCCTTCTTTGAACTTTTGCGCGGCCAGCTTGAAACTCTTCTAGGGAGTTATATTTCCATGACGATAAAGAAAATTTAAATTTCCTGCCCCCCGTGAATGACAAAAGGAAGTCGGTCTGTATAGTCATGTTTCCCCTGTTGTCTAAAGTTGTTCGAGTTGTCAACCGGCACCAGCTCACCAGCGACCTTGGCGGAAATATAAATTCTAACTGATCTTGTAGACTTGAAGGGTTGATTCATGTAACGAATCGCATATTGTTCATGTCAAGAACAAGACACCAAAATAAAAGACAAAAAGTTGCAGATATAAACAATATTCAGTATTATTCTTTGTGTGCATATGTTTGAACTGAAAAGTGACAACATGAACTAGCCCAGTGAGAGCCGAACTGCAGCAAAAGCTATCCAGTCACGAGTAAATTGCTGAAGTCATTCAGTTAGTAATCCGATACGCAGTGCCCTTCGTCGGCCACAACACAGACTATCTTTCTTTATAAACACCTCATGATAACAACATTTCTCTGCATTTTTTACAACTGACAAGCATTTCTGGATGAGCAAACAAGATGTATCAGCACATACAAACTTAAACACATTTTCAACAGAATCACCTCGCACATTAATCCCTAAATCATTGTCCGCTCGCCTGAACAGCTAAGCTGGATAATTTATGCTGACTTTCCTTGTTTCTTAATTTAACTCAACTTGATTCATCATCAAAGTGGTCAATGGCGACACAATAATTACAATCGTACAATAATTTCCGCCATGAAACAAGCTATATTCGACCGGTAGCAGCTGTTATATTGAGGACTTGCCATATCCTTTTGGAAGGACGGCTAAGGCGTCTCTATTTTGCTGCACAACCGCTCTCAAAGCCTCCAGCTGTTTTTGTATTAAGGTTCCAAGCGAAAACTCACGGCTGACCAACACTCCATTTTAAACTAGAACGCTCCATGAAAGCGTACACACCGGGTTGCCTGTAGTATGCGTTACACAAAAACAGAAGGCACTGAATTGGGTGGGTTCCAGTTAATCATTTTTTCAAGTGGGGGGTCATTAAAACCATTTGAGGGTCACCCACACATCGCGCCAGCAGAGGCCCTTTGGCTCACACGTTTACACCTTTAATTATTTTGTAATATCCTGTCCCATTTTGAGGTCTTTTAGTTTTTTAAGCTTCGGTAATAAATCCAGTTCAAAGATAAAACACGCTCTTGAGTAAAATTCACTCGTTTCTTCTCTGATAAAGGAAAAAAAATAACATAGTTTTTATATATAGCTCTGAATCGAATTCTCATCGAAAGATTAATGACAATCGATCGTAAAAAGACGAAGATTTCTACAGTCTCTGACTTTTACGATGTTTTGTCAAAAGGAAGAAATTGATCACGTGCTGGGCGACCATAAAAGTGCACGTGATCACCTTGTGTCAAGTGAATGAACTACGGGAAAGAATGTTAATCGTTCGTCGTTTTCAGAGTAAAAGAATGTCTTTAGTTTTTTAATTTTGTTGTAATATTTAACTGAATATTTACATTTCATCTGTAAAGGAAGCCTTCTTTGTTGGGTTCTTGAGAACGTGTCTATTTTGACTTTCGACTTGAGAACGTATCTATTTTGACTTCAGGGTGAACTATTTACACAATCGCGAGGTTGAGAGGCCATGTAATTGAAAATCTGAACATCCATGAGATACAAAAACAGACTTGCGAATTATCGCAAATCACAATGCTCACAAGCACAAAAGCAGAAGAAATGGTTAATAAATATGAAGTTTGTTACTATCTGAACGTTTTTGCTTTGGAGGAAATGGATATATTGTGACGCAAATGATGTAAAAAAGCGCAAAAAGCGTGAGTCCTCGCACTACCAAGTCGTAGCAATAAATTGGATTAACCAGGAAGTTATTCCCAAATAAATTTCATTTTACACTACAATGACAAAATCATTTGCCAGAGAAATAACATTCCTGTCTCCTCACCTATCACATTTCAACGCACGTATGCAAATTTGTTAACTCATTTTCACCGCGTCCCGATTGCCGCGAAATTTTTCTTCTTTCAAATGTTAACAAAAATATTATTTGTCGTCAAGCGTTGCATCTTTTATGTTCAAATAACCGCTAAAAATAAAGATTTTTTAACGATCTATCCGTAAATATGTTTTCATAATTTAATATCCTCTGTCAAAACTTGCACAACAATCAAATCACAAAAATAGCAACGCACGCAACAAATTTAGTCGCATTTACCTCTTCGTCGAATTCTCATGCTTAAAACATGAATTTTTAGTTATTGTGAAAATCTTTCTATATTCGTTAGCAACCATCCTTACAAATTTCAGAGAAATCGACTGGTCCGCGAATATTTTAAGAGTTTTTTTCAATGGGATGTCAAAAGGCAAGGTTCGGGCGATCAAGTTGCGCGTGTGACCCGTTACCGTAGTCACTAAAACATGGAAAGACCTAAAACCACCTACAACCATCTACAACCACCTCAAAAATATCAACATCCACCAACAACCACCTCAAAAAAATCCACAACCACTCACAAAGAATCGAATACCATCTTAAGCCAGCCATCATTGTATAAAATAAGCAAGACGACAATATGTGGTTACCATTTAGCCAAAAAAATCCGGAAGGCATGATCGTGGCATAAAGGTAAGCAATTTTCCGAATTTGTTAACCAACCGGATGTAAATAGCGCTTTACCCTGCATTCCATCCTGTAAAGGGCGCTAAAATCGTGAAAAAGGGCCTTGAAACGGAACGATCCTCACGAATTTCACGAATTCCGGGAAATAGAGTGCCGGCATTTCCCGGAATTTGGGAAATTCGTGAGGATCGTTCCGTTTCCAGGCCCTTTCTCACGATTTTAGCGCGGTTTACAGGATGGAATGCAGGGTAAAGCGCCATTCTCATCAGGTTGGTTTTTAACAAATTCGGAAAATCGATTACCATTATGCCACGATCATGCCTTCCGGATTATTTTGGTTAAATGGTAACCACATATTGTCGTCTTGCTTATTTTATACATTTATGGCTTGTTTAAGATGGTATTCGATTCTTTGTGATTGGTTGTAGATGTTTTTGAGGTGGTTGTAGGTGGTTGAAGATATTTTTTAGGTGGTTGTGGATGGTTGTAGATTTTTTATGAGGTGGTTGTAGGTGGTTGTAGATGGTTTTAGGTGGTTGTAGGTGGTTTTAGGTCGTTCCATGTTTTAGTGACTACCGACCCGTTACAAGTATTTTTTCACAAAATGTTCCCGAATCGTCAAGTATCACCACAGAAGACAAGAACATCACTGTAAAAGCTTATTCTATGCAAAAAGTAGGTTCTGGAGGTAATTTTGAGAGTGGAAATCAAGCCTACGGCACACGAGAATAACAAAACTCACGAGGCAGAATGTATACTTATATTTAATTAAGTTAACACAACAGAAAGACGCTAACCTCATTTTGACACGAAAATGCTTTATTATTGCCATAAAAACTATCCAGTTAAGCTTGCATATTATAAAACATGATGAATTCATAAAGGCCACCTTTTCCAGCGAACATTTTTTTGAAACAAACAACATATTTGCTATTAGAGGCAAAAACCCCTTCCTATTTCATTACGCAAACCGTTTCCATGAAGGACCTTTTCCTTGAATAATGAAGCACAAAACAGACGACAAGCTTTCTTTCAAATAATTCTTGGCTGTCACATTTCCAATTATTTTTTTACCTGAAGACTGTGCAGAGTTGATCACAGATCCACTTAAGGTGTTCGAATGGTTATCTGTCTTTGTTAAACCCATAAGTTACCAGAGAATTTTCCATTTGGTTTCAGTGTTCTACAGAACAGCACACTTGGTAAAATATTAGAAATACAGTACAGCTCACTTTGATTTCGGCTCGACAGGCGATAGATTGTTGTCGAAGTCCATTACTCGTCGCTTTTAAGATTCCAGGTGTTTGTTTTTCGCCGCCTGCCTAGTAGTTTATCCAACTGACTTTCCATTATTGAGCTCCGTAAGGGTATATTTTGTTTAAGGATCCACTAAAACGCCATTCGCGTTACATGACTTTCGACGCCATTGCAGGCTAAGTTAATGATTCTACTGTGTCCACCAGAGAAATATACGCATTTCCACTACCCTCTCGATCCTAAGAAAATACGCGTAGAAGGCTCTATGCACAAAGACACCACTTACCAGGGGAGTGACAGGCAAGACTTTTACTGACACGGAAAATGAAAATAAAAATAAAACGGAAAAATCTACCCATTTTCCGACTGGGATTGCCACACGGCAACCCAGTAAAAAGAAAAACACCCAACAAATGCCACCCATTTTCCGACTGGGATTGCCATACTGGCAACCCAGTAAAAAGTTCATCGTTCGATACGGCCGCCACAACTCTCGTACCCAGAGTTTTCGTCCCCACTGCGCACGCTTGAAAAAACGAGAGACTGGGAAAGATCCATTTGGGTAGCGATTTTGATTGACTTTCGAAGAACAATACCAATGACCAGAAGTAAATCGTAAATCCAACATGGCCACTTCGGCCATGTTGAAATCTATACGTAAGCATGCACACTTCGACCGGAAGTCCGGTGTTCTCGGACTTCCAAATCAGATCTTTCCAGAGTCGCTCGTTTCCCGACCGCTGAACATGAAGACTCTGGGTACGAGAGTGGGCTGCCACTGGCCACTTTGAAATTTATTTCAGGCATGCGCTCTTGTCACATTCCTGACAGGCATCGGTTTTGACCAGGGGGGCATTCCTTTTGTATGGAAAACCCGGTTGTTCTGGTGGTAATCTTTTCCACTGGAGATTCTTCGAAAAAAACAAAAGGCATACTTTCTAAGGTATTCCTCTTTTCTCGTTTTTACCGGAATGATCAAAAAATCCTGTACCATCTGCGGCGTCCCACTAGTTTTATGCTGCTTGATGAATTAAACGCGCGCTTTGGTGCTGTTAGTGCCTCAGTGTAAAAGGAACACGCTCGTCCAGTTCCATTTTGATTGAAGAAAATTGTTCTGTTCCTTTTGACAGATAATTCTCCCCGGTTTTTCCATTCAAATAGAAAATCTCGCCTTCGTTTTCGTCCACAAGAGATCTGGGTACGAGATTAACTACACTATCAACATATCCTCTACCTCTGAAATGACTATTATCGACAATTCGAAATTTTCTCTGGAATGACTGTTATCGTCATTTTAGGATTACTCTGTCCCAGGACTTGTGGTAGCAGATGAAAAGAAAAAAGGAAAAGTGGCATTCCTGGAAGGGATTTGAACCCGGAGCTCCCACTATGAAGGAACTGTTTTTATCTATTTAACACTGAACTAAAGATCAACTGGCTGACAATAGCACCAATTATTTATCAAATCTAATTCGTATATATAAAATCATTGCTGAATAGTTGTTAAGGTCATTCCCCTGTTTTGCACTACGCAACTCTACTGCGCATCCTAATTGGCAACATCACCTCCATCAACAAGCTCAAATCATGCAATCTGGGGACCTAAAATATCTCTTTACTGTATATGTACAGAAAATTAAATCAACAAAACTGATTTAAGACATATCTGTGATGAACACTTTCTAGGTTGGTTGAAATAGTTTTTGTGCAATTTGTCTATTTTATAGTCTCATTCTGAACGTTTGGCCTTGATTTCCTTCTGTTTCCATGGTAACACATAATTTCTTGTAATAAATTCTGATCCAAATTTTATTAAAGTGGTTTCACAACTACTTATGTCTCCTCCTGTAGGTAAAAAGGGACTTGACAGTACAGCATTACAAGTATATTTAATCTGCAAATTTAAGAGTTTGAGTCATGTAGCAGGAGGGCTGGGTCTGAAATCCCCAGCCATAGCTCACTAACGAGTATGGGCACCCCCTCTTTTTCCTCATTCATTCTAATCAAGTACCAATAGCCTTTGCATAAAAAAGAATGGTCATATTTCTATTGACAGAAATTTAAAAAATAAGGAAAACAGAGTTAACTGTAGTTTTTATGTTTTGCATTTTGATCACCAAGG
>OX421453.1:12625560-12635560 GCA_949126865.1 Montipora capitata
AAACAGTGAAGTTACTAGTTCGCCACTGGGTTTCCCGGCGTTTTAACATTCACGCGCTAGCTAGTAGGTACAGAGCCCAGTAAGTGCCCCCGAAATTTTACTCTCGTTTTTTGATATCTCCACTTTTTTCTCGACTTTTTTTCTCGACTTTTTTTCCGACTTTTTTCTCGACTTTTTTCTCGAATTTTTTCCAGACTTTTTTCCCGACTTTTTTCTCGGTTTGTGACCAACATTTTTCTCGACTTCGTGATCGAATGAAATCAAAATGGCGGCAGTAAGGCTGTCCTTCTTGCTTTTTATTGCAATTCTATCGGAAAGTGCCGGGGTTCTTCCGCCTTATTTACCGGCCTTGAACCTCGATGATCAGCCGGTTGAGCGAGACACACTGATTGAACAATACTTTTCTACTGGACTCAGCTATGACGAGATCTTGCTTTTTTTGGGCTTGCTACACGGGATAACGTTAAGCATCCGCTAACTGAAACGAATATAGCGTGCTCATGGTCTTAGAAGGAGATCTAGAGGTAACTGCAGCGATCCACGACAGGTTTGTCGTGCAGTTCAAGAGGAATTACGGGGCAGCGGCAGCACTATCGGATACAGGCAGATGACTCAAAGGCTTGCAGTAAACTGCGGGCTTGTAGTTGATAAGGAAACGGTGAGAGAACTGTTAAAAATATTAGATCCTGATGGGGTAGCTGCACGATCAAGACATAGAAGAAGCGAAGACAGTACAGAACAAAGGGTCCAAATCACCTATGGCATATTGATGATATGACAAGTTAAAGCCCTTTGGCTTTTGTGTACACGGCGCCATTGACGGGTATAGCCGACGTATTATGTGGTTAGAAGTCGGCCCTTCTAACAATAACCCTTCTATCATAGCACAGTATTTCGTTGACTGTGTCAGACAAATCGGAGGAACGCCTAAGATGATACGAGCGGACTGTGGGACAGAAAGTACATACGTTGCAGCTCTACAGCGCTTCTTCAGGCGAGACGGGAATGGGAAACAATGGCTGCCGATAAAAGTTTTCTGTATGCAAGTCAGTTTCCAATCAAGGTATTGAAGCATGGTGGGGTATACTTAGGAGGGGCTGTGCAGAATGGTGGATTCGCTTTTTTAAAGATATGAGGGTCTGCGGTCTTTACTGTGATGATGTACATAGTGCAAGCGGAATGTCTTAAGTTCTGTTTTCTGCCTGTGATTCGCAACATGATGAGCTTCATAAAGTAGCTGTACTGTGGAATTTGCACAAGATAAGGCCATCAACCAATGCTGAGTCACCCAGTGGTAGACCTGACATGCTTTACTTTTTTCCAGAGTGTACTGGAGGAGAAGACCTCAAGGAATTTGTAGACCTTGATGATGTCGATGTTGCAGAGGAAAGTTGTTGTCACAGGTCTCCAGGAAGTGGTTGCGTTGAAGAGTTCACTCACTTAGTATCGATTATAATGCAAAAGCAAAACCTCAGTATTGCCACAACTGCTGAAGAAGCAGTCATATTATATTCCACTTTGCTCGAGAGCATTGAAGACCTAGTTTAATTCGGCAATCTCTTGTGCTCGGACTGCATGTAAACTCTCTCTTCACCAGAAAAGGGTCTTCTTATTGTTCGAGGATTAAGAAGCACAGAATTTTAAAAAAAAAAATTTCTTTGATGATTGTAAGCCTGTATGCCTCAAGTATTAAGCAATAAAGGTACCTTTTCCCTCGAATGACCCTTTGGACTTCGGTGTCTAAGCATCATATTTGACAGTTGACTGAGCTGACGACCGACATTTTACTCCATTGAGACCCAGTGTTTGATGTAAGACCAGTTTGTTTCTCTGTATACAGATGTGGAGGCTGGCATTCTTGACTGAGATAATATTGGCATCATGCAGATGTACATACCGGCTCCCGTGCCTTTCTCTGCTATACAGCCCGCACAGAGTAAAAAAAGATTTCACTAAAATTGATCTGTGTAAATTTTGAATTTCACATATTTTGCATATTTCTTCTATCGCTCACCTCCCGCCCTCCTCCGCATTTTTTCGAGTCCCGCTTTTTCCCCTCTCCCCTACCGTCTCCCGTACCCCTCCCCCTGTCCCAACCTCTACTTTCCTCTATTTCCAGCGTCTACCTTTCGGCAACATTCCACTTACTCATGGTAATTACCCCTAATGAAATTTATATACCCCAACTCTCGATGAAGTCATCAAGTGCGCTTTACATGCATAAAAATAGAACCGAAAAGTCATTGCAAAAAATATCTACTAATAGTTGACACAACAGCTGCCCCCGCTGCGAAGAGTTTTTTTTTTTTTTTTTAATCCCAAAGGCTCGTCTTTCCATTTCAGTACTCGAAAACCTTTCTGTATACCATGGTAATTCCATGAATCTTGTACGACATTAATCCGATCACTAAAATAATTTACCCTTGAAAACAATTAGCTCCTATCAAAAATACCATAATAATCTTTGTTTGTCCCTCCACAATTTCGCATAAGCTTTGTTTTTATTTTATCTTGGGACTTACAATGGTCCCAAGAAAAACTAGAAACAATGCTTATGTACGGGACAAACAAAGAGCATTATTGTTTTTTTTTTATATTGGCTAATTGTTTTAATTTTAGCCAGTTAATAAGCTACACAACAAGGGAACCTATTTTAAAAACGCTGATGTTGATTGATGCTCAGATTGAAGGTTCTCATCACCTTGGTGATTCAGAATTGTTGTCTCCCATAATTATCTAGTGGCTTGAACAGTAAAAAATAAGAATGACTTGAAATTCTTACGCTCTAAGGGAAGTCTAATTATGTCTGGCCAGTGTATTCAGATGGCTCATAAAAAGTTAAATACAAATACAAAGCGCTGTTAAGTAAGGTGTGACCACTCAGGTTCTAGAATCGAATTTCTAACACAAGAGGCCATATTCGGCCTATCCTCTGGCCGATTCCTATGTTTTATTTAAGAAATGCTAGGATGAAGTTGAATCATCTTTGCTGGTGTTTTTTTTTAAGGCTGGTTGTAAGTAAATAAGTAGGAACTTTAAACTGCAAGTCAGCAAAGCCCTGATGAAACAAGTTCGTACATGTAAATATTAAAGAAATTACGGGAAAAAGAACTTGCAATGCGTTGAAGGTAATAGTTCATAATAAATATGTATTCAAATTTTATTTTGTCA
Organism: Montipora capitata; assembly: GCA_949126865.1. Taxonomy (NCBI): domain Eukaryota; kingdom Metazoa; phylum Cnidaria; class Anthozoa; order Scleractinia; family Acroporidae; genus Montipora; species Montipora capitata. The sequence continues at coordinate 12,628,732 of OX421453.1, forward strand.
GCATCACAAATGTTTGTAAACGTTGGAATGCTGACACCCCTAAAGAAAAAGCAAGTCATTTTTGTGAGCAAATGTATATTATAGGTAGAACACTTACTAATGCATTTATCCTGGAAATGTATATGGGGCAAAGGTTGAATCACAGATCATCACTCCTGTACTTTCGGCATAAAGCACAAATAAATGAAAATACTTTTTTTTAACTTTCTGCATCTCTTCATATCTTCTTCGATGCCTCTTCGATTTAAATTAAACATAGCGATGTATTTAGGATGATACTGGCGTATTTTTCCGAATTTTATAAAAGAAATCGCTTTCAGCTTCTGGACACCGCGGTCGAATAAATACTTATTGTTGTGTAAACAAACATCTCATAACAAGACCTGATTATAAGTTTCTTTATTAATTTTATTGGGGCGGCGTTGAATAATTTTGTACACCTGAATGTTTCTGAACATCGCAAATGTATACTGTACGTAAACTTATGTACTGCTTGTAGATGATCCATGCGATGGTACTCCACATTTCAAAACAACTAGTTACAAGAAACACAAATATTATCATAATACAGATTCCGGTATGGCGTCTTTAAACTTCACCTCTCAGAACAAGATAATGTTCGTTCTTGTACTTCTTGCGTAGATCAACATTATTTTTCTTAGTTGCAGTAGTACACACTTTTGCATGCATGGTTATAGGTTTCCGTAATACTTCTGACATTTGTCACTTTCGAAACTAATTCATCACTTTCGCATTTTGTGCTCACAGATAATCTCAACTCATGATCACTAGTGACATACTTTGAATGCAACTTGGCAATATTTTCGATTCACTGACCGATTCGTTCCTGTACCGCTCAATACTTTTTAGCGTGCATTCACTCCGAACAGTGCTTTCTCTGTCCATTCACCTTCTTAGAGCCGACGATTCTTTTGGTCAGCAGGCTTTGCCGATTTGTGGTGGAAACGCGAAAAAACTGGCCGAAAACGCAACTCTGGCCGCCGTGCCTGCGGCCAGAGTAAAAAGGCTAAAAAATTGCCTTAGGGATTGTTTATCAAAACTAACTGCCATATGATAATTTAGAAAATATACAGACTCGCGTGTACAGGAAAAGATCTCCGGCCCAGAACTCAAAAAGGACTCTCTATTTTTGTGACGTGAAGCTTTTTGAATATCAACTTGTTATTTTATTTTTAAACCTAAAATAAACTGCAGGAAATGCAAAATTCTCACCTTGAATGAGCTGATTTGCAAACCCTATGTCATCAATACGACCTCAAGACTTACTTACGGGTATTTGGTAATAAAACGTCATCAATCCTATTTATTCCTGCGCGGCTATCTCTGCCAAACCGAAATCCACTGTGGCATACAAACTATAAACAGCTGTTTTAAGGACGGTGCCTACTATTGTTATTGCGCATACGTTCTGCGCATCTCCAGATACTCGGATTTCCTATCGCCGATGCTTACTAATACAGGAATATTTTTGCGCGGTTTAAAACTATCCGGAGAAAGTAGATTTTAGTAAGTACTCTTGGTATCCAAAAAGAAAATTGGGGGTAACCATGCACTTTTGAGAGATAATGAAGCTTCAATTTGAGAAAGAACGCCATACATTGCTTTGTATTTTAAAGCTTTTTACAAATATTGTTCATGAATTATCTTTGAAAAATGCGTGGTTACCCCCAATTTTCTTTTTGGATTTCAATAACACTTGTTAAGATCTACAGGTCCTGCATAATCACAAACCGGGGAAAAAATATCTTTAATTAGTAGGCACCGTCCTTAAGAAAGGTCGTCGTAAAAAAGTACAATAGTGCACGCGAAAGGTACTATGGGAAATGATAAACTGTGCTTTCCTCGACTCCAGCATTTTAAGTAAATGTACGAAAAAATGTCATGACACACCACAGATATATGTTTGCAAGTCTAAAAGAAAATTAGTTGTACAACTTCAGTGCCATTACAGGTTACCCGCCTTTCGGGGCTGTCGCATGCACTTCAGCATTCCGACAACCTTTCTCGAAACCGCTCTATGTAATGGTATGCATATATGCGCGGACTGCGATTATGCCTCCTCGAGATTTGGCCTCCGGGCAAAATCCCTGTGCGGGCAACAAAGCGACTTACACATCAATAAAACGCTAACTTAATTTCGCCTCAGCAAGGCAGTTCACTTCGTGTCTTCAGCTTTTGCTTTGTTTTAACGGCATGTGCCAACAGATGGTTCACGTGAACAGTGGCCATGTTGATGTAATGAAACAAAACTAGTATTTGCATGAAAGCGGGGTTCAGTTTCCTGAGGATTTTGTTTGGTGCACCCGGCAAAATGGCCTCCGTTTCTTTGTTTTAATTTTGTGCAAGAATATGGTCGCCATCTCGTCATGTGAAAATGATCTATAGCAGTACACAATCATTAGATAGTGGGATGTAATGATACTTTCTTTTCAACGTGCATTATGTTACAATGATAATTAGGTGCAAGGGCATATAAAGATTTAAATACAAGAGGAAACACTTCGTAAGCTATTCTATATCTAGCTGCGGCCGGTAGTAGTTGTAATTATGTAGTTGTATTTAAATCCGCAACTATTTTCTCAGGGGATTCTGATCAAAAATTTTCACGTCCACACGTAATATATTCAAATCGAATTTGCCCGTCCACACGTATCCGGATTCATTCTAGTATTCAGCACTCGTCAGTGACTATTGTCGGCAGAACATGCTTCATTAGGCGTGAGAGTTGGCGGCAAATACAGGTAAAAACCTGTCTCCATATCTCAAAGTGCCTCACGTCCAAGGGCGCTTTGAGATATGGAAACAGGTCTTTACCAGTATTAGCCGCCAACTCTCACGCCCAATGAAGGGAAAGCGAAAAGGTACCTTTATTGCTTAATACTTGAGGCATACAGGCTTTCAATCATCAAAGAAATTTTAAAAAAGAATTCTTTGCTTGCTTTTATGAATGTTACACTGTACTGGTGAAAACATGGGACAATCTGCTGCGGTCACGTGTTGCTAAATCACGTGACCGTTAACAGTTGACCGGTTCACAATTCTTGTTTTTCATTTATATGTGAACAAGCCTCCGAGAAGGAGCCGAAAGCTCGTACGCTTCAACTTTCTATATGTACTGTGTATAAGTTTTTAGTACTAGTTTATTAGTTTAATTCTGTGCTTCTTAATCCTCGAACAATAAGAAGGCCCTTTTCTGGTGAAGAGAGAGTTAACATGCAGTCCGAGCACAAGAGACTGCCGAATTAAACTAGGTCTTCAATGCTCTCGAGCAAAGTGGAATATAATATGACTGCTTCTTCAGCAGTTGTGGCCATACTGAGGTTTTGCTTTTGCATTATAATCGATACTAAGTGAGTGAACTCTTCAACGCAACCACTTCCTGGAGACCTGTGACAACAACTTTCCTCTGCAACATCGACATCATCAAGGTCTACAAATTCCTTGAGGTCTTCTCCTCCAGTACACTCTGGAAAAAAGTAAAGCATGTTAGGTCTACCACTGGGTGACTCAGCATTGGTTGATGGCCTTATCTTGTGCAAATTCCACAGTACAGCTACTTTATGAAGCTCATTGCGAATCACAGGCAGAAAACAGAACTTAAGACATTCCGCTTGCACTATGTACATCATTCTTCACAGTAAAGACCGCAGTCCCTCATATCTTTAAAAAAGCGAATCCACCATTCTGCACAGCCCCTCCTAAGTATACCCCACCATGCTTCAATACCTTGATTGGAAACTGACTTGCCATACAGAAAACTTTTATCGGCAGCCATTGTTTCCCATTCCCGTCTCGCCTGAAGAAGCGCTGTAGAGCTGCAACGTATGTACTTTCTGTCCCACAGTCCGCTCGTATCATCTTAGGCGTTCCTCCGATTTACAAAAATTTGGTTTTATCAACGGAGTTGATAATGTAAATTGGCCACCGTACAGAGATTCTAAAAGCTGACGTTTCGAGACCCTTTGTTCTGTACTGTCTTCTCTGCATTCTATGTCTTCTTGATCGTGCAGCTACCCCATCAGGATCTAATATTTTTAACAGTTCTCTCACCGTTTCCTTATCAACTACAAGCCCGTAGTTTACTGCAAGCCTTTGAGTCATCTGCCTGTATCCGATAGTGCTGCCGCTGCCCCGTAATTCCTCTTGAACTGCAGGACAAACCTGTCGTGGATCGCTGCAGTTACCTCTAGATCTCCTTCTAAGACCATGAGCACGCAATATTCGTTTCAGCTAGCGGATGCTTAACGTTATCCCGTGTAGCAAGCCCAAAAAAAGCAAGATCTCGTCATAGCTGAGTCCAGTAGAAAAGTATCGTTCAATCAGTGTGTCTCGCTCAACCGGCTGATCATCGAGGTTCAAGGCCGGTAAATAAGGCGGAAGAACCCCGGCACTTTCCGATAGAATTTCAATACAAACCAAGAAGGACAGCCTTGCTGCAGCCATTTTGATTTCATTCGATCACGAAGTCGAGAAAAATGTTGGTCACAAACCGAGAAAAAAAGTCGGGAAAAAAGTCTGGAAAAAATTCGAGAAAAAAGCCGAGAAAAATGTCGAGAAAAAAGTCGAGAAAAAAGTCAGGAAAAAAGTCGGGAAAAAGTCGGGATTTTGGATAAAGGGCGAGAGAAAAGTCGAGATACCAAAAAACGAGAGTAAAATTTCGGGGGCAGTTACTGGGCTCCGTAAGTAGGCGAACTTACGGTGGCTCATAAGGGACACATCGATTTTTTCGTCGCAAGTTACTAACTCGCGATGACGTAACTTGCGATAGCAACTTATAACTTGCGATCGCGACTTATAACTTGCAATCGCGACTTATAACTTGCGATCGCTACTTATAACTTGCGATCGCGAGTTATAACTTTCGATTGCAACTTACAACTTGCGATCGCAACTTATAACTTTCGATCGCAACTTATAACTTGCGATCGCAACTTGTAACTTGCGATCGCGACTTATAACTTGCGATCGCGACTTGTAACTTGCGAGTTAGTTTCAGTATCAGTTACATGAAGCATGCAACACCCGCCATTTTTGCTATTAACTACTCAGACGAAAAGGCATGCTTCATGTAACTGATACTGAAACTAACTTTCAAGTTATAACTTGCGAACTTGCGATTGCAAGTTACAACGCGCGATCGCAAGTTATAAGTTGCGATCGCAAGTTACAAGTTGCGCTCGCAAGTTATAAGTCGCTTTCGAAAGTTATAAGTCGCGATCGCAAGTTATAAGTTGCGATCGCAGGTTATAAGTCGCGATCGCAAGTTACAAGTCGCGATCGCAAGTTATCGCAAGTTATAAGTTGCGATCGCAAGTTACGTCATCGCGAGTTAGTAACTTGCGACGAAAAAATCGATGTGTCCCTTATACTAACTGATCCTTTTGAATGAAAAACATATGTACGCCGTGAGTGGGAATCGAACCCGCGTCTCCCTGGTTACTAGTGGCGTGTGCTAACCACTGGCACCATCGATTTCCACTCACGGCATATATCTTTTTTTATTCAAAAGGATCAGTTAGAAGTTCTCCTACTAGCTAGTGACTACATCGTTGAATTTCCAACCTTTGTCATACAAAAATATAATTTGTTATCAACTGGTAGCCTGGGGATCAGTAATCCTGTTTCAAGGAAAAAAGGGAGCGTCATCCGTCCATGACGGGATCACTCATCTGCCCTTACTGAAATATAAAGGAAAGAAAACTCTTAGAATTATTTATTGAAGTTTGAATAACTGTAGTTAAAATGTAAATGCTTATTACTCGGGCCCGTAAGGGTGCGAGTTATAAAACAGGTTAGATTGGCAGTGTTTGATTGGGCAATGCATAACAGAGAGCACGTCGCGGTGTTTTGATTGGGCAATGCATAATAGAAAGCACTTGTCGGTGTTTTGATTGGGTAATGCACAATAGAAGGCACGAGGCGCTTTTTACATTGGTTATTTAAAGCAAACACGTCATTCAAGATCATGAAGAGCACTGTGATGCGTTGTTTGGATTACTGAAGATCGACGTTGCGTTGGCTTAACCGATTTCTTTTTGGGGCACTCAAAACACATACAAAGGAAGGCATACGCTTTTCGCGGTAGACTCACACTAAAAGATGTCAAGCGTCATCTTTGGAATGGGTCGTTCCGCGAACTGAAGGAAAGAAGAATATACTCAAATGTCACTGAAATGGACGCAACTATTGAAAGTGATACAAGTCAAAATACTAATTCTTTAATAAGCAGCGGGTACCTTAATGAGAACTACTCTGAAGATAAAACCAAAAATATTGTTTTCCTGCTCTGGAACCATAATTAAAACTATAAAAATTTCCAAAACTCAGAGCGCAATAAAAGACTAAAAAGACTAGACAAGTGGAATATTTCGTTCGGATCTACCGAACTTCGTCAGCCACAATGTAAATTTGAAAGTTAAGAAGGGTTATATAATGGTCTCCAGGGGGCTAAAATTGTGTCATATACCGGCTAACTCTGAAGATGACTGCGACAAAGAAAATAACTACACAAACAAATGGACGCCATATTGGAATATTCTGAAGACAAAGTAAAAACATTGGCACAGCGAACAAATGGCGTACCGCTTGTACCATTTTCACCGCGAACAAATAACCTCCCGCTCAGTGTACCATTGACTACGGAGACAAGTTTTTTTGTCTATTGCGTTTTTTTTTTTTGTTTTTTTATTGCTAAACAGTTTGCTTCTTTGTAATGTTCTAGCGTATATCCTTTGTTTAACTAGCCATATTAGCGATCGTGTTCACTGCCATCTTGTGTATATTGTGCTGTTCTAGTTTTACAAGATTT
>OX421453.1:12645560-12655560 GCA_949126865.1 Montipora capitata
TTGCCCCAGCCAGTACCCAAGCAGAAAACCTCGCCGCCAAGCCCTTGTCTGCTTTGACTTCAACAAACCTTCCGGTTGTCAACGCCGTTCCTGCTATTTCCCGCACCACTGCCGTCGCTGCGGCTCAAGCAACCACGCCCAGTTCAACTGCACTTTAGTCCGCAAGTAGTAACAGACCAGCCAACCCCAGCGATCGCAGCAAGAAATAAGGTGGGGCAACGCCAGCTGGACTGCAACCCAACTGTATCCACCCCGCTAGATGTAGATAAATTAGTTCTCAAATTAGTTAATCACCCTAATAGCTCTATTGTTAACAATTTAATCAGTGCCCTCCGGTATGGTACTCGCATTGGTTACCTGGGCCCTCACCAACCCCGGGTGTCGCGTAACTTGATATCCGCCTCTCAACATCCTGAAGTCGTTTCTGGGAACATACATAAGGAAGTGCAGTTGGGAAGAATTGCGGGCACCTTTTCCTCCCCGCCCCTACCTGACTTGCAGTGTCACCCTTTAGGCGTGGTCCCTAAAAAGCACTCTGTAGAATGGCGTACTATTTACCATCTCTCTTACCCTGAAGGGGATAGTATAAATGACCACATACCAAAGGATCCTTATTCGTTGCAGTACGTTCGTGTCGATGACGCGATCGCAATTCTGCGGTCCCTGGGTCCTGGGAGTTTTATGGCCAAGACGGACTTGAAATCCGCCTTTCGTCTGATGCCAATCCATAGCGAAGACTAGAACCTTTTGGGTATATACTGGCAATCTCAGTACTACGTAGACTTTTACCTCCCATTTGGGCTTCGCAGTGCTCCTTTCCTTTTTAACCAAATTTCTGATGCCTTGGAATGGATTCTTAAACACAACTATGGCCTCTGCCATGTTATACACATTTTGGACGATTTCTTTTTAGCAGAGAAAACTAAATTTCACTGCCTAGGGAGCTTTACTACCCTTCTTAAGGTTTTCATGTCCCTTGGGGTTCCTACCGTCGCCTCTAAGACCCTGGGGCCCTCACAAGGTCTCGAGTTTATATGGGCGTTGTACTGGACAGTAACCGCATGGAAGCGTGATTGCCCGAAGATAAGCTTGCCAGGATACGGCAATTATTGGACTCTTACCGACCACCGTTCTGCCCGCCTTTTAGATCTCCAATCCCTTATCGGTACTCTGCAATTCGCTTGCAGAGTAGTAGTCCCGGGTAGAACTTTCCTTCAGCGCATTATAAACCTCACCCGAGGGGTAAAGAATCGTTTTCATCATATCCGTTTGAACAAGGAATTTTCCAGGGATATTCAAATGTGGAAGGTATTTCTCGCTCAATGGAACGGGCGATCCTTCCTCCTTGACTCCCGGGTCACCTCTTCCCCCGACCTGCAGCTCTATACCGATGCAGCTAGTACAATTGGGTTTGGTGGTTTTTTCAATGGTAAATGGTTCCAGGGTAGGTGGCCCCCTAATTTACTCATTAACAAGACCAAAGGGATAAGTATTGAATGGCAAGAACTCTTCCCTATTGTTATCTCATGTGCAGTGTGGTACCCCCACTTTTCCGGCAAACGTCTTCAGTTCTGGTGTGATAATCAGAGCGTTGTCGCTATCATTAACTCGGGTCATTCAAAAGCCCCCCAGGCTCATGGACTTGGTGCGTTTCCTGGTACTTGTTTCCATGAAGCATAATTTTCTGGTTGAGGCTCGTAACGTTCCCGGGGCGCATAACAAAATAGCTGACGCCCTGTCCCGTTTTCAGGTTCAACGATTCAGGGAACTCGCTCCCGGTGCCGACCAGACCCCCTGCACCATCCCGCCTTCATTCATGACCCTCTGAAAGCTGAAGTCCTTAAGTATGCCAACTGGGCCTTATCGTGGAACACCAACCGCACGTATACCTCTGGGGAGAAGCGTTTTATTCAGTTTTGTCTCATGAACAGACTAGCCACTCCCACTGGTGACATCCTCCCAGCATCAGAGGGAAGTCTTATCTATTTTGCTTCCTATTTGGCCCGTAACCCATCTTACGTAGTTGGCTAGGGCCAAGGGATTTCTCGATGATATGGGCTGCCTTTACCCTTGGCTTTTTCGCGTTCCTTAGGTGTAGCGAGTTTACCTATCCGGGGGTGTACAGTATTAGTTCTAAGTTTAATCTTACCAAGGAATGCGTTACATTTTGTCCTAGTCTGGTCTGCCCACAGCGCTTGCTTGTTACTCTCAAGTCTTCTAAAACGGATAGTTTTAGGGCAGGGCAATCCCTCGTCATTGCCCGTTGCCCTTCTTTGTTGTGCCCTGTCTCCGCAATGAAGCAATACTTTCTCCTCGCCAAACCACGTTCGGGGCCGTTGTTCTATTTCCAGTCGGGTCGTTACCTCACACGGTCCTCCGTCACTCATTTACTTCGGGACTCTGCCAGAAGCGCGGGCCTCCCGCATGAGAGCCTTAAGGGTCACAGCTTTCGCATAGGGGCAGCGTCTGCCGCCGCCGCTGCGGGCCTACCAGACTGGTTAATTAAGGTGTTAGGTCGCTGGTCGTCAGATTGTTACCAGCTTTATATTCGCACCCCGGACTCGGTGTTACTCTCTGCTGCTCCAAAAATAGCTAGTGTCTCGAGTGATTTTCTTTAGTTTGGCCTTGCTTGGGGGGGATGCATGCCTTGCATGCATCTGTGGCGGTTAAGTCTGCGTAGCGACTTCCCCCAAGCTTTGGAATTGCTTGTGTCTTGCCATCTTATATCCTTGCCTTTATCTTGTCCGATCCAGCCTCTGCTGTGCTGGGGAGATAACAAAGGCTCTGCCAATACCCTTGTTCTATTCCCACGTTAGTGGGGGAATAAGTGAGGCTTCTAGTTTGTGCACCTATCATGAAGTCGCGTAAAACCTGTCACAGGGCTGTGTCCAGGGGTGCCCCCCCTCAATTACGCCATATTGTTGTTTGCTCATTTGTTGTCGTTACACTACCTAGTTGCGTTACACTCTGCTCTTAGTTTAAATAGTGGAATAGTGACATTAACCAGCTTTGGCAGATAAACAACACTCTGTTTAGGCACTGATCTCTAGTGATTAGGGTTAAGCGTTGACTCGAAATGGTTCTGGCGACTCTCTCTTGTCACATTTTTTTTTGAAACTTAGTCGATCTTTAGCGAGAACGTTTCAATTGGTACTTATATACATTAAACTGTCTCACCTTATTTTGGAGTATCCATTCTCGTCTCAACCCTTTAAATACATGTACAAATAAAAAATTAATAGAAAAACAACAACAAACTTCCACTACAGTGTCTTTCTATTTGCTGTTCAGAGCATTCAAAGAAATAAATGTTCTTTTGCTTCAAAACATTACATCGCCCTCAGTTGCATGAGGTGCATGGAATCAACTTCTTCTCTTTCTTAACAGACATAATTTGGCACACTTTCTTCCGTGAGAATATTAAACCATGAGTAAATGTCAACAGAAATTCGCAGGCTACATACACTCTATTTGCATATGCGTGTAATGTTTACTGTGGTTAATACTAATAATTAATATTCATGAAGAAATTGGGACCAGGGAAAAAAGTCCGGATAATAAAAATGTCTGGATAATCTTGGTCCATGTAATAGAGGTTGGACTGTATTACTCCTTGGCTCAAGCCATTTCCTGAGCCAACTAGATTGTACTGTATTCCTTTGGGCACAGAGATCAAAATAGTAATGCAAAAAGTGACAGATGGCAAAAACAATGAAACCATGAGTTGGAACATGTACTTCAAAAGAGTTGTTATAAAAAGTGCTATGTTGTTCTTACATCTTTCCATATTGTGTGACGCAAGTTAAGAAAATTGCATCATTACAAGTTTGGTGGTCTGTGACCTGTATTTATTTTTATTTTTATTTTTTTCATTTAAACCATATTTACAAGGTTTCCACGAAAAGTTAAATCTTTATCAGGACTTGATAGTTGTTCCCCTACTTTTTTTTTCCTGAAATACGCTGCTGAGACCATGGTTTGGATGTTATTCACTTTCCTAGATTAACTCTATTTAAAGGGAGAGTATCACAGTAGTGCATACATGTACATGTATGTTCTAGCCATAGCAAATGTCACGCAGAAAATTTACATGTACAAGGCTGCTACCTAACGGTCGCCTGTCTCGCCTGGGGCGCCTTATTTGCGAGTGTGGGCGACCAAATTTCTGAACAAGTAGCCCGAACAGGCGCCTTACTTGATTCATCCTCACTTTCTTGTAAAATAATTTGATCCCAGCTGGAATTAATGACTCAGGCTACTAACTTTTAATTGTTGGAAGCCCGAAGGGCTCCCGGAAATTTTCTTAGGCAACAGCCTCTATGTACAATCGGAAGTCCTTAGCTCATTAGTAATCGCTTAATACTTAAATACTGTTTATCAGCGCTATTTGTCTGCAGACTGCAGTCTACAGTCTGCAAATGTCAGACACCGATATGGAAGCTCTCCTTGATTTTGAGTTGATAGAAAGAAGTAGCATTATCAATAATTTTGAAGCAAGAAACATCACAATTATCCTGACAATTTTTAGAAAAACTAAGATGCTTGAAAATATGAGAATTTTTATCCCAGAAAAGGTGCTCATTTACATGTGTGTAGAAATGTCTGTTGGTTTCCCCAATAATAATAATAATAATAATAATAATAATAATAATAATAATAATAATAAATTTAAGATTAAACGAGACTTACCTGTAAGTTGAAGTTTGATGTGAATTCTACCGATTCCTAGTCAGGAACAGAGGAGTCACGTGAGATTGCGCGAGCAAGCCAGGTCAGTATTTAACAATGAATGAGCACAGGAAAAAGCAAGGGAGGGGACAAATAAAAAGGATAAATTTGTCCTGTATAAAATATAGATATATATATATATGTATATGTTGGGTGGGCACGTGACTCCTCTGTTCCTGACTAGGAATCGGTAGAATCATCAAACTTCAACTTACAGGTAAGTCTCGTTTAATCTTAAATTCTACCTCATCCTAGTCTACGTCACTAGGAATCACGTGAGATTTCAAAGCCCTGTGGTCATGAATTAAAGACAACAAAAGGTAGGTTTGGCAGACTGTATTTGCCTCTAACAAAACCGAGCCAAAGTTACATGGAGCATTGATTGGTTTCCGGTAAAACTTAGCAAAGGTTCCGTAGTTAGACCATCCTGCAGATTCCAGAATAACTTCTAGCGGCGTTCCCGCCCTGGCAGCAGCACTGGTGGATGCTGCCCTAGTGCTGTGGGCCCCAAATTTGGTGGTATCTATGCCCGCAGCTTTCAAGACATTTTTTGATCCAACGTGAAATTGTGTCCTTACTAACAGGTTTAAATGGTTTCTGAAAACTCAACAGTAACTGATATCTGTTAGTGTCACCCCTATGAACACATATGCTTTCAAATGACAAATAACACATAAATTAGGCTCCTGGTCAATAGCTTCCAGTTCAATAGGCTTCTGCTGTTTCCCTGGTCGGGAGTGCTTCTGGAGGCTGGTCAGATAAAAAATACATGTCTTGTCTGACATGTCCATATGGTTAACATCTAGGCAGTGAAAGGTTTGTGTTCGCTGACCAGTTAACAGAGCTAGTAACATAACAACTTTAAATGTAAGTTTTTTAAGTGAAATGCCCTCAACAGGAGGGTAGGAACGAAGATGAGTTAATACTTGACTGACATCCCAGATGGTTTCATAACGTGGTAATGAGGGCTTCTGTTCAAAAACACCCTTTAGAAATCGCTTTACTAATGGGTGTGTACCAAAGGTAGCAGAGTCACTAATGACAGGTATTGTTGAAATGGCTGATCTTGCTGTACTAACTCCACTATAGCCAACACCTGACTTGACTAGGTCTGCAAGAAAGTTTATTGCTTGAGCTGCAGTAGCTGAAAGTGGACTGATCCCTTTTGAGCTGCAGTAATTTCCCCACTTCGAAAGATACGTTCGGTACTGCTTTTTTGTCCCGTTTCTCTAGGCACACAGGAAGATATCTGAAGCTGCTTGTGAAAGGCCGCTTGCATGCAACTGTTCCCGGATAAGTGGCAGATGAGAAGGTCCAGTTTCTTGTGTAATGGATGTACTTTCTGTGGGTGACTGGGTAACAAAAGTAGTCTGGTATTGTGCTGCAGAAGGACTGGGCAGCTTATCAGCATTCTCATAGCCATTGAGTACCACACCTGAGTTGGCCATCTGGGGATCACCACTATCCCCGTGGCTTTGTCTTGTTCCAGTTTTTGAAGAACCTTTGGAATCACAATGAAGGGGGGAAAATAATAACCATTTAGTTCATTCCACTGAGCTGAAAAAGCATCTACTAAGTATGCTCCAGCGTCAGGTCGGAAGGAAATATATCTTGGGAATTGTTTATTGAGTCTCGACGCAAACATGTCAACATCTGGGCGAGCTTGCAGCTTATCAAGGGCTTTATTTAAGAGAGTGGGGTTCAGTATCCACTCAGTATTGGTGTTTATTTCCCTTGACTGTCTATCAGCTGCTACATTACTTTTCCCTGGTATGTGTTCTGCAGAGATCCAGATGTTTCTAGCCATGCACCAGCACCAGATATCTAAAGCCACTTTGTTACATTGTACAGAGTGATTAGTGCCGATGTTATTTATCGCTGCCACTGCTGTTGTATTATCAATTTTCAGTCTGACATGTTTATTATTTAGTTTTGTCACAAAAGCTTGGCGTGAAAAGAATGCAGCCATTAATTCTAGGTAGTTGATATGCTCTTCAGCTTCTTGGGGTGTCCAGTGGCCCCCACAAGTCAGATCTTTGAAAACACCTCCCCATCCAATTTTTGATGCAGCAGTGCTAATTGTTAGTGATGGGGGGTCATGATTTATAACGTTGGATGAGTTTTCAATATTTTCGATCCACCATTGTAGTTCTGTTTTGGTATCTGTGGAGAGTGACATAAAGGCCTCATAGTTGCCATTATTGTCTTTGATAGTATGAGATTTCTCTTGTTCTAGTTTTCTGTAATACAATGGCCCATACATAACAGCAGGGAAACTTGAGACCAGTAGTCCTATGACACTTGCAACCTCTCGTATAATGTATTTTGACCTCTCCTGCAGTGCTGTGCATTCATTCTTAACTTTTTGTTTTTTCTCCATGGTCAGTCTGACAGTCATTGTGATGGAATTTAGCATAACTCCCAGAAAATTAACTTCTTGGGATGGTATCAGACATGATTTTTCAGGGTGAGGACAAAATCCCAGGTCAACAAACAGTTTCAATGTTTCAAGCACAATTGTCATCAATATAAGCTGCAAAGATGTGGCCTTGTAACCTAAGACAAGAGTGTACTGGCTTTATGAGCTTTGTGAATTTCCTAGGGCAGAAACATAACCCATTAGGGAAGCAAGTGAACTTGTAGAAGTTTCCTTTCCAGTGAAACTTGAGATGTTTTTGATGTTTCTCTGACACAGGCACAGAATATAATAGGCATCTTTGAGGTAGATGGTGGCCATGAAACAATTTGGACGTATTAGTCTAATTACTGAACCAAGAGTATCCATTTTGAAATGGTGATAAACAATGCTCTTGTTTAGTGCTTTAAGGTTTAAAATCATACGGTGTGATCCATCTTTCTTTTCTCTCAGAAAAATGGGGGAAATAAAATCATCAGTTTCCCGGACAGTTCTGACAATCACACCTTTGTTTAAAAGCTTTTCAATCTCAGTGTAAATTATTTCAGATTCAGTATCTGAGAACTCTCGAATGGCCGGTGACCCGTGTTGGACTGGCAGGTACCTAAAGTCAATAGTTGTGCCGGTTATCATATCTAGAATTTCTCTATCAGATGTAAGAGTTCTCCATTTAGAAAGGAAACTGGTAAGGTTACCTGCTTTAAAGCATTTAACATTTTGCTCTAAGCCAGTAATAATAACTGGTAATAGGGTTTCAAATTTATTTACATCGTGAATAACTGTTTGTAATGTTGTAGTTAGGCTCACTTGGTGTCCTCCCTCTTCTGGTTTAAGGCCCATGGTTTCTTTTTGAACGACTTGTAGCTCTTGCGATGCCCTAAAAAAGGGTTGCTATTACGGGGCCTTTGATGTCCAATTCCTGAGTAGCCTTGCTTGTAATCATGCCCTTGACTGACAGAGCTGGCAATTTTGTTGCACTCTTTTATTGTTTTTAAACTGCTTTGGACATCATCTCCAAAGAGGAAATCCGTTACTGGGATTTGCTGATTGCAAAGGGCACGAAGCTCCTTGTTTATTGAGGGTCTCATAAATATCCCGTCGCCGTAATGAAAGCTCATAAGTTGCGTGTCCCAGCAAAGCGAGCGAATCAGTCAAAGAGGAAATAAGTTTTGGTTTTTCATCCATCTTCCCTTTGACTTTACTTATTTCCTCAGTGGCCTCTGCAAGCGCAATGGTGGCTTTCACAACGGTTTGTTGGACATTTGCGAGTCGCAAGTCCTGTGATTTGACCGGTGGTTTGAGTTTGCCCCATAGTTCGTGGTTCACGAGGGGCACTTTCAATTTTTCGCAGTTGCCGGGTCGCACATACAGCTCTAGCTTTTCTTTAAGCTTTGCTTCCTTGAGCTTACCAGCAAATCTCTTATTAATAAGATTCGCCAGATGTTCATTTATGTTTGGGCCCGTTTTATCGGCCGTGTTGTATTCCTCTTCAATCTCTTTCAGGAGCTTGTCACTCGAGTCGCCATCTTGTTCGTCTTCTCCAAGGATGGCGTGAACTGCATCGCAATCAGAGTAGTCCGATGCGTCATCTGAATCAGACAAAGCTTTTCTAGCTTTCGTTTTTGAGGGTCCCGGTTGGGAGTTTGAGTCACTTTTTGACTCTGCCTTGGACATTTGCGGTACTTTCCGCCTTAGTGAAGCATCGGTGATGCGTGTTGACGTTCCCGCCAAAAGATCAACTTTCTTTTGCAGTCCTTGAATAGCTTCCCATAGTTTATTGGGAGCGATAGCATGAGCACCGGTGGTGTCATGATCATTTTCGTCTTCGGCTAGCACTGCAGCTTCGTCTTCTTCAGCGCTACAGGAAAGTTTGTGGTCCATCTCATTCATCTTGGCATCCGCCATAACCGAAAGCTTACCGCACACTGACCTGGCTTGCTCGCGCAATCTCACGTGATTCCTTGTGACGTAGACTAGGATGAGGTAGAACTTGTATAGCGCCGATATCAATATACTGAGCTATTTTCATCAGCGCAGCGTAGCGAGCACCACAACCCGCACAAGTAAATTTGTATACAACATGTGATTTGAGAGAATCCGCAATGAAATCCTTTGGACTAAAAATGTTGCACAGCTTGAATGGAGAGAAAATTACTTTAACATTTAAATCCTTGCAATACTTGCTGATAATAGATGAAATTTTCTCTCTGGTTTAAGATGAATAGAAACCAATGTAAGGTAGTTTGTAAAAATGGCAGTTGGATACATCATGTTTAGGGGCTTCCAACTGCCATTTTTACATGTTTAGTATGTTATGTAGTTAGTCATTGATTTATTCAATTTAAATTACTTTTCTCATGTTTATTTATGTTATACTGTACAAGTGTTAGGCTGTTCTCCACTGCACTAACTGTAGTCCAAAACCAATTTATTATTTGTGAATGTGTAGTTATGCATTTGTAACCATTTAATCTGGAATATATTTGTAAGTACTGCCCGCCTAGACTAGCTTTTGCTAACTGCGAGCATTGCATAGCTTTGTGATATTTTATATAAAATACATAATAGAAACTCAAAACTGAAACTAATATATAGCATGATTGAAATGCCTAGTATCAAAGTAAACCGCTAGGTTGTCTATTTAGATACTAGTCATGTTTTGTTTATTATGCAGACATCAGGAATAAACACGAATTAATACATTAGAGAGGTGAGAGTAACAGCAATACATTATAGAAACATATATTGTAAGTCAATGAGGCATTGCAGAGAGGACTGCTATTAATGTCTAGTTGTACGTTAGAAATTTTTAGACCATTGGATTAATGTTTTCCCAATATGTACTGCTTGATTTTT
>OX421453.1:12663060-12668060 GCA_949126865.1 Montipora capitata
TTATAAAAATAGTCGATCGATGCCCTGTCACAAGCAGCCTGATAGTTTTTCAAGATGAAGTCGTCTGAGTTAGAGAACAGCTTTCAGAAATCGCAGTCGATTCAGTCGAACAATGTCGCCAGAAATGACAGGGTTTGGAAGCCAATTCTAGCCACATTCATTGCCGCTTTGGGTCCCCTCAGCTTCGGATATTCCTTGGCTTACTCTTCGTCGGCTGTGGTGGATTTGGAAGAACTTGACGAAGATGCTTCTGTTCGACTTACAAGCCAACAGGCCTCCTGGTTTTCGGTGAGTCAAAAATTGAAATTTTCTCATGTAATTTCGACTCACAAAAATCAAGGTAAGCTTAAGTTTACAAATTCGTGGGAGGGTTTTGTGTCACCGATCCGAGGAAGTTTTACGATCCATGAAAAGGCTAAGCTGACATGTCCAAAAGAGTTCCCCAGTGTTCTAAGCTTCAAAATTCGGTCCTGTATGATCCATCCTCGGAGACCCAGGGGCAGTCAGTTTAGACGGGACGAGAATCGGGACTAGCGTAAAGTTTTCGAGTAAATCATGCACCGTTTATAGTAAAAGTTACACCTCGCCCTTCGGCCGCTAAATAACAAAAAACCCGCCATTTTAAGTGACGTTATTTAGACAAACATACAGTCAACTCTCGCGTAGTAGGGGAGGGAAAAGAGGTTCATTTGTAAGCCCTCGTCATTATCCAAGATGGTGGCTAGAATTCCCCACCCTGGGGACAGACCTCACAGTCAAAGCCCCATGGGTAGCCCCCCCCCCCCCCCCATCCCCCTTAACATTGATATGTGCATAAGATTGTATAAAGTGTCCGTTAGTAGAGCTGTCGCTTATGAGAAATATTCCCATAATTATATAGCTGCATCAAAATCCAATATTGGCAACAGATCTATTTGAAATTAATTTTTGCCAACTGTCCAAATTTAAAATAAATTGGATAATTTTTGCTGGAACGTTTACTTCAGCTTTGAACAAACTGTCCAGTTTGAGAAAAATCTGGATGCTTTCTATCAAGCAATCAAATGTCAAGATAAATGAAAGAACTGAGTATTGGCCAATCAGGTTGCAGCTACTAGGCAATGTTTTTGAGCCACGGACGGACAACAGAAGTGAACTTTTCACTCATCAGGACAGTGGTTTCTCACAGATTTCATGTACTAAGCGGACACCAAAGAAAAATAGGATGGATGTCCACTTACGGAAGGGTTAATTAAGTGGTGTTAATTGTACATGTTTTATTGGGTAACAACTCTTTATTGGTGTTAAGTGTTAAAACTGGGAATAAAACAAAAATATATATACAGTATAACTCTTTTATGTTCATATTCAATAAGAACTTAAATGGAAATGCTGCCATCTATACATGTAACTTTGGTGCTAAAAAAAACATCCAAACATTAACAAACAAGGTACTACCGTGATTAAAGAAGGTTCAAAAGGATGCAGTGCAACCCAGTGGTTAGGAGTCACGCTTGCCTTGAGTTCTGGAGTTCCCAGGGGAGCAGGGCTGGTGCAGTGGTGTGAGTACCCAGGATCGATTCCCGGATTCTAGTTTGTCGGTTCTCTACTCTGCTCTTAGTGCGCGGCTTTCGGAGCAATGACTTCAACATCTGTTTCCACTTTCCTCTGATCCATGTAGCTATAGCTTTAAATATCCGTGAAACAGAGCACTGACAGAGGGAGCAGGGTAAAAGGTGCACCGTCGGCTTCCGTTGATACCAGTGTCGTAACTGAAGGAACTATCGACTTTACTTTTTACTTCTACGTTCTGACCACTTGTGGAATTTGTTCCTGGGAGTCCCTGGTTCAACTTCTCGGCCAACACTTGTAAATAGACAACTGGTTCTTAACAGTTGTTGTTGTTGTTCTGCTCTGTGTCGTGATTGTGTTTCATTGGCCCTGAAAAGCCCCTATGGGGAGTGGTCAATTAAGTATTGCTTGTATTGTATTGCTTGGTCCTATGACAGTTTGGAGAAATACATGTAGCCCGTTATGGTTGACTGCCTCCTTGCCAATAGAGACTTTGACCTTGGTAATTGCCTCCAGGGCTAGTGGCTCATTTCCTTGCCAGTCAGGGAATGCTGCTATAGGATTCCAACAATTTCCAGATACTTGCAGAAACAATTCTCTCGCTTCTTGCAGCATTTCACTTTTGATAAAAACGGCTAGTTAAATAAATAATCTTTACCGTGCAATGTATGTTTCAAAAAGGTAAATGTTATATTCCCAGAGGAGATTCCCAAAAACTGGTCAAGTTAAAACAAAAGCTTTTGTGACCAATAAGACCTTCGAGGTCAAGCAGCATTTAGCGGTCACAAAAAAAAATTCGTTATTATCTCAAGTTGCTTCTACAGAACATACACAATACACCACGCACAACGTTTTTTCTCGATAAAATGTCGTTTATTTTACCAGGCGGTGCTAAAATATACTTCACAATTTGTATTGTAAACAGTAACCAGCTGTGTGCAGTAAAAGTAAAAATAATGATAAGGACAATTTACGCAAAGCTGTTATAATAAATAAGTAAAAACTGTCTACTCGCTGTACAATCTTGCGACGTAGGAATAACATTGTTTAACTTTTGAAAGAAAAGTGAAAATAAAAGAAGAAAACATGATACCGATTGATCGATGACCGAACATGTTTGTTTCCCATGGATGAATATTATTTTCACTTGCTTTCTTGCACGACAAAACCTTCTTTTCTCTGAAAGCTATTAAGCAAATTCTTCGTTTAATATTGGACTGCTTACTTAAGCTTTTTCCAGGAGGTATGAATCAGGACCTTCTGCACATGAGCATAAGTGGTTAATTCGAACGATGCAAGCTTATTTTCTGTTTCCTTCGGTCAATTAGACAACAGCTTGTAATGCCTTTCACATCAAATTCCATGTGTAGTACATAAAACTACCTTGCTGTGACTGAAACATTTGGATGATGGTCTGGCCACAAAAATCAAATGCGTGCCGAATGATGACAAGTCTGTGCCGGATGAAAAAAATCTTCAGAGGTTGGCATCTCTGGGTTATTTGCAAGGTACTCCATGTTGCCGTTTCATGTAAAAGTTGATCTGATTTAGTTTGAAGTCTTTCCAGTAATATTAGATTACTTGTTATTTGTATATTTATCATCATGATTATGTGTGCACATTGAATTTTATTCTGGAGTTGGATGTCAACTTCACCAGTACATTGTACATGTACTAATGTTGCTCAGTGTTAACTGGATTTCATCAGCTTTACATCTTTAATTGCCTTTTTCAATTCTTTTTTTCTTTTTGCAGTCCTTGGTTGCAATTGGTGCCATGCTTGGCAGTCTAATCGGGGGATGGGCAATTGACTACTTGGGTCGCAAAGGCACAGTTATAGCATGTGTTTTGCCTTTTGAGCTGGGATGGCTTCTCATTGCTTTTGGAAAAAACCATGCCATGTTGTATGCTGGCCGTACTATTTGTGGTCTTGCATGTGGGATGGTCTCTCTCTCAGTACCAGTAAGTTAGCAGAATGGTATCAAAAATCCTGTCAATTTGAAAACAATTTAACCTTAGCAAAGATTGGCCCAAAAGACTTACTATGTCTCATCTGCAGTCAGTCCTGCTTATTTCTCTAATAAATAAATTAAATAAATAAATAAATTTCCCAGTGGTCTGAAAAACCCCATCTAGTCATTTGGGACAAGTAGATTTTTATTTCTCTTTGACCACTTACTAGCAGGGCAAGAACCCTTTTTATCAAGTAAAAAGATGTCTACATGTAAAAATGAAAAAAAGGCCTAAGCAGGCGGAGTAACCCCATGGACAAGTTGGTCATGAAATGCACGATCATGCACAATGGGGAGGTCAGACTTTTTTTAGTCTTGTTTTTTTTTTTTTTTGTAATAGGTATATATTGCAGAGATTGTTCCTGCACATCTTCGTGGCATGCTGGGTTCCGTTAATCAGCTAGCAGTGACGCTGGGCCTCCTGCTTTCATATGCCATGGGGGCCATTGTTAACTGGCGATGGCTGGCTCTCATTGGTGCAATGCCACCAGCATTACTTGTCATCTTTATGTACACCATGCCAGAGACCCCACGCTGGTCTCTTGGGAATAACAGACGAAGTGAGGCATTAACAGCACTCCAGTGGTTAAGAGGACCTGCTGCAGATGTTGAGGAGGAATGCTTTACCATTGAGGAGACATTAGGTGATTGTTCATGCCCTATTAACTAAAGGGCCAAAATAGTGTCTCAGAGATTGGCTAACATGAAAAATAAGAGGATAACCTTTCAAAAAAATAAACACTGCTAGGAAGGATTAAGTTTTTGCAAACGTTGGCTGTGTAGCACTTATATTTAAACAGACTTAACTGATTAGAGTGTAATGTGAAATGCT
This sequence comes from Montipora capitata, assembly GCA_949126865.1. Taxonomy (NCBI): domain Eukaryota; kingdom Metazoa; phylum Cnidaria; class Anthozoa; order Scleractinia; family Acroporidae; genus Montipora; species Montipora capitata. The sequence continues at coordinate 12,667,456 of OX421453.1, forward strand.
AGGTTTCTACCCCATATGAACCATGTGAGCGTTAGCCCTACTGATGAAATGTGTGGGCCCATTTCCATTAGTAGGGTAATGCTCACATGGTTTATATGGGGTAGAAACCTAGCACTTCACATAACACTCTAATCAGTCAAGTCTGTTCAAACACTATGCTAGGCCTGATATGTTTTTGGCTTCTACTGTACCTTCACGGGTCTTTGCTTGATGCTATTGCAGATACATGTAATTGGAATTACTCATTTCGTGACTTGATAATGTCTTTCAGTAAGTGGATATCAATGAATTACAGTGTACATGTACCTGTGAAAGGTACAACCATCATGAGTAAAATTCCCTTTTTATTCATTTCCCAATGTACAATTGTTTCTCAAGACTCACCTATTCTTTTGTTCAGTATTAGACAGAATTAAATAAGTATCATTAATGATGAAATTAATACCAGGTACTTATCAGTTAGAGCCCCGTTCAATATAATTGTTCTGCCAAACTACTGAAACTAGAACGTAATTGTAATGGACATGAAATTCTTGGGGATTAGAGAAACAAGATGTTTAGTTGTTGCTTTTTGTAAGATTTTTGATTGGGTCACTGGCTGATAA
>OX421453.1:12675560-12685560 GCA_949126865.1 Montipora capitata
GCAATACAAAATTTGGCTAAAATGCCAAGCCAAAATCAGTGAATTACTTGAAAGAAAGCAACAGTCAACAAAAAAGGAAGCTGTTAATATTTAAACTTCCTATTTACATTAGCAATACTAATTGAATTTAGAGAGAAGGCTACTCAGGTATACAAATGCACAGTTTCAGTTAATGTAGGGAGAATAAAGTTATATTTGCCACAACTTGTTTTGTGTGTAGTTTCTCTTTATAATTTATGAGCACCATTCTCATGGTTTGAAGCACTACATATTATTAGGGAGTAATTATTTAGGGCAAAGGTCACTTGACCATCAGACAAGTGGTGCTCTTCTCAAGTTAACTTGTTTAGTAAGGCTCTTACATGGAGCAGTGCACTTTGGTCACTGCCTAATGCATGCCCTTTGAAAACATGTTGTAAAAAGCCTTTAACCCTTTGACTTTTAGGAGTGATCAGTATGTAAATTCTCCTAACAATTTCAATGAAATGTCAGTCACAAGTATTGAGTATGAAGATTATTATCAGCTTAAGGGGTGTGATCTCGATATAACACTAAATTCTCCCAACTACCCAACAAACAGAAGGTACTAGTTAGGAGAATGAATTTTTTGATCTTTGGAATGAAAGGGCTAAAGGCAAAAAGGAATTTCACAAGGGTTTGTCTGAACTTCCGATTATGTTGTTCCTCGCTTGCCTTGAGTGCTTTTGCAGTGGTAGCACTACATAAAGCACATGGTACTTTCTCGCCCACATCTAAAATATTAAAGTGAAGAAACTTGCTTTCTGATTACAGCAACAGCTGCACTTGCAGGGTTGCCATGCTCAGGGAAAGATTTTTCAAGGTTAGGGAAAAGTCAGGGAATTTTACTTTTGATAAACATTTCACAAGATTTTGGGCACAATATCCCGTCAAAAGCGCAAAGAGGAAAATATTGATGGCTTTCAAAAGAAGCTGAAGCAAATGTGATTATTCAACTAATTTAAGGTCAGTTACATTTGTTTGTTACTGATGAGTGGCAACCCTGACTTGGTCCATAAGTGAACTTCCAATATTTGAATAACAACTGATCAGAATTATATCAAAATATATCTCATTTTGTATTCATAACTTGTTCCAGATCTTTTTCCACTTGCCGCAGAAAACGGTTGTTCATAAACAGCAACTGAAAAGAAATCAAAGACCTGTTTAAGGTTATGACATGAATTACCACCAAAACCCACTAAATCTTCAGGTCTCAAAGAAAACAACTTTGTTATTTGAGTCCCAAACCTTGAGATTAACAAAAATGTTGGAAAGTGAAGAAAAACAGTAGAATAGTGTTGTTCAGACTGCCGAGGGGGGGGGGGGGGGAGAAACCCTTTTTTCTCTTCTCCCCTCCTGCGACAAAAAAGGTCTTGTCACAGTCACTTTTTGTGACTTGCCATCTGGCATTTCTCTACCTTTAATTTTAAAAATAATAAGAACCTTTTGGGATGTCACACAACAATCATTAAGCCGGAATGATGTATGATGTCATGATGCATGACTTCCTGAAAGGAGGTCGTGAAGAGAACTATATAGAAGCCCAATCAATATTGGTACACTGTAAGTTTCTTTCCCTCTTTTGGAAACCAGAAGAACTACAATAATACTGATACATTCATTCTCAACTAGCAAGAGATTCGTGCCACACTTCAGTCTGAACGTTCTAAAAGATATTTATGGGACTCACACCATTATAGAGATCTATCTTGGTTATTGTTCTTATGACAGCTTAATTACATGGTGACGTCACGTAAATAATTGTGTTTTACCTGACCCTCGGGTAGAAAATGATGTATAATGGCTGTGACTTTGTCAGCTTTAAGGATTGCCTACAAAGTAATTTTAAAAACCCCAGTATATTAATGTAATGATCTTTGTCAGCACTATGTACGACAAAATGATAAAACAAATAATTTGTTTTTATTATTAATATAATATATTAATTCATTGCCAGTAAAATGGTTTGCAGGTCCACATCAGCCTCTTTTGCCTATGCTTTGAACTGTTTTTGTAAATAATACACAGTTGTAATATTGTTGTGAACCCTCCTTTATACTGCATATAACTCCATTTTTTTCTTTAAAGGCAAAAGATATTAGTTACCTTTGTTTCATTCTGAAATTTACAACCCACGTTGAGTTAAATGTAGGCTCTAGTATGTACAAAGGGTTGTACAGTACTGTAAAATATGTGTTGAAATTGGGTCAATCATGGCATGGATATTATCTTGAGATACAATGTATAATGTTAAGGCACTATTTAATTAATAATAATTATTATCAGTTCAGCTTGTTTACCTCTGATGGCTGTAGAATGATTTGGCAATATTCCTGAAGATGCCTAATGATGAGATTTAAAATGTTTTCTGCGACAAGGCGATTTTCATCCTTTTCACAAATGAGTGCGAATCCACAGCTTAATTTAAAAATAAGAAGAGGACAAATTGTCAAAAACTTAGAGGATAGCACACTCGACAAAAAATTAACATTCCAAGTTCATCATTTTTTTGGTTCATTTTTAGATTTTTCTCAAAATTATTAACACTTGATAAATTAAGGAGATATATAATCCTTAAAGGTGGTGGGTCTAAAATACAGGTCGCATTCCACAGGTCACTCCTTGCAGGTCATTGTCTTACCCTTTTGAAAGTAACCCAAAACCCTCCATTTGCCCAACCTTTAAGGCCTGGGGTTAGCCAAATTGAGGGTTAGGGTTTGTTTCCAAAAGGTACAAGAATGACCTGCAACGAGTGACCAGTGTTTTAGACCCGCCACCTTTAATGGGGACATAGTTTTTCAGTGAGTGATTAACCCATTGACTCCCAGGGGTTCCCCATTGATGAGTAAAATCGTCTGGTGTTAGACAGAGTAAAATACTAAGGTTGTGTTCGATTGACTCTACTCCGGAATAAGAATACGTCAGTGGAGTAATTTAAAACGGCATGTCTGGTGTTTTGAAACAACAAGGATAATAAAGATAAGTTTAAAATAGCATTTTAGGAGGTGTTTGACAATTTTAATGTGAATCTTTGTAAAAACGAAGGATTTCTAACCTCTATTCCATGTATTCCTATTCCGGAATACGGTCAATCGAATGCACCCTAAGTCTGGCCGGTTTGGACATCAAAGGGTTAAAGGTCAATTCAATTGAAGCTGGCTATTTTCATGCAATTCTTTTTATGTCTTCCCAACACAACCTGCACAACTAAATTATCAAGATTTTTCCCTCAATAATGATTATCAATAATTAATAATTATTCTTTAATGGAGGGTTTTGGACTGTGTTACCTATTGACACCTCAAACGCCCTAGGACACCCCTGCTTGACGAGTAAAATCGTCTGGCGTTAGATGGAGTAAAATCCCAGGTGTCAATGGGTTAATAATCAAAAGTTGTTATTAGTTACTGTAATCATTCTCCATCTTGATCAGTTCTTACTTTGCCAATCCTCTCCATAACACCACTCTTTCAACTTTAAATGGATTTCCACAGGGCAGTCTAAATAATTGTAAGTCAGAGAAAAGAAAGTCCATCAAGGTCTACAACAACAGCCTGTCAATCAACACCTGTCTGGTAAACTAGTCCCTGTGAGCCCATAATGTCTGGTAGTGGACTATCCGGTGGGCACCCTGCTAGCAGAGCCTTTCTTTTGGTTGCTCAATTTTGGCGTTCTCAAGAAAGGCTCTGCATGAATCGAGTAAGATCTTTATTGAATATGCGCTGCATGTTGCCAGGATACAGTCTCGAACCCAAGCCTAATATGCCAGATCTCGCCGCCATCTTGGTTTTTCATGGTACAGCGGGCTCAATTATAACCATCAGTTTTGTCACTGAAGGTACAGTCGCACTGGAATAGCCGGTTTGACGAGAGAAAACAAGATTGACTGGTCCTGAAGATCGGGCTGCGGCGGCTTCAAAGAGTTGACGCGATTTGGGCAGAGCCTACTTTTCTCCTCCTCAGTAAAGAAAAGACAAAAGGAGGCTCTGCTCGCAGGGTGTCCGGTGGGTAGCTGATTTTTCACGGTCTGGCTTTGAAAACCCTTCAGCCAGCCTCAGCTGGTCACTGAGAAAATCCCAAATGATAACAATGTTATTCCCTGGTGGTCCCTGTGAGCAGAAATACTTGGTAGTGGCCAATCCAATGGGAAGCTAGATGCCACTGTCAGGCTATAAAACCTCTCTATTGGCCTTCACTGGTCAGTGAGAAAATTTCAAATAATAATAATTGCTGATATTAGATGTGGTCAGATATCCCATGCCCATTTGACACCAGGGTTGGCAAGAAAGAACAGGCTGGAGAAGATGGAACTGCAAAGAAGTGAGAGTCATTCCAGTTGTAACTGGAGCACTTGGAACAGTGAGTAAGAGCTTTGACAAAGTCATGGAAGTCCGGGAAATTAGTCAAAGTCTTCAGGTACATTACAGAAAGCTTGTTTGCTAGGGACTGCAAGAATTTTAAGAATGGTGCTGGTTACCTAAGGTCATAGGAGACAACTTGATGTCCAGTAAAATGGAAACTAGTGAAAAATCTAATTCTAAAGGGAAAAGAAGTGATAATGATAATGATAATGATAATGATAATGATAATAATAATAATAATAATAATAATAATCAGAGAGAGTGTGCTCCATTTTTGCTGTGGCATGTCCTTTTGACAAACAGGCAGTAGAAAAGATTGATTTAAGACTTAAAGATGGAGGTTCAAAATTGGATTTGGAACTGTAATCCTGGTCAACGTTCAAGAATGTTGGAGAGTGAGCAAGCATTTGAAAACATTGGTTGGGAAGATGGGATTACCTGGAATAACTGATTGACTCCAAAAATAAAGCTTGTAGAGCACAGCAAAGATCCTGCCAAGGAACCTGGACACATAAGGGTATGGGATATCCAGTCAAACCTGTATATAACCGTCCTGTATTAAGCGGCCACCCTCTATTAAACCGCCAGTTTATGGCGGTTTAATAGAGTTTTCGCCCATACAAACACTATTTATTACCTGTACTAGGCAGCCACCTCTATTGAGCGGCCACGGCCACCTCTTTTGAGCAGCCGCAGCCACCCTGTAGCAGTCGTACATTTGTCTTCCTTTGTTATTTTTACCTGTATTAAGCAGCCACCCTTGAACAGAAACTAAGCCACATGTCATTTTACTTAGTATTTTTATTATGTTCAAAATGCAATCCATCATCACTATAAAGAATAACTTGGACAAAGCTACTGTAAGATGATAATCGGCTGCTTAGTTTTGTTAACACTTTCCAGATGTCCGCAATAAGCTGAAGTACATGAGTACAAAATCATGAAGGCAAAAAATGTTTGTTTTGAATCAGTCAGGTTAAAATGAGATTGCGCAGATTGCAGATTATGCAGAGTGTGCAGGATGAGTACTTTTTCATTCAGTAACCAGAAAGAGGTGCTCTACATCGACATGCGACGTCCCTTTATTAGGCTGATTTAGAAACAGAACGGGAACATCAGTGGCACCGGCACACGCACAAAAACACCAATGAGAATTCAGAATAGAATAGACTCCACTCTTTTCTTCTGTATTCTAAATTCTCATTGGTAGTTTTGCTGCGCGCTACGTCATTCCCGTTCTATTGCTAAATCAGTCTATTTGTAAAAATAAACCCAAACAATGAATTTTGCGATATGCACAGGAGATGTTTTGTTTTGTAATTAACTAAAATGCAGATTGTGCAGATTATGCGGATTGAGTACTTTATTGTCTCTTTTACAAACAAGAACACTTTTGAGGTGGTCAAACACTGTTTTCACTGCATGCAAGCTTTGTCAGTGTTTCAGCTTCCACCAGAAGGTATCCTGAGAGGGAAGTCTCCTTCGAATACACAGATCAATTTATACTCCAAAAAAAATCGCACAAATCGACAATGTTGATGTTCTGAGTAGTTTCACAAGCAATGTCATTTTTCATTGACACTATGTAAGTTGCAAATTTCAGTGAAATCCTAGAGTATACCGAGTGTCCCATGGGAATTCATTTTTGGCACCAAGGAGTGACCCAGGTGAGGGGGCAGGATGATAGCCTCGTAATAAACATACCAAACCTTTCTATGAGTCGTCTACATTTCTTCGACACAGACATTCATTGATTCAAATTGTAATGCGCATGCATGTTTCTGCATCATAGACATACTCATAAAATCTAAAACACTAGTGTTGGCCCAATGCCGAGGCCCCATGGCATAATTGTTTTAACAATTTTTCAACTTCTTCAACAGCATTAAAATGCTGTTGAAGAAGTTGAGGACAGTGTTCATTTATGGGAGACTATGTTCAAAGAAGGAAAGTAAAGATTAGAAATAAATCACCTCCATGGATTGACATTGAAATCAGAAAGGCTATGAATCAACGCTACAAGTATTTGAAAGCAGCACAAGCAAAACCTGATGATAATGCTCTATGGGCCCTGTACAAGATTAAAAGAAATAGTGTCAAAAGGATGTTAAGGAAGGATGTTAAGGAAAGCTGTAGCCCAATATTGGATTAAGCTAGCAGATAACGCATCCACTCCTACAGACTTTTGGAAAATATCAAACCAAATCCTTGGTAAGAGCAGAAATACAAGAACTGGTCCACTATAAGACACAGATGGCAATATATTAACTGATGAAGAGCAAAAAGCAGATTTATTGAACAATTCGTTTTTAGATACTGCTATAAACTTACAAGGAACTTAGACCCTATCCCCTTCGACACTACTTGCTTTATTAATAGGGTTACTCCCACTATTGAAAAATTTTTCTATTTCATGGGATGAGATCAAAAATGATGTTCTCAAATCCCTTCAGCCAAATAAGTTGGTGGGCCCTGATCAAATTTCACCTAAAGATCTTAGATTAGCTCAGGATTCTGTGATACAAGGCTTGTTTGAGGTTTTCAAAAAGAGCAGGGATTGTTGTAGATAATCCCCCAGCTGTGGAAGGAATCCTTAGTTACTGCTCTTTTTAAAAAAGGGAATAAATTGGAACCTAACAGTTATAGACCTATATCTTTGCTTTAAGTGTCCCAGGAAAACTGCTTGAGAGGGTTGTATGTAAGTCCTTTGATGATCATATTTTATCTAATAGTATTCTAACTAATAAACAGTGGGGCTTTAGAAAAGGTTATTCAACTGAAAGTCTTCTTCTACATCTTACTGAAGCTTGGAGAGAAGCTTTGGATGGAGGTCGCAAGGTTGGAGTCTTATTCATTGATTTCCGCAAGGCTTTTGATTGTGTAAATCACACTATCCTTGTTGAAAAACTTAATTAAAAGGAGTTGGAGTTACGGGTAGTATGTGGAATTGGATCAATGATTACCTCTCCAACCGTGTGCAAAGGACTCAAGTTAATGGCATAAGATCGGATTTAAAGACCTGTTAATTAAAGTTGGAGTACCCCAAGGGTCTTTATTAGGCCCCAGACTCTTTGCAACTTATGTTAATGATTTACCAGATCATGTTGACAGAGGGGAGTTATATATGTATGCGGACGATACAACAATTTATGTAATAGCTAGGTGACACTGTTGATGAGATTGTTCTTGTTTTACAAGAGGTTCTTATTAATAACCAGGTGTATATCTGGTGCCTTTAGGAATAGACTGATTATTCACCAGGGTAAATCTGAGGCAATGATTTTGAGCATTAGTCCCTTCATTGGTCCTTTGAAACCTCTGAAGTTGGGTGAAGATTTTATTAGGTACATATCCTCTACTGAGTGTCTCGGGGTTACCATCTATGACAAACTGTCTTGGTCTCAGCATATTAAATCAATTTGTGTGTCGTTCAATACCAAAGTCCAAATGCTGAGATGTATAAGTTTTTTACCCAAATCTACGTTAGAAACTCTGTATTTAAGACTGTAATCCCAAGTGTCCTCTGTGGGGTTGTGGTTTGGGGCTCTGGCTCCAAATTTAAAGAATTAGAATTGATACATATCAGAGCTGCTGGACTACCGGTAATTCATAAGTTGCCAAAGGGCATGACTGATGAAGATATCTTAGCAAGAGTGGGGTGGGTGCCTCTTGAATATTTTTATAAATTTCGTATTTTAATTATTACTCATAAGGCTTTTTATAACTTAGGTTTAGAGGAAATCAATTCATTAGTTGTTAGGAGCTGTAAGAGCTATAATCTTAGGAAATCTTTAAATATTTTAGTTAATAGGCCAAACACTGAGCTCGGTCGTAATTCCTTTGTACACAGGGCTGCAATCGCCTGGAATTCCCTGTCTGATAGTGTAAGATCTTTTTCTAATCCAACAGGCTTTAAAAATCGACTGAAGCAGTTAAAACATACTGTAACAGTTATGAATATCACTTTTGGAAAAGACAGCTCTGTAGTTTATATAATAAGCATTCAGATTTCTGTTATTATTGATACATATAAATTTATGTTTTATTTATTTTTAGCGATTATTTATCTAAAGTATAATACACTACCATATGTATGTATTGTTAATTTTATTACAGTAGGTCCACATCAGCTGTAAAGTTGCTTCTTTCCTCTTGACCTGCTTTACTAAACAAAGTTATGTATGTATGTATAAGACACCATGTGATTACTCAAGAAGTTCAATCTCCAAGACCCACACGCTTTTTATCTCAGAACGGAAAAATTGTACTCCAATCCAAAGGTAGCTAGCATTCTTTACTGTAGGTAAATTTATGACAAAAGGAAACATCAAGGGTCTCCAGTGTGTGTTTCAAAATGCATTGTTTGCATTTATTTTTAACAAAGGGACATCACATGTCGATGTAGAGCACCTCTTTCTGGTCACCAAATGAAAAAGTACTCAATCTGCACGATCTGCATTTTAACATGTTTCAATCTTTAGCTAGAAATTGTTGGTTGTTTCAAAAATGTTAGGTATATGTTACCATTAAATACAAGTTGGCAACTTTGTTTAGAGTATTTATTGCTTTCAAGAAAGAGTGTTGATAGTCCTATTGTTTCCTTGCACTAAGTGTTTTTGTATAACTACACCATTAAAACTGACATTAGACCATGCCCAGTGAGTATTTTCAGTGATCCTGTATTAAGCGGCCATCTATATTAAGTGGCCAGTTCCTCAAGTTCTGATGGTGTCCGTTTTATACAGGTTTGACTGTTGCTTGATCCTCTAGGAAGTACTAATACCACTGTACCACCTTAGACGTTAGTGTGATTATGACAAGTATATGTAATCACATGGGCCCGAGCTGAGGGCAATAATAAATCCTTAATTATTAATTATAAGGATTAATTTCTTGCATAATTTTCAAAGTTTTCACAGAATTGTCCGAGTCATGAAGCAATGAGGGCAATTTGAAAAACTTTGAAAATACACTTAGTGATATTAATCCGTAATTGCACATTAGGACACATTGTGATTACATGTTTATCACATACATGTATATACTTTAAGGGCAAACTTATCAAGGGAAGCTAGTTCAAAGTTATGACAAATGACAATCAACTTAGATGACCAATCGGTTCAATTAACACTTTTGTCTTAAAATTAAAGCAAACACACTTTCATTTGGTCAAAATAAATTAAAGTTCAAGCCCCAGTTGTTCAAACAATGGATAGCACTATCCAGCGGATAAACACCATCAAAACCACTTGAGTTGTCCAGTGGATAATGATTTATCTGGCGGATAGCGTTATCCATTGTTTGAACAACTGGGACCAAGTTGATAAATCATTGATGTTAACAGAAATACCGGTAGTGCTTGAGACATTCAAAAAAATGGAAAATTCCTATGAACATATTCCACAGAAAATACTCATTCATTTCACACTGAATTAACTATGACAGTATGAAAAATCCTAAAAGTTCACGTCACAGTCCTTAAAACACACTTTAGGTACTTACCTGAAGACACCTGCTTTTAGATGAGATAGAAGTCTGTCAAAAATGGGTGAAAAATCATTGTTAAGGAAGTAATCAATTAAGTTACATTTCCTTTATTTATTGATTTCAATTATTAT
>OX421453.1:12690560-12698060 GCA_949126865.1 Montipora capitata
TTATAATTATAATAAGAAAAATTCATGTTTTTTTTTGTGTGTAGCACTGAAGAAAGGGAAGTATTTCCTGACCCCAAGCACGTATTTATTTCTTTTTTTCCTTTTGTCTTTCATATATCTTTCCATTTACACTGCATAAAAAAAAGCACTGTAAAATCTTTAAAGTACATACAAACATACGTACGTACATACATACATACATACATACATACATACATACATACATACATACATTGAGCGGTGTTTCAATAGTGTCGAAAGTAATTAGCGAATTGCATTGGTTTTGCATTACTTCACTCAGTGATTGGTTTAAAGTTCTCATGCCATTTTGTCAACCAATCAGAAGTGAAACCAAAACCAATCATGGCTCGCGCATGCACATTTTCCCGCACTTTGTGTCAGCTACATGTAATGACTTAAGGAGTTTTGATTGATTTACTGGATTGTCTCAGTCCTTTTTGATTGGCCAAAGTAATTACTTTGGTTTTGGTTTTACAACACTCGATTGAAACTCGCTCTAGAACACGACCTAAAGGAATCAAATCAACCCATTAATATTTTGCTGAAAGAAGCAAAACCTTTTACTGGCATATTCTTATGAGGCCCTACTCGATCATCACCTTTCCTTACAGTCAATTAGGGACTGAATTATGAAGGACACAGCACAACAATATTTTTTATATTAATAGGCCGAAAGCTCATATTATTATTTATCCTGGTATAGATTACTCTGTCATCCTAGATAACACCGGTATTCCAACAGTAACTCAATCACAATCAAAATACTTGTAGTACCTAATACATTTACATCAATTCTGAATGATGAAGATAACCGTCTTCATAGGCCTTTGCCCGCAGCACATAAATCAGCGTACTCTCTAAGACACAGTAGGCATTTCTCAGTCCCAAGATGAAAAACAGATCACTTTTAATGACCTCGTCCTTCAAGAATAATGTATATTACCTTTTGACAGTTCAAACTTTATTACCGGTACCTATTTTTATATAATATTACTATATTATCATTCCTAGTACATGTATATTTTAGGAACTAATATTACTTTATCATTATGCAATAATTTATAATATCATTGTAAATACACAATTCAGCCCCTGGCCAGCCTATGTATTTATCAATAAACAATCTATCTATCTAAGGTGCCTCTGGAAGCCGTTACACAGCACAAGAAAAGACCAAAGCCAGATTTCCTACGCTGCGAGTCAATTTCAGTGAAAGAGGAAAACCAGAGTACTCAGAGAAAAATCCTCAGTTTAGGCTGAGACCAAATGAAAGTCAACCCACATATGATCACGATGGTCATAAGTACGCTTGATGACAGCGCACCGGTGGCTCAGTTTGCTGAGCATCGAGCCGCCATGCAGGAGGTCGTGAGTTTGACTCTGGCCAGACCAACACTCAGGGTCTTAAAAAAACTGAGGAGAAAGTGCTGCCTTTATGATGACATCTGCAAATGGTTAGACTTTCAAGTCTTCTCCAATAAGGACTATAAACCGTAGGCCCCATCTCACAACCCTTCAATGTTCACACAACTCTTTGGGACATAAAAGAACCCACACACTATTGGTAAAGAATAGGGCATGGAGCTCCCGGTGTTGTGGTCAGGCCTCATTTCATTCATTGATGTGCTGGGTGAGATCACTATAGGACTGATAGTGACTGCCAGTGGCACCTGTATATGCTGATGTCCAATCTCACCCATAGATTGATTGCTTGTATGACCCATTCAAATATGTAAATACATTACCATGACCAATATGCCAGCCTCACTCTCAAAAGTCAGCCTGGCCTCCTGGTGCTAGTTTTCTTGTTGTTTGGGGAGCAGGGCTGGTGTAGTGGTGAGATCACTCACCTCCCACCAACATGGCCCAGGTTCACTTCCCAGACTCAATGATGCACATTGAGTTTGTTGGTTCTCTACTCTGCACCACAAAGTTTTTCTCTGGGGGCACGATTTCCCCTCTCCTCAAAAACCAACACTTGATTTGATTTGACTAGCTCCTTTCCTTTCTGTTTTCTTTTCCTTCCTCAGGGACCAATCATTTATTATAGGGGGAAAGAGGCAGTGAGGAAAGGGCAGGGGTGGGCTGGTACATTTTCATTTTCCTCAATATAATTTCCAATGGCCCTGTTCTTGCCCCTGTATAAAGTAATGTGGACCCCCTTAAGAGTGCGCACATGAAATGACACGACCCACCCTCAATGACAGTAACAGTTAAAAAACGACTCAAGTATAATTCAACTAAAGCAAATAGGGAGTATAGCCCTCCTCCCACATCTTGCATATTCCTTGTTACTGTGATCTGAGGACACCGATACACAGTGTTTATTTTTTAATGAAAAGGGACTGGTATACACTTTGTTTATACAGTAGTTTGTTAAGTTGCTTTTCTATGTTATCATTTTGATAATAAATTTTGACGTGCTGTTGATCCCTTTTCAACCATTTTCAAGTGCACAGAAACGTATGGTCCCCTCCCAATTTTAACCAAGTTTTGATTTTGTTCCTAAAATTGAAATGCGTTCGATTTATGAGGCTTGAAAATTAAAAATTAGTAAAATTAAAAACGTATTTCCATCAGCACTGCTGTGGCTCATTTCGGAACCTTAAACTTCAACATTGAGCTTAAATGACCAACAGTTGGCATTAGAAAGCAAGCTTCGTCTATATATCGTGCAAACCTGACCTATGATGTGTAAAGAGAACTAAAAGGTAAAATGGTTTGGTGAATCATCCAAGTTAAGGAAGAAACTTTAGCAGTAGCAAAAAAGTCTAAAAATAATCCAAGCTTAGGCATCATACAAGATCGTTCCATGGTCTTACCAAGGTTTCGTGGATAAAAGTCGAAGAGAATAGTACTCTACATGGACCGGGAGACAATGAGTGAATCAAAAATCCATGCACCATCTCTTGGTCACTCGACAACTTGGTAACCGCACCATTCGCCACCGGGCCACTTAGATGAGAGGGTCGAAATACTGACCCCAGTCTAGTCTATGGCCTACCCCGATGAACTACCCAAATGGACTACCCTAAAATAGACTAACTCTAAAAAACTACTATTGCGAATTAGTACTTTTAAAAGAACTGAACTGAATACCGTCGACCAAATGGGTGTTTAGGCCAGCCTTGAAGGATAACAAAGTTGTTTAGTCTATCTGGGTATTACTCATCACCAGGAGCCCATCTGGAGCCTACAACTCTACTGTGTTCGTGCAACGGCGTTTTCACAAGTAAGGTTATTTTTAGATTGAATTTCCCGCTAATTAGACTCCCACGGGAGCCCGATGACCAATTACAAGAAATTAAGCTGACGTCATAGGGTCACCGAATCGGAACTGCCTTTGTTTTTTGACCTAATTCGCGGGAAGGGCTAGTCTAAAAATAAACCTACTTGTGAAAACGCCGTTTCACAGACGCTGTATGGAAGTTGCACGTTCCAGATGGGCTCCTGTCATCACTCCTAACCCATTGATCCCTGGAAATGAGAATTATCGAGTAACAGAGCGCCAGATGTTTTTACTCGTCAACGGAGGGCGACTCAGGGGTCAACGTCAACTTTATTTTTATTAAAAGCAGAATTTTGTAATAGACAGGGCCCGCAAAACTAGGCGGTCAATGGGTTAACAAATGAACCTCTAATAGCCTCCGCTCAAAAACTGTCCCCTTCACCCCATTGACCCCTTACCCTGGATGCAAGAGGTTTTATTTTAATTTTGCGAGGAGCGGTTAAGTGGCGAATGGAGACGCAAAAATAACCCTCGCCACGACGCCATTCCGTATCACAGCTTATAAAGATCACTCCAAAGGAAAAAAAAAACCTCTATCTGGTACCAGGGTATTGATCCCTTGGACTGAGATGATAGATTTTACTTTATCTATAGCCAGACGATTTTACTTATCAGTGGGGGACAGTTCAGAAGTCAGTGGGTTAAGGATGAATTTGGTAGCCCTCCTTTGGATTGACTCAACGTGGTTGATACTTCTCTTCGTATGTGGACCCCAGACTTGAAAAGCACTTTCTGTGGTCGCACAAGACCACAGCAGAGTCCCAAGCGTTGTAACATCATCATCCCAGCACATTTTTTAATAAGGCCTAAGGTTCTGTTAGCCTTGGCAGTAATGTTGGCGATGTTACCTTTTCAAGAGAGTTCCTTGCTAGTTAACAGACCCAAGTCCCTACATGAAGATTTACAACATCAACTTTAATTGCAGCAATAAATAATAGTAATAGTTACATGAGCACAACTGCCCAGGTCCACAGGCCGGCAAATGTTGTGAAATCATTTGAAAAAATATTTCAATAAAGTCTCCCATAATAAAAGACCAAAACATACCAGCATCACTGTGTCAAAGATGGCACTGACCCTCATTGCCGCCTTTATAATAAATGCCAGGAAACCATAGACCACGTTATATCAGGTTGCCCAGAACTCGCAAAGACAGAATAATATTATACAGAAAGCGCACGAAAAATGAAGCCTCGCTTATGTTCAGGTAAGTTAACCTGGGTTGAGCCTGCAATCCAATCGAAAACCAGTACCTGGTCAGCGGGCAACTTTAAAAGCAGCTAACCTCGGTGAGCTCTAAGCTTGAGCCCGCGATATGGTCACGTGATACTGGTTAGCGGATACCTTGTTTTGACAGGTGTCAATTGATCAAAACATGGATGTCCAATGCTGTAAACTAGCATGATACTGGTCACAGTGGCATACAAGGAGGAGTGGGCGTACGTACGTTCGGACGGACGGACGGTCGATGACGTCATGGCTATAAAACCAAGATTTCTTGCATCGATTGGTTGCCATATTTTCTTAACAATGGTGCTCCGCGCGCGCGCCAGAGCTCCGCTATAAAATAGTTAGGATAGTACGCACACTCTCATTGGTCAATAGCTGTGTTTAGATATGAGTATGGAAACACGGCTGTGACATCACACGAATTTTGATTGGTTATTTGTTGTCAGACGAGTGTTTTGATTGGCTGGTAGGAAATATGGGCGTGTATCAAGAAAATCTGTTTCAATCTAGAAGTAAAAACACCTGCATTTTTTTTCATTTGTTGAATTATCTTTGAGAAATATTTTATAAAAGCAATAGAGGACTTTTTGTTCGTGTTTCCATATAGCCTCATCTAAACAATCGGGGGAGTTGGGAGAATTCTCAACAGTTATGCAAACCCTCGACTGCGTCTCGGGTTTGCATAACTGTCGAGAATTCTTCCAACTCCTCCTCGTGTTTAGATGAGGCTATGGAAACACGGAAAACGTCTTCTATTGCTTAAGTAGTACTTGCTCTTAGAGAGTCTCACTTTCGTGGTCACTCTATTCCGCAACTCCCGGTACTCAGCCCACAGATTCCGATTACCCAGACGATGTGCCTTTTCAAACACTTTAAAACGTTCATTCATCAAATGCCGTATTTGCGGTGTTATCCAAGGTACCGAAACGCTCCTAATTTTAACTTCCCTGTAAGGCGCGTGCCCCTGATCGTTGAATATGTGCGACCACGCCCAATAGCAGTCATCCGGATCATCGAACGCGGAACAGACTGACCAAGGTCCATTCTCGATATATTTCACAAAAGCTGCTTGATCAAATATCTTAAAGGTACGGGCTCTGACTATTTTGGGGGGCGGCCTTCTTATTTTGGACCATTGTGTAGCAAGAACCAGCTTATCGTCTGAGATTCCCAACTCAGTTGTGTTAATAGCTCCCTTGATAATCTCCGGCTCACTGGTAATGACACTGGTTTATCAGCTTTTGTGTATCACTTGTAACTCTTGTTGGCTGTTTCCTATCGTTCATTACGCGATAGGGAAGATATCTGTTTACAAACATTGCTTTTGTTATTCACATTTGCCAACCGCAGGAACAAAAGACTTTTTGTTTCGACAGCCAATGGGGCTCTGGTTGGCACATTAATGACAATGGGTGACGTCAACGATATCTTCCCCATAGTTCAACTGCTGCAATATGAAAAGGTAATCACATGATTTGGAGTGCAATTTGGAATAAATAAGCACGAGTAAATTTTTTCAAAGACGACCAAAATTTCACCAGCCCTAAGGGCGAGTGCAATTTGTGGTCTTTGAAAAAAATTACAAGTGCTTATTTATTTCAAATTGCATGAGAAAAATCACGTGATTACTTATTAATAATATACAAGAAAAAAATTCGAGATGGTTAAGCAGAAGAAACGCACGCGTATCACGAAATCAGGGAAAAATTGCGCCATAAATTGCGCCATCCAGGACGCACGCTTGATTTGAACAAAAGATTTGATTGGTTCTGACCAAACCCTATTGCTTATTAGCCAATCATAATCTAGAATTTTGATGTGCAATTTGCACTGGTATTACACTTTTTGCAACGGTTTATTACACGTTTTGCATTGTTACACTTGAACTGCACTGCTCTCAGCCAATCAGAATCAAGTAAGTTTTTCATGTATATTATTAGTCTTGTAATTTCTTGCTGGCATATGATGAATTAATACCCCCGTAGTTACCAAAATGGTCCGAATTGAAATCGCCGTCAAGCAACACATTCCTATGCTTAAGCCACACTTTCTCCAGACAATCATAAAATCGGCTGTAGAACTGAAAGTCAGAAAGAGGACGATAACAATTTCTTAGGTCAATGCAGACGAATTTTGCATGATTTTGATCCAAATTAATTCAATACCAGGAGACTCAAGGGATTTGAGCGACTAGGAGCCGCTGGCGTAAAGTTCTTCGGAAGTCGCCGCCAAAAGTATGAAGAGACATATCGCCCTCACTTGCAGCATTTAATGTTTCTGGTACAAACAAAGCAATGTACCGATGAGGAGGGTACTTAGCTGCATTATGAATGATATTTAGGTGCATTAAAACTAAGCTTAAGGTGGCTCACACCTGTTTCAACACTTGAAAGAAACGTTGCTATTAGAAGGATTGACACTACAATACTTTATCACTCAACAGCAACGGTATGGTACCTTATCAAACACCAATTATTACTGAAAAAATTCGGTCATTTTTGCGACGTAACAAGTTACCGTGGCAACAGGAGAGCCCTGCAAAAACTCCCCATATTTTGGCTTTAGCTGCTCATATCTCAAAAACGAACTCGGTGACCCCCATTTTTTATTTCTGAAATGTAATCAGCATGGCAAACAACCAGCCACCTTAAATAATTGAAAAGTTAAGGTAGCTCTGAATCCGCTCCAGATAATTTTTTTTTACCTGTCCAGTGAGCTTTATTTAACATAACAGAAGTTCACATTGCACTGGAAAACCAAGATAAAGATAAAAAAGAAAAAGAAAACGTATTAACAAATACAACTAATAATCTGACATGCAAGCCAAAACAGGATGTAATAGGCAGCTAATCACATACTGACATGTACGAGAACTGAGTGATTAATCAAAGAGGGCGAATAAAGTAAAATCTTATTAACAAATTCAGACAAAATAATCGAGCACTCTTTTAGCTTGTTTG
>OX421453.1:12703060-12723060 GCA_949126865.1 Montipora capitata
TTGACAAGATCCCTAGTAAGTTATTAAAAATGGCAGCTAGTATTGTTGCACCCTCATGCATGCAGCTAGCTATACACCACTAACAGACGTATTTACGAAATCAATCCTAACGGGAATCTATCCAACTGAATGAAAATTGGCTAGGGTGACACCGATCTTTAAAAAAGGCTCAAAATCAGACATAAATAACTATCGCCCCATCTCCATTATCCCAGTAGTCTCGAAAGTGCTTGAAAAACTTGTCTATGACCAACTTTACCATTACCTAAATGATAATAAACTGCTGTCAAGTTGCCATTCAGGGTTCCGTTCCTTACACAGTACCATTACAGCTTTGCTTGAGGCGACAAATAGCTGGTCTGTTAACATCGACCATGGCTTCCTGAATGGCGTCGTTTTCATTGACCTTAAAAAGGCATTCGACACTATCGACCATGAAATCATTTTACGCAAGATGTCATACTTTGGGGCCGACCAGGAAACTATCACTTGGTTTCAATCGTACCTAAAGATGTAGCGTTAATGGAAGACTGTCAACTCCTCGCACTATTACTTGTGGGGTTCCGCAAGGCAGCATATTAGGTCCCTTGCTATTTTTAATATATATTAACGATCTTCCTAACTGCCTCCGGGAGGCTTCCCCGAGAATGTTCGCTGACGATACCAATATAACCCTAACTGCAAAAACTTTAACAGAGCTTAAACTAGCATTAACTCCTGAACTCAGTAACCTTCACTGTTGGCTGAGAGCCAAACAGGTTGAGTTTAAATGTGGCTAAGACCGAGTTAATGATAATTGGATCTAGGCGAGGATACCTAAACTTCGAGCCAGGATTCGAGCTAGGATCCGAGCTAAGATGAGCTTTCTCCGCTATTTATTCTCGAATCTCTCGGTTAGGTTAGGTCTCGAATCGGTTATCTTAGGTCTATTTGCGTTGGTTCTAGTCTAGTTAGGTCTATTTAGGGTTAGGATAGGTCTCGAATCCTGGCTCGGATCCTAGCGCGGATACTAGCGCGGATCCTGGCTCGAATCCTGGCTTTATTCTTAGTTTATCTCGATCTAGGCAGAGATTAAACACTCAATGTGACGAGGTTGATATACGAATTGATGACGAAATGATCAAGAGAGTAGATCGCACTAAATCCCTCGGTCTTACCACTGATGATCGGCTTTCTTGGTCAAATCATGTAGACGAAATATGCAGGAAAGTTTCCTCAGCATTAGGAGCCTTAAAACGAATACGGCACTTTATCTCGGCTAATACTGCGCTTCAAATTTATAACGCTTTAATATTACCTCATTTTGATTATTGCAGTCCTGTCTGGGACTGCTTAAGTGGCAACTCAAGTGATAAACTGCAAAAATTACAAAATCGCGCAGCTAGGGTAATTACTAAATTACCCTTTGATACGAGCTCCAACCTCCATCTCGACACTCTTAAGTGGGAGAAGCTGAATCTTCGACGTAAAAAACAGAAAGCACTAATTACTCATGCGCAGTGAGCGCATGGAGGTATAAAATGCCCTCCGTTTCTTGTTTTCGGTGTGACATTAGTGCATGGAAATTTATGCTTGCATACATTTACATGACTGTAACTTTACGTGGGGCGGGGGGTAGGGGATTATTCAAAACAATTAATAGCTGCTGAAAAATGTGTTGTTGAGTAGCCTGCGTAGCAAGGGTTCCTGTTCGAAAGAAGAGCTCCCATACGATTTTCCACAAACTGGCCGCGCGAACGTTGGGGCAAGAGACTGAGGGAACGCTTGCAAGAAGACCCCCTATTTTTGAAAAACGCCCACCTTTATCTTGACACGCGCTGATTGACGTCTTATTAACAAATTAGCCAATAACAAAAAACCTTGGTTTTTACACATGTTGACTTCCGTCAAAACAAACCGAAGCACTGAGGAGACAGCGAGCGATCAATGCAGAATTTGTCAAAGTTAAATTTGTAACGGCAGCTTCTCAGCCGGGTAAGACTGGTTACGTTTCTTCCGAGAATTTGTTAAAACCATCGAAAACAACAGCCAATTTTTAGAACGTGTAAGAAACCCGTGCGCTCGTAAAATACGAAATTTAGGAACATAACTCGTACAGAGTTCAATGGGTAGTAAGGCCGCTCAATGCAAAACTCCACCAAAGCAGACCAGTTGCGATTTTTAATTAGCGGCGATTTCAGTGCCACTTGCTGGCGATTTCTTGGTGCAAAGTGGTTGACGAAACGAATCGAACTAAATCTCCTGGAAATTACAGGAAATCCCCCTCGCTTGTTTGATAATCCACAGTACGGTTTTGGTCAAATCGTCACGAAATCGTAGATGAAAAAGCAAGAAAAAAATGCTCAAAAAAATCGCACGACTGTGCAAAGGAGCCGCTTTCTTCTCACAGTGAGAGAAGATTTAATTAGCAGGGCAGCTACGTAATTGTCTTCATCTTGTCAGGCTCAATTCATGATATAGTACTGAAGCTTATATTGGGCAAGGTAAGCGGAGAATTTGACAAATACCATACAGTTTATTTCCTTGATCCTGACACAGATATGTGTTCTGGTGGTTCGCAGGCACGTTATTAATTATTCCTGCGTAAATACGAAGCATCTTTTAAAAGCGAACGGAAAGCTTACTTCAGACCAAGCCAAACTTTTCCTTGACAATAACCGCTGCCAAAGTTTTGTTAAAGAACAAATCTTTTGCTTTTACAGTCGAACCTCGATTACCCGGACCTCGATTATCCGGATTTCTCGATTATCCGGACTTTTTCTCTGGTCCCAATTTTGTCATGAATATTTATTAGTCATCAAGATCCCTAGCTCTATTGGCTCATTCGGCAAACAAGCTACACTACGTCACGAATGTTCACGGTTTATTCACGATCATCATGTCCTTGAAGCGAAAGCGATCCGTTCTTTCGATAAAAGAAAAAACAGGCTATAACTTTGCGATTAGAGAAAGAAGAGATATCTGATATCGCAAGAGCAAGGAAAAGATCATGGCGTTTACCGACACGTGTACAGGTATTCACAACGGACAGTGAAGATGTAGACCATATTGTTTTCCAAACGATTAAATGTCGCTTTCTTAATGTAATCAGTTTTTGTTCCTCATTAATATTCATATCCTCGATTATCCGGACTATTTCGTGTAGTCCCAACGAGTCCGGATAATCGAGGTTCGACTGTAGTGAATTATGGACACGCTTATCCACAGCGGCTTCCGCTGACGCTTAAACAATGTTAAATTTCCCGCGATGGATATCGTCCAAGCAGTCCAGATTTTTATTTAGATCACAGGCTGTCATTCCCATAGAATTTACCTAAACTACTTACTTGATTGCGTATGATGCTTTGTAATGGAGAAATCAAGATGATACTCGAGAAGTTTGTTCTTCGTTTCTTTTATTTCGAACTCCGCACATCATCATGACAAACATCTGAAAAATTAAGCTTTTTTCGAATCCTGTTGGCAAAACGGACATTACATCTATACAGTTAAAAAGGTGGCGCATTGACAGTTCTTGTTCCATTTAATGCAAAACCGAGAACCGATTCGCTCAGCTTCAACACACGGTTCAAAACCTTCCACATCTTCCGCCATTGTCTTTGTCACGCTAGAACAAGTAACATTTTTCTCGAAAATTTATCACCTGTCAATCACTGTGACTGTGCCGCACCAATCAGAAGCCCCCGTTCGTGGGCGAACGGGTTTTTCAAAAATAGGGGGTCTTCTTGCAAGCGTTCCCTTAGTCTCTTGCCCCAACTTTCGCGCGGCCAGATTGTGGAAAATCGTTTGAGAGCTCTTCTTTCGAACAGGAACGCTTGCTACGTGGATTGGAACCAATCAAGGTATCACTTTGAAATTTGCAGAGATAAAAGCTCTATGACATTATCAGTTTGTGATGGTTGATGTATGTCACGTGTTACCATGGCAATGGTTGCTAGAGAGGTTAAAACTTGAGCAATATTCACAAATAGTTGAACTTGGCATTGAAATCTGGGAAAGGTTCACGTTTTTGGGAGGTTATTACATTGCAATGGTCCTAATCCGTCCCAGGAGTTACCATGGCAACGGTTGCTAGGGAAGATAATTTGAGCAATATTGACAGATAATAGCACAACAAGTTGAAAATAATATTATAAAGTGATTTGCAGGTGTAAGCGGACAATAAAATAAGCTTCAGCGCCAAACAGATGGGAAAAGTCCTTTAAATTGACCCAACCAGCAGTCCCTTAGCTGGGAAAAAAAAATGAAAGGACTTCGAGAAAGTCTAGGTTGCTTGTTGGCATGTGACTCACATTTTCAGCATTACGTCATCTGCCATAAAATGTATCATAACCTTTGAGAGCGATATTGGCACAAATTGGTGACACTGTACAGAAGAGATCAAATCAACTCCTCAACTATAGCTATAGAATTATAGCTCTGTTTCATAAAAAACCAAAAATTCAAAGCCCTAGTGGGTTCAGTAGGGGAGGTTAAGGCTTATAAGAAGAGGGTTTGTTTGAACTGCGAGTTGAAACAGGCCAGATCATTTGGCAAAACCATGCTTCCAACACTCACAACCAATGAACAAAACAATGCAGCATCTGGTAGAATACATGCTAATCATTCAGATTAATATTCTATCACTTTTATTTCTGCCACACTTATCCTTTACAATTACAAGAAGCTGTTCTGCAGTCAGCTGACACTGGCTCCTCATGTTTGCCAGGGAACAAAACATGACAAGCAATTTTTCAATACAAAAGTGTTATTCACTTGAAAGAAAGCTGATTGAAACTGAAACAAGTGATATCATTTCTTTGCTTTAGTGGCCTTCTGGGCTGCCTTAGTGACCTTGCCTTCAGCAGCATCTTTCTTTTCAACTTCTTTGATAACTCCAACAGCAACTGTTTGCTTCATGTCCCGCACTGCAAAGCGACCAAGAGGTGGAAAAGTAGCAAAGGGCTCGACACAGAGTGGCTTAGATGGCTCCATCTTGACAATCGCTGCATCCCCAGATTTGACACACTTGGGATTATCTTCAGTCTTCTTGTTCGTACGACGATCAATCTTCTCCAATAGCTCAGCAAACTTGCAGGCAATGTGGGCCGTGTGGCAATCTACCACAGGAGCATAGCCAGCATGGATTTCACCAGGGTGATTGAGAATGATAACCTAGAATACAATGCAGGATATTTTAACCCACTGACCCCTGGGAGTCCAGTGAGACTTGAACAGACTTTGCTCTTTCTTACTCATCAAGTGGGGACAACCTAGGGACTTTGAGGTGTCAGTGGGTTCAACTATTTTAGCAAAAGGTAAGTCTTAGCCTGGATTTAAAAGGAGGACAGAATGGCTAACTTTAATATGCAGACGAAGGTTGATCCATAACTTGAGTGCAGCAGCTGAGAAAGCCGTCATCGCAAGTCATCAAGTGAGTTTTAAGAGCTTCTAACAGGAACTTGTCAGCAGACCAAAAATTGTAACAGTTAAAACATGCAGCCTGCATGCAAATAATATTGTGGCAGTGGGTTAAGAGGAGGGAACACCTTCAACCAAGCTCAGTTTTCAGCCTTTTTTATTCCCCTAAAGCCATCTTACCTGAGCACTGAAACTTTTAGCCGCCTTTGGAGGATCATTCTTGCTGTCACCAGCAACATTTCCACGCTTAATTTCTTTCACTGAAACATTCTTTACATTGAAGCCAACGTTGTCCCCTGGAAGAGCCTCTGCAAGGGTCTCATGGTGCATTTCAACAGATTTCACTTCTGTGGTGAGGTTATTGGGTGCAAATGTAACAATCATTCCTGGCTTTAAGATTCCAGTCTCAACACGACCAACAGGCACAGTTCCAATACCTGAACAAAGAGGATATTTTCTAGGATCACTTTCTCCATTTAAAACACTGCTTACAAGCTCTTTTAAAGCCCTTTTCTATTTACAAGTGAACAACTATTACGAAGCAGCCTACACTGATTTTTGTCAGTGCAAATTCTCCTGACAAAGGCAATTTTCTTGGCAGAGTGTATCAAGATACCTCATACCACCTTGCAAATCTGGCGACAGAGGAAAAATTTACCTGATAAAACTATGCATACATATGAATACATATGTGACCCTTCACGCGAAAAAGGGGCTTATGAAAATTTCACGCTGATGCCGATTTCACGGCAGACAACCGTGAAATTATATAAAGCAAGCTGAAATACCGTGAAATTCCTTTAAAACAGAGTGAACTCGGCGTGAAAATTTATCATACCACCGTGAACTAGTTCACGCCGGGTAGTGAAATAATTCACGGCGTGAAATAATTCACGCCGTGGAAAAAAAATCCTCTAAATTAATTAATTTCATTATCAATACGTTGGTTTTGGGTTTCTGGCAGATTTCGAGTGTGAAAGAACCATTGACGTGAACCTTTTGATGCTCATTAATTTTTGTCTACTAAAAGGTTGACGTAAACTCAACTGAAGAAACATGCAAGCCGGCGAATGGATTTTGCGAGCATGTGAGTACTGAGCATTTTCCGGCAAGGACGAGCAGTGATCCAAACATCTTTTCGAGATCACCAAGCAGAAAATGAATTAAGAGCATTAATCTTTGGGGCAACGTGGAAAATCACAGCAACTCGCTTTATAGTATGTTTTTAAAAGTGCGCCAAATGGTGCGACTAACCGCTCAAAATACACTTAAAATCCAAATGTGGTATCAGAGTAATGTAACTAAAGAACCACTCCGAATTTCAGGGCTGTGCGATATTCCAAACTCAAGTTATTCGTCAAAATTATAATGTTTGGTATGGAGACGCTCTCTGCTAAACTGTAGACACTCCTCGTCACCTCTTGCCGGTTTTCACTGTCACACCATCATCAACACCATTCAACAATAATAAAGTCAAGAATAAACGAGGTAAAAGAAGATGAATATTTAAAGGTTCAGGCCTGTGCGATGTTTCGTGCGGGAGATATTCGAAGAAATGTTTTACTTGAAATCAAATTTATAAGGCTTTGCATGGATACGCGCAAATAGGGCAGCCGGAAGCTAACAAAAACATATGTCATCGAGTTTTGCCATAAAAAGCCGGTAGCCATCTTCTGAAGTCTCATAAACATCAATGTGAGTACTTGCCCTCATGCAAGGACTGTCCAGATTGCAAAATCTCAGCGGATAAATCACTTTTTTAACCTACGTGACAGCATTCTTGGCCGCAATTTTAATAATATCGTGTCACGCAAAAGCAAAACAATCGTACCAACTTCGATTTCGCCGAAAATAACGAAACGGCGCCCCGTAAAAATTAAAACCTTTGCACACAAGAGAAGAAATTAATACCATTATTCGATTTCCGACGCATTGTTTATCTTGTTTACCGCAATTTTAATTCCAAAACCAGACCAAGAAATTTTCCTGTTATTCTTTTAATAGCGTAGCAACAATTTCACGGCGTGAAAATAATTTCACGGCGTGAACATAAGTGAGTTCACGCCGTGACTTCATTATTTCCACGGTCTTCGATTTCACGCCGTGAACTTTTTCACTCAGCATAGTGAAAAGAATTGGAGCAATAGTGAACTTACCGTGAAATTTCAATTTCACAGAGTGAAATAGTAAATTCACGGGCCGTGACCGTGAAATTTATTTCACGGTTCACCATGAAATTCATAAGCCCCCTTTTCGCGTGAAAGGTCACATATGCATACTATGCATATTTCAAACTGTGAAAAACGGTCATATCTCTGAGAAATATTTCATTCTGTGAAGCAAGTGAACTTCCTGCACAAATTAACATCAATATGTCACACCACCTTCAGAGGTTTACTACAAGCATTATTTCAAGTCTTTCAGAATTGGCTATCTATCAGCGAATCACCAACTGCGGTTGGGTTCATTCAATGTTTCGGAAAAAACAAAGAAAACAAAACTGATGCAGAATGGACCTCTGATTTGGGGGTCCACTCCAAAATTTGAGGGTCCAGCTAAGTAATTAGCTATTATCTTTGGCATCTTTAAGCTCAGCATTTTAGCTATTTCTTTTAGATCTTACCCATGGGCATCCAAACCGGCCGTAACCGGCTGTGCGCAACAACCCCTGAATCACACAATCCGGCGGTAAACAGGGTGGCTTGATTTAAGGCCTCTACCCACTCCCCCTTACAAAATCTACATGTTTTGTTGTTATGGAGATTTAGTAGGATAACTGACCAATCATTTTTTGTCCTGTGAGCATATTTTGACAGCTGACAAGACTCAAGAGAGGTTTGGCTTTTTGTCCTTTCGTTCGCGTGATCAGATTACGCAAAAACAATGGCTGATGCACGAGGTAACGCATCAAATGATAGGGATATCGCTACTTTTTTTAAGGATTTGGAGGAAAAAGGGAGATTTTATGGTTTTCCTGTAAGAAGAGGGGATACTAGTAATAGCAATTAACCCATTGACATCTGGGGTTTCCGCGCGTGACGATTAATTGATTATCCGGCATGAAGTATGTTAAGTACGGTGATATATGAGCGCTAAAAATAAACCATATGCGCAGTAAATGTACACAAGAGAGTGAGTTTTAGAATTAAGTTCAAAGGAAGAAGAAACAGTGAACTTCCACATGATGTAAAAATAGTTCGAAAAACTGATTGAAAACACGTCCTGAGGATCAAATGAAAATGTAGAGGTAGACTTTTCGAAGCAGCGCACGTTAAGCTGTCGAGAAAGTTGTTTATCATTAACTAACAAAGCACTTGAAAAAATATACAACTGCAGTTTACAGTTGAGTCCCATCACACAATGGATAAAAATTGTTTTAAGTTTATACCAATCGCCTTGTTTTCTTGCAGGCAGAGATGTATCCAGAGTGCGTCATTGCGTCCTGGGACGCACTCGTTTTCCTTTTGGATGCATAGAATATGGAACAAAGGGTCCAATTGGACGCAGAAAAAAAATCGAATGTTTATGCAAATTACCAACGCCAGGAAAAACATGCGAACGGCGTATTTCACAAGGAAATTCAACATTCCCATTTCTCACAACGGAGAAATGATTGAGTTCCTTAAATTTCAAGGTTAGCTGCTATTTTTGGATTTTTGTAGTCCCATAATTTCATTTTGTCAACCATTATGTCCAGCTTCAGAAGTCGAGTTTTGAATTCGCACGTGTTGCGTGACATGATCTGAGCTGTTTTTTACGTGAGACAATTGGCGACACTTTCGATCTGCCGCCAGTGATAATAAAACATTTCGGTCGAAGTTCAGTTTGTTGCATGCTTTCCAAGTAAATTTCAAGCATTAGTTCGCTTTAATATCGTGAGCGAAATAACAGAGAATCCAAAGGCAAAGTATGTTAAATTTTTGTTTCGTGCGACCCTGTTGATAAAAAAATTAATTCCGGGCGCGCACGTGTCATTGTCGTCTCGGTTCTTTGTTTTGCACGTAACTTGTCTGTTTTGCAAATTATGCAATTTTTTTTGCGGAGTTAGTGTTATAATTAACGTGTTGAACATGAAACTTGAATGTATTCAATCGCTTGATTATTAACATTGGCCATGGCGAAGTCACGGCCGCACGGGCCGACGATGAACTGTGCATCGATCGCTAACATTTGTTTACTCTTTTGTTCCTAAATTACGCCTCAAGTGTGGTTAAAATAAATGATGCTCTTTTACGGAAAATTGAGATTCAGTTCTGTTTTTTTTTTCTGTGGAGATCTAGATCATTTATCAACTGGAGCCAACAGTTCCTACAGCATACGGATTTCAATGTGATCGATGGAGCTTTGACAGCCCATACATTTTGACGATGAATCAACAGGCACAACAGTTTCAAAGAAATTGATCATTTTAAGTACATATTCGTTGGGAGGGATAAGACTTTATTTTTGTGCAATTAGAAATCTGAAAGGGTACTGCAACAGCAATTAAGGGGCAATAGATCGCATATTAATTCTTGAATATTAACTAGCTGGACCCCCAAAATTTTGCAATGGACCCCCAAATTTTTCAAAAAGGGGTCCAGAGGACCCCCAAATTTGAAAACCTGGATACATCTCTGTGCAGGTATAAGCGCAAAAATTATACATCAAACGCTGCTGCTGTAACAGAATTTCACTACGAGTTTTCTGCTTTTCACAATACACAAAACCGCAAAATTATTAATCGATAACTACCACGTTTCGTGGGAGAACAAACAAGGTCAAATCGTTTAGAAAAGTGCTCTGAGCACTTCCAAGACCCTCACTGATGATAACTTACGACATCACAAGAAAAACAACAGAAAATCGCTGGAGCTATTCACTTATTTGCGGAATATGAACGCACGATCGATTTGACATAATTTGTTGAAGATACTGATCTTCCAAGGTATGTTGAAGGCGAAAATTGCTTCAAATTAAATTAGGAAAAAAAATTGTTATTCACAGTAAAAATTTCATCGGTTGACCGATATTAAGTTTAATTCTGGAGCTTAACAATGCCGTGATTATGTTAATACCTGTGAAGGCCTTTAATTTTGCATGGCTTACTTCATGAAAACGGCCATGCACTCAGGGGGTATTCAAGAGCTTTTGGCGGGCATACCGACGTTTCGATCATCTCCTATGAAAACTAAGAAAAATATCTAATTTGTTACGATTATCTAAAACAAAATAAATGCCGCTGAATTTCATGAAATTTGGAACTTGAATATTATCGAATATCTTGTACACACACAACAGCGCACACGAATTAGTCAATTGGTTAAAGTCACCAAGAAAATAGCCAATTTCACAGTTATTTTGTGGCTTTCAGGTGGGTTTCATGCAAAGAGTGAAAGTTTTTTTATCGTAGAGTGATCATGGCATATTCACACCATAAAAAATTGAAACCCTCCAAGGGCAACTATCAAGAAAATAAAATGGTAAGAAAATCCAATAAAGTGTCCAAGATAAACAGAGCAACAGAAGTCTCACCTCCAATTTTGTAGACATCCTGCAAGGGCAAACGGAGAGGAATTTTGACCGGTCTTTCTGGGGGAAGAATGCTGTCCAGGGCATTAAGTAGGGTATGTCCAGAGTCCTTACTGTCCTTCCGCTCAACCTTCCATCCGCCAAACCAACCCATCTATAAATTGAGAAAGCCTCGTGGTTAATTTTGATGCTCATTTATCATTTCATCTTTCTTGAAACAACATTTAGCAGTGTTTAATTTACCAGAATAACATCGGGTTAAGGGAAATATAAATTTTTTGGTAGCATTCATCAAACTTCTATCTATCAGAAAAGGAAAATAGAAGGCTTTGTACTACTTATCCATTTTAGATACATACTTTGTCAGATTTTTCGATCATGTTGTCCCCATGCCAACCAGAGATGGGAACAAAAGCAACACTTTTAGGATTGTATCCAACTTTCTTCACATATCCAGAAACCTCCTTTTGGATTTCTTCAAAACGCTTTTGACTGAAGGGTGGTTCTGTTGCATCCATTTTGTTAACACCAACAATGAGCTGCTTAACACCAAGAGTGTAAGCCAACAAGGCATGCTCACGAGTTTGTCCATTCTTGGAAATACCAGCTTCAAATTCTCCGGTTCCAGCAGCCACAATTAAAACTGCACAGTCAGCCTGGTAATTAACAAAACAAGTTAGTCAAAAACCATCTTTACTGTCACAATAATATCTGCTTAACCCTGTACTTCCCAACTGATTCATTCCACCATTTTATAAAGCACATGTATTTTGACAAATTAATTTACATTTGAAGAGGACAGCTGACCAGCTTTTAAGATCCCAGCCTATACTGACTGAAAAAAACTTGCCAAACTACAGGGTTGGACAATTAATTTGAGAGCACTCGCCATTCGGGCAAGTGACCCTCAAAATGCACTCGCCCGGACCAGTTTTCACTCGCCCAAAAGGTCTTAAGGCACCATGTTTGCCTAGACACGGATGGCTTGATAGTGACCAGCACTATCACTGACCAGGAAGCCATATTTCATATGATCTGTATTTACGAAGCCCAATGTTGCCTTTTAGCACCAATTAATTAGACAGTTCGGAATATAAAACTTTGTAAAATAGAAATGGTAGTTTTGTTTAGGGATTTTCTTGGCAAAATGGCATGCAAAAAGCAGTGTTCATTTTGCAATTTAAATAATTTCTTGGCGACGAAAATTGTACTTGCCAAACGGGCGAGTGATTGATGATTTGCACTCGCCCGACACTTTAGAGACTCGTCTGGGCGAGGGGGCGAGTGCAAATGTCCAACCCTGAAACTAGAGTAAAAGTGAGATAAGTTCGAAGTTCCCATCAATTTTATGGGACAGGAACAAAGTTTAACCCCTTCCACCTTCAAGCGAGACTTTCACTCTACAGGGTCCAAAATTGCACCTTCCTTGTCCCCAATACGACTAAAAAATTGAGAACTGGTGACCAGTGGACGACCTACTATTGCACTGCTTTTGCATTGCTATTGTTAACTTTTATGTCCAGAGAAACATTTGACAATAAAGTTCAGAGCCATTTACCAACAGGTGTCTAACTTTTTATGAAATGGGTTTTCCTGTCATATAACGTTGAAAGCTACCACGTTCTTTGCAGTTTCTCTTAAAATACACATTAAGGACGAAAAAACCACCACTCAGTAAAGAGGTTCAAAGGACTGGTGCATGGAATATAGCACGGTAATAACACAGTGGCTTGTGTGTGACAAAATGAGACTCTTGTTTTGGTGACCAAAATTTTTAAACTAAGGGGCAGATGAATTTCTATATTTGCATTTGAGGTTGGATACATTTTCTCTCTAAAAGGTCCATTTTCAGTAACCCATTGACCCCTGAGAGTGACACTTTGATTTTACCCTAGCCTGCGTAGCAAGCGTTCCTGTTTGACAGAAGAGCTTTGAAACGATTTTCTGCAAACTGGCCACGCGAAAGTTCGGGCAAGAGACTGAGGGAACGCTTGCAAGAAGACCCCCTATTTTTGAAAAACGCCCACCCTTTTATGGTTGACTTGACACGCTGATTGACGTCTTATTAACAAATTAGTATATGTTAACACAAGTTGGCTTCCGACAAAACAAACGGAAGGCACCGAGGAAACACCGAGCGATCAACGCAGGATTTGCCAGTGTGATTTTAAAGTTAAATTTGTAACGGCATCTTCTAAGCCGAGTACGACTGGTTATGTTTCTTCCGAGAATTTGTCTAAACCATCGAAAAGAAACTTACGGGAAAATTCTAGCTGATATTTGCATAGCGGTTGGAATAGAAGTTATCGAAAACAGCCAATTTTCAGAACTTGTCAGCAATCCGTGCGCTTGTAAAATACGAAATTTAGAAACATAACTCATACAGAGTTCGATGGGTAGTAAGTAAGGCTGTTAAATGCAAATCTCCAGCAAAGCTGACCATGAAACCATTTAAGAGGTTTAAGTTTAAAACTAACGACGATTTCAGTGCGACTTGCTGGCTATTTTGTTGGTGCAGAGTGGTTGACGAAATGGATCGTACTAATCTCCTGGAAATTACAGGCAAACATCCTCGCTAGTTTGATAATCCACAGTACGTTTTTGGTAAAATTGTTACGAAATCGTAGATGAAATAGCAAGTAAAAGTGCTTTAAAAAATCGAATGGAGCTGCTTTCTTCTCACAATAATTAAAAGATTTAACAGGCTGCGTGGTTGTCTTCATCTTGTCTCAATCCATGACATAGAACTCAAGCTTACATCAGGCAAGGTAAGCAGAGAATTCGACGAATTTCCTTGATCCTGAAACATGTGGATTCTGATAGTTCGCAGGCATTTTATTAAATTAAATTCATCCTGCGTAAATAAAGTATCCTTTGCAAGCGAAAGAAAAGCTCCCTTCAGTTCAGTCCAAACTTTCATCAACAATAAGCGGTGCCAATATTTTGTTATCGAATCTTTTGCTTTTAATGAATTACGGAAACGCCATAGCGGCTTCAGCTGACACGTAAATAATATTGAATTTCCCTTGATGGATATTGTCCAAGCAGTCCAGATTTTCATTTAAATCACAGGCTGTCATTTCCATAGAATTTACCTTGACCACTTACTTGATCGCGAATTATGCTTTGAAATGGAGAAATCACGATGATACTCGAGAAGCCGGTTCTTCGTTTTAAGTTATTTTATTTCGCACTCCGCACATCATGACAAACATCTGAAAAATTAAGCTTTTTCCGAATCCTGTTGGCAAAACGGCCATTACATCTATACAGTTAAAGAGATGGTGCATTGACAGTTCTTTTTTCCTTTTCAATATAAAACCCGAGACCCGATTCGCTCAGCTTCGACACACGATTCAAAACCTTCCACATCTTCCACCATTGCCTTTGTCACGCTAGAACTTAGGAGAAATATTTTGCTCCAGGATTTGTCACCTGTCAATCATTGTGACTGTGCCGCACCAATCAGAAGCCCCCGTTCATGGGCGAACGGGTTTTTCAAAAATAGGGGGTCTTCTTGCAAGCAATCCCTCAGTCTCTTGCCCCAACTTCCGCGCAGCCAGTTTGCGGAAAATCATTTCAAAGCTCTTTTTGACGAAAAGGAACGCTTGCTATGCAGGCTAGTTTTACTCTGTCTAATGCCAGACTATTTACTTGTGAATGGGAGGAGGGGTGGAGGGGGGCAGCAGCATCCTCATGCATTTGAGGTGTGAATGGATTAAAAACAAATTGTCAAGTTCACATGGTCATTGTTTTCTGGTATCCATAAAAATGTCCAAAAAATGCATTTTTCAGGCAAAAATTTTTGGTGACCGAAGATCTTTATCAAGTCGCCATCTGGTGTCCATATAAGTTAATTCCGGACCCTGCTCAGCCTAATACCAGATGATTTTACTTGTCACTTGGGGGTACTTTAGGTGTGCAGGGCTCGAAATTAACGAAAAAAATCCAGTCTCAATTTGTGTCAAGATACAAAAATTTTGTCACAATTTCGCAAATTTTAGTCGCAAAATTGCCACTCTGCATTCACAGCAAGAAACAAATAATTTTGTCCTTTATTTATTTATTTTAGCGAATGTAGCAGCAAAGTGGCAACTGCTAACCCTTTTGTTTCGAAAGAGTGAAGGTGACAAGTTGCAAATTTGCAACTTCTCCAGATATTTTAGTAGCAAAGAGAAAAATTTAGTTGCAAATGCGACTGTATTGGTTGCAATTTCAAGCCCTGGTGTGAATGAGTTAACAATCTAGATCTGCTCAAAAACTACTGTAAAAGTCCATGTATAAGCTACACTTGCACTTAAGGAAACACCGAAGGTCGGAGTTTTCTAAGGCCTAATGGTCAACCATTGCTATCAATTAAAGCTCATAACAACCACTGTGTCAGTGTTTTGAAACTTAAATTTTGTTGTCTGAATTTTTTTTTCAAAATTCGAGCTTCCAAATTGGGGGTGCGGCTTATTTACGGGGGCAGCCCATACATGGACTTTTATGGTATGTCTTCTCTAACCCTTCCCACCTAACAATGAAACTCATCTGTCTAACACCAGACTATTTTATTTGTCAATTAGAGGCACTTAAGGTGCAAATGGGTTAAATATAGACATCAGTCAGATGCAAATAGCTGACAACCTCCTTTACTAATTCGACCTGAAGGGTATGGGCCACCGTGTTTTTTCTCAATTCGGACAGAAAGTCGGCCTTACAATATAAAATTCTCATTTCTGGAAGTCAGCAGCTTAAACACTTGAATATTAGAGCATGAACTTCAATCTTAGGAAGGTTCACATCCTTCTAATTTGCTGAAGGTTGAGCATTTCTTTCATGGGACAGTTTTTGAGTAAGTGATTAACCCATTGACTCCCAGGGGTTCCCCATTGACGAGTAAAATCGTCTGGTGTTAGACAGTATTTAAGTCTGGCCAGTTTAGGCCAGTTTGGACGCCAAAGGGTTAAGTCCATATAAGCTGTATATATATTGTACATAATAAAGGATTTAATCTAATGCAAAGAGGAAAGCTTTTGGTGGATTGAGTGCTTCCTGGCTGTATCATGTATCCAGTTGTTTCTGGCCAACCTTGGTCAACTCCAAGCATTTGCAGCTATCCTTAACTTAATAGATAACTGAAATGTCCATCAACATTGGCTCAAACTTATTTTATACACAAGCCGTAACAAGAGTTCAACGACCTACCTGTGATGTTCCAGTGATCATGTTCTTGATGAAGTCACGATGACCAGGGGCATCAATAACAGTCACGTAGAACTTCTCAGTTTCAAATTTCCAGAGCGCAATGTCGATTGTGATTCCTCGTTCACGCTCAGCCTTCAGCTTGTCCAGGACCCATGCATACTTGAAAGAACCCTTCCCCATCTGAGCAAAAAAAAAAAAAAGAGCTGGTTTGGTGATACCTTGATGGAAAGCACTTTCCCTTGCTCTGTCCAATTACCTTTGCTAATTTACTTGACTAATGACTTTCTGGCATTTAGTCCATTACGAACTGGAAAACTCTTCCCAAATGCAATCAAATTTGTCTGCCCATCATTTAATGCTGCGAAGAGAAGCAATGTGCACTCTGCTCAACGTTAACTTACCTCGGCGGCTTCCTTCTCAAATTTCTCGATTGTTCGCTTGTCGACTCCACCGCATTTGTAGATTAAGTGGCCGGTGGTCGTTGATTTGCCAGAATCTACGTGGCCGATAACGACAATGTTGACGTGAATCTTTTCCTTTACCATTCTCTGCGCTGTGATATATTCTTCTCCACGAGATGTTACTATCGATAAACCAGAAAACAACAATAATTAATGTTAAAACTAGGCCTCATAGTGTACGTTAACACTTTTCCAGTGAATAAATGGCAGACTTAGGCCCTAAAACATCTTTTAAAGCCCTGAATTCGCCTTGTTTCCTTTGTCACGTGCTTGCGAACATGTCGACTGCCTTTACATCGTGTGGCTTTCAAATTACCTTTCTACGATCCAATTGTTCATGGTTGAGATTTGCAAATCTTTCCCCAAAAAAATCTTATCTTTCTTTTGTAACTAATCTTTTCCTTGAAAGGTCTTACAGAACAACAAACGCAAAAAAATGCGACGCCCTGAAAGGAAATGAAATGGCCGCTTTTCACATGGAGGAAGAAAACTTTTACCTCGCTAAACCCAATGCCTCGTACTTCCTACGTTTTCATATAAATTGGACAAGACCTAAGGGACACATCCACTTCAAAATTATGAACCGATGGAACAACTACGATGAAGATTGACGTGGATAAAGCAAAGTAAAAGTAACCAACTCGCTTACGTACCTTAGCTTCGCTGATTGTTCAGGAATAAAGAGGCCGGGTAAAGTGCGTGATAGGAAATTTATATCCGCCTAGAGGGGGTAGCATGTTATTGACGTCAGTTCTCCATATATTGCAACAGCATTATGCAATCTCGGATGAAGGAAAAAAATTATAAATTCCTTATGTATGGAAATGTGTTTCCACGAAAGATTTGAGGAAAGTTATGAAAATACTTAACCTCCCAAAAGAAAAATACCGTTCTCTGAAGCTTGATACGAAAGGTTTTTTATATTCTTTCTTTTTTATCAGTTTGAAAGAAGTCCCACGGGACCTACGCATTCTTGCGGTTTTTTCAGTTCTCAGTCTCAAGCCAAGCTTCCGCAAACAATGAATGAAATCAGTGAGGGTATTAATTAGGCCAGAGCAATTATTAACCCCCTATTATGACTATTATTCCAAAATAACATCATGATTTCTTAATTTTTCTTGAATCGATTTAAAACTCAAAGTATGATTTAGGAAAATGTCAGATTTACGAGCGATGCAGATTTTTTGCGCTTCTCAGTTATGTTTGCAACTGAATGCAAAGCAATGTTCGGATTCGTTCTGCTTCAGCCGTGCAAACAACTTTCTGAAAATGGGGTGATCAGATAATCTAGGACAAATCACACCTTTTCAAAATTCAAGAATGCGAGATCATTACATATTTGGATTATTTTAAGTTAACGGCCTCAAGATTTTGTTTCTATATATTTTACCCATCTACAAAGCTTGAAATTGCGTGGCCAGGAAGCCGTGTCAAAATCAAAAAGCACGCGACGTTTCAACCGACGTTCGGTAACCGGAAGAGAATTTTTCGCATGCCAGGAAAGGAGTGTCCCCCAGATTTTTTAACTATCTTCTCTAATGAAAAGAAACGTCTTTGCGCGAAGACAAGTTAAAAGGGAAAACAGCTCACTTCCGGTTACCGGGGTCTGCGCGCGTCTCAAAAACGTCGTGCGCCTAAGACGTTGCCCGCTCTCAATGGCTAATTGCTATATTGTCTCATTCATTTTTATTGACCTAAAACACAAAAGCCTTTAAATTAGTGTCTAATAATGAGCAGCTGTCAGTTGCCATGCAAAACAACTACAAAGGAAAACGCGCAAGTAGGCGGAACCTTTCCCACGAAAAGTCACTTGACTGGAGTCATTTCTCAGGTGCATATTGTCGTTTTCCTTACTTCCTCATCTCCACCTGGACACTGAACAAAAACTGAAGAAAAATTGGTTTGGTTCGAATTTACTTAGCAAATGTGGTTCCCCTATCATTTGTTTTACAATAAAGGCCGCATTTTGGGATTTCCGCATACAAACTGGATGCAACTATTTTGTTCGTGTAGAAGACACACATGACGTAAAACAATAGAACAAAAATCGTGAAACAATACCTAATCAGAATTCTGAATCCCTAAAGACCCCTAAAGCTTTTGTTACGTCATGTGCGTCTTCTACACGAAGTTTCCTATTTACAATAACCTAATTTTCCCGCACAAAGAAGAACACATGGACGTTGGCTATCCATAAAAATGAGCCCAAACTTAAAAGCTAAAAGCGCAAAGCTCAAGGCTTCGTCAAGGTCTGCATCAACATCCCTATCGAGTAGGAAAAAAATTAAACTTTTTCTAAATTCAAGCGGCCTCATGACGGGATTTTACTTTTTTAAAGTGTAATGACAGATTATTCCAGATATAAAAATTTAAAGACAGTAGGTTCTCGTATATCTGAACTCAAACGAAAAATTTACATACTGTCTCAGATCTTTATATGCTGAACCTTCAGCGCAGAATCTGGATCTAGACAGAAACCAAGAAGTTAATTAATCAAAGGGATTTTTGGCTATGAAGGTCGACAATCATAAAAGCTTGTAGCTTTCACGGCTAACGGTCAAATAAGTTGCCTTTTACAACTAACGGTTATCTTTTTTCCGTCACGGTTAACTTATGTAACCTAGTTTTAGCTATCGCTAAGTGCCAACGAAACAGTCCATATAATACATCGTTTGCAGATTTGTATCACAGTTCCAAAATACCTAACGGTAGTTGTAATTTCTTTATTCGAAAGTACTGCAACTAAACTTATCTATTAGCCGTTTTTATACCACAGACGTTATCCGTCTAGTGTAAAGACTGGATTATCTATATGAGACGCATAATTCGTCTGGGACGAACTTAGGCAAATGTTTTTTCTGCATTTGTTAAATTCGTCTGGTATAAAGACGGTCACAAGACGCATAATACGTCTGGACGAACTATCCAGTCTAGTGCGTCTTCGAAGACGCACTAAAGTAGACCCTTCGTCTTTATACTAGACAAAATGAACAGACGCAGAAAAAATGTGTACCCAAGTTCGTCCGAGACGAATTATGCGTCACTAGTATAAAAACGCCACTTTAGTGTGTCTTCGAAGACGCAATAGACTGGATAGTTCGTCCAGACGAATTATGCGTCTTGTGCCCGTTTAATACTAGACGAATTTAACAAACGCCGAAAAAATGTTTGGCCAAGTTCGTCCCAGACGAATTATGCGTCTCATATAGATCGTCCAGTCTTTACACTAGACGGATAACATGAGAGACGCATAATTCGTCTGGACGGATTACGCGTCTGTAGTATAATCGAAGTGCCACTGTCGTCACTCGTGGATATGAAAGTTACCGCGATTGTTTAAAATTGGCAGGCTGAAGTTTTCTTTATGCATTATTCAGTGTCATATAACAGCTGGATAATTGTGTAACAGCACGGGGAGCTCTCATATGCAACTAGGTA
>OX421453.1:12728060-12733060 GCA_949126865.1 Montipora capitata
GTTTGTAATTTGTTTGTAATAAGCTTAAGCTTAACGGCGACAAATCGGAGCTACTTGTTATTAGTTCTCAGTATCGGCCTCGTCCCGTGTTATCTTCTCTCACAATTGGTTGTTCCGTAGTACAGTCATCAGCATCAGCTCGTAATTTGGGTGTAGTTTTTGACAATGGTTCAACGTTTGAGAAACATATTAGTGCTATATGCAAATCGGCTTTTTACCATCTAAGGAGGATAGCCAAAATTAGGAACTATCTGTCAGCGGAGTCTACAATAGCGCTTATACATGCTTTTATAACTTGCAGGTTAGACAATGGGAATGCCCTTTTATACGGACTACCAAAATACCAGATTCAGAGGCTACAGTCTGTACAGAACTGCGCCGCTCGTCTTGTTAAGCGTTATCCTAAATTTGGTTATACTTTACCACTACTTTCTGAGCTCCATTGGTTACCAGTGGAGCATCGCATTGTTTTTAAGATCTTGTTGTTGGTTTTTAAATCTCTGAATAATTTAGCCCCTTCTTATATTAGTGATTTGCTAACACCATATATCCCCAGTCGTAGTCTCAGGTCATCCAATCAGTCTCTTCTGGTTGTCCCAAGGTCTATTCAAAAGTTTTATGGTGACAGAGCTTTCGCAGTGGCTGCCCCACGGTTGTGGAATGCTCTGCCCATTCATATGAGACAGCCTGGTTTTTCTTTAGCTACTTTTAAGAAATGTCTGAAGACTTACCTTTTCAAAAAAGCTTTTTTTTCAAATATTTTGTGATTTCATGTGATTTTTGTCTTAATTATCTTTTAATGTATTTGTAATTAATGTAGTCATTATCTTTTTAATACAGTATTGTAAAGCGCCATAGAGCAGTTAGGATATGGCGCTATATAAATCTATTTATTATTATTATTTATTATTTGTCTGGGGACTTAACAATGGTCCCAAGAGAAAACAAAAACAATGCCTATGCAAAATTTGGGGGAACAAACAAAAAGTATTATGGTATTATCCCAAGTGGCCTATACCAAGTATTTCATGGCTTTAACCTCGTTCGTAGGGCCTCTGCACGGGCCAGGTTGAAAACGAGGAAGGATTGTGGACTGCACCCCATTCTGTTAATTACGTTAATGATTCAAGATATTGAAAATATCAAACAATTAAATTTTGAATTGTTTTAAAAATTGAAAAACACAAAAGCAAATATAACGACCCACGTCACCACCACCCAGAATACCTTTGATAGTCCGGTCACACACTCACAAGGTTGTCAAAACAGGACACCTGGACTCATGATGTTGGGTGGCGCGGCTTTTTCCCTTACAAATAACACTACATGGAGGATCCTATTTAACCTATTTTTGATTGAACAATGTCATAACCCTTTGCTTCAGGGATGAGGTCTATTAATCATTCACTTGGTAGTCGACCGTAGTTACTAAACGGCGCGTCGCGGAACGAATATACACGAAAATTACCTTAAGTGGCTTCAAGATGGATTTTTACGGAGAACAAAGCCGATGAAACTTTTCACGTGACTTATACTTAACTTTATTTGATGGCCAGCCGGGGAGACATCGATCGGACTTGAGAGACTGTCTCGTGAAACGCTGCAATTTTTCATTTTTTGTCTTGTTTTTGACAACCTTATGAATGTGTTACCGGACTATCAAAGGTATTATGGGTGGTTGTGTTTTAGAACAATTCAAAATTTAAATGTTTGATATTTTAAGTATTTTTAATCATTAACGTAATTAACAGAATGGCTTCCAGTCCACAGCGTTTCGTCATTTTCCAGCTGGCCCTTGCAGAGGCCCTAGGAACGAGGATAAAGCCATGAAATACTTGGTATTGGTCTTCCAGGTGGTTTCTTTTGTTGTGGGTCGTTGTGGGATCGTTGTGGATCATTGTGGGATCGTTGTGGGAACGTTGTGGATCGTTGTGGGTCGTTGTGGATCGTTGTGGATCGTTGTCGGTCGTTGTGGATTGTTGTGGATCATTGTGGGTCGTTCCGAGTTTTAGTA
Source organism: Montipora capitata (assembly GCA_949126865.1). Taxonomy (NCBI): domain Eukaryota; kingdom Metazoa; phylum Cnidaria; class Anthozoa; order Scleractinia; family Acroporidae; genus Montipora; species Montipora capitata. Next base: position 12,730,075 of record OX421453.1, read on the forward strand.
ACTGCGTCCCCACAACATCTCCAAGGACATGCAATTAATTCCTATCGAAAAAATATTCTCTAATAGAGACTCGATCCGTAAGGCCAGGGAAGCTTTTTTAATTTTAAAAGGCAGGACAATTGATCCCAACGGTCTTAATATCCGCGAAGAAACGTATTAGATTTCAGTTTATTATTTTGAGTGATTTCCGTTATTTTTCCGTGACTCTTAGTATTTGAATTCAAAATCTTTGTAACTGCCATGTTTTATCACATTTTTTCCAGTATTACGTCAACATCCATTTACTATATATATATGTACATAGAAGCAATTCAATGTAAACTCTCATTGTACCTGAAGAAGGCTGGTTTGGCCAGCCGAAATATATAGTACACCACTAAAATCGAATTAGTAGGCACCATCCTTAATACAATAATTATCTTTGTAAATAGATAGGTCTTTTAGTTTTCGTACACATTGTGAAATTATATATTAGATATACTATTCTTAATTGTTTTAACTTTTATTTTTGGAGGTTATTTTTTGCTCATTTTCACGCTTAACGGTTAACATTTTGGGGCGTTTCAAGGTTCACGGTTAACCCGATTGAGACCCTCTCGGAAATCCTCCGCCGAGAGTACTCTCGGTGGAGAAAAGCCCTGGAAACGAGGTTGCGGATTTCCGAATCGCATGCACCCTGGCGGTGGTGGCGTGGCGGTGAGTGATCGATTTCATTGTTGTACCTTACCTGGCCCCGTAGTTAGAATATTCCCCTAATTTTTACAATGTATACCAGATTTTTTTTGCAAATGGTGGATCAGATGTACTTTGTAAAGTTACAGGAATTTTATTAATTAATAAGCGAGTTGAAACTAATGGTGAAAGAAATCGTTGGCAGTGAGAAACTCTAGCTTAATTTATTAAGGGTGCGGTCAATTGACCGTATTCTGGAATAGGAATACATGGAATGGAAGTAAGAAACCCTTCGTTTAAAATTAAAATTGTCAAACACCTGCTGAAATGCTATTCTAAACATATCTTTATTATCCTTGTTGCTTCAAAACGCCAAACATACCGTTTCAAATCATCTCTCTACGTATTCTTATTTCGGAAAGGGTCAATCGAACGCACCCTAAAAGTTTTAGAATTTGTCTTCAATCTAGTTACCAATCTCTCGCCAAATGTACTGCCACGTCAGGAGATGTAGTTCGGGGAGTAAGTAACATCTAGTTGAAAGAATGTAAATTGTCAAGTGTTGAATGCTTCTGATCAAATTAAAATGGACGAAAAGCAACTGCGTTTCTCATATCCTATGATACAGTAAGGCAAGCTATCATATTATTTATTCAACAGTTGAATTTTCGCTTACTAAGCAGGCTTCCGAGCCCGGGGGCGGGGGGACTCGCATATGAAACGAGCAGCTGGGAGGCTCGTCGTCTCCCTTAGGGGTGTAAATTTCGGATTTTGGGTGTTCTGGGCTAACCTGTGATCAGGCCCATTTTTAGCTTCGCCCATATGTTCTCTTATGTGGTTGCGCCAACTCCACAATACGTACCACGCGAAACGAAAATAGAGACTGGTTGCATGTTAGTTCTGGGCAAAACGGCATCATATGTGGCCCATATGTAGCCGTGAAGGTCTCGTTTAGGGTTGCATGCGAAGAAATATAAAAATATACATTAAATAGTTTTTAAATATGGTCTCTTTTAGGGGTCAAAAAAGCCTGGGCCAAGCGCGGATTGGTCTCCTTTAGGGGTTTAATTCAAAATTTCCGACGAGCATCTTCGCCCCTTCAAATGCGAAGTCATATGCGTGGCCTGTCATCATATCATCACCCTCTGATCATCATTATTTATTTAGTAATCCACTAAAATCAAATCTACGTTGTATCGGCTCTTGCTCAAAATATTTAGTTTCTCAACTTGTAATTACGCCGATCAGATCAAGCCACTGATCCAACGTCCACCGACAGGAAGATTGTCCACGGTTGCTTGCTTCAAAACTCTGGAATTTAAAAATGAGCAGCCAAATGGCTGATGTGGACCTACAATTAACTAATTATAATACAAATACTAAGTGAGAAAATTGGTCTCCGCATAAGCTCAGTAACTTTGACTTTATCGCAGGGAGCAGCAAATTTAATATGTCTATTTAAGGACGGTGCCCACTATTGTCATTGCGCATACGTTCTGCGCATCTCCAGATACTCGGATTTCCTATCGGTAGTGCTAACTAATGCAGGGCTATTTTTGTGCGGTTTAAATTTATGCGGAGAAAGCAGAACTTAGCAAGTGCTCTTGGTATCCAAAAGAAAATTGGGGGTAACCATTCATTATTCAGAGATAATTAAGCTCTAATTTGGAAAGGAACGCCATACATTGCTTTGTATTTTAAAGCTTTGTGCTAATCTTGTTGATTAATTGTCTTTGAAAACTGCGTGGTTACCCCCAATTTTCTTTTTGGATTTTAATAACACTTGTTGAGATTTGCTTTTCCCGCATATTCATAAAACCGCGCAAAAATACCTTTCAATTAGTAGGCACCGTCCTTAAGACTTTTAAAAGTATGGAAATAATACGAGGTTTGTGCTCAGGGCGAAATATCTTTCAAAATACTCAAAATATATATACACTTAAGTCACATCACCTAGCTTCAGATGTAGTGTTTTGTCGTTGTCGCTGCTATGAACATCAATTATTGACGTTTTGGGGTGAGAGGAGTAAAAAAATCTTTGTTCCCTCCTCGCTTTGTGTTAAGTTCAGTTTAAGTACTGAGTCAGTTTACGTAGATTTTGAACAATATTTTGTTTCAAACGGTAACTCTGCACCTGTGAGGCGCCCATTAGACTAAGAGCAGTCTCTCTTTTTCTGTAGTCAGTCGAGCAAAACGCGAGACACTCAAAGGGCCACGCGCATGACTGAAGGCGCGAGACGGGAGAGCCGCCCTCGTTTCGCGCGTCTCGCGGCTTCGCCGCTCCCGCGCGCGTACACTGCTCTCACTAAATCTG
>OX421453.1:12788060-12793060 GCA_949126865.1 Montipora capitata
TATGCACCTGATGGGATTTTTCCCTGGATCCATCCAAAAGAAGGAATGATTTATACACCAGATGGGATTTTTTCCTAGATCTATCCAAAAGAACGAATGATTTATACACCTGACGGGATTTTTCCCTGGATCCATCCAAAAGAACGAATGATTATACCCCTGCACTACACCCTGTATCAATAGCAACACAATCTCACTTGGGCTTCCATGTTTTTCTGGTCCAATCTGCCCCTTCTTTTGGCTTCCTAATCCCCATTTCGTAGTAGTATTATAGTGCATTGGGCAAGGATCTCATGGATATACATACCAACTATAACTCTAAAAAAATAACCATTCTAAATCAGTTTCTAGAACTAAATATTGCTATAGCAATAGGATAAACGAAAGTTTAGACCTAATCACTGAAATGGGCACTTAGACTTAATGTGTAAAATGAGACTTTAACTTAGGGGACTCGTGGTGGGTATATCCAGGCCATGAGATCTTTCCCGTGCATTGGGCATTTTCCCTGTCATGCTGGTTCCCAGATCGACTCGTTCGCATTTCTCCTGCCCAGGCCCTGTGTGCAGTTTGGACCATATTTGAATTATTTGTCGTAAGCACAGCTGACGTTGGCTGGAGCCTTTGCAAATGTTTGGAGAGAGGGGAAATTTGTGCCAGCTTTTTCTTCCATGTAAGTAACCAGGTATCCATTTTTCTTTATTTTAAACTATAATTTTGCTTCAGTAATCATTATACACCGGGTAAGTGTGTTCTTGGTTAGTGTTATCAGTCCCAGTTTTGCTTGATTGGCTTTGCAGTTTTGGTCGCGTTAGTCTGTCCATGGTTTTGGTGTTGTTTTCTCCTGGTTTTCCTCTGTTTCTTTTCTTTTTCCTTTCTTGACTCGACACAAGGGGGTCGGGTAGAGGTCCAGCGCTGGACTAGAAACCCCCTTGCTCGGTTGCGCTCTACCCCTGAAGATTCGCAGCCATTTACGAGCCTACAGGTGTCGTAGTCAGCTTTTCTTTCCCTTCGGGTTGTTTAGATTTGCCCCATTTAATACACCTGGGCCCGGTTGTTCGAAAGCCGATTAACTTAATCCAGGATTAGCGTAAGCTTTTGCTTCATGTTTTCAACTTCTGGGTGAACGTTTCTATTGCTTATTCTTGTTTTTCAAGATTAACTTCTTCTAATGTGAAGTTTTGCCGAGTATCAGCGTTGAACAGCATTTGGGAGTAGAGAAATAAACCCCTTGGTTAATTTTTAATCTCGGATTAGCGTTAATCGGCTTTTGAACAACCGGGCCCTGCTGTGTTTCATTTTGCATGGGATTTCTTTGGGTTTTTAACCTGCCCTTTCCTGTGGTTTTAAGAACGAAGGTTTTATGTAGGGTTTTTTCTTATTGATTATTTCTTATTTTTTAAGAACGAATAAATTCATGTTCAAATATTTGTTTATCCATCTCACTTGATTTAGTTTTGTTATACATGTACTATGTGGCTGTTTCTTAAATTGAAGTTCTTTTTTCACACAGAGTTTGTTCTGTTTTGCTAACTCCATTGTGAGGTTGAGAGTTTGCTTTGTGAATTTCTCTTCCTCATTTTACAGACTAATTTTTGGCTATGATTTTCCCTCAACTCATCATCCACACACACAATAATTTCCCCCCACTTACCCACTTTACTAGAAATTATTATTTCAGTTAGTGGAGAGGAACCCCTTCCTGTAAGGGAATTCTTGCTTCAGCACCATAATCATGCCACAAAGGTTGCTAGTCTACTGCTGTTTTTGTTTTTTTGTTTTTCCTTAAACAACTATCCTTAAGTTTCAAGTTTTTTGCAAATTGCTTATTTTAACTTTTTACAAAAGATGCCATATCCTTATCCTTTAGGAGGCTCAGAACAGATGTTCAGCCAAGTGCTCTGGCTTATTGTCACACATGCTACCTGAGCCGCTCCAGAGGATCATTAATGAATCAAGATTAATACAACCAGAAATAGTTTGTTAGATTTGGTCAGGTTTATCTCAAAAGTTTGTCCAGCGTCCTTTCCTGATTTGTTTGGAAACAAGTGAGAAACGTTATTTTGCGTCCTTCCAGTGGAATTTTTGTCATCTTTCAGCTTTTTCATAAATATTTCAAATTCTTCTTCAGTTTATAGTTCTTTCTCACATCATGTGCTGGGTCACAGAATTATGATATGGTTTCAAAATCTAAAAAACAAAATACTTCTCACTGAATTGGTTTTCGAGATACTTTTCAAGCAACAAGTTTTAGAGGGCCTTTGAGCAGCACTGTACCATTACCATAGCAGCAGTTGGGACCCAGCAAACACCCTTTAAAACATTGCCTCGCAATAGTATTACACAGGTATGAAGCTGTAGCCCTTTTGTAAAGATTGGAGTAATCTTTTTCCCATTCCTTAAACTGAGAAAATAATTTCTCTTTTCATCAGTGACCACATTTCTGTCATTCTGTAGAGTGCTCTTTACCTCTTCGAACAATTGTCTATCTAGATTAATGCTGCAGTGACATTTTGCATTTTGCCTGAGTATAATATTTATGCTGATCTCAAAACCCAAGCAGCTGGATACAGTTGAACAACAACAATAATAGTAATAATAATAATAATAATAATAATGATAATGATAATGATAATAATAATAATAATAATAATAATAATTATTATTATTATTATTATTATTATTATTATCATTATCATTAATATCATTGTTGTCATTGTTCAAAATAAAATATGAAATATGAAAATAGTACATAAATCAGTTACTAATGGTTCATTTTTTTGAGGTTCTATTTTGTTTCCCTAAACTGAAATATTGTGCTACTTTTTCTGATGTGTCCAATAACGCTGACAAATTAATAAAAAATATTGAACGAATGTGAATTAATTATTAAAAGTTGTCACCTTTTTGAGATCTTTGATTTAAAGAGAAATATCAAGGTTAAGATTTTATATTTGCAGAAGTACAACTCAGATTATGTACTACATGGATCCAAACTCGTTTTACTATTGGAGAAGATTTCTTTCAGCATTGTTTCAGAAACCTCAGGATTACGTTGTTGTTATTACTGTCGAACACACAGCACACTTTTGTATGAAATATGAAATAGCAAACAAGAATTTCCTTAGAGCAAAATTAATGTTGCTTGAGAACATTAATGACAACCCAACTTACGGTGCTCATAAAATATTCACAATCTCTTTCCTGTGTTCTTTGCAACTGTCTTTAATCTTTTTTCACGTTCAGATTATTGTCCATTAAGCCAAGTAAAATTGTCTCAAAGGAATTGCCAGCACATTTGCACAGCCTGGGTATTGCCCTTTGCAAGGCTATTAAAGAACACATAAGTTTTTACTTTGGCAGCATTCAGAAGCAAAGGTTTTCTCTGGTGATCAGCAAAATTTCAGCCACAGCAATCGATGCAAGAAATCTAGAAATACCTCGACTAAGAAAAGGAGATCAAAAGTAATCGCTGCTATTTTATTAGGTGAATCGGGGAGGACATCTTAAAGAAAATCTCGCACACTTGGAAATACGCTGCTGTAACGATACCTGCGAAAGGTTCAGCGTATTTCTCCGCCGATATTCCGAACGACTTCCTGTACATTTTCATTTTTGTGCTGTGATTGAGACTTTTCTCTTCGAGCAAAGCCTTGCCAAACAAACCAAGGCGAGTATATCAAGTGATTTCCGTGTAAGAAGACACCAAACGACTTCACGGCCTGCTGACCTCTGATTGGACAGAAAAACACAAAGAATTTCTGGCACCAATCAGAATTGAGAATGACCTCTGCTGTTTGGAACTGGTCTCAATCTCGTACCCAGAGTCCTCGGGCTTTTTGGCCAGCGGGTGAGCGCCCGGAGAGACTCTGGGATAATCGACTCCATTCTCCCCAATCTCGTAGCCAGAGTCCTCGGGCTTTTTGGCCAGCGGGTGAGCGCCCGGAGAGACTCTGGGATAGTCTCTGGGATAATCGATTTGAACTATATTTTTGATTGGCCGCTTGCGTAACAATGGCAGTCCGACAGGAAGTCGGTAAGTAATTCGGAAGCCCCAGAATTTGGAGGGAGATTCAAAATCTAAAACAAGTTTCAGTGCTGATTGATTTTTTCTACCTCAGAAATATATAAATCACAAAAATAATAAAACGACGAGGTTTGAATTATGTCATATACCGCACGGGAATTTTCCCACGCTGCTAAAACTGCCAAAAAGTGATTACTGTTGCTGTTGCAAAAGTACCGTGGGAAAACATTTCATCAGTCTCTTTGAGGAGAAATCCGTGGAATAAGGTCTTGTCGAAGCCATTCAGAATTACGGAAACATCAACTTGTAGAAGAAGAGGACATTTGTGTCGTTTCCACAAAAAACATTTGTCGATCGTGTTGCTTGCACGATGGCATTCTCATTGCATTCTGTACGGTGGAATGTACGCTGAAGCACCAAAAATACACTCACCGAAAGCGTCAGAGGTTTCATCTTCACTTGCTCTTACAGCAAGCCAATGATCATTTCTCCAGTTTCTTTGTGTGTAAGGCTAAAATTCTTGTTTCTCAAACACTTTCAACCCGTCATTTCTACTGTTAACGGTTTTCTCTTTTCTGCTTCCGTTTAAACTCAACCATACGTCATAAGACCGGAACCCACGTTTTCTGGGAAAATGGAGTCGATTATCCTAGAGTCTCTCCGGGCGCTCACCCGCTGGCCAAGAAGCCTGAGGACTCTGGGTACGAGATTGCATTTTCCCAGAGGTAGAAAAAATCAAACAGCACTGAAACTAGTTTTAGATTTTGAATGTCCCTCCAAATTCTGGGGCTTCCGAATTACTTACCGACTTCCTGTCGGACTGCCATTGCTACGCAATCGGCCAATCAAAAATATAGTTCAAATCGATTATCCCAGAGTCTCTCCGGGCGCTCACCCGCTGGCCAAGAAGCCCGAGGACTCTGGGTACGAGATTGAACTGGTCTCGTAAGAACTTGTCCCCAGGGGCTCTTCT
>OX421453.1:12805560-12820560 GCA_949126865.1 Montipora capitata
TTTATTGCTCACAAAATACTGTGTACAACAAGATAATTGATACAGTATATATTATTAACACATAAGTAATTAAAAGTAATACTTATTCGTTGTTGGAGTTTAGATACTACTGCAGATCAACCGTGAGATTTTCGAGCTAGCCCTAACGGCTGAAGGATACTACGAAGCACTCTTTAGCTGCAAGCTCGATATGGCCATGTTTCGTCCCCACCAAAGCGACATATCATGGCCCAAAGTCAATGTAAACAGCTAACCTTTACTCTAACCTTATCGTTAGAAATAGGTACTGGAGATGCTTAGACTTAAAGGGATACTTCGAGTTGGATACCAAAGTTGGGCTTGCATACGGCCTCTTTCGTATGACCTTGAAAAAAGTGATCGCACTTTGTTTCACGGACCAATGTTTGGGAAGATTAAAACAAAGCTTCTCCTTATTCCCGCCAAGGAAACTCCGAACCTGGGCAGTAAACAGTTCGATTGCCCAATCACATTACTGCATTTCAAATGATGTCAAAGCGAAATGCCGATCGCTTTCCAGAAAGTTCCATGGAGAGATGACATTGTTTGCATTCGCCTTCGCTAAGCCAATGAAAATTCGCGCTCGTTTGTTTTTGCTCGATAAGCCAACTAAATCTTTTGCATTTTTGTTTTCGCTCTGTTTTTACGTTTATTTTTCAAGGTCATATGAAAGTCGCTCTACAATTAACAATTATTCCATGAACGCGTGTTGGATATAAGATGGTAAATAGACAACTCGGCGCTATGCGCCTCGTTGGCTATAACCAGTGCTCATATCCAACAAGCGCGGATGGAATAATTGTTTTATTAAATTCCTTAAACTCCAAAAGTTTTGAAAGCACGAAATATGAGCGAAAAAACGAAGCAAATCCGAGCGAAATCGAAAAAACTTAACGAGAACTGATGCGATGTTGTGTAAGGCCTTGTGGTCAGACAGAAGCAGGCTCATCACAAAAACGTTTCTTACCTTTTCGCGTACTTCTAAACGTCGGAATTATCCGAACTTTCCACAAAAACCTTTTTTCTTTTGCTTTATTTAGAAAAAAATTTTGCTTTCCGGCGAAAAAACGTTTAGCTTAGCAACGCTCAGCGCAATCATTTACCGTATAAGGTCAAACTAAGGTATATGAGTTGATAACTGAGATTGAGGTTGAAAATTTAATAATTACTTGTATTTCTGGACATAAGTGTGGAATATTCGGCCCTAAGGTGACGTCACAACACGGGCATTTCGCGATCAACTTCACCCAGACCCTTTACCATTTTTGAGGGCAAAACAGTTCGACTTCGGGCACTTATAACTTGGCCTATGGTGACCATTTAATTCTAAACATTCGAAAGTATCAATCTTAAAGGATAAGATTCATAACTATGCTAAAAAAATTCCCTTCATAGGCACTTCAAGAACTTAAAAAAGAAGAAATACCGCGACATTACCTTATTACTTGGGCCAATCTACTCTCATACAATCAACTTAAGACCACACCCAGAATTTTCAGACAATCATAGACAAAAGTAGCCTGGAAGGTGCTAACCTTCCCAACAGTTTTGTCTAGGATTGTATGAGAGTAGGAAATATGCTTTGAACGCTTATAACTCTCGTAGTATTTGACATGTGGCTTCCATTTCTTATTCTGGACATGTTCTTATAATGTACTTTCCAATGCATAAATAAAATCTCACAATACTGAAATTTGGTTAAATTCATCGTTTTATGATTTGGATTTCAGACTTGCGTGACGCTTCATAACGTTACTCCAAAATCCGTTCTGTTGGGAAAATGTTTACTAAGAATGCCATAAAGATACATTTTTGTTGTAGCTTTGTACGCATGAGCGTGAATGATACAAAAGTTCTTTGCATTCTATGCATTCCAAGTATGCTTACTGGCTTTGAGCTAAAACAAATTCTTCAAACTAATTATTAGGGACAACCGTATTGTATCAAAAGAAGTCAAGCTATGCAATGACATGCAGTGTGAAAGATGTCACGCACCTCCATTATGCAGGCTAACTGTTCGACCTCATTTTCGCCAGGAAACAAAGGATAGCCAGTATAAAGCTCAGCAAGGATGCACCCTAAACTCCACATATCGATGGACATGTTGTATGGAATACCTAAAGAGCCGGGATAGAGTGAAGAAAGAAAATAATTAATTTCAGTTTTGGATCCACGACTTCTCTTGACCCCACCCACGCAAGAACCCTTGTCAACAAATCTTACAGGAGGGGACGGGTCGTTCAAAGAGGTACTGTACCTCACTGAACATGTTTCATGACTAGCAAATAGACCTCGGTTGTTCAAAAGGTGGATAACGCTATCAGCCTTTCGAAAAACTGGGTCCAGAACAATAGAATGGACAAAAATAAAAATGGATTTTGCACAGAAACAATTTAAAGTCAAAAAGTCCTTTTTCCACGTTTATAACGATAACACTGAAAACCCATCTACAATATGCCACAGAAATCTGCCAGCTTACCTAAAATAACCTCTGGTGAGCGATAAAAACGGCTTTGTATGTACGTGTAGACTGAGGACAAGAAAGAACAGGGATAAGAGGCGTATAAACACATTCAAAACCAAAACATTTTCTCTTAACTGATCAGAGTTAAATGTGAAGTGCTAGTTTGCTACCCATATGAACCATGTGAGCGTTAGCCCTACTGATGGAAATGGGCCCACACAAGGACAGAGAAAAACTCTGACCAGGGTGGGAATTGAACCTACGACCTTCGGGTTAGATCACCGCTGCTCTACCGACTGAACTACAAGGTCAGACGGGAGCAGGCCGTGGGAATTGAATATGTTAAAGTCACTCCAGGCAACCGTCTAACAGTCTCTCCTTACTGAGGCTTATGTGATCGGTAAGTTAAAATATCAATCTTCTTGATCGGATTGGTAACTTTATCACACGTTTTTCCCCGCCATTTTATCTCATTGCTTGATTGAGATGTGGTGCAACCCTAAGACGTGATTACGTTTAAAAAAATAAACCAATCACACAAAGTGATTGCAAATCGCCGGTGTTAAGAGCGGGAAACGCCTGCGAGCAAGACACAGACGGGTTTTCTTTTTTACATATGTGACGTAACGCCAGATTTTTCAGCCAATCACTTTTCACACTGATACAAAACCAAAGCAATTGCAAAATCAACTTCAAAGTTTAATTGAAACTGTAAGAGGGACCTGTGAAGGATCTTAACATGTTTCTTTTTTTGGCATCATACTGCCTAAACGGAGGTGAACTACATAAAGACCCGTTTTTGCTAGGTATAACTAAACAGGCATAAAGTAATTCAACAGTGCCAGAAATTTATTTACCTTTTTGATGCTCGTAGCAACTTGAACCAAAGTCTATAACTTTTATGGCGCTTTGTCCCCTTTGTCGTAATAAAATATTCTCCTAAAGCATTAAAAAACAAAAACAGCACGCTAAATTAAATCAACAGAGCACTTTTCAGAGGATTTTATAATTAAAAGTCTCGTAATAGGCTAGTTAAACTAACGTTTTGAACAAGGATTCGCTTTGGAATAAAAGCAAAAGCCGCCGCCGGCGTCACCATCGTCGTTGCGTCATCATCATCGTCATCGTTGCGTCATCGTCATCATCATCGTCGTTGCGTCGTCATCATCGTCGTTGCGTCATCGCCGACGTCATCTTTATCGTCAGCTGTGTGGTTTCGTAAACTCCTTCGTTCGTATGGTTGAGAACGATTGTTTTACATTACTCAGCTGTTTGGGAATACACGAACTCTGAAGTTTCACTTTCAGCAACGATTTCGGTTTTCACCGACGACAGTCATGTTTGCGAGATATGTCCAGGATTGAAACCGTTAGAAAATCTCTGTAGCATTTTCGCAAAAATTGTGGAAAGTCGAATTTTGGAAAATGCGCACTGCGGCAGTTGGAATACCTGGATACAAATTAGCCTATCGCAGCGCAAGATGTGACACATTCACCGGTTCTGCTACAGTGATTAACGAAACCGTTGACTGCAGTTTGAACTTCACTGCCCCAAGTCCATGAAAGGGGCGCAAACACGCATCTTACAAAAGCGTACCGGTTTTAAGTCACAATGAATAATTTTCTCTTTGTGTAGCAATTTGAGGCACTGGAGTAAAGAATAGGCAAACCTGAAAAATGAGAATGGAAACAATTATTGAAACCATAGTTTATATAGATGAAATGGTTATGAAACTTTGGAAACTTCAAAAGCCAGAACAGTGACATCGCGCTTCATGATAAATTGACCGTGACAGTGACCAAGCACAGCTCAGTTCACAACTGGGTTTTGAATAAACTAATCGAAACTTTTGATTGGCACTCTTAGAAAAAGGGTGTGGTGTGAGCATGGTCAGGGCCAAACAGCGAACAAAAACATAAAACAAAGAAACTTGCCGAGTTTCATAACTATCTCCACATATTAATAATGAACAAACTCAAGCAGAAAGGCAAAAGGGGAACAAATTAGGAACGAAATAAATTAATTTGAAGAGTCTCTTTAACTAATTCCGTTCCGACGAAGGAGCACGCATTCTAATCGAATATGTTTAGCGGGTATCGATCGTGATGCCATGTGATTTCAGGGTTTGGACGCCATCTTGGACTGGCTGACCAACGCATCACCTCGATCTGATGTGATTGTGAATCTGTCATGCCTCGACATCGGGCTCGTACCGCAATGTCCGCATTCCCAAATCAAAGCGGTATTCCACGTGCTTTGCAATTGTGTGTGTTGGTTGCTCTGCCGTTTTCTTCGCTGTTTTTTCAAAGGTAATTGAAGCTGTGTTGATTTATTCGAAGTATCACTTGCAAATTATGCCTAAACCTACTTATCAGAACATCAGAAAGCTGTGAAGTGGTGTGTTTTGTTGGAAACGGACACTGCCAATTCGCCCCCGGCAACGATGCTAAGTGTTGATTTGTCAACTCAGCTGCTTTTCACAGGAGATTCAAGTTCTCTCTGCTTACTGCCTGAAAGAACCCCACAAGTCCACTTTCCCTGAATATTTCTGGGCAATCAATACAATAAAAAATATTATTTTATCAGACATCGAACGCACTTTACTAATCCATGATTACAACCAGTAATTAATAAAAGAAAAAAAAAACGTGCTTTAGAGTGCAAGATCCGATTAAAAAAAAAAAAAGATTTGGGCGTTGATGTGTGAATCGAGATCGAATTGGAATTTGCAGCAGATTTTTTCAGCAATTACCTTTTTTCACCAATCCCATAATACAGTTCATTTTGGGGGGTCATTTACATTAAAAAAATGAATATCCAGTTCACTGTAGCATGATACAGCTCCATGGGTAAAAAAACTTGTATTGTTTTTATGTAAAGACCCCTCCCCAAAACGTATTGCATTATGGAATGGTGAAAATATTTGAATGAATTCAACATATGAGGATCATCCATATACACTTAGTATAGGTAATCACACAATTTCGAGTGCAACTTGGTATAAATAAAGCACGAGCAAATTTTTCAGACGAAACTTGGAAATGATTAGTAATTAAGATTGAAACTTTTAAGAGGGTAAGTAAGAAAGTTCGGGTACTGACTGAATGACAACTCTTGGGACATTTAGTGCGAAATCTATTCCATTCTACTGCGACGAGGATACAGAATGTACAAGATAAGAAACTCCGATCATAGACTGCCTCGCCACACCGCTATCCTGTGGGGAGCCTTCGATCAGATAGCTCGAGTCATGGTTATAGTGTTTTCACTCACGTGATCAGTAACCTTGTTATTCCACCGAAACAAAAGGAAACGTTTGGATCATAATAGAGCTCAATTCCAGGAGGATTAGTTGGGGACACCAACATGGCCGCCGTTCCATTGTTTAGGAACACCAATATGGCCGCCGTGACGTCACGTGAAAACACTCTATAGGCAAAACTATTACAAAACTCGCGGAAGCTCTGGGAACAAGAAAGAACTCCCCGTTTTTTTTCAACTTACCTTTTTATAAGAGCAAGACTAAATCCTTGAAAATTGTTTTTCTTTATGAGTTCATATAAATTCATCCTTTCAAAAATGAAAAACAAACAACAAACAAATTGGAAAAACTTGTATCAAAAATAATAAAATCCCAGAGGGGACTGAGTCGGTTATTCTGCACGCCACAGTAAAATGCTTTTCTACGCGAAAGATGTCGTTTTTAGGAGAGATTCTTAAAGGGGTAGTGTCAAGCTATTTTAGTCAAACTTCAAAACACTAAAAGACGTCCATGCATGAATGAAAAACAAAACAATAACGCTGTAGTTTTGTTACCAATAACCACTGAAGTGCACCGAAGCTATTCTTTGCTGTTTGCAGCCAAGAATGGAGAGGATGGAAATGGATTGAAACTTTAAAAAACTGGCCAGCTTTTTCAAGGGTTAGCGACAATGTCTTCAGAAAGACACCAAAAATTAAATACGAATAGCTCTGTGTGCCATAAACATATTTCATATCTTGTCAGTGGGTTGTCAAGAATGTTGTACGTGTGAGCGAAGAACTAATTTAAATTTTTACCCATTTTTGACCTAAAACCAGCAAATCAAGCATGACAGTACCCCTTTAAGCAGTAGCAAAAATGCCTGAAAATAATCCGAGCTGGAACGGGACTCAAGCAAATGACCGTGCGATGTGCGCTGCGCCGCTCTACCAACTGAGCGATCACGTTACCTGTAGAGCTAACTAACTGCAGGTTCGTATTTATCCTATAAGAGGTGAAATACATGAGAGAGAATACATATCGTAACTTATTATATGGACGGGAGTGTTTTACCGGGAACTAAAGCACTCATATAATTCATACGACCACTACAAATAACTACATCCGGGAACCGAATGGCGTATTTTCGTATGTAACACGAGTGGTCATATTGAGCAACGACGCCAGGATTCCCGCCTTTTTGGTTTGTATTAAATAACAAAAATCTGCTATGAGCCTAGTGGCCCATCAGGCCGGCGCTTATCTCCGGTTACTGTAGCATGAAGCGACTAGGAGTATTTCTACTTCCCCCTGGATTGGGGAGTATTAATACTCAGTAATTGTATCAAAACCTGCTTTTCAATATCTACCACGTACCAGTATATTCATTGTCCTTATAATAAAAAGGAAATTACAATTTAGCCCAAAGATATGAATTTTATGTTCTCGTGGCAAGAACAATATCATGATCTCAGTCGTTCGTGCTTGCCACTCAAACATCAAATCCATATCTTCTTGCTACCGTGTAATATCCTCTATTTAGTATAATTACGTAGGTGATTATTGAAAATTCGGCTCAGCGCTGATTGGTTGCCCTTGAACGCAATAATCACCTAAGCGGTTTTTAAATGGCCGCAAGCCGTTTTGTCAAGGTGAAAATGCATATTTTTCAAATAAACACCTATTATTCACCCCAGGCTCGGTGAATATCTGTGAATAAAAACCTCGACTTCGTCTCGGTTTTTATTCATCGATATTCACTTCGCCTTCGACGACTAACCATTAAATATGTTCGAACTGCAGATTAAACGAATTATTGCATATGAGAATGATCATCAACTAACATAAGCAGTTGAATCCATAACCTTTTGATTACGATACACCCTTCTGTACCACTGTGAGATCAAGCCCTCTCGACAGTCCCGTTCAAATCCGGATTTATTTTTAGTCTATTTTAGTTCATAGACGAGTTCACGCTCTCGAGTGCATCATGGGTAATCAGGACAAAGATGGAGAGAAATTCAAAGGTTTTTGTGAAAATCAAAACGATGAAAAGTATTCATGATATGCAATTTTGGGATTTTTTATTTTCCAAAGCAGAAGATACGCCCTCAAAGGTGCCGCAGAATAAAGTTGGAGAGGATGGCTATTGCAGAAATTATTTTATTAAACAAAGTTTCTGCCATACATTTCCTGTAATTCCAAAGGCACAAAATTACTGAGAATGTATGGAGACACAAGAGGAGTATTTAGGAATTACAAAGAATAGATACCAAGTCCAGTTCATCTCAGTTGTGAACTTGAACTTACGTGTTTGGTTTATGAAGGCGAAAGTCTATAAAGTAGAGTCATGTACAGTTAGATAATCTTGCTTTGAATTTCCATACAAACCTTTTAATTCCCCGGCATGTTGCCCTGATTACCCATGGTGCACTCAAGAGCGTGAAGTGGTCCATTGCTTCCCCCTAATAGACCAATTCGGCTAACTCAATGTTGTGCCCAATTCAAATCTCTCGGGGTTAAGATTCTTTATGTGTTGAATTTGCATGACAATGAAGCATTCACATTTAAATGATATGGAAATACTTGGAACAAAACGCTTTATTCCCAAAAGATTTGAATTGGGTACAACATTGAGTTAGCCGAATTGGTCTATCTACCATGGTCGTTCGAATCCAAAATCGTTTGATATCTATAGTTACCGATCCGATGAGTTGCATTTATTTTCAATGATACAATACAACGCATTGCATTACAGCTGAGACCTGCATTAGCTTTGAACATCTGACATGTTCAACGCAAATTTGATCGAAAAAAAAAAAAAAACAGAACTTTCAAGCAAAGCTAAGATTAAGCGAGGGACCTACCCCATAAGTTCGAAGCTAATACACAAATGGTTCCTGAAAAGAGAACAATCATGATGAAAGGAAAGAAAGAAAGAAATCACTCCAAATACATTTACTCAGGTGAAGGTTTCTCTCACGTTATAATCTGTCGTGTTTTTCTTAACAGAAACAAAAGAAAATGCTCGCATTAAGGCGCCATATTTCATACTACTTGAGAGGTTCAAGGGACATTTCATTAACTGATGCCACGAAGGCATTGCAGTGCATATGCTACACTACTCAATGTTTGAAAAATTCGTTGGAAATTGGCGAAACGCGTCGCGGAAAGTAGAACTCGATTCTCCTTTCTGTGGCAACAGTTTCTGCAATTCGTTTTTGGCCGTTACAAGGAGTCATGCATTGGGCAATGTTGCCGTTGCGACCCAAGTTGCATGAGAAATTGCACAGTGCAAGATAAGAGCTTTTTCCCCGGAGGAGTGTGATTAGGAAAGGTTTTGCATTTTTTTTAAAAACATGGCAACCATAATACGTCACAATTATTCAAGATGGCGACACCCAAGAAATTTGAAAACGAAAATATGCGATTCAAACAAATGCCTTATTTGAAAAAAATTCCAACAAATTTTATGGAAAAAAGCCCTGGAAAGTCCAGTTCAGACATGGAATAATTTATAGCGGGGAAGGGCTTTTGAAGAGTGGAGTTCCTTGATCAGAGCATAAACGACAAGTGTTTTGGACTTACCTAAAATAGAAATATTCTATCATATGAATGAGATTGTTGCTGTTTTGCGTGTCCTAAGAAATGATAATAAAACATTTTTATGAATGGCAAAAGGAGGAGGAATGTGGGACCACGAATATTTGAGCAACTGAACTTCTTACCTTTTTCCGCAAATGCTCTAAAATCTTAACTTCAATCAATGCTTGTTGATGAAATCTGTGCGATAAACAGGATAAATATAACGCGATTGGTTGGTAAAATCTCTCTTCCCTGGGTTTCGCGAAATTTTAAGACAACGGCTATAAAGGAAGTCCCTACAGGGGAAGTCAGGAGTAAAAAAGTACGACCTCTCTCCCCTTGGGGTTATAAAGACCCGTTTTGTTGAGACCAATCGGGTCGTACAAAGAAGGCGAGTAAAAACGCTATAAGAAGTACTTGTTCCCAGAAGCGTTTTGGGGTCTGTAAATAATATTTCGAACTGAAATCTCATAGCTGCTTAACCGTTTATAAATTCCTCGATTTTCGCTGAAAAGTAGTCAATAGATCCAGGCGTTCTTGAGGTTCTCACAAAAATGATTCCAAAAGTAGAATGCCGTGACAAGAATGGCACGATCGTCATGAGATTTGAAATTAAATTAACCAGGATCAAGCAAGTTCTCATGATGAGCTACAACAAGTTGCAAAATTATTGGGGACACCTCACCTTCTTGGGACATTATTAATTTACCTATTATCTCTCATACTGCAGCCCCGGCCCCCTCCCCCCTTATCTGTGTTGCTAGCAAGACAAAAAAATGTTGAAAACTTTAATAGTCAACGTTGAAAGGGGGAGAGGGGAGGGGATGTGGGAAAGGTTAATAATTCTAGATACGGCGGGTATTGGAAACCAGAAAAGGTGTTTTTTAATGAATCAAAGTGTCTCAACAATTTTGTAGCGCATTGGCCTGTAGACCCTACTGAGATTGTTCACCTAAATAGGAACTAAATAGTACCTTACACAATGAACTTTGCTCTACCCTGTGTCTCTTCACCCAGGAGTATAAACGGGTACCAGTGACTGTGTACAGTAAGCCACTGCAGTTGCAGAAATGCTTGTTGCAGCATTCGAGAAATCCTGCGAGAGTGTCGCACCTTTTATCATCAAATAAACTCCCTCTTCGGACGATCGAGCGTTCAAAAGTCCCTCACAGATCCGCAAAGGAGGAAACCCTCACCTCTTTTTGTTTCTAATTATTTTGATGGCAACGTGCTGTCCTGTCTTGTGATCGAGTGCCTTCACTACTTGGCCAAAGGATCCTTTCCCAAGAACTTCAAGCACCTCGTATCGATAGGCAAGATGATCGTGCAAAGCTTTCAAGTAACTACCATTCTCATCATCATAACCTGGGAATAAAAAGTGCCTTAGTCGTTGTCGTTATCAACATCATCGTCACCGTCGTCGTCGTCTTCGTCTTCGTCTGCATCATCATCATCATCATCCTCATGGTCACAGTCGGGATGGGGATCGTGATCTTCAGCCTCACCGTACCGTCGTCGTCGTCGTCAGTAGGGACCTTTAGATTCTAGGACGAGGACGAGGACGAGGACGAGAACGAGTACGAGTACGAGTACGAGTACGAGATTTGAATGCCCGGTTTTAGCGAAAATTCTTAGAAGATTCATAACCCGGACGATTAATCTTACTCTTTGTTAGCAGTGTAGGTTGCTCAGTTACTCATATTGCTGGTAACTTTACCCCTTTTGCTGATCGAAAAATGCCAAAACTGCTACCGAGTTGTTGACTTGTTTTGACACGACGACATTCTTGCAAAACCTCGTACTAAAATGACGACGGTATCACGTTTTTCCCGCCAAAATGAGGCTGGTTTGCGCGCGCTCACTGTTGCTCTATATGAAACCTCGTACTCGTATAGTCGTTCTCGTCCTAGAATCTAAAGCTCTCTATTACCGTCAACGTCGCGACTGCTATCAGCATCACCGAAGTCATAATCGTATGATGGTTGTCATCATTATCGGCATGGTCATTGTCGTTATCGTGATGGTCTTCATCGTCGGGATCATCAGTGTCATCATCATCATCATCGTCATCAGGGATATTTTAAGCAAAGGACGACGAAGATGGCTACGAGAACGTTATCTAAAAATATTATTTCCCGTTATTGTAATAATTTTGCGATTGTTCCAAGTCGTTCGGCATGGAAAGTGTGTATCAACATTCCAGAAAAAAAAATTGGTATGAACGGTGTGGATGTTTGGAGAGAAAACAGAAAACAGAAAATTCATCGTCAGGTGCTTGCGTCCTCCACACAACCTCAAATTTGATCATTTCACGTCGTTGTCAGGAAGAGAACGGCACAGAAATGTATCAAAATCTGAAACGCACGTGCAGGATGTGCAGAGCTATTGCTTTTTCTCATTAACCCTATTGTGTTGTGGCATTCTCGTAGAGGTCGCCGTCGTCCTTGCATGCTTAAGGTTCCTATTAGAGAGCTTTAGATTCTAGGACGAGAACGAGTACGAGTACGACTACGAGTACGAGATTTTCTCAATGAACAAGAGTGAGCGCGCGCACACCAGCGTCATTTTGGCGGGAAAAACGTACCGTCGTCATTTTAGTACGAGGTTTTGCAAGAATGTCGTCGTATCACAACAAGTCAACTACACGGTAGCAGTTTTGGCATTTTTCGATAGCAAAAAAGGTTAAGTTACCAGCAATAAAAATAACTGAGCAACCTACACTGCTAACAAAGAGTAAGATCAATCGTTCGGGTTATGAATCTTCTCAGAATTTTCGCTAAAACCGGGCAGTCAAATCTCGTACTCGTTCTCGTCTTCGTCCTAGAATCTAAAGGTCTCTATTGACTCGTCGTCGACGTGATCGACATGGCCGTCGTCGTCGACAACATCATCGTCATGGTCGTTGTCGTTGTCGTCGTCGTCATCATCATCATCGTCAGTCATCGTCGAGATTGTGACCGTCAACCGTCTTCGTCTTTATGGTGGTAATCGTCACCGGCCTCATCATCATCATCCTCATCAAAATTGGCATGGCCGTCATCACTATCATGATAGTAAATGTTACAATCGTCCTCCTTATGATTATCATCGTTATAGTCGTCACTGTCGTCGTCATCTCTTCTCATCACCTCTAGGCGACATCCTTAACTATTATCATCTTAAAGTCTGGACAAGAGTGAATTAGATAAGAGTGTTGATCTATCAGTTTGCGGTCTTGTCCCAGCACAGTCACAAATGAATTTATTTTTAGATACACTTTGCGCGCGAAACAAACAAAGGGCCGCCAATTTTAACCAATCAGAAGAAGCCATGTCACGTGTGACTGCTTCTGCCATGTTTTTTTCAGGGACATGACAACTGATTTTCGCGGGAACGGGTATTCTAAAAATAGACTCATTTGTGACTGTGCAGGGGAGCCCACCCATGCCATAACAACACTCTTATCTAATGCACTCTTGGTTCGGAAGAGAATTTCTGACGTGTACTGTACCAATTCGGTTGAAGAGCAAACGAAATTTTTACATTTTAGTTGAGCTAAACATACCGTTATTTTGAGACGCGCCAGGGATGCCTTCAATCTTTTTCGCTTCTAAACCAAGGAACCACACATCCGGAAAATCAAGAACTTCCGACTGCTCGAACGTTGACATTTTGTCGCCATAGTTCTTGATAGCCACTGCACGTTTACGGAAAATGATAAATAATTAAAAGGCGTGAATCAAAGTAGATTTAAAAGGAGGGTCCTTGAATGGCTTGCAGTTGATTCCATAGCTAGAATCAAGGTAATTTGTTATTTTGTTACTTTGACCAATCACAGCAGGCCTAGACATTCAAATGAGCCAATCAAACACAAAGTAAATGCTGTGCAGTCGGCGCTAGGAGCGGGAAAACGCAAGCGAGCGGGTCACGAGCTTTTCTTTCGTTCCCGTCTGATTGGCTAAAACTGTGCTAATCAAACCTACAACTCGCTTACGATTGTTGTGTACACGGCATTAGAAAAAAGTGTCGTAGCATTTCAAAACATGTTTTAAAACGTCGCGACAAAAATCGTACCGAGTAAATCGGCCGTAAGATATCCAATGACCTTTGAATAAGGCAACAAAAAAGAATGTTCAAATTTAGCGGGCAGTACTGTGAACACGGACGGTGAAATTTGTCAATGATTGCGCGCATACTATGTGGGGGATTAGAGAAAAAGAAGAATATATTTTTTCTAAGAAGGCTTACCGCTTGGTGACATTGGAAGTTTTAGTCCATTTGGGTCCCGGCGAACACGCGTGGAAGACTCGTTCTCTCTATATGATGCAAAAAAGACAAAAGAAAAGAAAAAATTACCAACAACAACACCGTGGAGATCAGGTAAAGAAATTAAGATCGATATATTACAAGGAGCGGGCGTAGCTCTGTAGATCTATACTGCGGGATTGCAGGAGTTTTAATGCGTGGTAAATGAAGAGTTAACCAGGCTTTGACCTAAACACAGACTTTATCTCCTCAAGCTTACCAAAAATACTTTTATTTGCACGACTAATAACTCACATGAGGGAGGAGTGTTTCTTGGCCCCTTGCTTGCTGAAATCACTCAAGCTAAGATTCTGCGCCTAACGAGCATAAACAAAATTACGTGTGTTAATTTTCAAAAACAGAGATTTCGAATCTAGGCAGCGATTTCAGATTTGCTGGTAGACTGGTTTCCAGCAACGAGCGCCTCACCACACCACCCCTGACAGCATCGACGATTTATCATCTTTTCATGATTGTAACTTCGCGCGGGCTGGTGCTAAGGGAGTATAAGAAAATTCTGACCAATCCGATTGCTCAACAAAAAATACGTCAGCGTTCGCGGGAAAAGAGCGCTAATTTGATTTCTAGTAAACTTTTAAGCATTGTTGGTTGTCGAGCTATGTAGTCAATTGGCAAGTTGATTACGTAGTTTTTAGACGATTGATATATTTAACCATAATAGTAATATTAATACAACTAATTGACCGCTCCCATTGAGGACTTTTCAGGGCCAAATGACACTTCTTAAGAAACGCAAAAGGCAGAATTTTCACCGGGGACAACCCACGACAAAATGACCTAGTGGAGATGGACTTAAATCCGGGAACTGTGGATTTACAGTGCGGAATGCAAATCCCTCTGCTGCTTAGGTCAGCAGTAAGTGGCGGGAAGCCCGAGAACTAAACCTGAACTACTGTAGCTTACTGTAGCTACTGTAGCTTCTAGCTCGAGCTTTTCGCGTGTTTTGATTGGTTAACGAGGACCAGGTGATCTGCCTATGCACTATCCTCAGATCTCAGTCAAAATGAGAATGAGAATCATCTCAGTTATGAAGCAACTTGTGCAGTTGCGACAGAAGCCTGAAAAACTCCAGGCTCCAGGCTTGAACGAGACTCGAACCCATGACCGCACGGTTGCGCTGCACTTTGCAATGAAGCCATCTGGCATCAGGGGACCCGTTTCTCGAGAGTCCCGAAATTTCGGGAGTCACAATTCCAACGGAGAGGACTTCACAGTCATTTTGCTTTTTGTTACCTTGAAAACATGTTAAAAGACCGGCTTTCCAAAACAAGCGGTTGGCAGTTTCACAAACGGTTTTTCGGGCCCGAAACGTTTTCGTGACTTTCGAGAAACGAGCCCCTAGTCACTTGTAAGTTGCCGTTCAAACATATGAACATTTCAAATATTC
>OX421453.1:12825560-12828060 GCA_949126865.1 Montipora capitata
AATTCAAACAACGAACGTTAATTTCGCAGCTGTTACTCAATGACGAGGTGACATGGTGTCGCCATTACAATTCGGCGATTTTTTTTTCACAAAATACAAAACATTTGAACGAAAAGGATCTCGAAATATGCGAAGCCGAAAAAATAAGATAACTCACTTAAAAATAACTCAGATGTGGTAATGGTTTTCGAAATAGCTGGAAACGAGCGAAATATAATTCCCAACAATACATCAACCAGATGGTAGCCGATAAAAGCCCAGATAAATCTAAGGGGTCGGCCAAGCCATCTTGAAAAAAATATTTATTAAAAAGTATTGCACGATAATTTTCTTACTCTTGTTACTTTAATATTTAAAATATATCGACCATCGCTTGTATTAAGAAGTATTAAAATATCAAAACATATAAAGCCGAAAATATAAATACATTTAAAAAAAATACTTTTCTTAAAAGATTTATTCGCAGTTTGCGGTTTCAGGGTGAATGCTCATTGAAAACCACAACATACTTCTTACGACATTCGATTCGATCAAATTGAAAATTGTAACATCGCGGGAATTAATCCATTGAGGTGACCAGAAACTTTATTTTTCTTACTAAGGAAATACTTAACAATTGCTTAATTCAGCACTACTCACATCAGAAAAACGTATGGACCCACTTGATTACTTTTTAACACACAAAAAAGAAAAGAAAAAATTCTCAGCAGACTCGGGAATCGTTTACAAACATTACATACGTTGTCTCCAATAAAAAAGAAATTGTAACACAAACCTCACCTTTTTACGTTGAACAGATTGAAGCGAGCTCGCTAGTCCGGTGAAAATTCGAATTTTCATTTGCCCTCGGGTCAATGTTCTCGTATTTTGGATCGAGATGCCGGTTTTGTGGGCCAGTTTTTCCCCTTGTTTCACCATAACATAACGCTTCTCAGTCGTCCGCTTGAAACTTGTCAGAAAATAAACTGTCTGTCATCTGCAGACAAACACTTAGACACTTTTGCTATTGAAACAACTGAAAAAGGAGATTATGCTTACTCAAAGAGGTTTTCTGAATGACATTCATATAATTCGCTTATCGGTATAATCAATCCTCAGCATGAGTTTGGAATGAACAATGCTGTGCGAGATAAAAATATTCAAGCGGTTGGAAATCCGAAAACATCTGCTCTGAGCCGAAAAAACACGTTGCCAAGCGATGAGAATTACAGAGTGATCTGGAGTAATAAATTATTTAATTTGCTCGGCGCTTATCAGTAAAACAAATTGAAACATGGTCCTCAAAAAACCCTAAATTTGGAAACCAATCAAATTCTAAAACCAAAAAACCACCTAAGAACAGACTGCGAGCGAAAGCCAATAAAATGCGACGTTACTCGCGAGCGATCTATCGTCAGTTGAAAAGTAGAAATACTGGTAAAACGGCGTTGCGTGATGCAATGAGGCTGTGGAACATAAACTTGCGGTCAACTTTAAGCAAAAGCAAAAACGCACTACTGCGAACGCCGAAAATGCCACAAAAATCGTCCGCTTATTGCTTTAGAGCCAAGTTTCGACGTGATGTATCAGCGTTAGAAGACACGTCGCAAAACCACTTTTCAGTAACAAATAAAATTGCTCACATCATACATGCCAACTCTCCCGGATTATCCGGGAGTCTCCCGGATACGGAACGAATCTCCCGGTCTCCCGTACGGGTCATTAAATCTCCCGGATAAAAACGACTCTGAACCTTTCACAGACGTTTCTCCATTCTAGACTCAAATGGCATCCCCAAGTTTAAAATAGATGGATTTTTTCAAACTCGTTTCATTGTTTCTTAATGCATTTCTTCATCTCTGAGTTTCAAACACACGTTAATAGAACTAAACAAAATGACTTCCTTTAGCTATCATAGCCATATAACCGATTGTTTGATTGGATCTCCGATTAACCAATAAAAATTCTTGACATAAGTACCCTGTTTTCCCGCAAATTCACAATGGTGGCAGAATATTCTTGTATTCTGAAGGAGCTGCTGGGGGATGGGTGGGTGCGTTTAGTGGTGGGGGGGGGGGGGAGAGGGGAGGGGGAGTGGGTAGGTTGATCGAGGGGGAGGGGTGGGGAGACCGGATGGAAAAAATCTCCAGATTTTAGATCTCCATAGGTTGGCATCTCTGTCACATTGAAATGCGTGGGAGGTGTTAGCCGGAACACAACCGACATTTTTGACAAAAATGCTGTAACTTAAAGAATATGAAAATCCATCGAATCGAAAATTTGAGTATGTCACTGGAAATTGTCCCGTATTTGAAAGTTCCGCTTTCAACACAAGACATGAAAACCACTGGTCTGCAATCTGACAGAAAATGGGGAAAATTCACAAACTCGAAAATCACGTCAAAGACTTCGCTCCGACTTTGCACGGTCAATACAAATGCAAATGAGGCAAAGATTATTTCAAATACGCATGCCCAGCTGGTGATCCAGCACTTTACTCCGACTGCCAAGGCTTGCGTTG
>OX421453.1:12838060-12848060 GCA_949126865.1 Montipora capitata
GTTTTGTTATTTCTGTGCGCATAAATCGTGCATTTTATCCAAAACTACGGTTCATTTGCCTTTGAGGTTAAAAGGGTGAAGGAAAAAGGTGAAGGTTAGTCGCCCACTGGCGACTAGCTCTAAAAATGTAGTCGCCAACGCTTGATTTTTGGTCGCATTGGCGACCAGTGAGTCGCAATGTCGAGCCCTGCAAACCCGTGCCACATTGGTGGAAGGCGTGTGCTCTCATCTCTGCGCCATCCCTGCACCCCCGAAAGAGACATTGATAAACAACTTAGTGCTGTTACCTGCTGTCCACGAACCAAGGGTTTCCCCTCTGTGTACTTTAAAATGAGTTCATTCTTGCTGTTGAGACAACAACAATGAAAAAATAATAAGTAATTCATGCATGGTAGTGACTTATTTCAGAATGCCTTGGAGCTTTTTAGTTGGTAAAACTTGAAAGAATCTGTGTTTTTAGGATCAATTTTGTTGAGCACTACCAAACAACGCATGGTCAAGGTAGAGGAAGCAAGGATTGTGGAGTGACAAGAGGACATATGTCAGTCCAGATTAATGCATGCAATAAACATAATTAGATTAAAGCTCAAATTTCATATCTCAAACGGAGTCCTGTTAAATCTAAGCATATGCTATCCACCATTATTTCCATCAACAAGATTAGTATTATTAATTATTATTTTAGTATCTGGGCCAAAACCCTGCGGGGGCAATTAGAGCAGTTTTCAATTGAGTGTCGTGAAACAAAATAGGGAACTTAAGCACGCACGTTTTTGACTCGCGGACGGCAACCGGAAGAGAACATTTCGCGATCCAGGAAAGTAGTGTCTCCCACATTTTTATACTAATCATATCTAACGGAGAAAGGATACTTGGCAATGTCAATGTGGTTGTGTGAAGACAAGTTAAAAGGGAAAACAGCTCACTTCTGGTTGCCGTCTGCGTCTCAAAGTCGCGTATGCTTAAGCTCTCTAATACCAAAGTAATTACTTCGAGCAACCACAACAGGTGCATACAACGCAATGAACCAAATGAATCCAAATTTGTAGTACTTCTGTGTAAGTTGCTCAAAGGGCTGGAAAAACTGCACATGCAAGTAGCGATTAGTTTTGGTTTTCCTTTTTTTAAACCAATCACTAAGCTTAGTGATTGCAATTGCATAATTACTTTCGACATTCATTTGAAAACTGCTCTATTATTAATAATATTATTATTATTTTATTATTGTTATTATAATTATAGTTAATAATATACATGAAGAAATTACTCGATTCTGATTGGCTGAGAGCAGTGCAGTTTAAGTGTAACACAGTGCAAAAAGTGTAATACCAGTGCAAATTACAAATTGAAATTCTGGATTATGATTGGCTAATAAACAATAGGGTCTGGTCAGAACCAATCAAATCTTTTGTTTTTAAATCAAGCGCGCACCCTGGATGGCCCAATTTTTCCCTGATTGCGTGATATGCGTGCATTTGTTCTGCTTAACCATCTCAAATTTCTTCATGTATATTATCAATAAGTAATCACATGATTTTTCTTGTGAAATTTGGAATAAATGAGCACTTGTAAATTTTGTCCAAGACTACAAATTGCACTCACCCTACAGGCTCGTGAAATCACAGTGGTTGTCTTTGAAAAAATCTACTCCTGCTTATTTATTCCAATTGCACTCCAAATCATGTGATTACCTATACAAATAGTATAATTAGGGTTAGGGTTATTTTTGTAATGAGTTCCCTTAAAGAGGTAAAATAAATACTTTGATCACCTTAAGTAGCTGCCATTAAAAGCACTGTTGGAGTGGGAATTTCCAACACGGTGATTTCCTTGGTCAGGACTCTAAAAAAGAAGACAAATGATTATAAACTTCCCTTTGCACTTGAAAATGCAGGATGACAACAGGATTAAGTGAACCATAAAGAGTGATATTATCAGCCTTTAACAATCTTCTCAGCCAGCAAACTCATTTCTTCTGAGCAATCAGGTGAAAGTTCAGAGTACCGATTGGCTCAGTTGGTCGAGCATCAGACTAATGTGCGGGATTTTGCGGGATCAAAACTTTCGCCGCACCTTCACTCAGGGTCTTTAAACAACTGAGGGGTAAGTAAATGTAAGTAAAAATTAAAAATGTTATTCAGACCGGCCTAAGTCAGTCCGTATAGGGAAAACTATTACAGGGTATTATGTGAAGTGCTAGTTTTCTACCCATATAAACCATGTGAGCATCAGCCCTACTAATGGAAATGGGCCCACACAAGGACAGAGAAAAACTCTGACCAGGGTGGGAATTGAACCCACGACCTTCGGGTTAGATCACAGACTTAACTAATAAAATAAAAAGGTTCTCATGACCTGCTCCCGTCTGACCTTGTAGCTCAGTCGATAGAGCAGCAGTGATCTAACCCGAAGGTCGTGGGTTCAATTCCCACCGAGGTCAGAGTTTTTCTCTGTCCTTGTGAGGGCCATTTGCATTTTAGTAGGACTAATACTCACATGGTTTTATATGTGGGTAGAAAACTAATAATAATAATAATAATAATAATAATAATAATAATATCTGATCTGCTAATCGCCCTTTCTTGCAGTCGGAGACTGAATTACTAAGGGCACAGCTCAACGAGGTCGGGCCGAAGGAGCTGTGCTGCCGGCTAGGTGCTCGGCCCCTGAACACGACCCATGTATGACCTCGGAGCACAGCACCACAGCCTGATGGAATAGGCCGGGAGTCAATTTTGAGGAGGGAGGAAAACCAGAGTACCCGGAGAAAACCCCTCGGAGTCAGATTGAGATCGACTGAAACTCGACCCACATACGACCCGAGGCCAGAGTTGAACCTGGGTCACAGAGGTGGGAGGCACGGTTGATGACCACTAAACCACCCCGACTCCCCTAACTTCACTCCCCTAACTAGCACTTCACATTACCCTCTAATAGTTAAGTCTGTTGAATATAAGTGCTACATGGCCAACATTTGCAAAAACAACGATCAAATGATATATGAAATGGATCATATATGAACTGCGGATATGAAATCAAGTGAAGCTATGATCCTCACAGTTGTGAATGCAATTTTTGCAAATTGCGTAAAGAAGCCTGAAAAATTCAGGACTTCCACGGGGTTTTGAACCTGTGACCTCGCAATATTTGTGCGACGCTCTAACCAACTGAACTATGAAGCCACTGACGTTGGGATGGTCATTTGTGGGTTCCAATGTTCCCATGAGCAATGAACAACAATGAAATGATATATGAAATGGATCACATATGAACTGCGGATATGATTTCACTTGATTTGCAAAAACGTAACCCTTCCTCATATAGGGAAAAACTGTAGCCTTGGTCTCGAGATCCTAGACACAACTAGGACCTCCGGGCCGGTGAATAACATAATTACACTTATTATTAGTGTTACTTTTTTGTCATTTCAGTCAACTATCTGGTTGGCTTAGTTTAACCTCAAGCATATTTGTCTTGAAAGATCACAGCAATTCAAATGTCAATATTTTAGATTATGCATGATTAGGAAAAAGTAGCTGAATTCAGAAGGAGTCACAAAAGGAAGACTAGGAAAAATTTCATTCACTTTCCACACAAAATATGATAAGCTAATTTATCAAAATTAGTATATATACAAATGTTTTTTTTGCTCCATCGGATGATAATATTTACAAGTACTAGTGCTAGCTATGAAAGCATGATCTTGATCTCAGGCATGATTTTTCTTAAAGAAAAACAAAATCAGAGATTAAAATGATTGTTTCAAGAAATGACTGGTGTGTTCTTTCAAAAGATTCAACTCTTAAATTCTTCAATTTGTCAGAATGCAAAAGCTGCCTAAAATTACATCAATATAACTTCCAAATTATTTAAAACTTCATTTTAAGTAAATGGATGCAAAATTGAATGCTTTGATCCTGACTTGTGAGATCAGAGAATAACAAACACTATAGTTGTAATATACTGAAGCCAGTATAAACAGCTAATGCTTATTGTGTTGAATCTTGAATACATACTGTTCTATGATTGTTCACTTCATCTGAGGAGTTGCATAGTATTTGATGGCTGTGTGCCACAGTGGAGCCCATTGTTCCTGTTTCAGATCCAAGTCTATTATACCTTCTACACTAGACAAAGCTGTTTTTTGTATAAAAAAACTTTGTAATGCCTCATAAAAAATTGATAAGTTTAGGTGATCTTGATGTAAATTTTACAAGAACTTCCTGTCTAGTTTTTTTCATTTTCATATTAATTAAGATACTGGTATGAAAGAAATACAAATGCTATAAAGATTACATCTTGTCCATAACAATAATTATTTTAGTTTAATACTTCATCTACAAATTAACAAACTAAAATTCTTACACTGCTTAATCTAACCACCAAGCAAAATCTTATGGCTGGTATTGCTGTATAAAATGTTCTTACTTTTAATATTGCATTGCCATATTTGCAGTTTCAATTTGCTTTGGCTTAAAATATAAACAATATTATTAATTATTATTGTGTAGGTAATCAGAAAAGTGACAGGGCCTATCAATAATACTATGAATACATTTTCTCAGTGTTAAAACGAATTTGCCAATCTTTATAATGTAAGAAACAAACGATGCCTGTTACAAGGTTACTCAGATCTTATATTTGTAAACAGCCTGAAGTCGCATGCTATGGAATTTCCATAAAAAAGAAGTAGCAAAGAGATGCATGGCCCTTTAAGCTTTCAAAAAGAAAACCAACTCTTGGTCCCTCAGTTTAGAAATCACATATGTTTGGCCCTTAACTATGCCATTAGTTAGCAATTGTTTTTCAAGTAATAGGCCTTACATCCCACAAGTGCCAGGTTTTTTCATTACACACTGAAGAAGTTGGATGATTTCCATTAAGTCATTCTAAAGAGGTTGTAAACACAATCTGACCTTCCATGGTTTTGCCACTGAAACAGGAGGATTTCATGACAAATGTAACAATTCATTTGCAATGACTTACAGATAATCTTTACATGCATTGTTTCCAGTTTATTTCACTTGATATTTGTTTAAAAATAATATATATATGTCAACTATTAGGCTCCAATCATATTAATTAAGGTCAAACTTTTCCATGAGGTGAGGGAAACTGATCAAAGTTCTTTTTTAATACTCAGGTGTGACACCTGGCAATCATAAATAAAGGGTATAGTTTATTCACCGTACTCTCGCAGCAAAAGCTGAATTACAGTAGGGGTCAAACCGTAAAATGATATGTAGTACATCACATACATTTAAACATAGCGCATGGTGATAAAACTCCTGAACCTTTCGGTGGTACACGTGTTCACTTTTACATCTCTAGCTGACCCAGATCTTAATGTGTAGCCATGGCTAACTTGAGTGACCAGAGGGATAACATCTCTTATGGGTGGGGTCTCCTTAGCCTTACTAAAAACTTAGCTTACAGATAACTACATATTAAAAAACACATACTACATATTTATTATTGTTATAATTATTATTTGTAATAAAATATCAATATAATACATTATTTGGAGTAGAGCAAGGATAAATGTACCAAATATTATGCGTTTCTGCCACATTCCCATGTTAAGACTCTCTAGTTACCTTCGATACTAGTAAAATAAATAATAAAGTGGACTAGATCTTAAGCCAGCCAGGGAGGCAAAGCCAAAGGCTGTAACTTGCATATTTTGACAGATCATGGAACAGATTGACTTGTAAACCATCACTGTGTATATGCTGTGCGATTTCCAGCTATGAAACTACAAACTAGGTTGATGAAAAGTCCTTATTTACGAGCAAATGATAGTATTTTTTTGAGCTGTTCACCATTAGCTGAAAAGATTGCATGCAACAGATTAATAAAAATGGTCAGTGGGCGGAATGACACCCAAATAAACCAGAATATAGCGGGATGAACCGGAAAATTTGGTGTTTTAGTCAGCGCCAACCGATTTTCGGTTTCTATCAGCTTTTGTTGTGATTCCCTAAGGGAATTGTACATGTTTTGTTCTTTTGTAACATTTGGAGCTCTTTGGTCATGAGAGGAATTTGACAGGTACACCAGTCGCTAAATGATTAATTATTTGTTGTGGAAGAAATGTATTTTTTCATGAACAAAAACAGTAGCAAGAGAAACAGAGTGTTATGCTAATTGTTTTTTCTATGAATCTTGGAGGGGGCTTTCACTGTGCGAGTCAAAAAACCTGTGAACACTTTTATAGGCCATTCCGGAATTGTGCAGAGAACTGGGGTGAGTTTCAAATTTGAACCAATCGACAAATTGACACCATCACATGAAAGATAACGTTCACTCAAGATATTGGCGATCTGTCTAATTGTGATGCTTTAAGGTCAAACAGAGACCAAGTTACGGATTTCAAAACATAGTTAAAAATTTACACAAACGTCTCTAATTTTGAGGCTGTGTCCCCCAAAACTATAATTTTTTTTATGAACTCTTAAAAAATTTATCAGATATGGGACGACTGGAAAATCCTGTCATGGTCTAACTGTTTGGATATGGTTGCGGTGAAAATCACTTTTTTTGCCTATTTTTATGAATATTACAGAAATCATTAAAAAAAATTAAGAGTTTATATGGTTTTGGGGGACGCAACCTTAAATTAGAGACGTTATCTTTTAAGGTGGCTCAAACCAGTTTCAACAGTTTCAAGAGACCTTGTTATTAGAAGGATTGACACTACAACACTTTATCACGTAACACCAATGTTATGGTACCATGTGAAACATCAATTATTGCTAAACAAGATGCAGTGATTTTGATAACAAGTTACCGTGGCAACCAGAAATCCTCACAAAACATCCTATATTTTGGCTTTAGTTGCTCATATCTGAAAAATGATCTCAGTGACCCCATTTTTTTATTGCATAAAAGTGATTAGCAGGCCAAGATGAAACTCTCTGCAAAGTTTAAAAAAATTATGTGGAGTGGATTCAGAGCTACCTTAAATTTTCCATTATTTAAGATGGCTCTGAATCTGCTCCACAGAATTTTTTTAAAACTTTGCAGAAAGTTTTATGATTTATGCTACGCTGATTACCTTTCAGAATAAAAAATGGGAGTCACCGAGTTCGTTTTTAGATATGAGCAGCTAAAGCCAAAATATGGGTGTTTTTGCAGGGCTTTCCTGTTGCCACAGTAATGTTTAACATCACAAAAATGACCGAATATTTTTCAGCAATAATTGGTGTTTGATATGGTACCATAACATTGCTGTTAAGTGAGTGTTGAAGTGTCAATCATTCTAATAAGAATGTTTCTTTCATGCGTTAAAGCTGGTTTGAGCCACCTTAAAGTCCATAACTTTGTCTCTGTTTGACCTAAAAGCATCAAACTTCGACACATGGCCAATCTCAGTGTTATCTTTCATGTGATGGTGTCAATTTATCAATTGTTTGAAAGTTGAAACTCACTCCAGTTCCCTGTGCAATTCCAGAATGGTCATTACGGCTTATTCCGGTTTATACTGGTATATTCTGTTCTGTTCCTGTGTTTAGTAACCTCCCACTATACGGTCAATGAAAAATAGTGTTCAACAAGACGTACGACCCTCCTGACATTCGAAGATATTAGACACATTAATGATTATTAAATAGGTCTCTGTGTTATTACTTTGGTAGGTATGATATATATGCTATTTTTTTGTATCTTGATCTGATTATCAGTCCTTTTTTTCCTACTTTCCACATTTAACAGTGTCCAACATTTTATTAATCACCTACAGATCACTAGTCTCCCTCGCAGCCGTTTTTAGTCTAAAAACGGATGCGAGGGAGACTAACAGATCACATGTGTGGCAACAAATGTCATTATATAACCAATGATTGTTGAAAATTAATTATGTAGAGCAAACACCTGTGATATCGGTGGCTTTATGAAATAAAAATTTGCAAACAAAAAGTACGTATTCTTCGTTTTCAAATAAGAAGGTGAATATTGGACGTTCGGTTATCTCGCCCCAAGGTCATGCCCCCTGATGTTGAATGATGTCACTGTGGTAATTTAACGCCAACTAAAAGGTTTATATTTGGAATATTCCGTCGAAGTTCTATACGAATATTCCGGCTAACGCCGTGTAAACTGTAAAAGCTTTCTATTTTCAAACCCTTCGGGATAAAATATGCAGCTCATCAAAGATGCCTCTTAAATATGATTTTCTTCATTTACAGTACTGCTTTAGACCAAATTACTGTAACGAAACCAGTGCCTTCTCCATATAATTAGTAATTAAACGAAATTAGCGAGATCGAATAACAAGCGATTTGCGAAAGAGCTCAAAGACCTAAGGCTTATTAATATAAAACGCTCGTTACTATTCTTAGTGAAAAGATAATAAGTTATACCAAAAAAAACTTGTCGTTTACTATTACTACTTCAAATTTTCGGCTTGACGGATGTTTTCAAGCCTGTGGCGGGGAATTTCTTTGGGAAAAACAGAAAGATCTCCAAACGTTTTCACCGTACCGTATTACCGCGTAATCGCATTAAAGAACCTAGTATGAAAACCATTTACCCAGCAAATGCATTTCACTCGACTCGAACTGAAAGTTTTGGAAATTACAATTCCTGAAAAAATATTCTGTAAAAATTCCGGTGGCTTACCTTCTGTGTAGAGTTCAAAGACTTTTTCGATCTTGTTTTTTTTAAGAAGGGAAGTAAATGCTGTTTCCTGTCGTTAGCCCGATCGTCCTTCCCCATTGCAAACCTTGTGTATAAAAAAATATATATGCTGAGATTGAGCCAG
The DNA here is from genome assembly GCA_949126865.1 of Montipora capitata. Classification (NCBI taxonomy): domain Eukaryota; kingdom Metazoa; phylum Cnidaria; class Anthozoa; order Scleractinia; family Acroporidae; genus Montipora; species Montipora capitata. The sequence goes on from OX421453.1 coordinate 12,846,822, forward strand.
ACATTCAGACAAAATAAGCGGGCATTTGCAATGTTCTGCTTGCTGTGACAATGTGTAAACAAACGCTGGGGAAACTAAAATATTTACCCAATAAAATAGATCTTAATGGCCTCCCTCTGCAATCAACACAGACATGATTTTCACAAAAGTACTCACTTTTTCTCCGAAGGAGGACCGCTCATTCTTCCACCATTTTCCACCGCATGTTTTCAGCTCGTTGACCCCAAAATTTGCTGCGAAGAACTTAGCCTTTCACAATAAAATGGCACTCCAATCACGGCAGATAAACAAAAGCAATCACTTTAGTAGTAAACTTTACACTTTTCCAGAGCTGGAGGACACGCAAACCATCTTGCAGCAAAAGGCATGATTCTACGATCACGGCTTTCAAAATAAGACAACCTTGCAAGAGCTTCTCGAAAGCAGCCTCTCTGGAAGAAGTGCAAAAATTAACGCGATTGCGCCAGTTGTCACCTGTTGCCAGGGTAACCGGAAAGATAAGAGGACCAAAAAGGAGACCCTGTTAAAAATCTGTTACATTTCCCCTTGTGCTGTGAAATTTACACTAGCTTTGCAAATGTGCGATTAAACATTTTCACTTCGAGAAAATCAAATAAAAGTGCAAAAGATTACCATTTTAAAATGTTGTTTGCTTCAATGGCTTTTAAGAGTGCAAACTAACGATTTAATCAAATAACAAAGAGGTCAATGAACTATCAATAAACAACGTGAAATTGAATATAAAACATGTAAAATTCCAATGCAATGTCGAGAACATAGAGTTCGTGTCAAAAGCAGATATCGCAGGGAAGAGTTCAAGCAATGCGCTGAAAGAAAATCATATTTCCTCCGGGAACAGATCTTTTATATACAAAGCTTTTTGAGGCTACGTCCAGAATCGTCCCATGTCGCTGAATTCCTAGGTGAACATTCATTGTTGTCTTGGTGTACACTCTTCATTGTGTCTCCTTGACCTGACATAATAGATGAACGGAAGTTCGGTAATTTGCATATTGTCTTAGGTGGTCTGATATTTTTGGCAGTCATGCTCTTATAACATGATCAGAAACCTAAACTTGCTACACTGAAATGCAGGTGCAAGGAGGCTTTTCTTTACTCCGAAACAAGACGCCTATACCGGCGTATCCGTGGGATGCACAAACAGTTAACACATAATTGTCTAAATACAGTGAACTACAACCACGGGTAAACTTCAGAAAATGGGGAGAGATTACCAGA
>OX421453.1:12865560-12878060 GCA_949126865.1 Montipora capitata
AGAGGATTTGACTCGTCAACTGGAGACGTCCTAGGGCACCTGAGGAATCAATGGGTTAAATTTATTAATATACCCTATAGTCATTAAGCACCTTTCAGAGCATTGGAGTGCTGCTATTAAAGATGATGACTGCATTAAATTTTGGTAATTACAAACCAGCAAAATCGAGAACTTAAACAAATCCAACTATTCCAGGTGATCTGGTCAGATCTGGGCCCGGTTGTTCAAAAGCCGATTAACGCTAATCCCAGATTAAAAATTAACCAAGGAGTTTATTTCTCTACTCCCAAGTGCTGTTCAATGCTGATATTCGGCAAAACTTTACATTAGAAGGAATCAATCTCAAAAAACACAAAAATAAGCAAAATAAATTTTCACCAAAAAGCTGAAAACAAGAAACAAAAATTTACGCTAATCCTGGATTAAGTTAATCGGCTTTCGAACAACCGGGCCCTGGTGATGTAATTCGGAGGACTGGGGAGAAACATTTTAACTCTGTATCCTACAACCACATGCAGCCTTGAATGTTATTTACAAATTCAACATGGCAGAGGCAAGGGTTAGATCTTGCCCGTTGTACTTGAATATCCATTAAGTACCAGGAAATGTGGGAGACATGGAATGATCTGTAGAGTTTTAACGATAGAAATACTGCAGGAAATTCGGAAACAACACTTAAGGCTGCGCACAGTTGTGGGATACAATGTTAAAAGTTTTCTTCCCAGTCCTCCAAGTTACGTCACCAGATCACCTGGTTGTTATTGTACATGTATCTCAAAAAAAAGAAAAAAAAATTCTGTCTGACCTTGTCAAAATCCATATCAGAAGAAATAAATGAGGGATGAGTCACCAACACATCAATGTCTCCACTGGAAGCAGAGCCTGAAGACAAAGAGTTGTGATACAATGATCTACAGTATTAACTTAATTAATAATAATTAGAAATAATTATTATTTCTAATTATTACATCATAATAATAATAATAATAATAATAATGATAAAAACTTGAAGTGATGTTCTCTGGCCAAAAATATTTAAAATTGAAAGCTTTCGACCACTAGAACTGTGGTCTTCAATGGGCAAAAGGATGAATTAAGTAAAAATGCAGAGAATTTAATTTATAGTGAGATATAAAAAATTATAACAACAGAGTGAAATTAGGGATAAAAACTTAAGGTGATTAATAATTTTTGTTAAAAGTATGCCGTATTGTCCTGGAAAAGGGCAAGAGTTATTGTCCGTGTTAGACGTGATAGAGGTGTGCCAAGATTCTAGGAATTTCCTGATGCGGAAATTTCCGTACATCAAAGGTGTCACCGAATCCTAAACACGTCTGTTAAAAAAACATGATATTAACGCTGTTAACAGGCAATTAAAAACGCTCCCACAAAAATTTCCGATTCCTAAGTCACAACCCCATTAGCTTCACAACCCAATGTTGTTGGAATTACATTGGTGAAACAGGCAGTCAAACATATTAGGCAGTCAAACAAAAGTCATATTAGGCAGTCAAACAAAAGTCATATTAGGCAGTCAAACAAAAGTCATATTAGGCAGTCAAACAAAAGAAGTCAACATATTAGGAACGTGAAGACAGCGGCCAAAGGCTCCAGAATTGCCAGTCATTCTTGGTCTCACAACCACATCATTGACTTCAACAATGCGTCAATCATTGACAAAGGAAATTTCCGCATCAGGAAATTTCTAGAATATTGGCACACCTCTATCACGTCTAACACGGACAATAACTCTTGCCCACTTCCAGAACAATACCGCATACTTTTTAACAAAAATTATTAATCCCCTTTTTTATCCCTTATTGCATTCCATTGTTATCATTTTTATCTCATGATATATTCTCCGAATTTTTACTTCATTCATCTTTTTGCCCGATGAAGACCACAGTTCCCGTGGTCGAAAGTTTGTAATTATTTTTAATATTTTTGGCCAGAGAACAACCATTCAAGTTTTTATCATGACTCATCCTGGCTGTGTTCCTTCAATTTTTTCAATAATAATAATAATAATAATAATAATAATAATAATAATAATAAAATACAAATACAAATATATAAAAAAATAAACAGGCCCATTCCTTGGGCCTCAGTTTAGCCCTAGGCCCAAGGAATGGGCTCGGCTATTGTGTTGTAAATGGGCATAAAGTTATAGGAGATAGTATAATAATAATAATAATAATAATAATAATAATAATAATAATAATAATATTTATTTGTGTTATTTTTAAAATAAAATAAAATAAAAAATAAAATACAAATATATAAAAAATAAACAACAATAATAATTAACAAGTATTCGGCAAAGGCGAGGTGAATGATGGGTGATTATTTGAAAAATATGCATTTTCCTTAAAAAACAATAATTCATTTCTTTGTCTGTCACCTCTACAAAACGGCTTATGTGGCCATTTTGAAAAAAAAGCACTCAGGTGATTATCGCGTAATAATAACCTCAAGTGCAACCAATCAGCGCAGAGAATTTTTAACAATCACCTAATAGTATGTAATTATACTAAAGAACTTTATTTAATGCCAACTGGGGCACTATTGGGGACTGAGTGAGTGATCATAGAGAAATCTACTCAACTCATATCATATCGTACATGCAAGTTGGTTTTTGAGGAGCAATGAAAACTGAGTGCCTAGAGAAAAACCTCTCGGTGCGGAGAAGAGAACCAACAAGCTCAACCCACATAATGACGCTGAGTCTGGGAATCGAACACGAACATTGGCGAGGGGGGGGGGGGGGGGGGCGAGTGCTCTCATCACTGACAGTGCCATCCCAGCTCCCTAAATTCACTTCAATCTTGTATACTGACCTCTTCTAAAACTGCCACAAACAGTGACAATTATTTCCTTGTCAAAATCTGTAGTCTTCTGTAGGATAACTTTCTAAAAGTACAAAAGGATAAAAAATTGATAAAAAAAACAATCAGCAAGAAATAAAAATTACTTCACACTATTAAATAAAAACTCTTTTTTTTAATTGACAGAAAAACTTCAAACCTGAAGCCTTAGCATTTCTTCTCGTGGAATGCGCTTCTCGAATTCCTCCACGTATCTATTGGTTGAAGCATATTCTATAGTCAGAAATGCGTGTGGTTGGAGGCATGCTCAACTTTAAATATATATATAATATCCAACAGGGGACTATACATGTGAAATAAATAACCATAAAAATTAATAGAATAAGTTTATTTGCACCACACGCAAATAGAGAACCATAAAATAAGTAATAGGACTTTAAAGTAAGGTCCAATGCCCCCTAGAAAATACATGTACATGTACCAGTTTATAATAGTAAAAAGCTAATCTAGCTAGTAGGCAGAATAACCTTAACCTTTGTCTGAGCATAATTTGCAAAGAATTTGTCAGAATAAGGTAAGTGTGAGGATTAGAGTCATTTTAAGCTTAGAACAAACAAAGCAATTTAAATTGCTTGTCATTGGCACGCTTTTGGGGACGACATTAATGTCAAATGCTGACGTTAGGAAAAAGAGCAAGGGGACACTTCATTACTTGTATCAAATTATCGGCATGCATCTAATTGCAGTGTACATTTACATGCAATTCTGGACATACCTGGGTTTAAGCGACCCCCCCCCCCCCTTCTTTTTGCTTAGTAGCAGAGCTCTGCGCACCAAAGGCGAGCGCAGAGCACCATTGGTAAGAACATAATGTGGTAATCCATCTGTGCAAGAAAATTTGGTTTTAGGACCGTGTGACCATGACTACCTCCACCCCTCCATGTATGCCATTGTGAAACTCTGTGGTGCAACTCCTTTGATATTGGATATCCATGTTATGGTTAATTGACAGCTGTCAAAACAAGGTATCTGCTGAGCAGTATCACATGAGACCATATCATGGGCTCAAGTTTAAAGCTCATCGAGGTCAGCTATTTTTTTAAAATTGACCGCTGACCAGGTACTGGTTTTTGATTGGATCGCAGGTCAAAGCCAGGTTAACTTACTGTAAGAATAAATAACACAGGAGCTCCTCTTTTTAGGCTTGGCTAAATCTATATATTATTTGTGTCTTACAGCATGTATTCTTGCTCAAATGGCACAAATTAAACTCACCAATGCAGTAATTCTGCTGTACAGCTCAACAAATAAATGGTGGTGGGATTTAATGTCAAAATTAAATGAGGCCGAACATACTTGAGCCCGATCTGCTGGTGATGGTTTAGCTTGTCCTGGACATTCTTCAGCCCTACAGGAGTAAAACGTTAATAATCTTTGAGGAGAAAGGTCTACATACATTTTTTCCATGTTTGAATATCTTGTACATGTATAATCATTTTTCACCCAAACAGATAAGCATGCAGTTAAAGTGCACATAACCTCAAAACATTTACTTTAGCAAAAGTTAATTAATTCATGGGGACATCAGTGAGTGATTAACCCATTGACTCCTGGGGGTTCCCCAATGACAATTAATAAAATCGTCTGGCATTAGACAGAGTAAAATCGGCCGGTTTTGGCCGGTTCAGGCATCTAAGGGTAAATACAAATGTACATTAAGTTACCTTTGCTTCTCTAGATTTAACGTCTTAATGTACCTCATAAGGTACAATGTAATGTAAGAGAAAGGTGCTGGCAATCATTCGTCCCATGGCCGAGGCAGTGAGAGGCATGGACCTGTTCCTTTGATGATGTCATAAACTACTTTGTATTATAGTTTTGAAAGAACTTTGGCAATGTAAATTAATTCTTGAAGTCATTGAAGGAATATACATGTAGACCCATACCTCTCACTAGCTCGGCCATGGGACAAAATAATGAATGCCAGCTTTGTTACTCTCTTGTACCTCATTTGGCCTATTAAATGAAAAGTGAATTCTAGAGAAGTAAAGGTTAACTATATGTTAATATTATTTTAACTTTTGCAAGAGAAAATTCTTTGAGGTTAGTTCCACGAGTCAAACCAGGTCAAGCCTAACCTCAATATTTAACTGATGCATCAATAATTTGAAAATTGATTCTGTTCATCATTTTGAAAGATCAATCTTTCTAAACAAAGTTAAGTGGTATATAGTTGCAAGTGCCTGTTGACAACTGTAAAGCTACTGTCAAAATATAACATCTGTAGTTTACTAAAACAAGGAATGACCTACAATGACCTTCAATTAGCTACAGTGAGAGCTCTACAACGAGCTACAATGACTTACAATGACCCACAATGATCTACTTAATAAATGACTCACAAAATCAAAGAGAAAGACAACAGAGGATCAGGATGTAGAGTTTGGTGAGTGGAAAACATCCATTGTGTGTTGTCACGCAATGCTTTTAGTCCAAATAACAACAGCAATTTTTCATGTGGCCTTGAAGGCTTAAAAACTGTGAAAAGACCCTTGGATTAATTGTTTTCCTTTGCTTTAAAGCTAAATTGAAAATGTACAAATATCAAGGCTTTGCTTGGCAAGGATGAAGTCTTAATTATTAGAGCAGGAAAAAATGAAGAGAAGATTATACATAAAATATTCTTCCCGCAATGTTTTGTTTGGTTCAGAGTGCACAATGAAAATATCAACTTGCTCAGCAACGAGGTTTTGATTGGTTCAACCACAGAGTAGAATCTTTTAACCTCTGTACTGCAAACATGCTGCAGTGCCCTCAGAGCTGCAAATTATCTTTTATTTTAGCTCCTAACAGGTCATTAGCTCATTTTAGCTTATAATGTACCTCACTGTAGGTCAATTATTGTACCCCATTGTAGGTCATTTTAGCTCATTCTAGGTCATTGTAGATCATTCCTTGTTTTAGTACTTACAATGTAACATCACCAATTCTCAGTGTGGAATTTAATTTTTATTTAATTATAGTAGTACGAAAAACAACAGTAATATTATTTTAGATTCGGTCATATATTATTTGTCCTTCCCACTCAAGTGTTAGTAAATACTTATTGTAACTTGAAGGTGGTTGGTTTGCAACGATCATGTTTTGAAAATTTACCACTCTCTGTTTCTCCAATTATAGTCTCTGCATTTTATAAAATCTCTTTGGAAACGGTCAGTGTAAAATGCAGACTGCAGACCAGGGGTAAAATGCAGACGAAAAGATTACAATGTAACTGTTGAAAAAGTTCAAACCCTTTAGAAGTGCCAACCGCAGGCCCAAAAAGGCATAAAACAATATTTAGGCTTAATAACTGTCAGCTAGCACTTCTCAAGGGTTTCGGCTTTAATTTTCAACAGTTACATTATAACCTTCGTTTGCATTTTACCACTGGTCTACAGTCTGCATTTTACAATGACCACTATGAGACCAGGTTCTAATGATAAGTAGTTACCTTCAACTGATGTTATGCCTTCATCAACAAACTTCTTGGCAGCAGCTGGCCTGACATTAAACACATGCCAACGGGAAAATATCATATTTAATTTAATATTTTTCTTTATTTTACAACTTGTACCGGTATTTATATTCCATACACAAGACACTCATGTAAACTTGACATCATCAGGCTGATAATGAAGGATGGTGATCAACAGTTATTGCAAAACAGACACGAAAGTCAAGCCCTGATATTTTCATTGATTTCATTAGGTCACAATTTTACCCATTGAAATTGAAACAACAGTATTTTTTGTTGTTACAGTACAATGATTATTGCACCTCTAAGAAAGATGGACTCTACATCAATGTTTACATTTTGTTCATTAACATACAAGTTTGCTCACAGAAGGCATCATGACTACATTTATAATTGACTTCAAAAGGTAAAAGAACTTGTTAAACTTAATTAAATTGCCACTTTTAAGCATTTATGCTTTGATACCAAGCCATGTAATGGCCATCAAAAACTGATAAATTCTTGGGTGGCAAAAGCACTTATGCTCCCAACCATATGCATTCTTTGTAAAATTTTGAATTTTCAAAGCATTATTGCTCAGAGATTATCTGGTATATTCCGCCTTCAAATATTATTGTCAGTCTGAGAGCACGTTCAATATTCAGGAAATTTATTCTTGGATGACTGATTAGAAAACGATAGTCTTGTTAACAAAGGGAAAAAATGTAAACAAAGATTCCCCTACAAAGTTGTGAAGCATGTACATGTAAAAGCGTCGTACCCGATCCCAGAAACTCTTGTCAACTGTTGAATGGCTTTTGTGGAGTCATCATTTCTGATCTAAAACAAATTTGATACTTTTACATTATTGGAATTACAACAAAACCTCTGGACTTGATGGTACCTAATAATATTTAAATACAACAAGAAGCAATTTAACATACACGTACATGTATCTCAGACAACATTTGACATGCTACTCTAATATAAGTTTAACCAAAGTACTGAAACAAAAACAGGACCTGCAGTCAGCCAGCATAATTTATACCCAGCAGTTTGGTAAAAGAACAGAAGCCCACATAATCATCAATCATGAATACCGAGTTTCCATTCATGAATATGTCCCCAAGATGCCCATCAATATTGTTCCCATTTCAACACAACCCTGACCTGTTGTTTTTGTTGCTTTCAACAAAAATGACAGTTGTGTTTGATTCCCACAATAATCATGACATCAGAAATCTCTTGGTCAGTGGTGCATTTTGCATATCATGATATATTTCCTTAAATTATTTCAATTTACAATTTTTTTTTGTGAATAATATTACTTAGCCTCAACCCATTAACTCCTGGGAGTGAGACTTAACAGATTATTTTTTCTCTGTGCCACTATGCTATTTTCATTGAACCTAGCAGTTGTTAATGCTGCGCATGCCCTTGCCCTTCACACCTAGTAAGTAATTGTAACGGTGCAAAACTAATTAAATAACTATAGTGAAAAAGGGTGTGGGAGGCGCGGTGGCCTCATGGTTAGTGCGCTCGACACCGGATCAAGTGGTCCGGGTTCGGGGCCTGGCCGGGGACATTGTGTTGTGTTCTCGAGCAAGACACTTTACTCTCACAGTGCCTCTCTCCACCCAGGTGTATAAATGGGTACCGGCGTAATGCTGGGGGTAACCCTGGGATGGACTAGCATCCCATCCAGGGGGGAGTATAAATACTCCTAGTCGCTTCATGCTATGGAAACCGGAGATAAGCGCCGGCCTGATGAGCCTTCTAGGCTCGTAAGCAGTGACTTAACCTTTACCTTGTGAAAAAGGGTAACTACTCGATGTCACACTTTTGTTGCATGCCTTACATCGTACTCGGGAGTTCTTTTTTATTTATGCCTTGTTCGCGGACATCTCTTGGTAATTCCAGCACGTAACAGTGGCCTCGACAGTTTTGGCTCAGTCCCCACAGGGTCCCATCTGTTGGCTTTACAAGCCCTCTCCATTAGACTCCGATGGTGACGCAGACACTGTTATTCTAACACTAAGACACTCCACTGTCCCTGTGCCTTCTCAAGTGGTTACTCGGCCCCCAGGCTACAAAAAAACCCACTGTTCCACAACCTGTGAATGATGTTATACCTGTCCAGGAACTTCCTCCCATACTTGCAGCCATTGTCCCACCGTCCTGCACTCCAGCCTCTTCTCCAGTGCACTACCTGAATCTGCTGCTGTCATCCCTCCCAGAGGGTCTGACTGTAAGTGTCCCATTTTGGCACAATCAGGATTGGGACTTACAGTAGTGTGCCAGGCCTTCGCATTGTTGATCCATATGCCTTCACTTTATAGTTGCACTTCTATTTTACATGTACTTGTGACATTTAGAAGGACACACCTAAGGGACCAGAGACTTCACCTGTTGTGCGTATGTCATTCATTCGCTTTTCACTGTTGTTGTTCTAGTTCAGGCTCTGTTTAAATGTTTCTATATTTAGTCGTTTATTTTTGCACGCACAGTCAGCTTACTTCTGTGCTTGGATGCTACAACAAGTTGCAAAATTGTTGAGAACCTTTCATTAAAAAACACCTTTTCTAGTTTCCAATACTCACCATATCTAGAATTTAAACCTTTCCCACTCCCCCTCCCCTCTCCCCCTTTCAATGTTGACTGTTTAAGTTTTCAACAATATTTTGTCTTGCTAGCAACACTGATAAGGGGGGAGGGGGGCTGCAGTGTGAGAGATAATAGGTACATTGATAAAGCCCCAAGAAGGTGAAGTGTTTCCACTATTTTTGCAACTTGTTGTAGCTAGGCCATAAAGAGAGAGCTAGGAGGCAACCACGCCACTATGTTACATGTATTTACATTTTGTACCCAGCAGTTGTTAATGCTGCGCATGCGCTTGTGCTTCACGTCTGTTTCATGTGCTCGCCTTTGATTGCAGTTGGCATTTTATTAAACCTTCAAGTATTAAAACGCAGTGTGTCCTCCTTTTAGGCGCTGGCTAATGCCAGACGGTATTTTACTTGTCAACTGTGGACGTTCCGGGGTGCCTGAGGGGTAAATGGGTTAAGGTGGGTGTAGATGTTGTGGTTAAAAATTTTCCTGGTTAAACATTTCTTGAACCAGTTCAATTTTGATTTTCCTTTGTTCCAGATTATGATCATAATAAATGTTTGATGAAATGAAATCAAAATCTAACTGGTTTGAAAAATCTTCAACCTACAAGAAAAAAAACCTGAACCACAACATAATTATACTGAACCTCCAAATAACACAAAAGGCCTGTATGCGTTCCCTGGTGGCCATTCTGGTGGTGATTGGGTTATGTTCCCATCAAAAAATCTTTTTGTTCTTTTCAACCTTATGGCGGTACCAAAAATTGCACAATAATGCAAATCGATTTTATGTTAACCATGGCAATGATAATTTTTCAACTCCTGCCCTTGGCCTTTAGGCTGGACCCAAGTTACAGCTGGCTACTAGCAATATGAAAGCAGTGGTCAGATACACAACAACCAAAAAGCATGACTTCATATTAAACAAGATACGCAATATATAATACATGTATTTCTTTCATTACATACCTTCTCAAGCTTTTCTAACTTTCCCGTCTTAATAAACTCGTCAATCTTTTTCCCAATTTTGTCTCCAATACCGGGCTTTCAAGGTTAATGCAAGAGATAAATCAAAAGATTAGAAAATCAGAGAAAGCGCCAAATACACCTCAGTGTGATGACATGCAATTACCCATGTTAAATCAGTTTTGACTTTATAGGTTTCTAAGAAATAGAGTAAGAACAAAAAATAGACATGTCATTAGTAGCAAGTGTGGAGACACAGTGGTATAGTGGCCAGTACACTAGACTTCTGATGCCAGGGTTTTGGGTTTGAGGCCTGGCTCTGTCAACATGATGTTCAATGGGACAAGAAACTTTTCTTCAAAAATTTCTTCTCATTGTCTCTCTCTATACACTCAGGTGTGCAAATAGGTATCAATGATAATTATATGTATTGATCACCCAGGGATAACAATATAAATTTTATGTCCAGAAATGCAGGTACATGTAATTAGATGCATGACTAATTAATTTGATATCCAACATGAAGTGTACCGTCAAGTCTACACATTTGCTACCTATTTCTAACCAAGAGGTTAAACATTAAAGGGTCTATGTCACATTTTAGGGTGTTTCGGGGAAATTGTTTATAGTTAATCACGAGCTAAACTCAAAAATGATAATGTGGAATTCCTTTTTGTCGTTACATCACAAACAAGATGATTCTGAGCAAAAACAGCCTTTATACAGGTGATTTACCATAAAATTGAAAAACTTTGAGCCATCTTTTTTCAAGATTACCCAAATGCAATCTGTTTCAATCCTGCCCATTTGTGTCCATCCATGCTTCCCTTTCCTTTTGCTGTGTTCCCTTTTATAATTATGTTGTTCAACAGTTTTAAGTGGTTATTACAATGTTTCATTCTAGTTTTTGGGCATTCTGGGTGTCCTAAAATTATGTCATTTTGGGTGACATGGCCCCTTTAATTAAACTAAGGGTACCTTTACTTGAGGACTGGAGTTTTAAAGAGGTCTGTGAAGTTAATTGACTGTATTCCCAGACACGAGTGATGTTGAAGTTGGGGAGAAGAGTATTAAAGGGGATACTTTGTGAAGTTTGTCAAAAATCGCCATGCATCTGATTATGTGCATTTCTATATAGGCTTGTACAGGCTTGGAATTTGAAGCCAGTTGCCAGCAAAATTAACATTACCAAGTACCCATTTTCCATAACCTGTGATCATGCATTCTTTTCTTTGATATAGAGGCCAGGGCAAAAAGTACAGGCACTACTGACAGTAAATTTTCCTGCCCTCTCCCGAAAAGAACGCCTGATTGCAGGTTACACTTTCCACTAATTTATATTCTTTTCAACCAAAATATCATGATTGTGATTTTGGACAAGGAACTTACCAATTTCCGTGCATCTGCTCCACTTTTTATCTTTGTGGGATGTTTTGCCAGTACAGATGCTGCTTTTCTAAAATAATGTTAAAATAAAAAAAACAAATAATGTCCTTTTCAATTTAATTATTTATGGACTGTGACAGTCGTTTCCCTGGCACAAAAAGGAAGTAAGGAAGCATAAACACTAGGTAAATGCATTCACTCAATGAAGTATTAAAGCGGGCCCTCACCTCTCAAATTAAATGAGCCCTGCTCCTCAAATGTGCTTGAAATGAATAAGCCCCTTTGGGGATCAATAGGGGATTTACCAAACAGTATTTGTTCTAAGGAAGGAGACCATTTAAATACTTAGCTTCATATCCAGGGATGATACAGAAGTCCACAGTGCAAAAAAAAACCTTGCCTATTATTAATGCACAGGGTCATTTTGGCACTATCACATCAAGGAAAAAAAATTAACTGCTTGACATTCTAAGACTTACAGATCATCAGTATTGAGGCCGCAATTCAGGCAGTTGCAAACAAGGCTGAGAAAAATCCAAACTTAAACTGGAACTGCATGTATGTACATGTACAATAACATTGCATGATACATTGCTCTTCCACTGAGCTAACAAGCCATTAGGGGACAAACATGTAAAGACACGCAGTATGTTTGTACAGTCTTTTTGCTGCTATTTTCGTGATTTCCTCCACGTGATCTGACCATTTTAACAATGCTGTTTACAAGGACCCCCAGAACCTTGTGACTGTTGACAGCCTCTAGGGAAGTGCCACCATTGGTCAGCAGGGATAAAATGGGTGGTTCACGAAAACAACACACCCCAGTGCTGGAAATAACAGTTGGTCATCGGACATTGTCCAACCAAATTTTGAAAATGTGCAGCCAATTTCACATTATGATCGGACACGATGACCGAACATGTCACCAGGACATCTTGAGTTCTCTTCTTCAAGGTGTTGTCAGTCAATAAATTATGTCCGGTCCAATTTGTCAAATGTCCGACCAAAAGGAAGATTTGAAAGGACATATGTCCTCTGAATAAAAAAAAATATTTCCAGCACTGCACCCTCAACTCCTTACATTTTTTGGGATTCAAATGCATGTAGTTGGCATCCACACATGAGGCGATGTAGTCAAGGTAAGACTGTATTGATGAATCATTGCATCTTGGAATGATCTCAGAGAAGGTGACATCGTCCACATACTTCCAGTGGGTG
>OX421453.1:12883060-12885560 GCA_949126865.1 Montipora capitata
GGCAGTGGATATAAGAACCATGCTATGGATTAAATTTAAACAATTTTTCTTGGCTTCTTTAACTGCTTTGAAATGTTTTAATAATTTACCACAGTATAACTTTTACAATATGAGTGTTGGTGGAAAATGTGAAGTTGAACTTTGACCAAGCTTTGAATGCCTTTGTTTGTTGATAGATTCCAGAAATACCCTAAGGCTAATAGAAATTCTTAGAAACTGAGCAGAGGCATAGTGGAGTATGCATCTAAGAGGGAAGTCTTTTGAGGTCTATTCTAGTACAAGAGCACACAGATAATTCAATTTAGTTTTTGGTCCATTTCCATCTATTCTTCTTCTTCTTCTGGTAGTAGAGTGAAGGGAATTGATCTTATCTACAACTGTATAGATTATGGTTTACTTAGAGGGAATTAATCCTTTGTATTGAATATGGTTTACTTGGAATTCAAAGAATTTTACACTTTGGGATTCTCTTTAGAGGACAAAAATGGACGTAGCCAACTGACTGGTTTTAAAGTTACTGTACATTGTATCTTTAGACTGCCTGAGAATAATAACAATACTAATAATAATTATTGCTTTTTAAGTACTGTAGCCTAATAGTCTACTTCAACGATTCGGCAGCCATTTTGATTTCTGTTGTTTAAAAAGACATGGGATGCTCAGGGGCAAATTAATAATGTATTTGCCCCTGCCGATCCCATAATAGCTATTAGAATGTTCAATATAAATCAAAATGGCCACCATATCGTCAAAGTAGTCTATTGGTAAACACCATTCTGTTTTCAAAATGTTTTTCAGTACCGTGCAAAAGTAAGTTGACAGTCTCTTTCGAGTCTTGATTCTCGACTCGATCCTCGATTCTCGCAAGGATTCAGGAACGACAATCGAGAATCAAGTCGAGAATTGAGTCGAAGGAATCTAGAATTTAATGAGCTGGTCGCTTGACTGGTTTTTCAACAGACTAATAGCACAAACGCAACTGAGAATATGAATAAAGAAAAGCCTGCCAAAGTTGCTTGGAGAATGTTGTTTGGGAGTAATGCAGAAAACGGAGCGAGTTTATCCCTGTTTCGAATTCGGTTGCTGAAATTGGGAAAAAATCACAACGAACAACACTATTCTGTGCGATTGCAGAGGAGATAATTATTCTTCGGTTGTATGATCGAAGCATACTCAACAATGACACAGACCCTAAACAGTCTTTGACACTATCGGACCATTGTGGTATTTCAAGTTTACCCCATAGGCTTCTAATCGAGAGCGCGATCTGCCCAACAATTTAGCTGTAACCTACAATGTATCCTGTTAGCGAAAATTACTTCCGTAGTATTTCAAGAGAGAAAAGTCTTTACTATGTGTACTCTGTGCGATTGTGGAGGAGATATTTTTCTTCGTCCGTGTGATCGAAGCACACTCGACAATCACATGGACTGTAAACAGTCTTGGACACTATACACTGGAGTGGCATTTCAAGTTTACTCCGTAGGCAGTTCTTAGACTTTACTGAATACATGTACATGTCATCAGTAACGCTGCAGTAGCAGACCTTTCTGGAAACAAATGTCCTCTGTATACATGTATGTTAATTTCAGATGGACAAAAACTCTTTCTTTAAACGCAAAACTATTCCGTAATGACTCGCTCAAGACCCCAAGTTTCATTACCCGGTCTTGTTTGTTTATTCCCTTACAAGAAAAATAAACAGTCACAGGGATTAGGTTAATTGAGGAAATATTACCGGTACATGTATTTACAAAAAAGGCAGGAGAAGAGAAAAAGACAACATGTTGGCCTCGTACGAACTCCCAACGCAAGGTATCAAAAGTTGGATGGAACAGCTTTTGCTGAATGTACTTCGTCCTGCGATGATGCTGTTCTTGGTTCACTTGCAATGCTTGTTGTTTTCAAAGAATGAAACCTGATTCCGGTGAACAAGTCTAGCACCGTCAACCATCACTATAAATTTCCTTCAGATCATTGCATTTAAGAAGAGATGTAAAAATAAATGATTTGTTGCATTACTTGGTTGGGTGCGCAGTATGCAAATATTTCTCAATGTTTACATTGGAAATTTACATTTGATTCACAATAATCCATTGCACAGTAAAGCTCATTGTGTTGCTTTTTTATATCAACCCATGACATAATTGTGTAGATTGTAGTTTTGAAGAGAGGACTCACAGGAACGATAGCTGCTTTCTCGTTTTCTTTTTAAACAGTTCCTGTTGTTATTTAATCGAGGAGTAACACTTTCGCAAAAGTTGAATCGAGTACAGTGCATGTATGCATAATTGACAATGTTTCGCGTCGTTGATTTTTAAAAGAATCGAGTGTCCATGATCGAGTGTCATTCTCATGAATGAGGATCGAGTCTAGACTGTAAACTTACTTTTGCACGGTACTGTAGTTGTTCTTTTACAAAATCTTGTTCGGGTTATCCTGTTCATCCTGAACTAGAATAGGAATAAGCAGAGTAGTCCAAAAAAAAAATGCTCAAGAA
>OX421453.1:12893060-12898060 GCA_949126865.1 Montipora capitata
ATCTGGAATAAATCAAGGTCTTGGTTAGTGTTATCAGCCTCAGCCTTCGGCTTTGGCTGATAACACTTACCTCGACCTTGATTATTCCGGATATCACAAAAACCTCATCCAATAATTGTTTATTCAATTCACTTAAAGGGGTTATACAGAAGCTCTGGTGACCAGCAAAAATCGCCATCTACATGTATATGTACTCAACTGGGTGGACTGGCTACTGAGGGAAATTGTATATGCATTTCTCGGGGCTGGCTTGGCAAGGAAAGCTAATTTCGCTGGCTACTTAAAATTTTTCTCCGTCTACTTCAAATTTTCGGGAGAACCCAGACTTAAACACGAAGATGCCCTATAAAAGGGGTTGCTTCATGCACTGCTTTTGTTTGAATTCATTCATTAAGCACAACTGATTAATTATCCAAGATGGTGATCAGCAGACACCTACACAGAGACGAAAGCTCTAAAAGATACATGTAATTATTTCTAACGGGAGAAAAAGGCACTGGGCGTTAAAAAGAACGACAGATAACATTTTTATGACATTACGGACACATGGCCATAAGGGTCTATTTTATGGCACAAATTATCACAGAGCTTGGTTGCATCCACAGTTGACTACTAAATCAGTAAATTTTGAATGTGTCTAAGGCCCCACATCTTTTATAGTGCGTCTTCATGTTTAAATCTTCTTTCACATTTCCTCCGAAAGGTTCAAGCTGGGAGCTGACTGATAACAGTATTATTAATAATTATTCTATTGCAGATTCGAGGTCATCACATGGCTCAATTGGATCCTCTCGGCATCCAGCAAGCAGATCTGTCAGACACCAAACCTGAAGACCTTTTTTTAGAGTACTGGGGACTAGGTTAGTCGTTTAATTTAAACCTTTGTGCCTTGGAGGTGCTCCCCATTGATTATGAAAATCGTCTTGTGTTAGAAAAAGTAAATAAATCTATGTTTCACCCTTCAGAGCCCCATTAAATAGGTACTGGAGTTAGACGGAGCCCAATCAATATGTGATACCAGAAGCTCATGACCTTGAAGGGTTTAACTCCGGTTCAGAGCTGGGGTTTTTAGAGTTTAAAAATGTCCTTATTTGAAATTTAAAGAAAACGACAAAACTTTTGAAATTACAAGACATGTTTCGACAGAAACTTCTGTCATCTTCAGTTGATTAATGTACAAAGTGTTAAGTTGAATTTATAAGTCGGAAAAAGTGTTAATTTTGCCAGTAACAACGGAATGTACATAAAACGTGACAATGTGAGAATTAAAAGGATAGTTTTAGATTTACGTGATGCAGTTGTTGATTAAGAGAAGGTTGTTCTCTTTGAATATGAAAAGCTTCTTTTATCTTGAGTTGAAAAGTCATAGAGGCGTGATCTAAAATATGGAAACATTCCCCTGAAGACAAGGCGTGACATTGTTCGGAATTCTGTAGGTGTTTGAAAATGTGAGAGGCCATATCACTGACTAAGTGCTCACGTATGCGTGTGGAAAAATGTCGGGTTGTTTCGCCGACATGTCCTTATTTGGATGTAACACAGCTCCCACATTTTCCCGCCCATGGAGCTTCGATCTTAATTTGCATAAAATTGGTGTCCTAAAATCCCCAGGTTTGTTCCAAGGAAAAGAATTGCAAGTTACACACTTTAAGGTGATGTGCTTCTCAGGGCACTCTTAGGAGGAAAAGGGTTAATAATTATTAATACTTCGCAAGGTTACATGACTGTATTAATTTTTATAATGTTAAATGTGTGTCAATCTTACTGCATGTCAAACTCGCCAGAAATGTTGATGGAAGATTCTAGATGAAATGGAATGTTGATTTTTTTCAAAGACGTTCTTGCTTATTTCTTTATGTTGACCATCTACTGTATCTGTTATTATCATTCTTATTTGTCTCATAGGAGAATCTGATCTGGACAAAATGTTTCAGCTTCCAAACACAACTTTTATTGGTAGCAACAATGATGTTCTTACCTTGAGAGAAATTGTTAACAGGCTGGAGGTATAGGATTCTTTTAAAGTTGGTTATGTGGCTATAAAATTATTTTAGACTGTGATATTGGAATGAACTCTTTGTTGGTCAAAACTTGAGTAAATTTGAGAGCGCTTATGGAGGCTCGATTTCCCCAATTTGCCGTAAACTCTAGCGTGTGAGTACACTGTGAGCAGAGGCCCTTCAATCTTCCTAGATTCCTAGACTCCCAGAGGTTCCCCATTGACGGGTAAAATCGTCTGGCATTAGACAGAGTAAAATACAGAGTAAAAGTCTGGCTGTCTGTCACGTGTGACCAGTAACTACAAAGCCACAAAACTAAAACAAACAGTCTGGGTATATTTGTACTACTCTGGCAAACACATGACAACCAAGGAATAATTTTCTTGGAAACTCAAGATAGTTCATACTTTTAAAGTGGTACTATGACGAAAATCGCATCTTTCCTATCTAAGCCATTTTGAAACATAAACAAGTAGTCTGCGTGAGAAGAAAAATGCTGTTTACTTTTTTCAAATATCTCTTTTCGTTCCAGAGATATTCGGGTTTTTAAAATATGCAAATTAGCCAAGTGATGATGTCATACACTCAACCAACTTTTGTTCAAATATGATTAAAAGAGATATCTCAACCAATTTGTATCAGAAATTTTTGGTTTTTTGCACTAAGATTCTACTAAATGTTCTCCACAATATGAGCTTAACAGTTCTGTTACCGTGGTATCATACTGGGTTCCAGACCTCCCCCATATTATGAGCTTTTCTGGCCACCTTTGATGTTCCATTTTGATATTTGCCAGCAGCACTTCATATGCATATAAATATGTTAGCACGACTTTGTGGCGTTGTTTAACATTCTTCAAGCTGAAAATCTCTAACATATTGAAATCAAGTGGGTGGGGACCGGAAAAGAGTGAGTTGCCATGGGAACATAATTTTTTATAGCCATAGGTGTGTTCCCTGTAGAACTATTAGACTACCAAGTTTCAATGGTCTGCGCTGCAAATTGGCCAAGGTAGCTCTATTTATAATTATACTCATTATAATATTGGGTTGAGTGTATGACGTCATTAGTCATCTCATTTGCATATTTTACCCATTTTTCAAACTTAAATATCTCCGGAACTAATGAAGATATTTGCAAATGGTAAATGGCGTTTTTGTTCTTTCATGGAATTCTATGTGATACACTCAAAATATCAAGGGGTAAAAATTTGATCATAGTACAACTTTAAATTTCCATTTCATTTTTTAGTGAAAATGTCTATCTTTCTGGCAGACTAAATAGTTCTGTAACCGATATACAGAGGAAATACTCATGGGAGTTTAGACAGTGAAAAATTGCCACGCTATTGTAAATTTAAAAAAATATTGATAAAGTGTGGAAACTGATCATGTGCAAAAATTAACAAAAAGTGGAAAGTGGACTGACTCATCCATTTCTCTGCATGAGCGGCAAATCAAAGAAAGTCGAAGTGGGTGGCAGACCCCCTTCCTCTTCATGACTTGTCTAAGAAGATCAAAGGGCCTCTTCTCGCAGGGTAGCTTGTAAGTGTAAGCCCCATCCACCGCTTGTGACCTCTGTTACTTGGAAGAATGCTGTGAACAAATATCCATTTTCACATAATGTTTGTTCCAGTTGTGGTATCCTTGTTCTAATGTACCCTCGCAACCCTCCTTTTTTTAGGTTAAACAAGGTTTAATGTAATTCAGGTTATGTACATGTAGTGAGACAGATCACATGTTGCCTCCATGTGAAGTATCCTCAGTAACTTGGTTGCTTATTGATAACCCCTGTTTCTCATAAACAAGCTTCATGTTTTGGAGGCGGTTGACTTGTTGCACACCCATCTCATCTGCTGATAATGATTTTCATTAGGAAATTTCCTTTTAATTTCAAGCATTACCGTAGTTTTTCAATTATAAGGCACCTCATTTTTTCTCAAGGAAATTGCTTGTTGGCCCCAAATGTGATCCAAACTCATGCATGGGTGATTCTTGGATCCTTTACACCATCTTGTATGTTAAATTCGTCCTAGGCTTCTCCTTACTGCGATTCCAAAATGGTGGCCTCACACCAACATTCATGATGATGGCCTTCAATTCTTAGAATTGTACAACAAAGACACCTGCAAGAAAGTACTAAAAACTGTAGGAGTTAAAGGTTTCTCTCTAAATTCTAATTGAATTTCCTTCTGCCACTTTTCTTGACTTACACTGCAATCTTCAGTTGAGACAGCATAACTAGCGATGAGTTAAACGAAAATTAATTCATCAATGCTACACATGTAGATGCATCTTATAACTGAGTATTTTGATGATGACATAAATGCCATCAAGTTTGAAAGCTAAAGTTGCGTCTTATAACCAAGTGTGCCTTGTATCCGAAAAACTATGGTGCCTCTTTTGCGTCTCTCATCTGAAACATTAATGAATTACCTACAGCTACTTATTTTTACTTGTTCTGTGATAGGCTGCTTACTGTGGACACATTGGACTAGACTACATGTTTATTCCTGAAAAATCAAAATGTAGGTGTTGAGGCGAGGTTTTTGAAAGGTGTTTTTTTCCACATGCTGTACTGGATTTGTTTGTAAAATTAGTGGTAATGACCAATATTTGTCCATTGAGGAGGTTTGCAAGCTTCAAGGGCATGCCTTAGGTGTGAGGAGATGTAGTGACAAAAAAAAATTGGCATAAGAGTATAAAAATGATTGTGGCATTGCTCAAAACTCCTCGAAAATTTTAGGGGCCTTGTCACAAAATTTAGCCAAATTCAGTGACTGGAAACTGGCAACCAAATCAAGCAAAACAAAAAAATAACTGCTAGAACATTGAAGGAAGGTTTTAACAAAACAGCAAATGCAAAAGGAGGCAGGGATGGGCAGAATAGGCCATCTCCTAGTTCATGCCTGCCTCCTCTTCAAAGCGAGTCTAAGTGCAAAGTTTTTCTTATGGAAATTACTTGTCATTCATATGTAAAGTAGAACTAATTACCATCACA
>OX421453.1:12903060-12908060 GCA_949126865.1 Montipora capitata
ATGGAGCTCTGAGAAGCGTTTTGGAATTGAAGGCTGTGAAGTTTTGATCCCTGCAATGAAGATGATTATTGACAAGTCAAGTGAACTTGGTGTTGAGAGTATCATCATGGGAATGCCTCATAGAGGGAGGCTTAATGTTTTGGCCAATGTTTGCCGCAAATCTCTGGAACAGCTCTTTACTCAATTTGACCCCTCAGTGGAGGCTTCTGACGAGGTATGTCTTTGCATGACATCACAGAGCACAAAATCATGGATACAACTTGTCACTAATTAGTTTATTAATTAGTTTCTATTGGTACATGAAGATCATCCAAGCATCTAGACATACGGCAACTTTCTGACAGTGACTGCCCGGCCAGGTATACATGTACAAAGAGAGGAATAAAGTTAGGGGCTGCTCACATGAGAAAACGTACTCCAGTGCAAATTGCTTACCAGAATGACTACTTGACTTTGTATCATGTTTACATGAAGGCACCCTTGACATTGAGTAAATATATGTGTGAATTGAAAACACGAATATTGCTGATGTGCTACCGGTTCCAGTCCACTGGTGACACATTTGTGGGATTTCATACCAGAATGAAATTCTCCCTCAAAGATTTGTTTCATTCAATAGCCTTAATGAAAAAAAATTCAAGTTGTAGCTGCTAAAATAAATATTGACCTTTTACTTTTTTGAAAACAGGGATCAGGAGATGTGAAGTATCATCTTGGAATGTCACATGAACGACTGAACAGGGCAACAAACAAGATAATCCGCTTGGCTGTCGTTGCAAATCCTTCACATTTGGAAGGTTTGCTGCTTTTTTTTCCTTTGCTATATTCTTCTATTTGGCTGTTTCTTATGGCCTTTGTAATGTCTTGTTGTTTGGTGATTGTCATCTGTGACTTTGACAGGTGTCACAAAGTGTCCCCTTTACTCTTTCCTTCTTTCAACTAGTGCATCGCCACTTTTGGGTCTAGAATTAAAGGTGATATTACATGTACCCGTAGCATCACACAGCTCCAGTTTCCTTGCAACTCTAATCCCCTAGTAAACATGCACTGTAATAATTTAACATCAAGTTTAAAGTACCGGGGCCAGTTGTTCAAATGATGGATAGCGCTATCCACTGGATAAATCACTATCCAGTGGATAAGTCATAGTGAAACCAATTGCGCTATCATAATCCAATGGATACTGATTTGTCCTGTGGATAGCCCTATCCACCTTTTGAACAACCAGGGCCTGGTCACTTGTTGCAAAACCTTTACTAATGCTAAACTTAGGCCTCATTAAGCCTAAAAAACGATGAGATTTAAAAAAACAGCTTGCCCCAGACAATCAATAAGATTTTCCTGGAGGTCTAATGTTACTTGTAAACAGATGGTAATTTTTCTGTCTCTCTGTGACAGCTAGAATACAGAGGTTTCATTAGAAGCTGGTTACCAGTTGAATTCAGTATACTTCCGTCTGTTTGTCAGAAACTTGCCTCTCACCACCAGCTACTCTGCCTTGCCACTTAACTTTGATTAGCCCAGGTATCTACATGTACCCCTGGAATATACGTAACATTTGTGCATTTCTTATAGCTGTGGATCCTGTAGTTGAAGGCAAGACGAGATCAGAGCAGTTTTACAGGGGAGACTCACAAGGCAAAAAGGTTACCAAAGTTTTCCTGAATTTCCTTAGAAATCTTGAAACTACATTGACAATCACTGAGAAGTGTTGTAGTGCTTTCTTCTTTGTTGTAATGCTTTCTTTTTTTCTTGTGTTGTAAAGATCATTGCTCATTAATGGGAATAATAAATGATTATTTATTTATTAATTTTCTTTGGAACCATTTCACCAATGTTATAAACTACAAGACTAAAATAATGTGCATAAGACATGAAATAGACCAAATACAGTATGGGCAAGTTTCTTTCAGGTTTCCAGGCAATTCAACTTTTCAGTCTTTGTAATTAAAATTATAATCGCTACATGTGATAGCACAAGTTCCTTGTGCGAAATAATAAAAAATTCTCAAACTTAACACAGTTGTCAGTAAGCAAGCATTACCTCAATAATTCCTCCCTGATAGAATCTAACATAATATTCCTTTCTTCAAACGTACAGGTCATGAGTGTTCTCATCCATGGTGATGCAGCATTTTCTGGGCAAGGTGTGGTATACGAGACATTTCACTTGAGTGCTCTGCCACAGTACACCACCCATGGCACCATCCACATTGTTGTCAATAATCAGGTATGATTTGAATTTTCATACCGGTGATATTATTGGCGCCCTCAAATTGATTTTCCTTGATAGGCAGGGCAATTGCCTTTTAAAATCTCTGCCCTTTGATTTCATGCACTTAGCAGTAGAGTTTACATGTAACTTGTATTGTGTGATTGACAATGCACTGTATAACGTATTCCCTTTCAAAGCAGACATTTTGACAGGTTAGGAAGACTTGAAAATGAGCTACCACCAAGCAAACTTTCTCATTATTTGTTTTGAAGTTCTTTAATAATTGGCAAGGTTAACAGCTGTCAGATAAGCTCCAGCTAAGTGATGCATATATAATAATAATGATAATGATAATAATAACAGGTGTCTCTCTAATCACCGTTGTAAGCCCAGCAACAACGCAGCTCAACTAGGTCAAAACGAAAGCATACTATATACTCCAGTAAATCCTGTAGCAGTTAAAATTTCACCTTTATTTGTATCTAAATTATGTAATCCGGGGTTTCAACTTCAAGAGCTGGGAACAGGGATTTTCCCGCCTACACAGTGTATCATACCCATTTACTTTAACAGTGACAGAGTCAACTTCGTTGTAAGTTTTGCATACCAACTTTTCATACCAGCTTTTCGTATAATTTTTCTGTTTTCTTGAAAAGGTAAGACAGTTCACCAAAGCCTTCAAACTCGGATTTTAGTTGGTATTGACATGAAAGTGTCAATGCTTTTTTCTTTTCATTCTCTCACTTTCCTTTCAGATTGGCTTTACCACGGATCCAAGAGTGGCACGCTCTTCTCCTTATTGCACTGATGTTGCTAAGGTTTGTATCCTGGGTTGTGATACATTCTTGCATTTGTAACAAAAAGGTTATTTCCTTCATTACATTTTGGACAGAATGCTCCCTTCAGGTATGTTGTTTTGTACATTAACTGAAAATTGTGTACTATGAGTCTCGTGTGGCTCAAGGGTAGGGATCTGAACTAGTAATCTGAAGTTCATAGCTTTGACTCTTATTACAACTAATATAGGGAAGATATCTGTTTACAAACACTGCTTTTGTTATTCAAATTTGCCAACCACAGGAACAAAAAAGCCTTTGTTTTGTCAGCCAGCGAGGCTCTGGTTGGCACATTAATGACAATAGGAGACATCAACGATATCTTCCCTATAATATTTAATCCCAGTCATCATTAACAAATTCATTTTTATCCCTTACTGAGCATAAAATGCCACTATCTGCTTCAGGAAGGTTAAGTACTTTAAGTAAGTTATCGTCATCAGGTGTGTTTCATCATTACTTGTGCCATGCCAAAGGCCACACGAGTTTAATGCTTGTGGACAAGTAAAAACCACACTGCTGGCATTTTTGAGTGCTCTTACTAACAGCATGAATCAGAAGGCAGGTTTGTGATAGCACTGACTTTTTCATATGCATTTTTACATTTATTTTCGTTGATGACCAAGTTGCAAAAATAAAGCTTGTTCTTATCTTATTAGGTTGTAGATGCACCCATTTTTCATGTGAATGCTGATGATCCAGAGGCAGTCATGCATGTTTGTAAAGTAGCAGCTGAATGGAGGGCTGAGTTTGGCAAAGATGTTGTCATTGATTTGGTACAGACATTTTTCTTGGTTCTAGTTGCATTGAACTCGTTTGCCATTTAAGCCTGGGGCCTGTTTCTCACGGTGGCCTCATGGTTAGTGCGCTCGACTCCAAATCTAGTGGTTCGGGTTCAGGTCCTGGCTGGAGATATTGTTTTTGTGTTCTTGGGCAAGACACTTTACTCTCACGGTGCCTCTCTCCACCCGGGTGTATAAATGGGTACCGGCGAATTTAATGCTGGGGGTAACCCTGCGATGGACTGGCATCCCATCCAGGGGGGAGTAGAAATACTCCTAGTCGCTTCATGCTTCAGAAACCGGATATAAGCGGTGGCCTGATGGGCCTTCTAGGCTCGTAGCAGACTTTACCTTTACCTTACCTGTTTGTCAAAAGTCCCGACAACTTTTCGGGCCCAAAAAGCCAGTCGTCAAACTGCAATCTGCTTATTTTTTAAAGATGATTCTTTAACATGTTTTTAATGTAAGAAAAACTAAGAGGATTGCGAAGTTTGATGACTTGAACCTCGGCGTTGCGAAGATGTAAAAGGAATTGTGGCACCCGAAATAGGCCCGAAAACTTTTGGATGAGAAACAGGCCACTGGTTTCCATGTGATTGCCCCGATCGCCCCAGGTGTTTCAAATAATGTTCAGAGGCGATCGGGACGATTACATGGAAAACACTACCTAGGCGATCTCTGACGACCCGGGCGACTGAGACGACCTAGAGCGATACACATTATTTGAGACGACTAGGGCGATCGGGGCGGTACGGACGATCATATGGAAACCAGGCTTTACTAAAAGACAGACAAAGAATAATTATTCTTATTGCTGAAACAGATTAGCTTTAGCCCCTTACCCCCGGCAATAGAAAGTCAGACCTCAAGATTTAGGACAGCAACATCGATAATAATATTGATGTAGAGGGCCTACAAAATAATAGCTTTTAGTGATCAAAGCAATGCCACTCTAGTTGCCTTTTGACGTTTACAATGTAATGCTCTTGAAATCTGTGACGTAATGTGAACAAATGAAATCGGAAGTTCTACGGTTGTAGGATGGCAAATTTTATTGTGAAATCACGCTTCCTCCAAATTCAGTTTGTGCCCAACGCTGGCGATTTTAAGGTCTCAAATCTTGACTACCAGGAAATCACGCGTATATGCAAAGATACACTGTCTCTC
>OX421453.1:12913060-12920560 GCA_949126865.1 Montipora capitata
AGCAACATTTCAAGAGAGAGACAATTTAGATTAAGAGGGTTTTCAGTAGTGGCGCGCCGTTGGCATTTTCCTGCAAAGGTGATGCTATTTCTCTCAAGTCTTTCCCCTTTAACGGGGCCGGGCTGGCCGCAGGGAATGTTGCAGTTTTCATTTGTAAAGCTTAGGTGGGTCGTGACTGAAGGCCCCGTTTATTGAGAACGGTTAACCCTGTTACTAGGGTCACTCAGATACCCGGGTTACCGTCGACTGCATACACATTTGTTATAAAAAGGCGGCGAACCCTTCACGTGAGAAACACCCTCTTCCAAAGAAAGTGTCACCTATTAAGGTGAACTAACGTACAAAGCACTGTGGTTTCCCTACCCGGCCGTGTTCAACTCGGTCAGTGATTAGCTACATGGAGTTCTTCCCAGTCTTACGCAGTCTGTTCTTTACTCGGTTCAACGGGGCAGTGGAGTCGCTGGATAAAGTTGACTAGGCTGGATTGGGGAGGTGGAGGGGGAGGGATTTTCTTACCCCTGAAAACGTGTGTAGATATTAACGGGGCCTTAGTGCGCCATCTCGGTTTCTGCACTACCGACTGATTCACCAAGCCAATCGGATACTTTGCAGTGAATGTTATGAATTGTTTTGAGGAGTGATTTTTTTCCCCAGGGTTTGAGTTGGGCTTTAGTATGACCAATCCTTTTGCACTCGTTTGCTGGGAAGCTCAGTTTGGAGACTTTAACAACAATGCACAGGTATTTCATGGTTTCCATCGAGGAATAATTCATGGCCAATTTCAAGTAATACAACTGCACTCACATTTAGTTAATGTTTGGGAAATTACATCATTAAATTTAAGCCATACGTAATAATTATGTGAAATGCCCTGGAAAAGTTCTCCCATCATGGCTAGGTCCACTGGATTGCCATTATTTCCATGCACAAGGAGTTGCAGAAGTGCTTTTTGTTCTAAACTTCGTGGGCGAAAAATCCTTTAATTGGTTTGGGGGAGTGTGGGGGGGGGGGTGCAATCGAGGGAGATTTATGTCTACATTTGTGGAAACACTAAATTATCAAACATTTGTGTTTCTACGGCGGAGATAGTGAGCTGCGTGGGCCTTTAGTTCAGAGAATGACATCACATTTATTACGTTTCACAGTATTAAAACCTTCTTTAAAGTGAAATGATTTGAGAAAAGCGGCAAAGCATTTTGTCAACGTAACAATGTAAAACGTTTTAAGGTTTTCTTTTTGAACATTATAAGAAGTTGTGTAATGGCTAATGGCAAACCGATTTTGTTCGTCTGTCACCACAGTGTATCATTGACCAGTTCATCAGCAGTGGACAGGACAAGTGGGTTCGACAAAGTGGCTTAGTGATGATGTTACCCCATGGATACGAGGGCATGGTAAGGTTGCGGGAAAGGCAGAGAAATATGGGAAAAGGTCAAAGCAGAGAACTATTGCTTTTTATCAAAGAAACCCAAGATCACAACTAAGCAATTTGTCGGTGAAAATAGAGAGTGGGAGGGACAGGCTACACCATTGTAAACTTTATTTGAATATAGAACTTACTGTGTTTGGCCTTCTCGGCCTTGTTTAATTCATCGCGTTGCGTAAAGAAGTCACCTATACCAAAATATAAAATGCTCTTACATTGTTCGGGGTGTGCAAAAAGCCATTGTTTAGGACGTTGTAGTTGTTTTGGGCATCGCCGATGCTTACTTAAGCTCCTTATTATATCCCTGTTTTCGTGGAAATTCATCGATCTTTTGACTACTTTTTCCTGGGTTCCAAGTTGTTTCCAAGCAACCACTTGCGCTTGCTCGTTTAAGACTGGGAACGATTTGATCAGAATCTTGTTTGTTGAGGAAGTTGAAAGAAATTCGTCCCCCTGGTTAGCTTTTTGCATAACTTGTGTAAGTATTTGTTTTTTTAACTTTAGGGGCCGGAACACTCCAGTGCCAGACCAGAAAGATTTTTGCAAATGAGCAATGATAATCCTAATGTGTTCCCAGTAAGTGTGGTCGCCATCTTCCATCCACTGCTTATTTTAATAAACCCCTTACGAACCTGTGACTTTTGAAAACAGTCCGTTCTTACAACTCTGGTATTTCATTTTGGCTAAGTTGTAATTTTGCTTTGTGACATTACGTCATAATTATTGTCATTGTGCTGAGCGTCATCATTATCAACGTCATCATCATCATCAACATCGTCATTGCCTGGTCGTCATCATTATCGTGAACATCGAATTTCACGATGAAAATTTAAGGCTTTTTTCTTACCCCATCATGAGTCATGGTGATTCTCGTTGCAATTCTACTTTACTTTCTGCTGCTTTACTTTGAGTAGTTCCCTTCACGTCAGATGTCATATATTTCTTTCGCAGACTTTGGACGAGTTATTTGAAGTGAATCAGCTGTATTCCACAAACTGGCAGGTGATGTATTTTGCCAAGTTCTTGAACTCCATTTTCAGCACTGTAGCTATCCAACAATGTCCCCTTACAAGAGGACTTAGCTTTCCTTGAGGCACCAATATTCTTTCTATCCGTACATCCAGGAGTCGGCAAACCCGTGAACTCCCCTTGACCGGCATTTGGCTGTTTTTTAGTTCGTGGCACCATACCCTTTTTCATACGTTACTCAAAGTAGCCCCATTTGCTAGAGAATAACACAGACCATTACCCCGGAAACTCCGCGCCTTGTACCCTTTTCGGATGGAGTGGTTGCGAAACTTGGCCTATCGTCCCTATCTGAGAACGTTTAAACGTCTAACATTTAAAGCAAGTTCAATTACAAAGGCAGCGCTCTCTCCTTATTTGTGTTAAGACTCGCAGTGTTCATCCACGCGCGCGCGTGGAGTTGAACCCGCAATCTCCCTCTCTTTAGTCTAATAGTTTGCCTACGGAGCTTAGCAGTTGAAAGGGTTTTATTTATTTGATTTGTACAGGTTGTTAATTGCAGCACACCTGCCAATGTCTTCCACATTTTCCGTCGTCAGATTGCAATGAACTTCCGCAAACCTGTAAGTTTCCATTGCTTTCTTTTATGTAGAATTTCGAAAAGTAAGCGTC
The DNA here is from genome assembly GCA_949126865.1 of Montipora capitata. Lineage (NCBI taxonomy): Eukaryota > Metazoa > Cnidaria > Anthozoa > Scleractinia > Acroporidae > Montipora > Montipora capitata. The sequence goes on from OX421453.1 coordinate 12,916,125, forward strand.
AGTGCTCACTTTTTTCAAGGGCACTTGAAGAGGAGTGGCTTCTTCCAATGAAAGGAACGGTTTGTGAACTCGTTGATCTCACTTGTAAGCTGCTTTCCTTGTGCAATTTTCTATCATTTTGAATGATATAAAAAGCATTTCCTTCCTAAAATTCTATTTTGTTATTTTATTATAATGCTACATCTCCGTGTACAGTTCTAACCGTGGACAAAAATTCTATATTAAATTCCAGGAATTACTTGGAATTTAATATAGCTTTAGTAAACACCCGCCAGTCCTTTGCTGAACTGCCAAAAATGTGCATTGACACTTCTCCAGACATGTCGCCTGATTAGACCACAGTGTTTTCGTGTACGTGTTAATGTGTCCCTTTGTACCTTGGAAGTATGGTACCCGGAATCATGGTTCATATATAGGAGAGATTTAGCGTCGCCGCCGTCGCGTTTATGGCAAACAGCGAGAGTCAGCGAGAGCGGTGTCCAGCGAAACCGGTGTCAGCGAGAGCGGTGTCCAACTAGAAAGCTCTGCTCCTTTGGACACCTCACACTATTAACTGTTTACATTATGGCTTAATATCATTCTTTTTCCCTTTTTTTATTATTTATAATACAAATTGTGGGTAAGTGCTATGGATAGTGTAAATAAAGAATTGAATTGAATCAGGCCGAGATTTTCGTTTTGCGAGAAAAAAAGAAACTGATTTGATTTTCGCATCTTACCTACAGACATCGTTTTCCATTTCACGTTAACGTAACGCTTAATCTCCGTTATTTCACTTTACTTCTCAGAGAATGAGCGCAGTATGATTGGTCAATTTATTGGGAGGTATTCAACATTTCAGCCCACCAAATTAAAAAGTTTGGTTTTCGTTGCTTAAATTGAATGTCTAGAGTTTCTGTTCATGGAACTGGAAAAAAACGCGGTCCTCACTTTACAGTATGTCCCTCTAACTCTGCTTTTAGGAAGTATTTGATACTCGATGTTTCACGCCCAACCGTAGCAGCACTGCATTCCTTTGGGAACGAAGCGCTTCATTCGTTTGTCGTGTATACGTAGCTTTGAGGACCTGGACATGTAGCTTTATTGTTGATTTTTGTTTGAGAGCAAGAGAGGGGGCTTATTTTCAGAACTGGAAACAAAAGAGATCTCATATCTCAGGATGCTTCATTTCCGAAGATAGTTTATAGAGATATCATGCCTCCCTCTAGCTGGAACGAAAGAGTTGTTGCTTCTTGTCTCACAGTTTTGTTTTCTTTTTTCGCGCACACTTGTAGCTCATTTTGTTGACGCCCAAGAGCCTTCTTCGATTGGAGGCGGCTAGATCGCATGTCGATGAAATGTCAGAAGGTATGTGAGAAGGTTAACTCTTTTGCAGAATTTTCTGCTCTCGTCTGGATTCAAGATGGCAAGTGATAATGACAAATGCATTCGGTAGTTCGAGACCATACTGAGGCCTGGAACTAACTGTAGACACTTGAGGTCGAGGTCAGTCAGATTCTGAGTCTCTGATATGACGACTCTACCTTCAAATGCTTGATCACAAAATCGTTTTTTGCATTTCTTTAACTTTCTAGGTACTTCGTTCCAACGGGTGATTCCTGATTCCGGGCCAGCATCCAACAACCCGGAGAAGGTCCGCAAACTGCTTCTCTGTACTGGTAAAGTCTATTATGAACTTGTGAAGGTGAGTTGAGCGAGCTGCGACTAACAGTTTGGATTCATTGTTATCAATATTAATACAAGTTGCAGTGTCCTCCAAATCTAAGTGAAGGAGTGGTTTAGCGGTTCCGGCGTCGGATTGGCAGGTACCTTATGTATCCCTTATTAAAGTGTATTCATTGGGTAGGTTCGAAATTAGTCTTTTCCAGGCTTTGTAAATAACGCCATCGACTTCCCAACAACAACAAAACCAGAGTATTTCGAATAATTTGTACAAACGGCTTTCGGTCTGATCTTATCTTAACCTTACAGGAGCGTAACAAAAGAGGGTTAGAGGAGGACGTTGCCATTACTCGAGTTGAACAGGTACAGTTCTTTGTTAATCTTGCGTTCACTTCGAATTGTTTTCGAAATACTGTCAATGTTTAAGTGAAATCAAAGGTTCTTTTGTACTTTTTCTGTCGACAATCAGGTTGTCATTCTTCGAGTCCATCAAGGCCCCAAGAGAATCCATCTTGAATTGTCCATTCAAAAACTCCTTTCAGATTTCCCAGATACATTACTTATTTTCTAAAGTAAAACTAACCTCGATCTCACGTGAGAGTGTTACAGCAAGTCCTGTTGGACGGGGTATTAAAATACCTGGATGTGTGACCATCCAGTAATACCCCACGCTGTACACGCTGGGGAGTCACGCTGTTTGGCTATCAGCAAGAAAGGCTACCGATATCGCATTATTGTTTTTAATAAAATCATTAGCAACAAGATAACAGTCAAAATCCTTGTGGTGTGATAACTTCATTACTGAACAAATACCAGAAAAGGGTACAAAACAGGAATCAAACGCACCGCATTAATGCTTGATTACTGCTAGTAATTAGTTAATTGTAGGTCCACATTAGCCATTTGGCTGCCCATTTTTAAACCTACTTTACTAATTAATTAATTGATTGATTGTAACCATTGAAACCAACATGAGCTCTTTTCAAGTGAGGGGAGATGATCATTTTCATTGGTGTCCTTGTTTCAGATAAGCCCTTTCCCGTTTGACTTAATAAAAGCCGAATACCAGAAGTACGACAATGCGCAGATAGTCTGGGCACAGGAAGAACCAATGAACATGGGATACTGGACTTACGTCAACCCGCGACTTTTTACAGCTGTTGGAGCCAAACCCAAGATAAGGTTTGAATAAGAATGATCCGCAGGCTTGGTATCTTTGTTGTCTGGGTGGTCCGTGCATTTTAATACCTTCATACTTAGTTACCTAGTTCGTTAGTTAGTTCATACTTAATACCTTCCATAGGAGGGGTGTAAACCGTAAACAAAATGTCAAATATTGCATTCTGTCGAGTATTCAATCGTCTTACTCTCCCGGAGTCGAAGAATTAGATGACTACATTGAGGAACTTCGTGGCTTGCTTCCGTTCTTGCAAGTCGTAGCGAAATACAGGATGAAAAAGAAAATAGTTTAGTATTTCAGGGTTCAGAAACGTGCCCTCTGAGCGTTAGCCCTAGTAATGGAAACGGGCCCACAGGTCAATCACAGAGAAGTGATATGTTCTTTCCTGTAGTAACAATAGGGTGTGCTATACAGGGAAAGGAATCGTTTAGTTGCAGAGGTTTTGTCCTCGGGAAAAGACAATTAAAGTGAAAAAGGCAGTCGTGAATGGAAATGCGAAATGCGCGAACGAAAAGCGACAAGATGAAAACGACCTCTGCTGCAATCTCGAACAAAGCAGTTGAGAAATTGAACTTGCAAACGTTTTAAAGTGATGTGCCGTTTTTCCCTTAGTTTGTAAAACATCACTGCATGGGGGAAGTCTGTGAAAAACCTCTATCCATTCAAAGAACACATTTTAAGGAAAGGAGACAGGAATTTGATGCCCCTTTACGATCGTTTACCCAATTTTCCCAACAAGTTTTTTTCCAAGTTTTTGGCTTGCTAGTGTAACACATTTTGCCCAATCAGGAGACACCTCGGCACACGTCTCGGTACCCATATATTTAACAAGGTTTGCGAAAACTATTCATCTGTACTTTCCATAAAGAAATCCGTATTTTCTCAACTCTTGACACATTTCTTTGTTTCCTCAGTTATGCTGGCCGCCCTCCTGCAGCCTCGACTGCGACAGGAAACAAACACAACCACATTTCCGAACAGGAAGACCTCATCAACCAAGCTTTGGAATAAACTAAACCACTTTTGAAATTTATTCTTGACCACGAGTGATAGTAGCAAACGCATAAACAACGATAGTACTATTCCTTTTTTTAGGTATTGTCTTTTTTTAGCTCGGGAAGAAACGATAATTCGGAAGTCGAGATATAAATTAGTTGTTTCATTTTGGAATTCAAACAGGGATAAAAAGGATTTTAACACTAACAATCGGTCGCACAACCGCGAATCTTCACTGAACAGATGCCATGACAGCGTAAATGTTTTTTGTACTCACTACAAGTGGAGCGTCGACAATTTTGCTAGGTTTTTCCACGGTTTTCTTCAACGTATTTTCTGATTAGAACCATGTCTGTAAATTGCACACAGTAAATGATTAAAAGAACTTGAAAATTTCCTAATATCGTCCGAGATTAATGCTCTTACTGTAACGAAGAGACAAAATTGTACAATGGGGTGTAAAAGTACGACCTTAATTTCGGAAGCTAAAACGCTTTCTCTCTCATTTTTCCCAACATTCGCCAGAATTCTTAACGTTGGAGTTTCAATTAATATTTGAGCTGTAAAGCTTCTTTCCCTTCAAAACTCCACGAGGGTT
>OX421453.1:12925560-12935560 GCA_949126865.1 Montipora capitata
CGATTTCACTTTAAGTGCTGTCGGTACTTTTTAGGCCACGTCACTTGTCGGAATTTACCCTGGCAGAGCCTCGGATCGACCCAAGGCTCTGGCTCTCTATGTACATGAAGGAGAACATGCGCTGTAGGGTTCTTACAGCCAAGAATATTGCCAAGAACCTTGCGCGCCTGCTTACTCCTTGTGCAAGCATGAATGCACCAATTACTGATGCTTTTGTTTGTTCTTCACAAAAACCACTTTGTTTCGGGGTTCCCCAGAGCTCTTCTCTCCTTCAGTCAAGAGGGCAGATCCTTCAATTTCTAAAAGGAGACAAGGGGAATCTTAGGGCAATAAATTCTTCTACTGCATTCAGCCTGTAGTTTCAAGTTTTTTTGTTTTTTTTTTGTTCTTCGTGTAGTCTCAAGAATACGTGGGCTTTCTCCAGTCATTTCACAATGCCTCTTTGCATCCATTTTTTCCTGGTCACGCCAAAACGCAGACTACAGACTGTGCTGAATGTGCAGACCAGGGGTAAAATATGGTGTTCCCCTCACTATTATTCAGAGCAAACCGTAAACAGACTAACCTGAATGTTATTTAGGCCTAATAGACTATTTTACCGTCGTTGCTAAGTTACCTGGCCTAAGAATGGAAGCGAGGCTGCCAGTGACTCTGTTCTGATACAAACCTTCATGCTTTTGTAATGTTCACGTAGAGTAATTAGAATTACAACAACACAATTTACATGATAAAAGCAGTGAAGACTGTATAAATACAAGGTCACCAGAAGCCTCGCAGCCATTCACAGGCTAGGTCGCTGAACTACATGTAACAACTGTAAAATGGCCTTTTAGGCTAACCAGATTGATGTTCAGGCTAACTTTTTTTTTTTTTTTTTCACATTTTTAATCAACTACTTACATACTTAATACTTACACTTACAGTTACTAATACTTACAATAACTCAAAAGAAAACAGTTGCGCAATTATAGTCTTTTTTATAAGTTACAAATCGTAAGTATCATAAGTATCGATATTAAATTATTTTAACGACATTTACATTTACACACATACACAAAAAAAAAAAGAAAAAAAAACGCTAACTAACATCAAAATTGGGGGAAAAGGAAATTAAGGAGAAAAATTTTCTGGCCATTTATTATAAAAGTTTAATAGATCATTATTTTTTGAGGCAATATACTTTTCTGTTTGATAGTTCATTTTAATTTTTTGTTTAAAACCCTCGATGTATGGGTGTATGCACTTTCTTCTGCAATCCCAGATATGTAACTTACCCATTAATATTATTATATTAAATAATTCAGTAAGGGGCAAGGCGAAGTTATAATGCCTAATATAATATCTTGATTGTTCAGGCTAACTGAATTTTCATTTTACAGATGGTCTACACAGTCTGCAGTCTGCATTATTCAGTGTCCCTTTTTTCCCCATCTAGTCTACTATAAAGCAAGATTTTATTTCGCGCAAGGAATACCCAACCTCCCTCCCTCTCCTTCAAAAATTAAATTATCAATGCCACAAGATCGACAAAAAGTTTTAAATTATCAATGCCACAAGATCGACAAAAAGTTTGGTTTTACCAAACGATTGCGAGTTGATAAAGGTTGAATTACCACCTTGAAAGCTACCATGGCTGACGTTTCGAGCATTTTCCCTTCGCTCGGACAAAACTTCAAATCAAAGGGCTCCATGAGCCAAGTCCTGAATGTGGAACAGTGTACAGGTTAGCAATGGCTAAGAATAGGCGGTTTGCAACCAGTCTCTAGGGACACAGATAACCATGGTGCAATGTACAATTACTGGTGGGCTAACAAAAGGAGCTAATGAGAAATCTTTTGTTTTTGTCCACCAACATGGTGGCCGATGACCCGGCATGGAACCTAAAGATAGGGTTTTTCGAATAACGAGAAACTCAGTCTGTTAACACTATGGTTGTAACCCCTAAAAATGTGATAAACAATTAATTTGTTATTCTACTTCCAGTATCAAAACAAGTCCACAATTATTTAGCCCTCTGTCACGCAAACAATAAATGAATGCCGTACATGCATGGTCAATCTTGTTAATATTACACCTGATAGGGGACTGAAATAGTTTTACCTGTAGGACATAACTGATTTTCTGTAAGTTTCTCGGTTTTTTGTTTCTTTGCCTCAAAGTGCATTCTTTCCACAACTGACGTTAACATTCCGTCCAATGTTCAAGAATCACTAGTACTGGTTGCCAACTTGTCTTTAACAAAATTTCAGTACTCCAGATCTCAGTTATATATTTTTCAAATTCAGTTCACTTTGACAATCAGAGACAATCTGTGCAAGACAAACAACGGGTCCATTCCGAAAATACCGGTATGATTTTTAAATTTAGACCCCACTCGTCATTAAAAGCAACGATGTTCGTGTATAGTGTATGTAACAAAGGCACAACAACAGTATTAAACTCACAGTAGAACACAAAGAAGTTCCGTTTGGGCAAAAAAGCTTGGCATGCAACCATGCGCAATGATCATACAAATCGCTTGAATGGCGAGGTTACCGAGGGAGATGATACACCAAAAATTCCTTCATTTTTCCCCAGCACAGCGATAAATCGTTCATTGCACGAGCACGCGTTCACGAGTTAAAAAGGAAGAGCAGGCAATATTTCTGGGAGCTCTGGAAAGGCAAAACTTCGCAGCAATTTGTCAAAGGAAGTTTATACTTAATGCTGTAAAAGTTTACAATCGAGTTTATACCTTCACGGGCTCCTTTAATATTTATCGCAGTTGAAGTGTCAAAAGTGAACGGTGTCTGCAAGACTGAAATGAGTTTACTACTTTGTTCAGTTGGAATCTTGGAAGTTCTTCCATTTGAAATAATTGCAGGAAACATCGATGAGAATTCAGAATGCTGAAAGCATGAAGTGTTAAAATAGGCACGCTGATATGAATATGAACATGGGGTTCAAAATTGGAAACCCTGGTTTTGCACCAAAATGTTATCCCACAGCAGAAGGGCAGGTACAAAACTCAGGTCTCTGTTTGTACCAACACAGAAAGAAACCCAAACACTCATTACAGCTATCCTGACCTTAGGCCTAAAAACTCTTGTTTAGGTCTAATTAAGCCTAATGCTTAGGTTTCTTTCTGTATTGGTAAAACATTGACCTGAAACCTGTGTTTTGTACCTGTCGACTGTAGTAACAGTGCTCTACAACCATTTTTAGACGTCATAACACCCTACATATAAACTTACCATATTGTAGATCCTGAATTTTGCAACTGTAAATCGTTTCACCGTGCACGACTAGCTCTACATCATCTCTGTCAGGGGTTCGCACAAACTCCACAAGGTGGCCTTCACTTCTCAACAGTGCTATCACAAACAACTTTAACGTCAATAAACTGCGTATTAGCTCATCTTGGTCCAACTAAACTTGTGTTGTTTTTACCTTGAAGTCCTTCTAATCGAGCAGTCCGATGTTCCACTATTCCACAAGACATGTAAGGACCAAACTTGACAGTTACTTTGTGCTTAACCATTTCATTTATTCATTAGTAATTTTGTTTTGACAGGATGATCAAAAGATTTGTTTACAGCAACGTGTTCGCCATCTTTGATTGCTGAACGTTTCTGCCTTATTCTTTGATTGGCTCACCTTTGACCAATAAAAGAACGTGTTAGCTTCGCGTCTTCTTTCGTCGATTGCAATTTCATTTTACACGAATCTCAAAGGATATCTCAGTTCTTCGGTATAAAAAGTGCTGCTGATAATAAGGTAAGTTTTCTGTCTTGTGGGACTTACATTGTATTCACGCCTTTCCTCATACCATGTGTGCAATCACCCGAACCTAAAATATCATCCGGAAGAGAAGTACCTGTAGTTTCATTGTGCCTGGTTTCCATATGATCTGCAACGGTCTGCGACACGGTCGTAATGGTCGGGAAAGTAGAACTAGATTCAACTTTCCCTACCATTACGATCGTGTCACAGACCGATCGCAGACCGTTGCAGATCATATGGAAACTAGGCTTTAGTTGCATGTAGAAAGTCTCCATTTAATAACCTTTGTTGACATCGATCGCCAGTTAAAGACTACCGCAGACGTACAAGAGTTAGATCGTCTGGCCGGGTGATTGTAGTCCAGAAACACACTGTTGTTTATAACTGATGTTTCGACAAACTGCAGACCACCCGAAAATTGAAGATCGAAGGAGAAATCCTGCAGAGTTATTAACCGACGCGAAAGGGTATTTTATTCTCCCAGCAGCACGCGCTTTCATTGGTTACTTCGAAGTCACATGACATCTAACAATAAAAATTGTTTCCCGCCAAAAGTCTCTGAGCGGGCAACAGTGCAAAATCTTTGACGTCAGAGGGTAACAGTGCACTTTTACCCGCAAATGTGGACCGACGAACGCCATTGCTGTTGCCGTTGCAGATTTTTCTTTTTGTGCTATATAACAAATCAGTTAATGACTGGTCCCTCGAGAAACAGTTCATTCTGTTTTCCTTGAATCTCAATGTTTCCCTCGCCTGCAACTCGGGGAAACATTGAGATTCGAGGGACCAGTCAATAAGTGTTTATTGAGCCATTTGTCAGTGCAAGAAAAAGTGCTTGTTACCAGTTCCCGACCTTGGTAAGACTAAACCAAACCAGTTCTAAAATATTTAAAACCAGCTGATCCTGTTGTGAAGAACAAGGATATGAATCTTCCAGTAAAATTCGATTTGTACTGATGCAGAATGGGCAACCTCTGTCATATTCAAGTGGAGGTCTCACAGCCTGTGAAAGGATTCAACTATTCTCTGATAGAGAACTGTTGGGGCAAGTCTTCCGAGTTGAACATAACAATCACTTCTTTTATTGCCAATGGCAGAAGAATACTATTGTGCCGTGATCTACAGATCTACATGTACTTTATTGACTGACAAAGAAGACAACTGCATCACATCAGTTTACAACCTCGTTCCCAGGGTCTCTCCTCCTGGTAGGGTCTGGTCACGTGCTTCCGTGACAATTGAAAACGCTAGGGAGGGGTCCTCTCTAAACAAGGAATTTGTCGCGTTGAGCTTTGTCGAATTCAAAGCGAGGCTAATAGCTTTGCGCTGCGACTCCGCCATTACCCTCGATGATTTACAGTAGCCTTCAGGCTGCAATTTTGCATAGTATTTATTCTAACGTTAAAAAGTTAAACAAGTTATCTGCCTCGAGGCAATTTACCATGGCTGTGATGTTGTCGCCGTGTTACCCACTGGATATGGAAAGTCGGTTATATTTCATCTTCTTCCTTCATTATTCCTTGACAAAATCAACTATGAACGTGGAGCAGCAGCTCATCCCCTAGTAACTGTTGTTTCCCCTCCAAATGCGCTGGTCACAGATCAGATCAGAAGGCTCCAGGAAGGAAATGTTAAAGCAGCGATGTTGAATGTGAAGAAGAAAACAAACTCGGAGTCTCAGTATAGACAAAATTTTTACTATTAAGCCGCCCCTCCCTTCATTGGATAAATTGTCATCTCCCAGAGTCTGGGAGACACGTGACCAGACCCTACCAGGGTCTCTCCTCGCTCGCCCCAGGCATTAAGATGAGAGACCCTGGGAACAAGGTTGATCAGTTTAAAAGATATAAAGTAAATAAATTCTATAACATCATCATACAGGATAAAAAAATATTATCATACAATATAAAATTAAAATTAGAGTTTCTTAAATGAAAATTATATTAGAACCACTTTCATTGTTCAGAAAGAAGGTTGCACACAGGATAAGATTTGTAAGAAACCCTTAGCAAAAATGCATTTTGCAGCTGTATTTGACTTGTACGTGGGAAACAGTTGATTGTGACATCTTTCACCTCGGAAGATAGAAACTACTTCTGCACTTGACTCTCAAGATGACTTCTGCTCAGCTTGTCCGAAATGTCAGTCAATAATCATCCCAAACAATCCTTCTCAGGTCTATACTCACCCGGACGATCATACTTTACTTACTTACAGTACATCTGCACTGGGGATTACAACTTGAATTTATTTGAGATTGGCCCTTTCTCTCAATGACCAAAGGCAAAGATATTTTAGAGACACTACTTGAGGGTTCCCAACAAAGTAATGAGTGATAATGGTCCATGGTACACCTTCTTTGAGTTTGAGTCAATCTCCACCCCAGAGCTCTTCCCTTGACTGAAGGAGAGAAGAGCTCTGGGGAGCCCTGAAACAAAGTGTTTTCTTGTTGGTTTTTGTGAAAAACAAACAAAAGTGTCTGTAATTGGTGCATTTGTGTTAGCACAAGGAGTGAGCAGGCGCTGCAAGGTTCAAATAGCCAATTTTTGGCTGTAAGAACCCTACAGTGCATGTTCTCTTTCATGTACGTAGAGAGCCAGAGCCTTGGGTCAATCCGAGGCTCTGGTGAGGCTCTGCCAGGATAAATTCCGACAAGCGACATGGCCTAAAAAGTAGAGACAGCATTTAAAGTAAAATCGTGACAAATGACATCCTTTCTTTAAATTTCCGATAGCAACGGTCACAGCAACATGAAACATTGACAAAGCACCGACACAAGACCTTTTAAAATTCAGACAAGTGATGCGGGAGTCCCCCTCCGCCCGCCCCCCCCCCCCCCCCCTCCCTGGCAGGGCCACTCTGGTGATGAGAATGAGCTTGAGCAATTTGTGCATGGCTGTGAGATGAAACATGTCTGTAGTTCCCCCCATCTAGCCAACATTAGTGTCAGTATCTTTATAGTAACCAATAATAATTATGATATTTACAGAGAAAGCACCACTCACAGCAAACTGGTTTTCAGGGAGGTCCTGCATTTGATCAAATTGGAATTTAGAGACATTGGTTTTTGAGGGGAGGGAAAAACCACAGAACCCAGAAAAAAACCTCTTGGAGCAGAGTAAAGAGCCAACAACAAACTTAACCCACAAATAGCCACGAGTCCAGAATCGAACCCAAGCCACATTGGTGGGAGGCGAGTCCTATAACCACTAAGCCACCCCTGCACTCCAATCAGCATTATTTGATCTAATTGTTTTAAATTTGTTTTTCAGTGCAATATGCAAAATGCAACCTTCTCTCATGAAATCCCTCGATGGGAAAGTGAAAGGTTTCAAGAGGATATTGCCTTTTTGTCTGAAATGTTTCCAGCGTGTGATGTCAGTACATTAAGTGACTACTTGAAAACATTTTCTGACGATCCCAATTACAAATCAACCATAGTCAACATTATTTTAGAAGGAGAGACATCCATGGTAGATCAACAACTAGATTCAGCAAAGAAGCATTGTGGAAATTCACAAGAAATAGTTGGTTTGAAATCTCAGGGGAATAGAAATGATGGAAGTGTAGTGAGAGCTGATGCTGATGGAAGTAAACATGATTCAAATGTTGGAATTGTGGACAAAATGCAAAGTGGGTTAGGCAATGATGTACTTCAATCTATTCCTTCAGTGAGTTTGTCTACTTTAGGGAGACAGTCATCTGAGGCATTCAGTTTGGATTTGAATGATAAAGAGAAAAAGTCCCCTTTAAAACGAGGTGCAGAGCTTAAATGTGATGGATTTTCCAGTGCCCCTGACGATGATGATGATGTAGTTTTCATCAAAAGTGTTGACTTCCCACAGAACCAATCATTTTGTCGGACCAGGCATTCTGACTCTGAGGAAAACTCCCAAAGAGAACAAAGTGGTATCTGCATACGATACAAGGGTGGGGCTCTTCACCCATCAATGAACAAATCCAGAAAATTGCAGGTGATAGAAATTGATAAAAGAATAAATGGCAGCATTTCCCATCATTCACCAAGGAAAATCACACAGTCCAATTGTCACCCTATTAACCAAAATTGTGTGTGTGTTTCTGAGAGGTCAACGTTATCAGTAACAGCAACATCTGTTGAGGAAGATGATGATTTACCTGAGTTTTCTGCAATCATGGCACCTGGGTCCAAGAAGAAAGTGACTGAAGGAAACAGTAACAATTCTATAGAAATTCCAAGAAATCAATTAACACCCTTGACTGCGCCAGCCCCTGCCGCTCTTGGTGATCTGGAAATTTTGAAAAAGGTTTGTAATGAAGCAAGAAAAGGTGTTTTCTTTGATAATGGGAGCTTGATTTTTGCTCTCTGCAAAAAGGATTAAAAGTTAACTACAGAAGATTCTTGATCACCAAGTCAAAGCAAACTAGCCCTCAAGCATCCTTTAGTCCAAAGAAAAAAATAATTAATTAGCAATAATATTCTTGTTTGACTGGAATGCCCACAGCTGTTAACTTACCATCACACCACAGGCTATCGTCTTTGCAAGGACTTAGTCGTACAGCTGTACATAATCATAGCTTGTAATTCCCGTTTTCATTGTCTTTTTGGTGGGGATGGCTTGCATTTACCAATTTCCACATTTTGTATTGATTAAGACAAACAGTATTGTGTAAAAGGAAACTGCATTGAGGTCTGGATTCGAAATGGCGTATCAATTTGTTTGTACAGTAAAGTTTTGTACAATGCAAATGATTTACATTATTCTCAGGCATTCATTTAGGAGATTTTCTGGGCTTCAAAGCCTGGCTAGCTGGTCATAACAGAGATGTGTGGAAAGCCAGCCCAATTTTTTCTGGATGTACCACCCTAATAATGAAACCTCTGTATTAGCATGTTGCTACATGACCTAATTGCTGTCTATGGTGCCTCTCTGTGTCATGTATATGCTTTGGTTCAGGTTTTTTCCCATTCCAATTATTTTTTAAGCAGTTCAGTGTTGATTTTCCTTTGTTTCAGATTATGATACTGAATAATAGAAGCCTAAAAATCAAGATTGAACTGGTTTGAAAATTTTAAACTGAAAAAAAATTTGAACCACAGCATAAGAAATTTAATACATGTTAAAGTGAACACTTATAAATTATGTATGGCAATATTCATTCTGTTTGTATGTTCATCTGGTTAGACAGAGTAGAATCTATAAGCCTCACTTTTAGGAGGTGGTTAATGCTATCTTTTCACTTCTTTCTACCTTTAACATAGCCCACCTGGGATCCAAAGTCCATCAGTATTGCCAGGCCCTTGGTTGTATCTCACACACTGTGTGTCTTTAATGGAGGGGGGCATACAGCTGTACATGACGTTTTTGACTGGTTAATGCAAGGGACATAGTTTTTGACAGATTAATTAACCCATTGTCTCCTTAGGTGCTCTAAGGGCACCCCCAGTTGACAAATAAAATCCTCTGGCATTAGACAGAGTAAAACCTATGAATCTCACTCCCAGGAGTCAATGGGTTAATGGAGGAGACATAGGGTCGATTATTAAAACATAGTTTAGACAATGCTTAACAAAACCACGCTTTTAAGCCATTTTCAATATTTCCAACAATCATATCTAAATATTGTCTGCTGCTGATGGTAACAAGAAGGTTTACATTCCAGACTAGACAGCAATTATTTATCTACTTAAAATATACCATTTATAAACAGATTTGGAGGTCCACTGATTGTCTTAAGCTGCAGCCTAAGTTAGACTTAAGGCGCTTTCCATTTAACAGAACTGACCGGTCAGACCGGGCATTTGGAAGGACTAACTCTACAACACATTCAAATTAACTCACTTCGAGGATCATATATACTCTTCCAGAAGAATACGAGGGAATATCATGCAAGTGTTCCTTCAAATGGTTGCATTTTCTTTGCAAAGTGATGGGTCTGGCCGGCCAGTTCTGACAAAAGGAAAGCGCCCTTAGTTTAAATAACTGGCCCATAGTTTTTAACTGGTTAACCCATTGACTCCTTGGGTACCTTAGGACGACCCCAGTTGACGAGTAAAATCGTCTGGTGTTAGACAGAGTAAATTCTGTTAAGTCTCACTTCCAGGGGTCATTGGGTTTAAAAGTTATTATAGTAAATTTTAAAGTAAGTGATTTAGCTATCGGGCAAAAAGGGTTCTATACTTATCTGCTACAATAAACAACCGCATATAAGAACACTTTTTTCAGGTTTAAGGCTGATCATGTTCTTATTTGAGGGG
>OX421453.1:12940560-12953060 GCA_949126865.1 Montipora capitata
CTCGTGGGCTATGGATTGACCTGTTGCTACGGGTCTAATTGTTAATTATTCATGAGTTAAGGTGCCAGCCAAATAGCCAGAAATTGAGCACTTCGTGTATGCCAATACTGGAGGAATCACATTGTAACCGTCTATAACAGGAAAAGAGTTTTTCCAGTCCAAGGACTCTTACAACACGCACACATGAAAAATGATCATGATTCATCATTTCAAAGCCCATTTCAAATGCATGCAGCTACGTTTTTGGCCTAAGATAGTTTAGGAACCCTGTACTAAAGTAATGATTATATTGGAAGATGCTTTTTAACCCATTCATCCCTTTAGCGCGCCCGATTGACCAGTAAAATCATTTATCGTAATGTGGAAAAGAGTGAACATGATTTTGACAGTAAGCTAAGTGGATGAATCACTTGCATGTAGTTAGAAATAAATTTTGAGTTACTTTGTATTCAATCTTGTATTTCTTTTTACTGCTTCCTGCCTTACTCATTTAAATTTGTTGAGCTTTTATGTATTGTGTTGATAGTGGTGAAAATAAAATTATTATTTCATAGTTAATGTTATTAATTTGAATAATAACATGAAGTTGACAGCGGTGAATTTGTTCACTGTACTACTGTATGTACATGTAAGTTGTTAGAAAAAAAGTAAAATCTTGGCTGTATTTATGGTGCGCTTTAATTAATATTGTACAGGAGGTTACACAAAGTTACGCTCAAGGTTTCAACCGCCTTGGTTTGCGAAGTAGTGAATTAGTTTGTGAGTTAAAGACTTGTTATTGAAAAGGGCGAATGGGATAATTTATTAAGAACTGTCAGATGGTAGAGGTTTAACAGACGTGAAATATATGATTGTGCAATCTGAACAATTCTTTAGACCATATGAAATCCCAGTCCTTAATCCAACATGGTTAAACATTGTTTTCCAGTGTTCATCTCTTTACCCAGAGGATGTCATTGTTGTGCCGTGATAAAAAGACTCAGTTGGGCTTGTGTTATGACAATGCTGATATGATATATGGACGTGCGCACGTGTAAAAATAGCTCGGCACCGTGATTGGATAATTCGAATTGATATATGTTATTTGCCAGCTGGGAGGTCCGTATAGCGGCCGAGGGCAGCTTTTTCAGGACCGAGGTCACAGTTTTTCGCTATACGGACCGACCCTTAGCTGGTTAATAACTTATTTATGTTTTTCGTCTCTCTCTCCCTTCCTCTCTGAAATCACTTTATTAATTGTTGACTCGCACCGCGCTCGATAGCGAATGTAGCATTAGAGCGACTTACAAATGAACGTTTTATTTGGATTCTATTTCCAAGCCTCTTGTCTAATAGACCGATTGCATAAATGGCCGCCAAAAACTTATTCTTTTGTTTAAGTGTTAATTAGACTCACTAGCCTCGCTCTCGAACGACATTTCTATTGTATTTTGTCCATGCAAACGAGGCTAGTGAGTTTAATTAGCACATAAACAAAAGAATACGTTTTTGGCGGCCATTTATGCAATCGGTCTATAAAAAAAGAACTACTGTGTGTAAACAGATTTGGTGTCAAAAAAATGAAAATTTAAGGTCATCACACAAGCTCACGCAAAGCTAACCGTTCCGCCCGCTGTGAGCGGATGAGAAAATTTCACCCGCTCCCGGAACCAATCAGATTGCAGGATTTGTTGAATTCCGCCCACTCACGCACTGAGAAAAAATTGCAGTCGTCAATATTGACTGCAAGAATTAGAAAATGGATGAGTAGCGATGTAGTCCCCAGGGACTACATGCATCGATCCCCATGATCCACTACAAACAACAACAACAATAGTCTATTTGCACTACGCGTAAATAGAGGACCATAAAATAAGTGATAGAACGTGATTGCCCCCTAGAAAATTACTAAAACGCTGATCTGGCTAGGAGAGGCAGAACCCCCCACTTTTTATACAACTATTTGAACGTCAATCGTATTTTCAAGACCTCCTTATGTTGACTACCATTACTTCGAAAAAGAAAGAGAGATTATCAGTGTCTGAAGAATTACTGAGTAACTGCGCTTAACCAATGACGAAAGGAGATGCGCAAAAACGAAACAGCTTGTATATGCAAGCCTCACTGTGTAAAACTAACAATTACATTGTACCTATTATTGGATGAATAACAATCTCGTCCCCATAGTCCGCGTTCTTTTGGTCAGCAGCGAGAACACGTGTTCTTAGTGCTGACGACAGTCAGTGCTGACCAAAAGAAACGCGGACTGTTGGGACGAGATCGGATGAATAAGGTCAACTAATGCTCTAATAGGCCATTTCCGAGTTGCTGTTTGTCTCGGTTTCGAAGTGAGTCTTGGTGCTCAACTATTGAAATGGAAATGAGTTTGATTTCCGTGAGAATAAGCAACTCATTTCCATTGGAATGGTTGAGCACCAGGACTCGCTTTGAAACTGAGGCATGCAGCAACTCGGTTTCCATAGCCTCATCTAAACACTCGGGGAAGTTGGGAGAATTCTCGACGGTTATGCAAACCCTCCACTGCGTCTCGGGTTTTCATAACTGTCTCGAATTCTCCCAACTCCCCCTCGTGTTTAGATGAGGCTTTGGAAACACGGAAAACGTCCTCTATTGCTTAAGAAGTACAGAAAAAGCAAAACCATGCTATTAGATTAAATGTTTTTTGCAAGAACTTTTGGTGAACTAACTGATAGCGCTTCCCCTCTGCTAAACTTTTTAGAAGTGAACATCTGACAGTGAACAACGTTTATCGTTTACATTCATTAAGATTTAATCATTTGCGGCATAAGAACCTTCTCCCAAACATTTTTCACAAGTTCTTCCAGTACGCTGCGAATCAAAACCTCTACAAACCACGAGTCAGAACAAACACCATGAAGCAAACTGTATCTTATATGGCTTCTGTATATACTATATCTTCTGTATATACTATACAGTAAACACCCGCGTATAAGTACAAGTGTATAAAGAACATCAGGCTGAAATTTGGCCAATAAAGCACCATATAGATAAGAACAAATTCAGCCTGATAAATAAAACATGTTCTTAATATAAAGGGAAAGGGTATTAGGATAAGGAAACAATACAGTACAGTAACTTATATCAAAGTATTATGGTGTTCAGGACCATTATTGGACCACTATCTTATTGATAGGGCCTATAAGATTAACAACACCTGGTTGGGGCTACACGAGGACATAACTAAGCTTATGGAAATCCTAAAAAAGAATCTTTTCCCTGCCCATTTAATTGAAAGGGTTGTAAACCGTTACATTACTGGGACCCTAAGTAATCATTGTTCCCAGGGGTTCCCTTTCCACTTCACCTATATTTTATTTTAAGCTACCTTACATAGGCCATTTTTCTGTCGTAACTCAGATAAAGATCCGTCACTTTATCAAGCGCTACTGCAATGATTTGGACATCAAACTAGTTTTTTCCTCCTTTAAGATAGGCAACTTGCTTGGTCTGAAAGACCCTATCCCTGGCGGGCTTCGTTCACGTGTGGTTTATAAGTTTGTATGTGCGGGCTGTAATGCCTGTTATGTCGGCGAAACAACCCGGTATTTTTCCACACGCGTGCGTGAGCACTTGGTTAAACAATAGAGTGTCTATCGGCTGATGGTTGCCCCGCGGAAATTTGATGTTCTTAAAACAAATATTTGCCCGAGAAGCGAAGCTTCGAGGGCTAATATGCTAGTTTTAAGAACATCAAATTTCCAAGGGGCAACTATCAGACCGATAGTTCCGAGGCATAAACACTCTATTGTCTTTACTGTTCACCACTAAATTTTCTTCCGCGCGCCAGTTGAAAAACAGTCAAAACCCACTTAATGCAGATCAATCAAATATTTATTCATGCGTACAGGCATGTGCATCATGCATGTGCATCCGGGTATTTTCCTCGGACGAGTACTATCCATCCGGGTATTTTCCGCGAACGGGCACTATGGGCTGATAGTGTCTCTCCGCGGACAAACACTATCGCATCACGTGATCGAATTAAACCAATAAGAATCGGAGAAAATTTAGTGGTGAACTATAATCAGTGATAGGGCCTCTCAAAATGCACATTTTCAAACACCTACAGAATTCCGGACAATGTCGTGCCCTGTCTTCAGGGGAATGTTTCCATATTTTAGATCACGCCTCTACGACTTTTCAACTCAAGATAAAAGAAGCTTTTCATATTCAAAGAGAACAACCTTCTCTTAATCAACAACTGCATCACGTAAATCTAAAACTATCCTTTTAATTCTCACATTGTCACGTTTTATGTACATTCCGTTGTTCCTGGCATAATTAGCACTTTTTCCGTACTTATAAATTCAACTTAAGGCTTTGTATATTAATCAACTGAAGATGACAGAAGTCTCTGTCGAAACATCTCTTATAATTTCAAAAGTTTTGTCGTTTTCTTTAAATTTCAAACTATAAAATCTATTACAAAACGGCATTGTATCTTAATTAAATCTCAAGTAATCAGTATTTATTTATTTATTTATTTATTTATTTATTTATTACGATTTCGGCAAGAGTACATAAGTGAGCGAATGTGGAAATGAGTAGAAGTGCCAGGGAAAGTCTATAAAAGGGTCTGAGACCCCATACAAGATAGACCACCCTACTAACTAATATATATAATTACACTACAATAGGGAAGTATAAAATACACGGCTACAGTGGAAAGCCCAGTCCTATAGATAATTAAATAAATACTATAGGAATACGATAATAAAAAGGATTACTAATTTAAATAAGATAAGATAAGGGACAAATCAATCAATCAATATATAATTTGAAGTATTTGAATTCTGAAACCAATTTTAAGAACATTTTAAGAACACTTTCAGGCTGATTTCTCACTAAGCACCCCTCAAATAAGAACAAGATCAGTCTTAAACCTGAAAAACGTGTTCTTATATGCGTGTGTTTACTGTATCTTATATGGCTTCAAAGCTTCAAGTCTGGACTTATACACTGACTGCTGTTCCTTTTGTAATTAGAATTGTAATGGTTATTGCGTTCGACAGAACGCATACTATAGACCTTATTCATAAATTCATAAATCTAGGATAGTTTAGCTTTCAATGCATACTAATTAGGCCATCAGGAGACTTGTATTTCTTATTTTTTTATTCTTCCGTAGATCGACTAAAAAATCGGCTATCTTTGAAAATCTTCCTATGGTCCCCCCTTTGCTATTTTGCGAAAAATGGCCATTTTTGATACTTTTGGGGAAAATGCTATTTTTCTTCTAATAGGTCTTTTTTCATGCGGTTTTTTGCATAGCACAAGTCTAGGATAGTTTAGCTTTCAATACATACTAATTAGGCCATCAGGCGACTTGTATTTCCTATTTTTTTATCCTTCCGAAGTTCGACCAAAAAATCGGCCATTTTTGAAAATTTTCCCTTGGTACCCTCTACACTATTCTGCAGAATATGGCCATTTTTGATACTTTTGGGAAAAATGTTTTTTCTCCTCTGATATGTCTTTTTTCATGCGGTTTTCTTCATAGCACAAATCTATTATAGTTTAGCTTTCAATCCATACTAATTAGGCCATCAGGCGACTTGTATTTCCTATTTTTTTAGCCTTCCGAAGTTCGATTAAAAATCGGCCATTTTTGAAAAATTTCCCTTGGTCGGTTTGGTCCCCCCTTTGCTATTTTGCAAAAATGGCCATTTTTGATACTTTTGGGAAAAATGTTATTTCTCCCCTGATATGTCTTTTTTCATGCGGTTTTCTGCATAGCACAAATCTAGGATAGTTTAGATTTAAATCTATACTAATTAAGCCATCAGGCGACTTGTATTTCCTATTTTTTTAGCCTTCCGAAGTTCGATTAAAAATCGGCCATTTTTGAAAAATTTCCCTTGGTCGGTTTGGTCCCCCCTTTGCTATTTTGCAAAAATGGCCATTTTTGATACTTTTGGGAAAAATGTTATTTTTCCCCTGATATGTCTTTTTTCATGCGGTTTTCTGCATAGCACAAATCTAGGATAGTTTAGATTTAAATCTATACTAATTAAGCCATCAGGCGACTTGTATTTCCTATTTTTTAGCCTTCCGAAGTTCGACCAAAAAATCGGCCATTTTTGAAAAATTTCTCTTGGTCCCCCCTTTGCTATTTTGCGAAAAATGGCCATTTTTGATATTTTTCGGAAAAACGTTATTTCTCCTCTAATAGGTCTTTTTTCATGCGGTTTTTTGCATAGCACAAATCTAGGATAGTTTAGCTTTCAATCCATACTAATTAGGCCATCAGGCGACTTTTTTATTTTTATTTTTTTTTGGCCTTCCGAAGTTCGACCAAAAAATCGGCCATTTTTGAAAATTTTCCCTTGGTCCCCCCTTTGCTATTTTGCGAAAAATGGCCATTTTTGATACTTTTGGGAAAAATGTTATTTCTCTTGTAATAGGTCTTTTTTCATGCGGTTTTTTGCATAGCACAAATCTAGGATAGTTTAGCTTTCAATGCATACTAATTAGGCCATCAGGCGACTTGTATTTCGTATTTTTTTATTCTTCTGCAGATCCACTAAAAAATCGGCTATCTTTGAAAATCTTCCTATGGTCCCCCCGTTGCTATTTTGCGAAAAATGGCCATTTTTGAAACTTTTGGGAAAAATGTTATCTCTCGTGTAATAGGTCTTTTTTCATGCGGTTTTTTGCATAGCACAAATCTAGGATAGTTTAGCTTTCGATGCATACTAATTAGGCCATCAGGCGACTTGTATTTCCTATTTTTTTATCCTTCCGAAGTTCGACCAAAAAATCGGCCATTTTTGAAAATTTCCCCTTGGTACCCTCTACACTATTCTGCAGAAAATGGCCATTTTTGATACTTTTGGGAAAAGGCTTATTTCTCCTCTAATAGGTCTTTTTTCATGCGGTTTTTTGCATAGCACAAGTCTAGGATAGTTTAGCTTTCAATCCATACTAATTAGGCGATCAGGCGACTTGTATTTGCTATTTTTTTAGCCTTCGGAAGTTCGACCAAAAAATCGGCCATTTTTGAAAATTTTTCCTTGGCCCCCCCTTTGGTATTTTGCGAAAAATGGCCATTTTTGATACTTTTGGGAAAAATGTTATTCCTCCTGTAATAGGTCTGTTTTCATGCGGTTTTCTTCATAGCACAAATCTATTATAGTTTAGCCTTCAATCCATATTAATTAGGCCCTCAGGCGACTTGTATTTCCTATTTTTTTAGCCTTCCGAAGTTCTACCAAAAAATCGGCCATTTTTGAAAATTTTTTCTTGGTCCCCCCTTGCCTATTTTGCAAAAAACCGCGGTTCTCGAGACTTTTAGGAAAATAGTTTTTCCTCCTATCATAGGTGTTTTTTCATGGGTTTTTGCATAATAGAAATCTTGGATAGTTTACCATTTCATCCATACCAATTAGGCTATTATACGACTTGTATTTTCCCTTTTTTTAGCCTTCCAAAATTTGCCCAAAAATTCGGCCATTTTTGAAATTTTTCCTTTTGTCCCCCCTTGGCTATTTTGCAAAAAACCGTGGTTCTCGACACTTTTAGGAAAATTTTTATTTCTCCTATCATAGGTATTTTCTCATGCGGCTTTTTGCAAAATAGAAATCTTGGATACTTTAGCTTTCCATCCATACCAATTAGGCTATCATATGACTTGTATTTTCCATTTTTTTAGCCTTGCAAAATTTGCACAAACATCGGCCATTTTTGAAAATTTTTCCTTTGTCCCCCCTTGGCTATTTTGCAAAAAACCACGGTTCTCGACATTTTTAGGAAAATAGTTATTCCTCCTATCATAGGTGTTTTTTAATGCGGTTTTTTGCATAATAGAAATCTTGGATACTTTAGCTTTCCATCCATACCAATTAGGCTATTATATGACTTGTATTTCCCGTTTTTTTAGCCTTCCAAACTTTACCCAAAGAATCGGCCAGTTTTGAAAATTTTCTCTTTGTTCCCCCTTGGCTATTTTGCAAAAAACCGCCCTTCTCGACACTTTAAGAAAAATAGTTATTCCTCCTATCATAGGTATTTTCTTATGCGGTTTTTTGCATAATAGAAAGCTTGGATAGTTTACCTTTCCATCCATACCAATTAGGCTATTATACGACTTGTATTTTCCATTTTTTTAGCCTTCCAAAATTTGCCAAAAAATCGTCCATTTTTGAAAATTTTCCCATTGTCACCTCTTGGCTATTTTGCAATAAACCACCCTTCTTGACACTTTTAGAAAAATAGTTATTCCTCCTATCATAGGTATTTTCTCATGCGGTTTTTTGCATAATAGAAAGCTTGGATAGTTTACCTTTCCATCCATACCAATTAGGCTATTATACGACTTGTATTTTCCATTTTTCTAGCCTTCCAAAGTTTGCCCAAAAAATCGGCCATTTTTGAAAATTTCTTTTTCTCCCCCCTTGGCTATTTTGCAAAAAACCGCGGTTCTCGACACTTTTAGAAAAATAATTATTCCTCCTATCACGGTGTTTTTTCATCGGTTTTTTTGCATAATAGAAATCTTGGATAGTTTACCTTTCCATCCATACCAATTAGGATATTATATGACTTGTATTTCCCATTTTTTTAGCCTTCCAAAATTTGCACAAAAAATCGGCCATTTTTGAAAATTTTCCTTTTGTAAACGATTGGCTATTTTGCAAAAAACCGCGGTTCTCGAAACTTTTAGGAAAATTTTTATTCCTCCTATCATAGGTATTTACCCATGCGGTTTTTTGCATAATAGAAATCTTGGATACTTTAGCTTTCCATCCATACCAATTAGGCTATTAAACGACTTGTATTTCCCATTTTCTTAGCCTTCCAAATTTTCCCGAAAAAATCGGCCATTTTTGAAAATTTTTCCTTTGTCCCCCCTTGGCTATTTTGCAAAAAACGGCGGTTTTCGACACTTTCAGGAAAATAGCTATTCCTCCTATCAAAGGTGTTTTTTAATGCCGTTTTTTGCATAATAGAAATCTTGGATAGTTTACCTTTCCATCCATACCAATTAGGCTATTTTACGACTTGTATTTCCCATTTTTTTAGCCTTCCAAAGTTTGCCCAAAAAATCGGCCATTTTTGAAAAATTTCCCGTTGTCCCCCCTTGGCTATTTTGCAAAAAATCGCGGTTCTCGGCACTTTTAGGAAAATAGTTATTTCTCCTATCATAGGTGTTTTTTCATGGGTTTTTTTGCATAATAGAAATCTTGGATAGTTTAGCTTTCCATCCATACCTATTAGGCTATTATACGACTTGTATTTTCCATTTTTTTACCCTGCCAAAATTTGCCCAAAAAATCGTCGATTTTTGAAGATTTTCCTTTTGACCCCCCTTGGCTATTTTGCAAAAAACAGCCCTTCTCGACACTTTAAGAAAAATAGTTATTCCTCCTATCATAGGTATTTTCTCATGCGGTTTTTTGCATAATAGAAATCTTGGATACTTTAGCTTTCCATCCATACCAATTAGGCTATTATATGACCTGTAGTTCCCATTTTTTTAGTTTTCCAAAGTTTACCCAAAAAATCGGACATTTTTGAAAATTTTCCCATTGTCCCCCCTTGGCTATTTTGCAAAAAACCGCCCTTCTCGACACTTTTAGAAAAATAGTTGTGTCTCCTATCATAGGTATTTTCGCATGCGGTTTTTTGCATAATAGAAATCTTGGATAGTTTAGCTTTCCATCCATACCAATTAGGCTATTATATGACCTGTAGTTCCTATTTTTTTAGTTTTCCAAAGTTTACCCAAAAAATCGGACATTTTTGAAAATTTTCCCATTGCCCCCCTTTGGCTATTTTGCAAAAAACCGCCCTTCTCGACACTTTTAGAAAAATAGTTGTGTCTCCTATCATAGGTATTTTCGCATGCGGTTTTTTGCATAATAGAAATCTTGGATACTTTAGCTTTCCATCCATACCAATTAGGCTATTGTACGACTTGTATTTCCCATTTTTTTAGCCTTCCAAATTTTCCCCAAAAAATCGGCCATTTTTGAAAATTTTCCCATTGTCCCCCCTTGGCTGTTTTGCAAAGAACCGCGGTTCTCGACACTTTTAGAAAAATTGTTATTCCTCCTATCAAGGGGTTTTTTATGGGTTTTTTTGCATAATAGAAATCTTGGATAGTTTACCTTTCCATCCATACCAATGAGGTTATTATATGACTTGTATTTTCCATTTGTTTAGCCTTGGAAAGTTTGCACAAAAAATCGGCCATTTTTGAAAATTTTCCTTTTGACCCCCCTTGGCCATTTTGCAAAAGATCGCCCTTCTCGACACTTTTAGAAAAATAGTTATTCCTCCTATCATAGGTATTTTCTCATGCGGTTTTTTGCATAATAGAAATTTTGGATACTTTAGCTTTCCATCCATACCAATTAGGCTATTATACGACTTGTATTTCCCATTTTTTTAGCCTTCCAAAGTTTGCCTAAGTTTGCCAAATTACGCTATTATACAACTTGTATTCCCTATTTTTTTAGCCTTCAGACTTTTGCCGAAAAAACCTGCCATTTTTGAAATTTTCCCTTGGTCCCCCTTTTGCTTTTTTTCAAAGAACCGCGGTTTTCGACACTTTTGGAAAAGTTGTCATTTCTCGTTTAATAGGTACAGGTATGGATGCAAATCTAAACAATCGTAGATTTCTCCTATGCAAAAAATTGTATGAAAAAAATACCTATTAGACGAGAAATGACAATTTTTCCAAAAGTGTCGAAAACCGCTGTTTTTTGAAAAAAAGCAAAGGGGACCAAGGGAAACATTTCAAAAATGGCCGGTTTTTTCGGCAACCTTCGGAAGGCTTAAAAAATAGGAAATATAGTTTGTATAATAGCCTCATTTGTATGGATTGAAAGCTAAACTATCCTAGATTTCTACTATGCAAAAAACAGCATGAAAAAATACTTATTAGCCAAGAAGTGACAATTTTTCCAAAAGTGTCAAAAACCGGCGGTTTTTAAAAAATAGCAAATGGGGGACCAAGGGGAAATTTTCAAAAATGGCCGATTTTTTGGGCAACTTCGAAAGGCTAAAGAAATAGGAAATACAAGTCGGATAATAGACTAATTGGTATGGGTGGAAAGCTTAACTATCCTAGATTTCTACTATGCAAAAAACCGCATAGATTTTTACTATGCAAAAAACCGCATGAAAAAAAGTGTTAGGAAAACTCTAGAGGCCTGGCACACCTCTTCTACCAAGCATGCTCACAATAACTTTAAGCCGATTCCTAATCAGTATAAAATTCTTTTTAAACAATAGCCACCATTTTTCATACCTTTACTCCGTTCTTTTTATCATTTTTATCTCGCCTTTTCCGTATATATTTCACTAATTTACATTCAACGTTTTATCCGTGGAAGGCTGTAGATTGACAGCCGAAAGCTTATATTCTTTTTCAAAATTTTTAGCCAGAGAACGTTTTTTATTGTATTTTAAAAAAGACCTATTAGACAAGAAATTAAAGTTTTTCCAAAAGTATCGAAAACGGCCATTTTTCGCTAAGTAGCAAATGGGGAACCAAGGGAAAATTGTCAAAAATGGCCCATTTTTTAGGTAAACTTCGAAAGGACAAAAAGATGGGAAATGCAATTCGTATAGTAGCCTAATTAATATGAATCGAAAGCTCGCCGCTCACCTCCGGTGAATGAGCGTGTCGCCGATCTATTTTAGGATCACGGTTGAATGCTTGATTTTTTGTTCGCCTTTTTCATTGTAGTTCATGTTGTGAAGAATAGTGAAGTACATGTATCAGTATCAGTCACTCCCTTCTGTACGTGTTTGGGCGACAACTTTGGCCAGGTTGCTCGTTACGCAAGTGAAAGATTCTCCTATATAGGGCAACAGACCCGACCTTCGATTTACTGGCCTTGTCAATGTCCGAGAAGACTTGAAATTCTAACCATTTGTGGATGTAATTACAAAGACAGCAATTTCTACTCAGCTACATGTATTTGAAGGAGTACAGGTCTTTCCGCCCCACAGTATTCTGACGACCCTTATGTGATAGCTAACCAACCCTAACCCTAATTAATATAATTTTTCATTACTAAAATCAGTGCTTAGACCTGATCATTTAAATGAGTGCGTAGACACAATAATACGTCGGACGGATCGACTCTTGGGCGGAAAGATCGGTCATTCGAAGACCTCACGCACGGTAGTCGCGGATGCTCAACCGACTTAGCCGACCGCCTCAGGTCGGTCCATCAAAAGAGCTGATAAAGGTCGAATTGCCATCGTGAAAAGTTTGAATGGCTGATTTTTCCAGCTTTAGCCTTTTGTCAGAGCGAATACAAATTTACTGATTACCTTTTCTTCTTTCTTTGTCTATTCAACTTGGAAAATGGCATTCCATAACTTGAGTACCGTGCATTTTGGTTTAGAAGTAGAAGTAGAGTAGTAGAAAGGTGTAGAGGAGATTAAAGGTGCAGGTGATTAAAGCTTTGGGTATTACAAGATGACAATGTGAAAGATGGTGCGTTTTTGTTAATCACTTTAAT
>OX421453.1:12960560-12965560 GCA_949126865.1 Montipora capitata
CATGATGTATTGTTGATTTTTAATTTGTTTAGTTATTTGCTCTACCTTTTGCTTAATTTGAATTCGTAATAATCAAAAGCAAGTAAAAACAAAGCTTTGAAAAGTCAGGAAAAAGGGTTTTTTTTAATTATCAAATATAATATTTCGGGGTTTTTTTAATTTTGCTGAGTCTGTTTGTAGAGATAACTCCGAATTTTGTGATTATTTTGGCACAGTCCCCTTCAAGTTCTACAATTTGACCAAGTAGCACATTTGGATGAAGGGGCGTTTCCTTTTCCATTTTATTAATTTTCAGCGCCACGTAATCCTGTAGTTCGAACTTCTTCTTTTTCTGCTTCCCTTTCTGGTGTATGATAACTGCAGAAGGCAGACTGCTGGCTGCCTACGAATAGCGCTGATAAGCAGTATTTAAGTCTAAGCACCCATTTCAAAAAGTGTTGATAAACAGTATTTAAGTCTTAGGACCCATTTTTGAGCGGCTGGCTTTCAATACCTGTGATTTAGGGTTACTCTGCAGTCCGCGGTCTGCGTTTTGCATGTGTCAGACACCGCTCTCCTTCAACGTCTGGCTCATCCAGTTTTTCAAATTATTGACCATTCTCCTGCTCTGTATTTGATGTAGCTGTCACTTGTCCACTCATTCGTGCCTTTTTGATTTCTTTTCTCCGAGAGATTCCGAAAACCACTTCATACGGCATTTTGGCAATTGTTCTGTGAATGGTTATGTTTTTTTACAAGAAGTTCTCCAAGATAATGGTTCGGCGGCGAGTTGTTTTCTTTGATTAAACTGCCAAGGTTATCTTTTGTTGTTCTATTTGCCCGTGCCACCACCTTGTTTTCACAGTGCGAACGTTGTGTTTGCGGCGAAAATCGGTTTGTTATCATGACTAGGAATGATGCCTTGTTCCTGGTGTATTTTGCATAACGACCTAAATAAACTTCGTACAATATTTGACTATTTGTCCTTCCCAATCAAGAGCCCACCTCTTGCAAACAAATTCTGCTTTTGTTGCGCTGGAGACGTTTTAATTCTTCTTCAGATAAATTTAGCCACCCTTTTACTTCTTCATAAAGTTCCATCAGTGGCCTTTTAACTGCGTGGATGAGCTGAAATTTTTCTAAGTCTCACTTTATGTCATTTACGCATGTGCGAAATGGTGGTTGTCGTGAAGGCTTGGAAATAGCTTAAACTCATTGGTAGAAACGATACGCAAGTTCAGTTGCTGATTCGATGGCTTAGCGGTTAATACAGAGAAGCAGCGATCTCGGATGTTCAATGGTACGAGGGTTCGAATCCTTCTTCTTGTAAAAAAAACATAACCATTCACAGAACAATTGCCAAAATGCCGTATGAAGTGGTTTTCGGAATCTCTCGGAGAAAAGAAATCAAAAAAGCACAAATGAGTGGACAAGTGACAGCTACATCAAATACAGAGCAGGAGAATGGTCAATAATTTGAAAAACTGGATGAGCCAGACGTTGAAGGAGAGCGGTGTCTGACACACGCAAAATGAAGACCGCGGACTGCAGACTAACCCTAAATCACAGTTATTGAAAGCTAGCCGCTCAAAAATGGGTCCTAAGACTTAAATACTGTTTATCAGCACTTTTTGAAATGGGTGCTTAGACTTAAATACTGCTTATCAGCGCTATTTGTTGGCAGCCAGCAGTCTGCCTTCTGCAGTTATCATACACCAGAAAGGGAAGAAGAAAAAGAAGAAGTACCAACGTCCGTGGCGCTGAAAATTAATAAAATGGAAAAGGTACGCCCCTTCATCCAAATGTGCTACTTGGTCAAATTGTAGAACTTGAAGGGGACTGTGCCAAAATAATCACAAAATTCGGAGTTATCTCTACAAACAGACTCAGCAAATTTTTAAAGAAAATGAAATATTATATTTGATAATTCAAAAGAAATAACACTTACAAGGGCCCACAAAATGGCTTTTGATCAATAGATTATGAAACCCATTTTCCTGACTTTTCAAGGTTTTGTTTCTACTTACTTTTGATTATTACGAATTGAAATTAAGAAAAAGGTAGAGCAAATAACTAAGCAAATTAAAAATCAACAATACATCATGTATGTTTCAGTTCTTTTATTCCCTGATAATTTAATATTGTTGACCCCTGCCCTCCTAAGGAGGTTCATCAATGAACAATGTTCGTCTGAAAAGCTCTGAGAAAGAAAAGTACAATCGGTTATCATACACCGATCACCTTTTTGTTTTAACTATTTATTTAAATTTCGTAAATTTGTCACCATTTATATGTACACCTTTGCACCTTTTGTTTTAACTATTTATTTAAATTTTGTAAATTTGTCACCATTTATATGTACACCTTTACACCTTTTGTTTTAACTATTTATTTAAATTTTGTAAATTTGTCACCATTTATATGTACACCTTTACACCTTTTGTTTTAACTACTTATTTAAATTTTGTAAATTTGTCACCATTTATATGTACACCTTTACACCTTTTGTTTTAACTATTTATTTAAATTTTGTAAATTTGCCACCATTTATATGTACACCTTTACACCTTTTGTTTTAACTATTTATTTATATTTTGTAAATTTGTCACCATTTATATGTACACCTTTACAACTTTTGCTTTAACAAGTAACATAATTTCCAAATCACAATGTTTTTCCCTCTTTGCAACTTACAGTGTCGCCAGAAAAGTTATCAAAGAGTCACTGAATATTTTTTTAAAATCATGAACAGATAAAAAAATGTCTTCGGGAATTCTCGCTTAGTCCCGCAAGATCAAAGATAGTGAATAGTTTATTTGAGTAAAGCATTGCAGCCAAAGGGCTGAATTGCGTTATACATTAAATACAAGAGTAAATACTAATAGACAATTATATGCAATAAAAATTGAAAAAGCTGCGTTTGGCTCTATTGGTTTTAAAACTAACATCATAAGTTCGAGAACGTCTTAGATTATACTTAGACTTATGCAAAGGTGGTAATAGTTTATGTAAACGATGAGAGATATCCCCTTCTATTGTCGGTTCTATCGAGTTAAAGAGTGACTGGCTTAAATGATGGTGATGCTGCTCTAATGACTCTACGTTCATGGATAAAAGAGCGTCTGAGTAAGTTTGATTTGGACAAACTATTGCTAAGGCCCTTTTTTGCACCCGCTCTAAGTCTTTAACCGAGTAGTACTCAGGAAGTGAAGAGTGAAAAACTGGTATGGCATAATCACATACAGACCTTATACATGTGATATAAAAACTTACTAGCTCTGCCTTAGGGACACTTGAACGTTTTAGCTGCTTTAGAAAACAAAGGCGTTTAGCAGCTTTTTCGACTGCTGTTGACATATGCTCGTTCCAAGTAAGATTACTGCTGATATTTAAGCCGAGTAACTTAGCGTTATCTACAACTTTAAGGGCCTGACCGTTAACTAGTAAAGGAGGCAGATCCTCCAATACCTTATTCATAGTTATCGCGACAACAGATAAGTTTGGGCTCAACGGAATTAAGATGTCATGTTACATCCTTTTTCGAAAGTAAAATTCCTGTTTTACTTTACCTGATCCCCGGTTCAGCTGGATATCTGCAAGAAGATTCGCTTTGGATCTTTTATCAACTTAATGACGTGAATGTTTTAAGATGCATAGTCTAGGGATTTTCGCTAAAAGGACACAATGTGAAGCGAGTAATTTTTGCCTCAAAGCTGCTTCCTAGTGAACATTAAATTGTAAAAGAAGAACAAGAAGTTTTCCCCTTTTGAGTGTGAGATGGACTTCTGAGAAAGGACTAAACTTCCATATTCATACTGGGAGGGGTGCCGATCACTTATGGCAAGAAACTTGCGACTGGGGTTTTATCAACTGAGAAATTAATTATACAATGATATGAGGGAAAAGTCACTTACTATTCCTCCGGCTACAACTTTTGAGCTAACTGGGCTGCTCTCAATCGGATTCTGTAAACAAACAAGGCAAAAAATTGGTGCAAAGATAGCGTAGGTGGTTGTCGTGGCGAGAGGGTCGAAATTCTTTCCGTGTGCCATGGGTGTTCTTTGTGTCTATCCTTAGATGATTTGGAGATGGCAGTTCCAGCTATTTTGACTCAAACTGAGTTCTCGACCCTTTATATAGCCAACACCGCCGCAAAAGCAACATCGTATCCGTCACAGCGTGGGAAAGGGGGTGTACACCATTCTCATAACAAGTGGTAAAGCGTAACAAGATCCTCTTTTGGTTATCAAGTTACATCTATATGTGGTAAAAAGCATCGTCAATGTTCCATTATCGCGTAGGAGGGACATCACATGACGTGCTCCTGATTCATGCTGATGCCTCTCACCTAAGTCGTTCTTGACCTCGAGGTCATCGTTGACTCCAGTAAAGTCGAGCCTCTGCTATTTTCTACAAACTCTGTAAGAGTCCAATCACTTTAATGTAGTACAATGATTCTGCTAAAGCAAACCATTCCAATCTCCTCTGCCTCGAGGCAGCTGTGTTTATGCTCCTCTTCCATAGAATACAGCAGTCTCTGTTTCGATGGATTTAGATAACACTGGGAATTCATATCTGATATGCCCCAGCTGTTACATGTAAACAAACCTTTTCTTCTGTCAAAGTACCATCTACATTTAGAACTACATGTATTAAAGTCACTGGATCTAAGCAAACTTGTAAAGCTCGACTATGACTTCAACCAATACAAAAGCATCATCTTGACATACTAGTTTTCTGTATATCTGATCTTTTGGGGCAGGTCTTTGAGGTTTTAGTACTCCCACGATCATACTCTCTTATGTACAAAGTTGGTGTAGGGCATTCAGATCTTCTGCAAAATTATTTCAACAGACCTTTGTACTTATTCATTCATTCATTCATTCATTCATTCATTCATTCATTCACAACCCCGCACAGCACAATGATCGCCACTAGGCATATTTCCAATATTATTTGAATTGCTGAGTTTAGAAATAGGCCAAAAACCAGCCCATACACACGTAAATACAACTGAAAAG
>OX421453.1:12970560-12983060 GCA_949126865.1 Montipora capitata
AAATACAAGTCCTATAATGGCGTAATTAGTGCCGATCGAAAGCTTACCTATCCTAGATTTGTACCATGCATAAAACCGCTTGAAAAAAGAGCTATTATAAAAGAAATAACAGTTTTTCTAAAAGTATCGAAACTGGCCATTTTTGTACTTCTCGCAAAGGGGTTCCAAGGGAAAATTTTCAAAAATTTCCGATTTTTACGGTGAACATCGGAAGACTAAAAAAATAGGAAATACAAGTCGTATAGTAGCGTAATTAGTATGGATGGAAAGCCTAACTATCATAGATGTGCGCTATGGAAAAAGCCGCTTGAAAAGAGACGTATTAGAAGAATAATAACAATATTTCCAAAAGTGTAGAAAATGGCCATTTGCGGACTTTAGGAAAAGGAACTACCAAGGGAAAATCTTGAAAAATTGCCCATTTTTTTGGTCAAATTTTCCCATTGCACACAATAGGAAATACAAGTCGTATAGTAACCTAAGTAGTATAGATCAAAAGCGTAACTATCATATATGTGTGCTATGCAAAAAACCGCTTAAAAAAACACCTATTACAAGAGAAATAGCATTTTTCCAAAAGTGTCTAAAATGGCCATTTTTGGACTTCGGGCAAAGCGGGGGTGACCGAGGGAAAATAATGGAAAAAATGGCCTATTTTTTTGGTCAACTTTCCAAGGCCAAAAACATAGGACATTAAAGTCGTATAATAGCCTAATTTGTATGGATCGAAATGTTAACTATCATAGATTTGCACTATGCAAAAAACCGCTTGAAGAAAGATCTATTAGAAGAGAAATAACAATTTTTCCAGAAGTGTCGAAATTGGCCATTTTTTGAATTTGGGCAAAGTGTGGACCAAGCGAAAATCTTGAAAAATGGCCGATTTTTAGGTCAACTTCCCAAGGCCAAAAAATTTGGAAATACAAGTCCTATATATAGTAGCCTAATTATTATGGATCAAAAGCTTACACCTCGAAAGTTTGGAGTGCTGGGCCCATAAATGGTCAGCACGGTGCCAAAAATGTGCCGCGCCCTGCCGATTTTGGAAATGGGGTTTAATTCGCTGCCCGAATGCGAGCTGCGATTAGTTTTAGCGCTGCTTTTTGCTTTATTTATTGGGAATATAAATTTCTACTCTTCGAGCCTACTTCTTTTCCGTTCGTTTGTAGGATAGCACACAAATTGCCGCTTATTTTCTTCCGAGTGGCTACATCAAGCAGAATAAAAACATAAACAAATGCGCGGAAAGCATGCCGTTCGACAGACAGTCTTTAAACAAAGGTTTTTTTCCTTGTTTTGTTTCCTTTCCTTTCGTCTTTTTGCCATTTTTTTAATGTGACGTTCTTGTTGGCGTTGTCGTTTGTTTAACTCGTTAATGTCCAATGTAAGACATCTTGCAAAGGCCAAAATAGTGGCAGAACAAACTGGAGAAAGAAAAATCGAGATCCACTTTCCGCAACTCTTCAACGTTGCAAATGTTTCCAGTCGTGGTGAAGGGGAACATCTGACCTGCAGCTCTTTGTGGGGAAGCAGGTCCTTTCCCCCGGTAGCCTTTTTGCTCAAAGCCAGTTCGCCCGATACGAACTTTTCATCTGTCTGGCAAAACAACTGCAATAGGCCATTTCCGAGTTGCTGTTTTTCTCGGATTCGAAATGAATCTTGGTCCTCAATTATTGAAAGGGAAATTGAGGCATGTAGCAACTCGGAAATGGGCTAATAGCCTGCAAGAAACATTTCCCTTCGGGTAACTCTTCTCGAAAACAACGTTCAACTTCCCTCTCGACAAAATGGCACAAGTCGCAAGAAAGATTGCTGAGTGTAATACCGTCTTGAAGTGGGCTGTGTCGCAAAATTTAGTCTGATTCCGGCAACGACCGGGAACTGGCAACCAAATCAAGCGAAACGTAAAATTAAGTACTTAAAACAAAAAAAGGAAGATTGACATAAAACAGCAAATACAAAAGGAGGCAGGGATGGGAAAAGGCATACTAACTATGGAAAAAGTGAGGAAGCTTAAAATGAATTGGAATCAGAGTTTTTGAAAACTGTTCAGCCGAAATGTTTTTCAATCTATTGTTCAAGTTCAGTGTAACTTACATTATCTATGCTCGACAGACATTTTTTGTCCCAAAGCTTTGAGTTATAATGATTATAAGTAATTTCTGGGTTAACATGAAGTTGCACGGCAAGTACCGAGGGGCGGTTTATTCAAAATTGGTAAAACTATGCAAAATCGACCGCACCCTTGTGACGCAGTCCCTACAATTAAGCTCCCGGATATCTACTATGGCAAAGAAAAAAGTGTTTACACGACAGAGGACGTTTATCAGATTCCTTTCACTTTGTCCATTCCAATTTTTACTCTATCAAAATGCATTAAGAAACGGTCCAGATAAGAACGATAGCAACAACGGCAACGAACATGTTGGAATTCAATTGGTATGCAAAAAGGTGGTAACTTTTCTATTGTCTGTACTTACTTCTGATTGGCTTAAACAGCAAACGGTTAACAAAACTTCATAAAGTAGTATTATATTCATCCTTACTTTCCAACCATCTTCCATCTTTCATCTGGTCTCAGTTTAAATGAATTCCACAGAAATCGTATGTGGGGAACATGTAAAATTGTAAACGTTTCTTGGCTTTTGCTTTAACTCTTGTGATTGGTCAAAATCTTTTAACACAAAAAAACACCCTTTCAAAGTGGGCTGTAAATGAATTTTATTGCGTTAACTGCCTTCCTGTAGGTTTATGCATTCTCTGTGTAAAAATGATAACATTCCTATTAGGGGAAAGCCCCGTTGCCGCATAACAAAGGAAATTGCTATCCACCTTACACGGATCATTACTTAAAAGTCCACGATTCCAAAAAATGTGACAAGCATCCGCAAAAACTGATCTACGGTTTCTTTTTCTTTTTCAAGTGCTCAAAGTGTCGCGTGAGGTCATCAAAATTCACATCCCCGCCCCTAGCACTGTTTCCCCCTGGTACACTTTCCGGTAAATCTGTCAGGCACATCTGTGGGTACTGTCTGGAAAACTGGGCCCAAGCAATGAGATATGTCCAGGTTTGACCCTAATTAAATGCACGCGCGAACAGATACTCGAACGGTGAGTAAGTGACTATTATCGTTGTCAAAATGAATAGGCCATTTCCGAGTTCATGTCTGTCTCCTCTTCAAGTGCGAAGTTTTGGTGATGGTAATTAGTTCTACTTTACATACGTGGCTGTTCATTGCTTCAGGGTATCAGGGTAGGGTGGTAAAGAAGGCGGAACATTTGGAGCGGTGTACATTGGATTGCTTTGCTGAGAAAAAATTAAAACAAACATTTAGAAAGAATAGAGGAGCATCACTATACAGAAAACATAAAATTATTTTTAAAATTTAATTTATTGTAATTGGATTCAAATTATATTATAATTATTTTATATATTTTTTTATATATACAGATTTTTTCTTATATACAGAGATCTCTTTCTCCATATGTTATATTATTTAAAAATGTGTATTAAGTGTAAAGAGTAAATGAAGTGTTGTTGTTGTTGTTGTTGCCACTGAAACCATGAAACCTGTGAAACCACTGAAACCATGCATGAAACTCACGAAACCAGTGAACCTATGAAACCAACATGAGACCATTAAAACCATGAAATCTGACCAAACCGTGTACTCACAACCTGCACATTCTTTTACACCAGACTGTGGCACTACTATATAATAGAGGCATGTCTAATTAGCATATATTGGTGATCCGTAAGAACAAGTTGTAACCGAGGAAGCTTCTCAAAGGAACCTTGGTTCTAGTGCCCAGATTCTTCTTATACAATCGCGGGCTCAAATGTTTTCTGGATGGTCGATCAGCGGTTCCAGAGCGCCGTTGCCAAGAGACGAGCAACAAAAAAGTCAGGAGAGATTTCAGGAAAGTAGACCACGAAAGTAGACCACGAAGTTTAATGGCATTCTGTGCGCGATTTTAGTTATTTCTTTACGCAGGTATGCATAATTTTCAGCATATACTATGAGCGAACGTTTCATTTGGCGTCGTCTTCTTCAACTTGACTTTCGTGAACAACATTTATTTCTTCTTTCAGTCTGGAGACATTCATAATTTTAAAATGGTGTCTGTTGTTGCGAATGGTTATCAAAGTGTGGTAAGTTGAAAATTCTCCATTATGGTTTAAACATTTTCGGAGATTATTTATTACAAGAATCCTCTATTTTGTGAAACGAGTTGAAAAACTTGGAAGCTCAAATTATTATTCACTCTGACGGAAGGCTACTATAACGCTCGAAATAACAAGCTCTCACACGTCTTTCTTTCGATGGATAAAACCAGCTTTTTTGTTTCATATTTCCCTACCGAAGCAGCACCACATGCAGTTTCCGTTGAAACTATAAGCCCCTCCAGTCACCTAGTTGTTTATACCAACAGTACAAGGCAACCCACATTTACAATTTCACATTTCAATGTTTACTTCAGTATGAGGTTTTTTTTTTGTCTCTCTTTCAAGTCCATCTTGCAGATGAATTCTCATGTTTATGATTTTTGCAGACTTTTAGCAATCCACCCGATCTCAAAGAAATTGAAGACAAAATAAGGAGAGTTGTTAGTGCCAAAAATGTAAGGCTAACAGAGTACTTCAAGGATTTTGATCGGCTTAGAACTGGCTATATCACAAGTGAGTGTGTTTCTGAAAATCTTTTCCTCAGCTGAGCTCCTTTCTTCCCCTTCCTTCCTCACCCAGCCCAATTAAGACTTTCCAACCTGACATGGGTGAGAGGTGAGTTTCTGAAGAATAGGGAGTTCAAGTCCACGGATGAAGGAGTACAAATCATTGGTCGGTTGGAGCAGGGATCCAATTGACTGGAAAAAATAAGATCAAGCAATTTGTTGACAGAAATTGGTTTTGGTTGTTTGTGGTGGTGAAGTACAGTAATATTGAAACTTGTACTAGTTATCGTATGTCTCATGATGCCGGCACTTTAACAAATAGATTCCATGTTGTTCTGTATCTGTTCTGAGTATAATTTACACTGTAGGTAGAACACAGATGATATCAAAATGTGGTAAGAACACAACTTCATTCCTGGGATCTCTCTTATCCTTCCTCCTTTGTTGTTGACAATAAAGGAGGCAGAGAAGAGAGACCCTGAGAATGAGGTTGGTAAGAACAAAAACGTGGCACACAAGATGATACATGTAGCTGAGTGTGTCACTGATTTGAAAATATGTGTGCATTATTGAGCTTAGAACATAATGTGATGCACATCGGCAATGTTTTGACAGAATACTTCTAGTCTCCTTCAGGCAATGAAGAAGACAAGCAGTATGCAGTAGAAACCTGACAATTTACACCACATGTGACAATATTATTAGGCAAACGATAATAACAAAGCAAGGATAAACATCTGATGGGCACATCAGATGAGTACATATTGTATCTATAATGCACGTTCCAACTGCACACCACATGAGTCTATTTTCACAGGCACTTTACTGCTTACAATGTAGTTTCACCATGTAGGACAGTCATCCACTATCTCGTATTAGTTCTTCGTAATATCAAAGATCTCTACATGTAGGTCATCAGTATATAAAAAGTGCAGTTCTCCCACCTTTCTTTCGGACAATTTTCATCGGCAAGCTTACCAAACAAAGGCTGTTTTGGTAAGTGGTGGTCTAGCATCCTGCAGACATGGTATCCTCTGCTAAGATTTTACATGTACTCTGTCTAATGCCAAACAATTTTACTTGTCAGTGGGGGCCCCTTTAGGGATGAATGCAGGGTTAATATTATTTCCACCTGGGGAACTTTTAAGGACGGTGCCTACTAATTAAAGATATTTTTGCCCCGGTGTGTGATTATGCAGGAACTGTAGATCTTAACAAGTGTTATTGAAATCCAAAAAGAAAATTGGGGGTAACCATGCAATTTTCAAAGATAATTCATGAATAATATTTGTAAAAAGCTTTAAAATACAAAGCAATGTGTGGTGTTCTTTCTCAAATTGAAGCTTAATTATCTCTGAAAAATGTATGGTTACCCCCAATTTTCTTTTTGGATACCAAGAGTACTTACTAAGATCTACTTTCTGTGGGTAGTTTTAAACCGCGCAAAAATATCCCTATATTAGTAAGCATCACCGATAGGAAATCCGAGTGTCTCGAGATGCGCAGAACGTATGCGCAATAACAATAGTAGACACCGTCCTTAATTTACTTAATAAATTGTAAAATATTTCTTGTTTTTGCTTTGGCTGACAGAGACCCAGTTTGATCGTTGCTTGGATCAGTTGTTTGGAATTGTGCTAACTCCAGACGATGATGCCAAGTTGATGGAGAAATATGGCAGCCCTGATCCAAAACGCAGAGGGATGGTCAGCTATCGCAAATTTTGTGAAGTGATTGGTGCAGGTAACCTGTCCATATTTTCTTTATTTATTTCCCTGATTGTGAACCCTTAATACCACAGTGAGTGGTTTGAGAATTCAATAAAATGATCCAGAATATAATTTTCTACTCAACATTCATGTCTCTACTGAGTCCTAATATTGCAAGTATCGATAATGAGAACCACACTGAATGTTTCGAAGTGTCCTCCTTTTACATCTAAGTGTCAAAAACTTACATGTATTTGCAGTGTTCATATAATTTTTAAATTAGGGTTCTCTTAAAGACTGTATGACTGTGTAATGTGGGATTGGAGTTATATGACATGCATCGTAATGGTTATATTTATCAGCTGCATTTCCAAACAAAGTAGTAAAAATTGGAAAGTTTAGGAGAAGGGTAACAACATTCCTTTGTAATTCTTTCATCATTAAGTCACTATATAGGCATCTCAATGAAATTGTGGTCCCAGTTGTTCGAAGGATTGGAAACTTTGTGAGTTATCCAGTGGATAAGTCACTATCCAGAGCATAAAATGTTTGTTAAATGTTGGCCAAGGGTTCAGTTTGTGCCTCTAATTACAATGTACATGTAGATGTGCTTATAGTGTGCATATTTATGATTACGTGAACAAATACTGAAATCTTTGCACAAATTGAAACTTTCGGATAGTGATTATCTACTGGATTTTGAACTCAGACCTGGGCTTTTTCAGCAGAATATTTTGGCTTCTGCTTTCCTTGCTTCTTGTGCTCAATTCTAAGGTTAACATACAGACTCCTCTGACAGAGCACAGATAGGGAGTAGAAAGCAACTACCTTCCATGTTGTACTTCAGAGTTCTGATCCATGTACGTAACAGTACCTACTGTGTACAGTACATGTTGGCAAATAAAATGACTGCAAGTTTGCAAGACTCGACTTACTCCACTAGTACATGTATTATAACTGTGTTCATTTCATTGACTAGCAGTATTTAATCCTGATCTTCTGAATCAAGATCCATCCACACAAAAAATTGGTCCAGCTGCGAGGTAAGTATAATTTATTGAAAAAACACTGATTCTGAGTAGTTATGAACTATAGTTTATTCTCAA
Organism: Montipora capitata; assembly: GCA_949126865.1. Classification (NCBI taxonomy): domain Eukaryota; kingdom Metazoa; phylum Cnidaria; class Anthozoa; order Scleractinia; family Acroporidae; genus Montipora; species Montipora capitata. The sequence goes on from OX421453.1 coordinate 12,978,050, forward strand.
AATGCTGTACTTGATAACCATAGGAGCATGATGTTTCTTAATGACAACATCTATGACTGCAAACCATATTCGCTTAGAGATTTTAGGCAAAAAGGAAGGGCTACGGCTGTGAAAACGCCATTCTAAAATATAACTTAGCACTTTTGTAAGTATTTTGTGATCATTCCATCTTGTTCACGATGTACAATTATTATATAGGCGAACTATCCTGTAACTGGATGGGTACGAACGGTTTAAAAGTGACGTCTTTGCTAAAACTCCCTTATGTTGGCTGTCTGGGGCGAAACAATTTTTTTTGAGATCTTGTCTAGGGCATGGACTTCAACATTGTTTCGGGGGTGTTGGGATAAAAATTGATTAACATTGTTTTTGTGAGTGGAAATTACAGTTGACTTGCAAATTATATGTACATGTACATGTATACTCCAAAATTACAGTGGCCAGAATTGAAGGTCCACTCAAAAACGATGTCCCATTTAACCTCAGTCCTGAGAGTGAAACTTATGTATTTTACTCCAGGGATGACAGAACATATTTTGTATTGCGGGGGGGAGGGGGGGGGGGGGGGGGGGGGGGGCTAACAAGCAAGCACCAAAGATGCTAACTTGTATGGGGTTCTGGGGGAATAATATTTCCCCGCCAGAAATTTTTGAAATCTTGAAGCTCGGAAATGCTCGGAAATGCTACTTTTTCCTTCTGTTAGTTTTCTCTTTTATGTTTTATGGGTTTTTTAGTTATTTATGTATATTTTTTATTCTTATATTTTTATTTTTTGCTTTAAATTGGGGGGGGGGGGGGGGCCGCCTCGGCCGTCCCTGTTTTACTCTGGCTAACGCAGGTGCCACTTCAGGCATGAAAGGGTTGGAGAAAAAGGAGAGTTTACAAATGTATCCTAATGAAAAGAGCAGAATGACTGGTTGGATCAACTGGTTCTAAAGGTCGGGTTCTTGAACCTCACCCAGAGCATACATGTATGCTCAAGATCTTAAGAACAACTGGTTAGAAAAGTGCTGCCTTGCCTCTCGAGACAAGGTCAATAAAATGAAGGCCTTGTAAAACACCTTGTTTGTTTACTTGATAAAGAACCCACGCATTGTTCGAAAAGTAAGGGCAGGGCACAAAGTTTCTTGTGTCGTGGTCTATCTCTTATCAGCATGTGGTTAGCCTGGCTGTTTTTGCTGGAAATTCTCCAGAGCAAATGATACTTAACAAAAGCAAAATACAGCCAGAAATGACAGTCTAATTTTGCTGGTTACAAGAGACCTCACCAAGAAAAAAAAAGGTGGGGGATATTTGAATATTGGGCAGGATAATTTCTTTCCTTCATTTTACACATGAATGAATGTAACTGACAAACCCCGGCTTAGCGTTCAAACGTTATCATCAGCAAACCTGGAGCATTTAGCAGTTGAATGTCGGAGGATGTTCAGCCAACGTTTTTCCTTCTAGACCAATGTTGGCCAACATTGTCAAATATTGCGACCAAACAATTCAATTAGCTATTAACAGCGCATTGGAGAAATTGCTAGGCCAATTTTTTTTAATGCCACGATTGTATATCATATCATATATCTTTATTTACCCTCGGATTTTAGAATAGCTTGGTGTAGCTAATATCTCCGAGCATTTACCCTCCCAACCATGATACACCACAGAAGACAGCCCACAACACCGGGAACAACATGCCCTACTCTTTGTGACAAGTGTGTGGGTTCTTTTACGTCCCACAGGATTATGAACATTGAAGGGTTGTAAGACGGGGCCAACGGTTTATCGTCCTTATCCGAGAAGACTAGAGGGTCTAACCATTTGCAGATGTCATTACGAGTGTTGGTCTGGCCGGAGTTGAACTCACGACAGGTGTCACGACCTCCTGCGTGACAGCCCGGTGATCAACCAACTGAGCCACCGGTGCGCGGTCTAAGCCCAACGTTTGGCAGCTCCTCAAATATCGCCACCCAACAGCCAATAATAGCGCAACATTGGCCAGGGCAGTTTACCCAGTACTCAACAAGTGGAGATTGTTGCTGCAGCGCCATTTAATACCGAAGCGCATTGTATCCGGGAGCTTTATACCAAAACTGGTGCAACAAAAATGTTGGCGCAAAATCACGGAACGTGGGGAAACATTGACGAAATGATATATGAAATGAATCCTACACTGAACTGCGGATATGAAATCAAGTAAAGCTATGATCCTCGCAGTTATGGACGCAATTTTAACAATTGCGGGTCTTTCTGCAGGTACCGGAAAGCATTGTGTTTTTGGTCACTTGGGATTAGTCTTTATTTGTAGTTGTTTTGTTTTCTGTTTTTGTTTCTTTTGTTTTAACGTAATTTCTGCTCTGGTACCTGCAGAAGCTGCCAAAATTCAGGACTTCAACGGGGTTTGAACCCATGACCTCGCGATACTGGTGCGACGCTCTAACCAACTGAGCTATGAAGCCACTGACGTTGGGAGCTGGTCATTTGTGGGTTCTAATTTTCCCGTGAGGAGTGAATCAATGAACAAAATGATATATGAAGTGAATCATATACTGAACTGCGGATATGAAATCAAGTAAAGCTATGATCCTCGCAGTTATGGACGCAATTTTAGCAATTGCGTAGAGAAGCCTGAAACATTCAGGACTTCAACGGGGTTTGAACCCGTGACCTCGCGATATCGGTGCGACGCTATAACCAACTGAGCTATGAAGCCACTGACGTTGGGAGCTGGTAATTTGTATATGATTCATTTAATATATCATTTCGTTCATTGATTCATTCCTCACGGCAAAATTAGAACCCACAAATGACCAGCTCCCAACGTCAGTGGCTTCATAGCTCAGTTGGTTACAGCGTTCCATCTGTATCGCGAGGTCACGGGTTCAAACCCGGTTGAAGTCCTGAATTTTTCAGGCTGCTCTACGCTACTGTATTGTTAAAATTGCGTCCATAACTGCTAGGATCATAGCTTTACTTGATGAGGAAACATGTTAGACGGTAGTGTTGGAAGGTTTGTTTCTAAAGCAATTTTTTTCCCAGCAGCAGTTTTGTGGATCGCCGGCCTCTCAGCCCTGCCTCTTTGTCAAAGTGTGATAATCTCCTGAAACGACTGGCGGAGTTCTACAAGTATCATGGAATTAACATCAAAACTTGTTATGGTGACTTTGACAAACATCACATTGGTGTTGTCACGGAGAGCCAGGTACTAAACTACACACATGACCTAGCCTATAGCTCAGTGGCAGAGCTTATCATACTAGTAATCGGAAGCTGGTCGTAGAAGCGACTCCTGCAAAGAAGCACTTGGATTTTTTTCCTAGTATCCCGAGTGACCATCGAAGTAAAAAATATCCTCCCCCAAAGCAAGAAAGTTGGACCAGGTCGCTAAGCCCCCCACTCCTACGGAAAAAAATGTTGTTATCAAACGAATTTCTCGAGAATTTTTTTGCTGTGATGAATTTTCCGGCTTAAGTGCTTTACGTGGCTTTGGTTGCACTTTTACAAAATGTGTCCGCGGTTAACAGCACAACTGTCAGAAATAGGCTGTTCGCAGTCCCTCTAAGCTAGCCGAACCGCCCGCTTTGGTCACGGGGGCGAGCCGAGGGGGGAATGGTGATAGAGCGAGATGTAGGGTCCCTATATCTCACTCTATCACCATTCTCCCCTCGGCTCGCTTGCGTGACCAAAACGGGTGGTTCAACTACACTCAGAAGGGACTGCGAGCAGTCGACTGTCATAAACCGTTAAACGTTAAATGAGAAAAAAGCACGATAACAAATCCTTATAAAAGAGAGTTTGGAGGAGTGTGGCAAAATTCTTCTGTGATCATGCCCGAACTTCACTGAGAATTGTGGGATTAGCTGTCCCCTGCTCTGTGCAAAGTATGGCAATGGAGGAAAAGAAGTATCGAAAAATATTTTAGACGTCCTTTTTCTGCCCCTTTCCAACCGGTATTTTTCTTTTGGTTTGCTTTATTTTTTCTCGATTTTTTTTATCACGCCACTTTTGATTTAAGGCGTTCTGTTGCATCAGCTACGTCTTGGCTGCATTTTCAAAATATTATTGTTTTCATCCTATTCTAAATATTTTTGCACTTTGGTCATTTAGTTTTACAGAAGTTTTCCTCGCTCGCCCGATGTCACTACCGAAGAAACTGTCTTGTTGGCTAAGAAATACCGCGACCCAGATCGACCCGGTCTTTGTAATTACTACAGCTTTCATGAGGACATTGAAAGGAAGCAAAAAGGTAAACAAACTAGTTTTCATCATATCGTGGAAGCGTCTCTTGACCGAGATTGAACGCTCTTTGAACGAGATGTAACGTCTTCCCCTTGACTGGCCCAAAACAATAGTGATTCCTTTGGCCAATCACAACAGTCGCAGACATTTAAATGAGCCAATCACAACGTGCAGCAAATACACGCAGCCGGCTTCAGGCGCAGGAAATTGCTTTCAAGAAAGTTCTGTTTTAGTCTGGGATTGACCAATTACTAGGGAGCTTAAGCACGCGCGTTTTTGAGACACGGACGGCAACCGGAAGAGAACATTTTGTGTTCCAGAACTGTGGTGTCTCCCAGATTTTTATACTAATTATCTCTAATGGAGAAAAGATACTTAGCAATGTAAATGTGGTTGCGTGAAAACAGGTTAAAAGAGAAAACAGCTCACTTCCGGTTGCCGTCCGCGTCTCAAAAACGCGCGTGCTTAAGCTCCCTAGTAAGTGTAGCAATCACGGAATATGCCTCAACACACATTTGAAAACCACTTTAAACTGCCAGTGTTGCTAATAGTATCCTTGGATTCCAACCCCATGGGACAATTTTAAAGAAATGGTGACAACTTTTTCCGCCAAAAGGTTCCCCTTCCGAAAAATGGCCGTGCACTTTCCTTCGAACGAGAAGTTGGCCATGAAAAAAATGCATATATTTTAAGTGCGGGCTGTACACGAAGAGAAGGATAATCCTCGCATTTATCTGGACAATTTAAGCAGTGGTCTCTTATAGACACCTGGGCCCGGTTGTTC
>OX421453.1:12993060-12995560 GCA_949126865.1 Montipora capitata
ATCCTCGTTGAAGTGTTGACTTTACGGTTCACATGGTTCATGGGAGTGCAGACGCTAGGGGGGGGGGGAGGGAAGGGGGGTTCTGTGAGGCCTCATCCCAATCCTCTGCTGTCTGCATAAAGGACTTTTTTATCGGCTCTTATTGTCTCAGCATTACGGGAGTAAGGTCGGCTCATTGGTGAGAGTACTCGCGTCACGGGTTCGATTCCCGCACTCGGTGTTATCGGTACATTGAGTCTGTTGGTTCTCTACTCAGTTCCAAGAAATAAATCATCTCCATAAATAAATTTATGTTTGGGGGGAGAGGAGGAGGGGGGGGGGGGATTGGCGCGGAATGCAAGCGGTCTACATGACCGCTTTTTTGTCGATCTGTTATGCCTTTTGACATCCTCTTCATTTTTGTTTCCTTTCCTAGAGTAAAGGCTACACTCGTGGAGTTACAAAACCCCAGTTCTCCCGAATGCTTCATTTCTTATCTCTCAATATCCAGCCCCAAGACTTAGCAGTAAGTACAGATTCTCCTGAAAACCAGTGACTGTTTTCTTTTGTCAAGGACGGTGCCTACAATTTTAAAGGTATTTTTTGCGCGGTTTATGAATATGCGGGAAAAGTAGATCTAAACAAGTGTTATTGAAATTCAAAAAGAAAATTGGGAGTAACGACGCATTTTTCAAAGAAAATGAATCAACAATATTTGCAAAAAGCTTTAAGGTGCAAAGCGATGTATGACGTTCTTTTCCTAATTGAAGCTTAATTATCTCTGAAAAATGCATGGTTACCCCAATTTTGTTTTGTGTACCTAGAGCACTTACTAAGTTCTGCTTTTTCCGCATAGTTTTAAGCCGGGCAAAATATCTCTGTATTACCCACCCATAGGAAACCCGACTGTCTCCTGATGCGCAGAACGTATATGTGCAATGACAATAGTAGGCACGGTCTTTAATGGAAAAACTAGTTGGCTTTTGTGAACTATACATAGAGTGGTTTTCGTTCGAGTGTCGTAAATCGATTGAGAGTAATCCATTGGCTGATCACAGCAGACGTCTACAATAAAATAAACGAATCAGAACGCAAAGCCATTACATGCAGCCGGTGCTAAGCGCGCAAAAAAGGAAGCAAGACTCAACTGATTTTGGTCTCATCTCTGGTTGGTTGATAAAGTTGCACCAGATATCTTAGCCAATCGCAAAGAGTGGTGTAATGCAAATCCCATTGTAAACTCACTATGGACAACCAGTTAAAAACCGCTCCACAGGATGTGAGCAATTAGGGCACCGTCTTGATTAGTGTGCCCTCCTTGGGTTTCCTTCAGACGAAGGCTGGTAATGGTTTTCTAGTCAAATATGATCATGAGGTGGAATTTCTTGGTCACTAGATATTCGTGCAGCCGTTACAATGCGCGTCACACAATCTTTCTAGGGGTGTTGCGTGACCAACTTATGGCGCTTGACTGAGGATGGTAGGGAAAAATATCCCTAGATGGTGTAACCTTTAGCACAAACCTTAAACTATTCTTTTACCTATTTCATACAGCTTCTTTTCAAGAAGTTTGAATATCCAGTTGGAGGCGACATTAACTATTCCGCTTTCATCCAAGCCATCGATTCAGGTAATTTTCTTAAATCAATTCTCCTTTTAGCGAGAGAGGCGGGTATGAAATTAAAATTGAGTTAAGGACACGATAAACATATCGGCGCTAGTTATCACCGAAGAGAAACGCTGCCATTGTTTAAGGGGGATGTGAACCCGACCCAATCACATGCAAACACTGGACCACCCCCTCCTCCAAATACGTTGGAAGGAAGACCTGCCAATTTTGCACATGATATGTCTAAACAGTCCTGTTTGACGTTTTTCTTTTCTTAGAATACACAGGAACGGCCACGACCATTTCAGACTTTGCAGAAAAAGACAAGTGAGTAAAACCTTTGTCGTAATTATTTTGTTTACATTTGCTTAGGGTGAAGGGCGAGACGTTTCCTTCACTTTGGCGCTTCTGCTACCCCCCCCCCCCCCTCCCCCTTACAACAACAACCACAAAAAAAAAAAATAAACACACACAACAGTGTACAACTAAGTCTCGAGCAAGTTACCTTGACCTTCAGCCGTTGACGAAAATTCCGTACGACGAAAAACAAGTGATTACAAACTCAATGGAAAAGTGGCAGTCAAGAAAGTTCTTGCATCTAAATAATGATATTGCTGCTGATGATGAGGATGATGATGATCGATGATGATAATAACAAAGCCTTCTGGGGCTTGCTAATTTACAGAAAGAACAAGGATTGTTTAAAGCTTTTTGAGCCCATATTAAGAGTTTTCGACAGTTTTGTAAAGTAGTGGACATATTTCTGAAAGCACCGGACGTGTCATTTTTTGGCGCGGCAAGGCGCCTTGCGAGTGCCAAAGGCGCGATCTACCTTGGGGGGTCTGAGGGCATGCTCTCCTAGGACGTTTTAAAAGTAGAACACTCAGATGTTCAGTCCAGTGTTTCTGGAAC
>OX421453.1:13003060-13028060 GCA_949126865.1 Montipora capitata
TTTTGGAGTGGTTAGGCAGATTAAAATGGCGAGAGACTGGCTTAGATGCATCCTTGTCATTCTTCTCAACATCGCGAAGGTGTTCGCGGAATCGGTCACCTAGTCGTCTACCTGTCTCACCAATGTATAATTTATTGCATAACGTACAGGTTATGCAATAAATAGTAAGTCCTCGAGTCCTCGAGTCCTCCTCGAGTCCTAGTCCTCGAGTAGCGAAAAGCGTGACGCTTTCTTTCGTATTATTCCCAAATAAATATTTCTTTAACTTGCATTTGCTAACTTTATTATTGCCTTTACTAAAACGATTAGACCCTTCGCCCTCAAGGGCTACGGGTCTAATTGTTAACTAGTCACCTTCATTTTGGTGAATAGTTGTCAACCATCCATGTCTTGTAGCCTTCAGATAAACCAGATATGAAATATCTTCAGAGACTAGAAGAGCTGAAGCTAGCAAACCAGAAACAACTTCCCGATTTGGGCGATGATGACATTGAAAATATCATGTACAAGATAAAGAGCCGAGTGATGAAGGAAAGAATGAGGCTGCACGAGTTCTTCAAAGATTATGACAAACTGCGAACTGGTAGAATCCTCAAGACCGTCTTTCCAAGGGCTATGGATCTTTCTTCCTTGAAACTGACAAAAGTTGAAGTGCAACAGCTAATTGACAGGTAAGCTCCAAGTTTAACTTACTACCTTTACAATATCGCGATTGTAGAGAATCACATCTCTGCCTTTTTGTTTTTTGTTTTAAGAACTTATGCACCCTGAATGTTTTTAACTATGAGTCGTTTCGCCCTTTTGGACGAAGCGACTTTCCGCAAGAGCACCTGACACTCTATGTTCCTTTTAGCAGGACAGAAATAGTTAAGAATTCTTATTTTTATATATGCATTTGTCATCTATGGAATAATTTACCCCTTAATATGAGGCAGGCAAATTCGTATTTTATTATTTATAACAAATTTTATGTTAGTTTTTTGTCATTGTAATCTTTAAGGACTTACATTATCATTTATAGTATTTGTATAGTTTTTGACATAATTGTATCTTGCAAGGCCAATAGTAGGAAATCTCGAATTCTGTTTTAGGCCTACCTCAGCTACATTGAATTCATTCTTTTAGAATGTAATTTACTTGGAACTCTGATTAAATTGAATTAAATTAAGGACGGTGGCTGCTAATTCGCGGTTTACCGAATAGGCGGGAAAAGCAGATCTTAACGAGTGTTATTGAAATCCATAAAGAAAATTGGGGGTAGCCACCCATTTTTCAAAGATAATTAATCAACAATATTTGTAGAAAGCTCCAAACTACAAAGCAATGTATGGTGTTCTTTTCCCAAATTGAAGCTTAATTATCTCTGAGAAATGGGTGGTTACCCCCAATTTTCTGTTTGGATACCAAGAGCACTTGCTAAGTTCTGCTTTCTCCGCATAGTGTTAAACCGCGCAAAAATATCCCTGTCTTAATAAGCACCACCCGTAGGAAACCCGAGTATCCCGAGATGCGCAGAACATATGTGCAATAACAATAGTGGGCGCCGTCCTTAAGGACTGTTTACGGAAGCAATTCTCTTGGTGATTGATCTCCAGTGAGCTCAGTTGTTCAACGCCTAATTAAGCTCAGCTTATCCTGGATGGTTACTGGCATCGTAAATTGCAGTCTGTGCATGGCCTTAATCACACGGTGGTCGTGTTGAGTCCCGAGGGATTGAAAACGTTTGTTTTGCCCCACCAAAACTCGTTCCCAAACTTTTCAACTTGAGGCTCGGGGTACGAAATCTATTGTCTATGGCCACTATGGCCGCCGCGCGAATAAGGCCCATTTACTGATCAAAAAGATCAGTAAAAGATTATTAGCCTCCAAAATTGACTAGAGGTCGAGTTTTGTTTTCCCCTGGGCATAAAATTACAAGGTTAAGGCCTTTTTGACCTGCAAATTTAAAGCCTGGGTTTGCATTTAGTCGCGGATTAGTATTCACCGGCTTTTGAACAACTGGGCCCTTCCTTCCATTGCAAACGAAACATTACAAGCGTTAGCCAGTTTTCTTGGTCGGTCGATAACAACAGTACAGAAGCTCGTGACATTGAAGAGTTCACTCTGATGACATTATTCATCTAGTCAAATCATGTTGCCGTGTGTCTGTTCCGAAATAGAGCGTTTTCACTCACGTGACCAGCAGCCATATTGGATTACTGAAACAAAAAGAAAAATTTGCATAAAAATAGAGTTCAATTCCCGGAGGATTAGCTCGGTACACCATCATGGCTGCCATTTCTTTGTTTTGAAACACCAACATGGCCGCCGTGACGTCATGTGAAAACGCTCTATAGGTCGCAGATGACGTCAAAATGTGGTAAGAACAATAAAGTGGCACACGAGGCGCTAGCTGAGTATTTCACTGATGTTCTTACCAGATTTTGACGTCTTCTGGGATCTATTACCGAACGGATGCAGGGCAACGTGGAATCTATTTGTTTTATATAAAAAAGGTTAAAAGTTTTTTGTGATGACGTCAGCTATGCGTCTGGCCTCTAATAGATCATAGGTGACAACCAATCAAAATGCGCTCATTATTGAGCTTATTATATAATAGAAAATATGTACTTATATATATAAAAGACAATGACGTGGTTTCGAGATTGAATTGTTCAATATCACTGTAAGCTACTGAATACAATATACCCAGGTCATAGTACGCACGCTTTGGTTGTGGTTGCCCAATCTAGCGGGCCAAATTCTGAGAATTGTCCCTCAGTTTGTTAAGTTTATATGCCGCCTGCTTTTTTCAGCTGAAATTATGGAACGAGTGGGAAAAAGCGCGGGCCTCAACTTACAGTACAGTTCTCGAAGTCACTTAGTAAGAGGTATATTTTCAATGTCCCTCTCTTTCTCTCTCTCTCTGTCTCTCTCTCTCTCTCTCTCTTTTGCAGGTATTCTGCGGTTGGGTATCCAGACTACGTCAACTACATGGCACTCGTGAATGATATTGAGTCAATTTTTACGTTAAACAGTAAGCTATGACTTTAACTCTCTTTATGTGGCTGTAGAGATATAATTCAACTGGGATGGAACACCCTTTTTTTCCGGAAGTGCACGCAATGAAATGCATGATGATTTTGAAAGAACATTAAAAGGAAGAAGTTCCGGATCCTTTGAAGACGCGCTGGACGCGTGGTAACTTGGGGAACTGCGGATCATTTTTCAATCAATCGTGGATGCATATGCAGAGATCTATGAAAATTTGTGCATTAAAGGCGCGGTGTCGCGAAATTGCAGTTCATTTTGTGTAGTTTTACCAATTACCCTTCCCTAGTAGCTATGCAACTTACTGGCTAACGTGAATCTGCAGTCCTTTGCGAATATTTTGTTTGATTAATTGTCCATTAACTCCCCCAAAGGCTGATTCACAAATCCGCTCTTCGTTTAACGTTCTGTAGTCGAAAATGACAGGGAAATTCTAGGATATGACACGTTCGTTTTTTTTTTTTGTAAACGGCACGATGCTGTGGTATTCGTTGCTTTACACTTTCATGTTCTGAGGTCCCCCGCAAGCGAAGTGACCGTTTGCGCCCCAGGAAATATTTATTGAGGAAGCCATTGTGCTTCCCGGAAAGCAAACATTTTTCTGGTTTCTTTTTTTTTTTTTCGAAACACTTTGCTTCCTCAGCAAATGTTTCGTCGTTTGCGCTTCTGGGAAACATAAGCTTCCGAAATTACCGGTAAGTTTCCTTGTTCGCGGGGGGCCTTTACCTAGTATTAATTCTTTACTAATTAATGGATGTTAATTCTATTTTTAGACCTTGAAAAAACACCCTTAGTCGTTCCCGTACAGTTTCGCCCCAACCAAGAAAATGACGGCAACAAGTTGTCAAATGAAGAGGAGCAAGTCCTGGAACTAGTGATGCACCGATTGGCTGATCGTGTACGCATTCGCCGTATTCAAATTTTTCCGCTCTTTGAGGATTACGACCGTGTCCACAACGGCACGGTCTCTCAGTTCCAGTTCCACCGTGTTCTGAGCGAGCTGGATCTTGGGAGCCTGGTGAGCGCGCGGGAATTTTTGGTGATAAAGAAGAAATTTCTCGTTGTCCTTGGATACAAGCACGACTTTAACTACATTGGTTTTTGCGATATGGTTAACGATTTTGCAAACTTCGAATACGGCAAGCCGTGACCTGGACTTGTAACTCTTTTGCTTGTTTGTAAAGAAATGATTGGGATTTTTCATCTCTTTTTAATTGTGAGGAAGTTCAGATACACCTTCAACCTTTATTTGAAGTTTAGTTTTCTGAGAAAGTCCTTGAAAGGTCTTACCATTTGTAAATAACGTGTATTTTATCAATTAACCTTGTTTAAATAAACAAAAGTTTGATCATAAATTTATTACGCAGATCGTCCTATCTTTTTTTTTTTTAATTATATAGGCAAACAGTAACTGGCTCCGCGAAGAGCAGGGGAATTCTGATTGGTTCTCACATTATACTTTCCTCCAAAATAACGTTACCATGGCAACGATATTAGGCATTTCTTTGAGCCTTAAAATCAACATATATTGTCTTTTTTGAAGAAACGGGATGGTGAAATCTTCTCATTCAGCTTTACCAGACAATGTTAGAAATAATCTCTAAAATATTTAAAATTCAACAAAATCTGTAAGCCAGTTTTTCGGAAAATCAGTTTTTTCTGAAATTTTTTTGAATTTGAAAGACAAACGTTTTAAATTAATCTAAGCTAACATGCATAAAATGAAAAAAATTCATTGTCTGGAAGCAGAGATATAAAAGAGTAAAGTTGCAAAATCAGGAAAAAGGAGGGGGTTACAAGATTGGCATTTACGCATGCGTCACCCGTTCATTCGAGTGCACCCGCGAGTGGAGCTAAAGGCCAACACAAACGGATTTAAGTGACCATTAAACCGTTTGAGTAGAATTTTCGTAGTTTTCGTGAACAGGAGATGTCTATTTATATTCATATATATATATAGGAATTAGAAGAAAGGTGAGCAAAATTAGCGGTATTTGCTTGTTTCTGGTGACCCATTTGAATCACGAGCTGACGCGAGTAGCTTACGAATTGCGTGTGGCTTACGCGCGGGCGCTCAGCTAAATACCCTTTCGAGCCTCCTTAACTTAATTTAATGTTGGAGTGTTTTGGCAAGTTCGACGGTGTGATGTTCGGAACAAATTCTTGTTTAGAACAGACGACTCATCATCTATCATTAAGTCAGTGAAGTCAGAATACAGAGCTTGTTCTACAGAATAGATGACTCAATACTTGTCTGAAACCAAGTCCTTCAACAAATTCCCCTTCTTCTCGAAGGCAACTACCCATGGATAATCGTTTGATGATGCGACAAGGAAATTACCACGATCGATCACGTTTGATTTGGGTCACTCGTATCCTTTAAGATTACAAAGCTCTCATAAAAATGGTCTTGCCGAAACCAGTTGGTAGCACAGCCAGAACATACTTGCCCGATAGGAGAGCTGCGACCGCAAGTTTCTGTTCTTGTTTGGGTTCAATGTGTTAGCCATTTCATCGAAATCGCAAAGAGCAATATCACGCTTCTCTTTTCCCAGGGAAAACCGAAGACATTGGCGTCATAATCTGACAAGAAGTAATTAACTCGTCAAAAAAATCTAACAGCGATCCATTGTCAACGGACCAATCCGATTTCCCGTTGCTGGTGTAACGGGAGACCCTGTACGCGTCGGTTACAGGAGATCGTGCAGTTCCTATATCTTCGCTCAATCACCACTCTCCCCTCGGCTCGCTTGCGTGACCAAAGCAGGCGGTTTCGACTAACTCAGAAGGAACTGCCAGCAGTCTAGTGACGCGAATGCTGTTCATGGCTGGCGATGTGTTGGCCACACCAAGGTTGGCGTTAAGGTGTGTCAGCTGGCCTTTTTTTGTTTCTTTCACAATCCACGAAATAACAAAGACAATGGGAAAATCACTGTTCACGTAGGCTCATCTTTTTGCTATGTGCCTTCCCTCGTAGAATCTCTCCTCATCTACATCTACATCAATCTACATCTACATATTCCAGAGTGGTAGCCTGGGAACGACAGTGTACACGCGAGTGATTATGGGATTGTTTGGGGGGGGGGGGGGGGCAGGAAAGAATATAACATGGCGGAATTTTGCGAGAAAGAACAGTAGCGAGAATGCATTATAGCTAATTTATCAAAAGGATGTAGCGAAATAAAACGGAAAGTTTGCAGTTTAAGGAAAAAGATGTACTGGAAGGGATATTGCCAAGAGAAAAACCTGGCAAATGCTCAATCAAACAACTTCAGCGGTTTTAACTGATTAGAGTGCAATGGGAAGTGCTAGTTTTGTACCCCATATGAACCATGTGAGCGTTAGCCCTACTAATGGAAATGGGCCCACACAAGGAAAGAGAAAAACTCTGACCAGGGTGGGAATTGAACCCACGACCTTCGCCGTTCGGGTTGGATCACCGCTGCTTTACCGACTGGGCTACAAGGTCAGACGGGAGCAGACCGTGGGAACTGAAGATGTTAAAGTCCCGGCAATGAACATGTACAAGAACAAGGAAGGGTTACGTTTTTACAAACGTTGGCCGTGAAGCACTATATATTTCAACAGACTTAACTGATTAGAGTGTAATGTGAAGGGCTACGTATGAACCATGTGAGCGTTAGCCCTACTAGTGGAAATGGGCCCACACAAGGACAGAGAAAAACTCTGACCAGGGTTGGAATTGAACCCACCACGACCTTCGGGTGGCTTCAGCGGTGGTTTCTTTGCCGTCAAGAAAATGCAGCTCATGCAAAGGTAATGGACACCTCATATGAAAGGTCTGATAAGCTTAAGCATAAATATTATTAAAACGAATCTGGTTTATCACAATAAGTATTTCATCTACCACATAGTGATATTTATTGAAATCTGTACAATGAGAAGACTATGTATTATTTTCTTTGAAAAATAGGACGCTTAAGAAGTTAGACAAGTAATAAATATATTATAGTAGCATGCACTTTGCCTTCCAAATCGTCCGGTTTTGAAAAGTTTCCAGTGGTCTCCCCTTTGCAAAAATCTCCAAAAACCCGCATTTTAGACATTTGAAAAAAATAGCCAAATCTCTAATTCTACGCCGCTTTCCAGACAGGTTTTTTTTTTTTTTTAATTTTATAGTCCTTGGAGATTTAATGCATATTAATGAAGTTTGCCTTTGAAATTGTCGAGTTATAACAATTTCCTGATGGTCCAACGTTTGCAAAATCTCCAAAACTCTTCACTTTTGATGCTTTCTCTTTCCAATGTCTAGTTCCAGGCAATTTTGCAAGTTTTTCTTTTTTTTTTTTTTTCAATGCATACCTTTTAGCATCGCTTTTGGTGCTTTGTGTATACTTTACTTCCCTTAAGATTGGCGCAATTGATGGCCTAAGTCTGGCGTGATTGGCCCATTTATCTACTTCTGCCTGGATTTGGAGGCACTTCTGAGGTTCTCCCAGGGGGTTTTGGGGAAGAAGAGAACATGGCTAATTTGAACTTGGGAACAGGGGAACAAAGATGAAATACCTTAGGGAACAAGCGAACATAAACCATTTTAGAGATCAAAACGCTGAGAACAAGTTTCGGAGTAATTTCGGGAAAAAGGGAACACAAGCAAATTTTTAAAGGGAACAAGGACCCCCTCGGGAGGGCCTCACTTCTTGAAAACCAGCGCGCTAACAGTCGCAATAGAATGCACCCGTAGTTTGGAGTAAATTTTAAAGTGATAGCAGAACCCTGTTTCAGCTCTTGCTCCAGGTCGACAGGAGATTTGAACTCACATGATCTACTGTACCCATGGCTCGGTGTATTCTAAACCATTTACTGTCTTTCACAAAGCCTTACCCAATTTCAAAGTATCAATGAAAAAAGTACTTGGTTTAAACAGGTTCTATCCCTTTTTTAACAAAAACTTTACTTTTTGTTACCCTTCCCCTCCCCTCTTACCTTTATAATTCATTTTTTTAAACAATTTACATCGGCTTTCAGCGCCCTATTTATATGAAGCCATTGTCTCTGGCTTTTTGCCCCAAGGTTACCAATTCCTTGTCGGCAAGACTAAACAGAAGTATAGGAGTTTTTCAGAAAATAAATAATAAATAGTATAAGATTATGTACACAGTCTTTGACGTTAACTTGAAATAAAGTATTTTCGCTACTAGGTACGAAATGGCAATTCTACATAATACCTGAATTGTATTGGAATTTAAACGAGAGGCCTACATGTGAGCTGAGCAATGCGTTTCTGTTGACTGTAAGTCTTACAATAGGGACCTTTAGATTCTACTGAGGACGAGGACGAGAACGAGTACGAATTTTGACGGGCAGTTTTTAGCGAAAACACTTAGAAAATTCATAACCCGTACGATTAATCTTACTCTTTGTTACCAGTATAGGATGCTCAGTTATCCTTATTGCTGTTACCTGGGCCTTTTTGCTGATTGAAAAATGCCAAAACTGCTACCGTGCTGGTGACTTGTTTTGACACGACGACATTTTTGCAAAACCTCTTACTAAGTAACTAAGATGACGACGGTAATACGTTTTCCCGCCAAAATGACGCTCGTTTGCGAGCGCTCACTGCTGTTCTATGAGAAAAATTCGTACTCGTAGTCGTTCTCGGAGTGTTCTCGTCCTAGAATTTAAAGCTCTGTAATAAATCTGAATGTTACAACGAAGGTGGGCCTCTTAAATTAAGACAACCCATATTGTTTCTCGAGGTATATTCACCACTTATTGTATAATTGAATTACAGGTACATGTTCCACAAGCTGCAAGATAAGCATTCTAAAAATAAAAAATGCATTGACACTAAAAACTCTATGAAAAATCTCTTGGATCCGTGGGAAAACACAAATGCGAGAAACTCCAAAAATGAAGCAGGGTAGGCATCTTTTTTATGTAAAACTCACTCTTATCAAACACGGTAATTGTGCTCCGTACAAGTTCTTTTTTTTTTTTTTTTTCTGATCATCAGCTTGGGGTATGCGTGGGTTTCTGCTCTTCAACCATTTTCATAAATGGCGACCACTCTTACATTCTTTTGTCTTTATGTTAACTAGACTTACTGCCCTCATTTTGAAACAAAAATTCTTTTGAAATTTGTTCGTCGTAGCGAGGCTAGAAAGGCTCATTAGCATTAAAACAAAAGAATATTTTATTTGGCCGCCATTGTGAAAGAGGTCTATGAGTGGTGAGACAAACTGATGCTTTTATTTAAAAAAAGCAGTTACATTTACCACAAACATTACATCAGCTCCTAATTTAAACTACGGCATTTACAAAATATTTCAGTACAACGTATTGAAAGCCGTTAATTTGTTGTTTATTGTACAGCTTTTTCCCCTTCCTTTCTCTCACATCCAGTGAAATCTGGGAACATGAAAACTCGTATATGTCACCGGCCGATGAAATGCTGACCCTGGTCTTTCGATATTGTAACGTAGTCCCTCCTGTGCCGGTCTTAGATGTGAGAAATTGGCCATGCTTTCTTGAACAACTGAAAAAGATGTTGAGAGGTGAGCAAATTTTGTGCCCGGCCATTTCGTTTCCGTTTGTGTCTTAATTAAGGTCCTAAACCAAATGATTTTCATCCCATCCCTTAATTGATTTAGTGAATTATTTTTGGTGTGACTATACAAATAATTTTACGCTGGGCATCATACGCCCTTGTATGACGTCAAAACAATGGTCCCTACTCACCTGATTTCGGCCAATGATCAGACTGATAGTGACACCACGTGACAACCACGTCACTCAGATGCTGTAAGGTAACCTTTTTTAGATCTTCAGGGAAGTCAAGGCCTAATGGAGAAGAAGTGTAAATTAGTGACATAAGCAACGCAGTCGTATTATTTGAAAATACGACTTCGTTACCATTATCTCGATTCCTTTTGCCTGCTATTAGGGGATTTTCTCCATGGAGTGCGATGAAACGCCAGTTATGCTGTTCAATCCTTCCTTCTTTCTTTTCAATGAGCAATTGAAATACTTTGCCAATCACAGCAGAGGCAGATATTCAAATGAAAGTGCAGCTGGCGAGTGGAGCGGGAAAAGTCGCGCTCGTTTCACACTGGCAAGCCACACACTCTTTGCTGGGTTTGGCGGGAGATAAAAGCCAGTCACAAAGCGTATAGTACAAATGTCGGCACGTCAAGAGCAGCCGAGATGTTACTTTCGACACGCTTGACCTCACCTGCTTGTCTCTTCTGCCACTGATCTGCCTTTTCTCGGTTGCCAACAAGTTCAGCGGCCACAGAAAACACTTTTGGAGCGACAATGCTGCTTCCCCAGAAGTTCCAAAACTCGCGAATCACCGAACCGAAGAGGCCGCCTGTTGGGAAATAAAGCAATTAGCCCAACGCTCCGAAAGGATTTCATAAGGAAGATAGGCCCAAAGAGGGTTTGCCTGTCAGCATAAGACTATTGCCTTTATCCAGGCCAAAAACGTTGCTATGAACAAAAGAAACCCAGCTTTAGTTTTTGCCACAACGAACGGGAACTCGACGATCAAACGTATTTTGATCGCTCTGCGAGACGTGATTTAATCCATTTGCTAGAGGGTAATGCTGATAGAAAAGTCGCAAGGACGTGTCACGCGTCACGCAACTTCTCTCCCTTACGATTTGGAAATGACCTGCGAGATGTGATACCTCGACTGACACGGTGATAACCTGTTGCATTGTGGAGGGTGATGTCGAGATCAGTTTGGTCGCTCTTTTGGTCAAGCATCATAACTCACTTATTTCAGCTCCTTTTGCCCTTTAGCTTAAAATGATAGATATCTGGAAAACTAATATTGTTTTTTCCATTCTTCAGAGATAAGGAGTGGAAATTTACAAGAGCTCAAATCGGACTGACTCTCGCATTAGTCGCGCAAGTGTTGGACGGGCTCACTACTTGTGTAAACACCGGAAATGTAAACTCTGGAAGTATCGTTTTAACCATTCAACTCACCTGATAGCATACAATCTGTACTGACGTATTCCTGCGCGGTACACTTGCTTCCCATGAGCCTCTCCGACATGTCACGGAACTTCATCGTGAGCAAGGGATCCTGGAGCCTGGAGACAATTTCGCGTTTGCAGAGTTCAAAATGTGTTTCGTAGCTCTGTAGACTGCTGGTTATCTTTTCTCGTAGCATTTTGTACAGCGAACTCACGCTCTTGTACTGAAACACTCTCAAAAGTGTTTGGACTTGCGAATTGATTATCATGTTTACAATTGCCTCCGTTATCGTTTGGGACTGGTCAGCGGAGAAGTCGTGAATGACCATTTGCCACTGTCGGAAAAAAAGACAAAGAATTCGTTTCGACGTTGTCAATCTTTTTTCTTTTCTCGAATGACACATTCCATAACCTCGTCTCTAGAGTCGTCTCGGCTTTCAACATGGCGTTTCAAAGAGCCGTCATGTTGAAAGACGAGAAGACCCTGGAGATGAGGTTGTAGAGCCCCTGTATTCTATTCTCGCTCTAATAAGGCATCTGCCTTGGTTTACTCCCCGGCTACTCATTAATAGTCAGCTATTTTTCTTCCTGCTAGTTGACATTTTCAACTATGTTACTGCTATGTTACTGATGTTGTGTTGTTGCCCCGACGGGGTGTGTCAATAGAGGTTAAGCATGAAGTTTACGGCCTATGGCAAACGGGAAACTACAGGCTCCTGCTTATCATAAAAGCGTGGAAATTCTCTCATTTTAACTCGTCTCGTTCCTTTGAGAAATTGCTTTATGATATCTGGAGCTAACAGGAAAGAAATGAGCTAATATTAAGCTGGGTTGTTACATTTTTGGCAAAACCCTAATTTCACTCCGACGTTTGCTGTTTGGCGTAAACCCCATGCTTAACCTCTCTAATATGTTTCGTGGCTATGCATATAGTCATTTCAAACTGACCAATCAAGGTCGTTTCTCAATGACTAGCTGTATAATTTTTGACAAACATTAAACTGAACAATTTAAACAGTTGGTAGAGAGTACTATGACTGAGAAATAATTCATTTTCTGCAATGTTTTGATAAGATCATTTCGATAATTTCATCGACCAAAATGAAAAAAATGTTGTTTGAGAAAAGATAATTTTATTTCAGTGACGGTTAAAAAGACGCTAATTCCACAGCTTGAAAAATTAAATTGACATTACTAGCATTATCTTGTATTTTTTTCAATGGTAAAACGTAGAAATTGTGTAGGACTAAACAATTTGGAGTACCTTGGGTGAAAGGAAATCCTCCCCGGGCGTTGAACACAAACGAGCCAACGTTTTCATGTGATTTATTTGTCCTTCCTTCGTCCCTCGTTTGTAAAGCGTTGCCATAACGACAGGCCATCCCATGACGTTTCTAGATATCATACGGGTCTCTAGCAAATTAAATCCGGGAACGACGTCTTGAAATGTTTGGCAAAGTAAGTATAGCTTCCCGTATGTGCCGATGTTGCTTTGCTCCTGTGATATACTTCGGTGGAACAGAGTCTCTGATTCGGGAAGCGTTAAACAGACATATTGATCTTCCTCATCGATTGAGTAACCCTTAAGTAGGCCTACTGATAGCTGTGATAGGAAGCGGTTTGGCTCTGCTTCCCTTACCGATGAATTATCCTGTTCGGAGCGTTGGCGTTTCCTAGACTTGCATTTCTTTGTCTCTGATGGTGTAGAACTCTAATGAGGAATTTAAAAAACGACAGATAAATTATTAGATACCTTGAAAGAGTTTGGTCTTCTGGGTGAGTTAAAATCGAGGCTGAAGTCATTTTAAAGTCATGCGATAATGGGTTGACAATCGATCTGGTCTGCAAACTGATTGGTCAGCAGAAACTTGATGACATTGGTTGTTATTCATTGGTTTGTTTTGCACAGACCTCTTGTAAATGCACGTGATTTTCTCATGGTTCGCCATGTGATCAACTCGTGATCGCATTAGTAAATTCCTTCCTCCTGTTGGCGCATTACTGATCAATATCGCGGTCTTTTACCTCTCGTTTCTCGTCCGTATTATCCTCTCCCTCTTTCTCCTGCTTAATGCTATTTTGTTTACTGGATGAGCTCCTATCAGGCGTTGCCCTTCTTGCTTGCGGTCTGAAATGATCATGGGTTCCTTTTGACTCGAAATAAATACCGTCTTCTTGATGTACCCAGAAATGTGTAACAGGGTAGCCGTTATTTCCTAGGAGAAAAAATTAATCCGTTAAAATCTATGTCAAGTAGTCCGGGAAGAATCTCTCTGTCCAATAGGCCATTTCCGAGTTCGTGTCTGCCTCTTCTTCAAAGCGAGTCGAAGTGCGAAGTTTTTCTTATGAAAATTAGTTTTCATTTATATGTAAAGTAGAACTAATTACCATCATAAAAACTTCGCACTTAGACTCGCTTTGAAAAGGAGACAGACATGAACTCGGAAATGGCCTATTTGCTCGACAACCATATTTCTTTCTGACCTGTGCATTTCCTATGAGCAAGTGTCCCTGAGCAGCTGGCATTGGGGCAGTTTTGCCCAATTTGTCTTTCACGAACTGCAAAAAAATGAATTGTTTACCGGGGTTAACATCCACGATCTCCTTGAATACATTTGTGACAATTGCCACCTGAGTCTAGTTTAACGACTTATCTCCCACCAGTCTTCCATAGCTCAAGTGGTATGACATACAAGCTAGATACTAATCGGAATACTATGAGTTTGACTCCTGCAAGTTTCTGAGTATTATAGAATCACCGGAGCCCATAACCAGAAGCCTACAACTGCAATACTAGGTTTTCACAGTTCAATCTATTTTTAGACGAGTTCTTAAATACGGTTTGGCTTGCGGGAGTGACCATTCTCAATCCCATGGGTAATAATTTCTCATGCAAGACTTGTGATTCGCTGGAAAGGTCTGGTTTCCCGGGAAAATCTAAAAATAACTCGGTCTGTAAGAATGCAATGAAGTTGTATCCTCCTTGTCATGGGCCCATTGCGTATTATTGTTAATTGATACATACAGTTCGTTAATTCATAAGTTTATATGTGTTGTTTTGTTTTTGTTTTGAGTCTGAAGTATAGAATCAAAAATAAGACAAGGGGTCGGTCAGTTATAAGGTCCCCCAACGGTTGTTATATGGAGACTTTTTAACGTGGGCCTGATCATTACACCAGGTCGGGTACAGTTGCCTCTGGGCTCTTTTTCTTTAACATTAAATTTCAGAACAGTGGAAGGCAAAAATATTTTAGAATCACTTACCCTTATCAGAAATAGCTGGCCTCACAACAATCTTGAGTCCATTGGGTAGGGTGCAGTCTTTACTGCAGAGCAACACGCCAACGCATGTCTTTTTTAGCACAAATTTGTTGTGGTTGTTTGTGTATTTCATGGCCCATCCTGAGATGTGAGCCTGAGCTTCTCTGCTGTAGGGCGAGTAGCGCAGTTTTGTTGATCCATCAATCCATTCCTCAAATTCGTCATATTCTTTCATGGTCTTCAAAAGCAAAAAGAAGAAGGAAGAAGCGACACATTTTACAAAACAAGATATTTGCTTTTAAAGTACTTGTTTCACCAGTCGTAACATTTTTGGCGGTAGAGTGTCCGAGTAGCTTATTTCGCTAGACTTCCAATACAGAGGTCAGCGCTCATCGCTAGTTCTAGTTGTTCTGGCCAATCACTGTGAACAGCCGAATGGTTTGTATTCCTACAGTTGGATTCTTAACAACCTGTCATCATAACTTGTATTATTAGGTTTATCGGCCCCAAAAGCCTCTGAGGGAAGCGCTCAATGAAGAGTATTATCATAATCATTATGATTATTATTCTTAATGAAATCAAACAATCACATCGCGCAAGACAAGGGTGACTTATGCAAAGCGCGGGAAACGCTATTCGGGGGAAAACGAATCCGAGCAACTCTACCTTTGATTGGTTGAGAATGAGGGTCTCATACTTGTTGACCAATCAGCCAATCAGGAAAAAGCGGAAAGGCATACCCGAGAAATTACGGAGTTATTTCCCAAGATCACATAAAAACTCATTCTATTTCTCATGTGAAATGCACGCTTAAAACCCAAAGAGCTAACAAGCTCACGTGAATTTCATGTAAACAGTGTTTAAAAAAAGGGAAATGTGACTTGATTACTGACTTACTTGCAAAATTCCACTTTCAGTTTCCGGGACTAGAAAAGATCTTTGTGGATCGTGTATGGCTCGATCAGGCTCCAGAAAGAAGTGATGTGTGAACCCTGCAGGAAGTGCATAATGAACTGGAGTATCTGGGTACCACACGGGAGACCTGGAAACACAGAACAAACTCGCCTTACACCACTGTGGAACAGAATCATTTCTTGGACTTGATCCCACGTGGTTTGAATTTGTTGATTTCTCTACTATGCTCCGAGAGGCTTCTCCTCTCACTGTATTCAGGTTTAATTACCCTACTCACCAAAAACCGACCGAAAAAATATTTGATCTGATGGGACTTACGTTGATTTGAAGACTCTCCAAAATATAGACGGCTCGTGCACTTGCGTGTTCAGTTTGTAACATTTGGGATTATGATGGGGTCTAGAAACTTAATAATGATACTGACACTTATATTCATTCATTAATCATACATGCATCAATGAATGGGAAATGCAGAAGCTACAATAGCCCTGTCGCAGTTGTCTTCAAGTTGGAATTTGTCAAGGGTAAAGAAATACTCACTTACTCTCAAAGCTAATCGTGCGTTCGTTTTATGCAAATAAATAAATAAATTCATGAATAAATTAGAAATACTCGTGTACTAGTATAATAGGCTAGCACGTAATTATCAGCGATGAGTTACAGAAGATTCGTTTATCTTGTTAATGCAAGGACTAAACCCTGATGTATTTTAGTTAAAGCTCTGAACAACAGGAGAAAAATAAATTATGAAACTGATCACCCTGATGAATATTTGCGGAAATAAAATACTTACGATAACTTGAGCTTTTTTTGTGGAACGTGGCATAGATTGCCATGGACTCCTCCCATTTGAGCCGGAAAACTAAAGAAGCACAATTTTTAAAATTAATGCTGTAACAGTTTCTTTCCTTGATACAAGTCTCATTGCATTGCAAAAGCCGTTAATATTTTTGCATGCATTGACGTCGACGCAAATTTATGCCGTCAACGCCATCAATGTATGTTAGTTACGAGCCAGCGAAACGCGTCACGTGTACGGATAAAAACGCGCTCGTATTTAATGGACGAAAGGCGAAATAAAATGAACAGTTTTACGCCATATTATTCCTCCCTTTCCCGGTCATGTTTACGCACAACGCTCCACACAAGATGTTTGAAATAATTATTCATTAGAGGACACACCCACGCGTGCACAGAAAAATAACAACAAGTATTTTTCGTTAATTTTCCTTGAAGCGACATGCTGGTTGATATCTTTAACACTTACGCTTCAAGAGCGGTAAAAAAGAGGAACGAAATTGTCGACGCTCTCAGCTTAGACGGTTTTCACGTGATGCTAACAGCCTCCATAGTGAGAGAGATTGAAAATCGCGATATCCCAAGGGGGTGCATTTCCTGTTGTCTTATCTTACTGAACTTCTTTCGTGCCGTAATAAATGCTTATACACCCCCCTAAGAGCTCGCTGACGTTTAATTTTAACTCGATCTCCCACTGCTATCTTTACCCACTTTTTATCAAACAGTTTTAATTAGTGGAGTTGAATCTCAGTATTACTTCGTGATTTCTCCTTTTTTTTCTTGAAAGTTCACCGCTGCTATCAAACCGTCTCGCGCGCACACTGTCCGCTGTCAGCTTTAGAGCTTAAAGCTATAGAGTTTTAACCGAAGCTAAAGGTTTGATGAATTCTGATAAGATAAAATGTAGTTTCATATTCTTACAATCGATCACTTCGGTTTTCACGGGCCCCTAAAAGACTTAAAGCTTTGTCTATACTCCTCTAATGGAAGTTCAAAGCGAGTTAGCATTTTCACAATGCTAAGTTACTATTCTGCATGAGTACATATATTCTCTTGGGTGTAAAAGATTCATGGCAATAAATAATCTAATGAGTTGTTGGTCTACCTACCCTTCGGTAATAACGATTGAAGCCAGCGCACGGTTAAACTTTGCTAAGATTTCTCCGTTTTCTTTTCGTGCTTTATCTGTTAAAAGAAAGCAAGGAAAACAGACATCAAAAACACAAATTTATGACCTGGTACGATATTAAACAGTAAAGAATTTTAAAAATCAACATGGAAAGTGAGCTTGAGATGCTGCAATTAAAGTCAAGTTTCCTAGGGCTGAAAAGCTTTGTAAAGAGTTTGTGATTAAGTACTTTTGACCTTTGGGAAGGCAGCTTGCTTGTCTTTGGACAAGAACACAAAAATGAGAGTAAATTGACTGTGCTAACAGTGTATTCTTCTAGCGGCGTTTTTTTCTCCTAAGAAACAATTTGCGAGCAATTGGTTCTTCTAATGATGACAGTAGAAATTCAGTTGAAATAATTCTCCAAAAGCTTCTCTCAGAATAAAAAGATACAATATGCGAGCCAGAACGAACAAATTTAGGGAAAATCCTCAGATGGACATTTTGAACTTCCTTTTAATGCAGGAGATAATTTATCGACTTGAAGATTTTAGGAATAAAATTGCTAGCTGAAAGTTACCTTCCACGAACTTTCCAGCGAAGTATTAGCTTTTCGAAAATATTAACTGACTTCTTCGAGTGTCAAAAATTGCAAAAACATAACCATTGCGAATTTTCCGTGGTTGCAAATCTTGTGGGTGGTATTTTAGTAACTTAATTGTTTTCGACAAACCATGAAAACTCTAAGAAATCGTCAGATGGAAATTTCGAATTTGTGGGCAACATTCCATCCGAAAGTTGCGTGTATGTAAAAAGTGGAAAAACATACTTCGTTTTCTTCTCTTTAACTTACTACGTTCTCAAAAAAAAAAACCGCTTTCATTTGTTTACTATTTAACTTAGTATTTGTTAAGAAAGCACTTACCGATTCCAAGTTTGTTCTCGCTTGCGTCTTTTGCTAGTGGCTCCAAACTCATAACGTTCAACAGAGTCCTTAATTTTGCCTTTTTTCCTCAACAGAGCCTTTCAAAGGAAACACAAAAGCGACAAATTGAAACGGGGAAGTTTAACAAAGGGCATTTGAGCGTTTTTAAGGTGATAAAAAGTTGTTATTCTAGTTCTGACGTGTGAGCTTTTAATGCGAGGTCGTTAAAGTTATCAACAGTTTCTTCTGTTATGAAAAGACATTTGTTTTCCAGCCGTTTTGCCCTCACTAACCATGCACTATGTAAAAAAAAAACGGTACTTCGGTTTTTTTATTGTAGTCAGTAAAACATATTGAAATATTCCTTAATTTTTGGCGAAATAATACTGACAAATATTCGAAGACGATTACTACCCGAGTTAACTAATAAAAATTGTTAAATGTACGTAGTTTCTCAGAATAAGTCGAGCGTTTATACCATTTTTATGAGAAAACACAGAATAGCTGAGAGGGACCAGCCTCCATCAGCTACCATGCATTAACGAAAGTGTTTAGTTCATAACACAAAATGACCAGTGAAAAAACTGACAAGAAAAGAAATCACTTCATTAATATGGCATCACATAGAAATAAAGGAGTATTAACGAGAAAGGCTGACCCGCCGCATAGAGAAACAAATTAAATCTCTCCATCTCAGCTGCTCAATCGCTGATTTTCATATCTACGCTGGGAGATTCCAATTTTTATAAATCACATCGAGTCACTTGTTTACCTATGGATCTTTTCAGAACGTTATCTGTCTCCTTTTTAACTTCGTTCCGGTGTGTGATAGACCTTATATTATCTTTTTCTTATGCATGGCCAGTTTTAATTTGTCTTTTTTCCCGCGCGTTTGTGCCCGATTTTGAAAACTGAGCCTATCGCTGTGATCATCTACAATAATTTGATATTTCGGTGTACGTCTCAACCGTGAATTTTACAAAATAGTGTTTAAAAAAAACTTTGGAACTTTCTTTGACAAAACGGATCGACTGAAAAAGATTATAATTCGTAACTATATTACCTGTGAAACTTTTGTGGCCAGTTCTAACTAAAATAATCAGCATTAATGTTGAGCAAACTTCTCGCAAATTTCTCTTATAAATAGTCGTCATCGTGAAAACAGACGTTTTTCAGTTGAAACTCGAACATTGTGTCTACTGAGGTCATACGTTGTGCCATCAGTATCAAGCAAAATAACTAGAAAATATCAAGCTTGAAGAGCTTAAGTTCCAGAAGCAATTTAAAAAGAGCAAAATATTGCTTACGAACAAAGCAGAGATATTTTATTCTTAACACGCTTCTTCCGACACTCGCTCAACATCCCGACTGTCTCGACTAAAAACAATAACTGGCCCTTAAAAAACACTAAAGATTCTTGGGTAGAATTATTTTTAAGGAAAGAGAACTTTTCTCTGGATCTCAGATGATTTCAAGAGGCAACAAACTCATTTTAGCAGCGGGAAATTAGGAAAACAAACGGAAAATGGAGCCGCCAAATGCTAGAACCACTCAAGTAAGATAACAAAAAAAGTCTATCTTCTTGTCTCCTATAAATCAGGTTATATCATGTTATTTCCCAGAAGGGTTAAAAATAAAGTTTCTTTTCGGAAGGTAGAAAAACTAACCGGCAATTTAAGCTTCTCTTTTTTATGTTAGTTTTTTTTTTCTTGGCATTGTTTATGACGGCTACCCGCTCTTGTAAAAGTCGTTTCATTTGAGATGCTCTCTCTGCCATCAAAAAATCAAACTTCGCAAAGTCTCGCAGTTAATTACTTAC
This sequence comes from Montipora capitata, assembly GCA_949126865.1. Classification (NCBI taxonomy): domain Eukaryota; kingdom Metazoa; phylum Cnidaria; class Anthozoa; order Scleractinia; family Acroporidae; genus Montipora; species Montipora capitata. Next base: position 13,022,863 of record OX421453.1, read on the forward strand.
TTTGAGGTAGTCAACAGATTAGCAAATTAGACGTTTTGTGATCCAGTGCCTAGGAAAAACTCCAGTCCATAGGAGAAAGAAAACTTACCTTTAATGCTTTGGGAAAGATTCGTCAATTGTGAGATATCCTCCGCGCGCAGAGATCAAGTGTACCTGCCGAAGCGTGCGTTTTGCTTGGAAGCTGAGAAATAGCGAGTTTTTAAAAGGGCGCAATTATCAATTCTGCGCAATAAGTGAAGTTTTCACAATGCTGGGAAATTTGCCACAGTTACCATATGTGCCCGCCATTCACCTGTTCCCCGTCTAAACATTGAACAATCGGGGGCTTGCTAGGGGTCACGTGACGTGACCCAAACTATCGAAATATGACAAATCTAATATTTACCGAGATGTTGGTCTTGATAAATAATGATACAAGCTACATATTGGCCTTGAATAAGCTCATCTCGGCTTTGTAGGTGTTTGTACACGGTAAAACGTCCCGCTTTTCGAGAATACGGGATGTCTTTTTCCCTTTTGAAAATTTTTCTTCGACATAAAAAAAATGCCTTGAGAAACGAGGGTGCCGGGCCGCGAACCGAAGCGGCAGGGAAAAGCTAACTTGCTTGAAATCGTTAACAAAGTTGCAATGGACAAATGCGAAATCAATTATTAGCTGAGAACGGAGCAGATGTAAGATTTCACTAATACAAAGGCTGTAATGGTCTGTAATGGCCATTTAATCACACTGTATTTGACGAAAACAGTTTATTAATTCAAACACCGATAGAAAGGAGGCAATGAGCAAAAGGCCTTTTACGAAGGTGATTTTAACTGGTTGTTTCTCGTCTAAAATAACCACAACAGCACAATAAAAACTCTTCGAAAAATACACGCTAATATGAGAGAATAAAAAGCGAGCGACAAAAGCGGACGGTCCAAAAATTTGCGCGCTTTCATATGATGAAAAGTTCGTTTTGTATGCAAAGATTTCGAAGTGCTAATACAGTTTCTCGGGATTCATTGTACGTTCCTTTAAAGCAGGTCTCGTCGGAGGCAAAATGAAATCTCTTAGAGATAATAAAACCGCCTTAAAAGGGTATTTTGCTATTGTTTCACAACACGGCCTAAATTTGAAATCTGTATCCTTTTTAATGATTCATAATTTGCTAGGAAGGAAATCAAATCTTAAAGAATCTCGGTTTAGTTTTCGCTAGCAAAGGCTTTGTAAAATTGATAGCATCACGTTCGGTCGTATACTTGTTATCGTTATATGCCGGGGAAAAATGTTTTGTCGCTAGGATATAAACAAGTTTTACAGCGGAAAATGTTTCTCCCGGGCACTAGAAATTTTAAAATTTTATTCCTAATACAGATACAATAGCGGATAAAGAGATCCTATTGTGAAAGCCAGCTCGACAGTTTCCGTTACGGGTTATGAATAGAATGAACGATGATAACGTCATGCAAGACGATCCAATCTTTCAAGTAATTTGGGTCGTGGTTCATCTGTATTTTGGATTACAGAGGAAAAATACTCTCGCAAATAATCCGCAACGTCTTCTTTCGCAGCTTCAAACCAAGTTTGAGTATTAATATTCTTTTCATATTTACGATGTTTGTTTACTCTCGAAGCTAAATTTCTGCTATAGTTTGCATTTAAGAGTGCTTTTGAAGCTCTAGAAATAGCACGCGGGCCCAACTACTGTTGGCATATAATTTTTTTTTAATCTGCACGTTTCTTGCCTGATCTGAATAACATTCGCAAAGAATGCCAAATAATTAAAATATTTATGTATATTTCAATCGGACTGAAATGAAAGGGTTCGTAAGTTGATTTATGCGTAACAAAGATTTAAAATCACAACATTTCGCTCTACCATGTCTGGCAGATTAGGTCGTGGGCAAACGTTCTTTATTTTTTGAAAAGACAAAAAATGTAGGCCAGATGAAAGCCCTTTTTAAATTAAAACCATGTTAGAAGTTATTCACATCTTGAGATGTGTAAGATTTGGAAAGCAAAGAGTAACAGAATTAAAAAAAAAATGACGTTTGTAGCTCGAACTGACGAAACAGACGTCGGTGTAAACCTGATGTGTGGAAATGTTTATCAAATCTGTGTCGTTCTTAACTAGTTTTATAAAATGAAGGATTAAACTCAATTTTCAACTGTTATGTTTTGGCTAAAGGACTAAATTATTTCTGATACCCCGTTTCATCCATGCGAATAACGGGCCAACCCGAAACTAATGGCTAAGTTTTGATTTGAAATAAACATCTTGTTTAGTACATTTGGACAAGAACTGCATGCAGCTAAGCTTGTAAGGATCTTGCTCGGTTAATTTACATATTGTTAATAAAAAACACAGAAAATAAGCAATTTAACTTGCAACTTTTTAATCCATCTAAAGACTTTTACCGATGTCGTTTAAAAGAGGACAATAACTAAAATATTAAAACTTCACGCCGAGATAGTCGGTAGTGTTTCTAGCTAAGCCGACGAAGACAAGTGGTTTGTTTTTAGTGGACAGTCTTAATGTTTAAATCATTTTAAAAGAAAACTTCATGTTGTAATAAGTGCGACATTGTCTTAGTCCATCAATTAGCACTTTTTTTACTTTCCTTTTGTAAAATGCAGGCAAGGAACATTAAAGATCGAAAGGCTTTTACAAAGGAAGTAATTTCTAGTTTATCGAGGGTCACTTAAATTTCTCCCAAACCTTCCACATAACCTTATATGAGTTTCCTCTTTTTTTTTTTGGATGATTTCAAAGCCAAATGTATGCTGCCGATAACGATAAAAAGCTGGTAGAATAAAGATGGATCTGAATTTAAATAACAAAATTTTTTGTTAGTAGCAATTGTGGACTCGAAAGGAAGGTTTTTCCTAGCTACAGAGTAATTAACTTTCAGTTTTAAGGGGTCTATAAGATATAAATTCTGCGATGAGTTATCTTTTCCACAAAATGCACTTTATAATACCATGCCGAAAATGATTGAGTTAATCTTCGACTTATGCACTGGGCGTTTAAAACGACTTTTTCCGTTTCAGTGTAAACGTATTTCTGTTCACGAAGATAATCCCAAAAGTTAAAGCAAAAACAAAAAACACACACAAAATTGGAACCTTTCGCTCCGCGCGGTGAGAGGTCGTTGTCTCAGTCATTCTAATAATCAATTTGGTTTTCCAATTACCATTTATAAACTTGAAATTGCTACAGTTACAAGAGTTCAAAGTTAACATGTTAACTCATTTTAACCTTGGAAGGAAAAAAATTGTTTATAAAATCATTTCAAGTACTGAAAACACGAATAAAAAACGTTTATAGTTGAAAGTTGGCAAGTTGCTAAGAATAACTTCTTTTTTTTTCAACTTACAGCCAACTTTAATCGCGTAATGCAAACATTTTTACAGTTCCAAGAAGCTAGAGGCTTACACTAACTGTTAACTGAAGAATTGTCTAAAAAAGTTATGAACTAAAAATTTTAAGACCATCAAACTAGCCATTGAGGATTGTTGATCATTTAAAAAGTATATACTTTGCAGCACTTCCTCAAGTTATCGATTTGTCGATTGACAACTGCTTTGCACGTAGAGAGATAGCCTGCAAATACAACCGAGTAGAGGGGACATATTCGTAATGTACGTTTTGATACCAAGAACAAGTTTTGCCATTACATTAATTCAAGGACTCAATATTGACTAGGCTAAACTTCATTTAGCGTGAACTCTATCTAAGCTTTCATTTCGCACACTGTAGCCGGTCAATACGTTAGATTGAAGTCTTGGATCTACAGCTTCCACTACTGCTGTTAATTTGCCGCAAAGCACCTTGGAGAAAAGATGTCAAATCCTGCATAAGAGTTTTGTCGCTATAGCGGCAGCTCCCTCGCAACTCAACAACAAAAAATTACTATAAAGAAGGACACTGTTAAATTCAAAAATCTTCTCGAGGAGATTTCCTTTATACTACACAAAAGAAACTGCATTTCTAGTCGGCATTTTTGTCTCTTCTTCCTGTATCCACGATTTTTTTTTTGTTTATGAGGTTTTTAGAAACCGAATTTTCAATTAACTTCATTGCAATGGAAATGAAGGTTTCCCAACAGAGGCGAGATTCGCACGCTAAAGAATTGCCCTAGTTGTAATATTAATCAACAATTTAAATCTCGTTTACTTTACGACGCAGGTGCGTATACACAAACGCCTGGAAAAACGGTAAGAAGTAATTTTCTTTCTAATTGGAAAACGACAAGCATTTAAAACTGAGTTCTCCTGAATCGTTTCAGAGTTGAAGATTTTAAAAGATTATTTCTTTTTAACCGTTGTTTATTTTTGTGGTCGAGGGAAACTGTTGGAAACCCACTTGTTGAGGCTGTTCAAATTATCAATCTTTTTCTGGAAAACTCTTTCTATGCCTTTCATTGACACACCAGAGAACTAAATCTTATTTCGCTATAGTATTTTTTTGGTATATTTGAATTACAAATATGCTATGGTGTTTGATAATATAAAAATATATCTGACGCCCGAAGCCAAGATTTTAGAACCAAAATTTTGAAAGAGCTCATGACAATACAGAAACCAAAACATAACCTTTGAGACAAAATGTAGCACGCGTTTTGGTCTTTGCGAGCCAATCATAACATCTTTTGTTTGTTTTCCCATGAAAGGAAATAAATGACACAGATCCCTCGACTGTCGACTGTTAATTCGTTGATTGCTTAAAAAATATCCTATCAGATAAAATACCTAATGTGTCTGTCTTTGCAACCAAACTTAATTATTCATTATTGGAAAAAATTTGGGCAAAATTTGCGGACTACGTAATTCTTAGTGACCTAAGGGAGATGCGAACAATTTGTACGGTTCTTTTCTGCAAACAACCAGTTTCAGTAACACTGTTCAAACCATCCTGTCGAGACTGTATAATGTGTACAATTCGTTTATCATCCGTCTACTTTGTTGACTGGGAAACGACTGGAAAAGATTTTGTAAAGGGAGTAAGGTTTACAACGACACAAAGAGACACAAAAGTTCATATATTTTACAACAAGAGCACGCCACAGGCCGAGTTACCGAGTGATTGCGAATGGATCGTGAAGCACCCGACCTTGACGTGCTCGGCCGAAGCATCGTGGACGGCACTTCTCACGTACGTTTTGCATTTTTACACGCATATTTCCTGCAACTGTTCAAACAGCCACTGTAAAATTTG
>OX421453.1:13033060-13078060 GCA_949126865.1 Montipora capitata
CTACTGAATCTGTCCTTTTCAATACAAATTCCATGCAACACTTTGGTTAACTCCAAGGCCGAAAGTAAATAATAAAGAATCCAAAATTTCCGTGAATTTGAGACTGAAACCATAACACAGTGGGTATCCTAGCGGTTTTTTGGACACAGTGGAAACATGCCGGATTTGATCGGAGAACAGGAGAGAAAAGACAAGTTTTCTTAAGGGGCAAGGGAACATTTTTGGGGATCAAAAAACATAGAACAGGTTTTAAAATTCATATCAGGAAAAAAGAACACAAGCAAATTTTGAAAGGCACATAATTAAAAATTGTTTTTATTTTAGTTTTAAGGGATGAACTTGTATATTTCATGCTTAAAATCGCCGTTTTTGTTTTTTTTCTTCTAAAACTGAGATGGCCAAGGAAAGTCTTTTATTTTGAGTACTGAGGAGAACACTTTCAAGGCTTTAGATGTAAGTGTAACCAATTTGGAATACAAAACTAACAGTCTAAATTGGACTGTTAGCAGTCGTGAGACAAATTTACATTTGATTTGAAGACTTTATTTTTCTTATAATTGACTTAAAAGTCCTTGTGAAGAAAAACTAACAAGTTTACTTAAGCTTGGCGCGCGCTTAATTTATTTATTTCCTGAACGTGAAAATTGAAAATCTATTTCGGACGTCAGCTGGAGATGTTCTCAAGCCGTTGAGCAGAATTTTTACCCAAAGATAATTAAAGTTAACAAACGACTAGCTCTTCTCGTTGTACTTGAAGTTACCGTTGTCAATATTTATGCATTTTAAAGTATGTGGTGTTTTTTTTTTTTTGTGTTTTTTTTTTTTTCAAAAAATGTACCCACCACAACGGGGAACTTGAAACTTTCTCTTTTCAACTGAAGTTACTCACGTTTCTTAAGAGGATCAGTAATTTCCTCTTGCATTACTTAAGTGTGTATTTTCAGATTGCAAAGGTGAGTAAATAGAGACTCAATAGCCTTTCAAGCGATCACTGCCGTGACACCTGCGTTGAAAATGTTTAGCGCTACAGAAACGAGAATCAGTTAACTCTGGGACCCTGCATGACCTTGCAACTGTTGTAACATGCTATTTTCTATTTGTTCAAGTCTCGCCCACGCAAGGAAAAGTCGCTTGTAAAACATGGGAGCTTATTTGGGGCTTGAAGTTATCTTTGTCTTGTTAGGGAGCTTACGAAACGACGACGCCGACGGCAACGACGACGCTACAAAACAATAGGTTTAGTGAGCAAAAACAATGGCTCTGCACGCTCTGCACGTGCGTTTTACATTTTGGTACATTTCTTTGCCGTCATCTCCTAAATGACGACGTGAAATGATCAAATTCAAGGTTCTGTGGAGGACGTTAGCACATGACGATGAATTTTCAGTTCTCTCTCTACGCTTCCAACCCACTCATACCAGTTTAATTCCTCACCAGTTACTACACATTTTTAACGCGAAACGACATGAAATAGTTTCGCAGTGATATAAATAACGCGAACTCGTATTTTTAAATGAAGTCCTCGTAGCCGTCGTCGTCCTCGTTTCGTAAGCTCCCTAAAATTAGCGTGAGGCGACTCCCCCACCCCCAACCCTCCTCACCCCCTTTCCAAAAGTCAATGCCTGTGCTAAATCCAGAGGTTGTCCCCTGAATGAAAATCGGGGCATTTGTTGTTATTCTTTGCAAATGCACATGTGCAAAATCCGTGTGCTTCAGTGCACGCCAAGTAGTTTCCCCACTATATGAAAGGCACAAAGACCAAAATTCTAAATGATAAATAGGTCGTCAGTACTCATTCTTTCGGTTAGAAGGACACTTGTCAGTTATCTGCGAGTAAGAAAGACAGTTTTGTCTTCCTTAGTGTCTGTCGGCGACACGTACACGGAAGAAGCACAGGATCGAAAATAAGCGACCAGTGCACTGGTGGACCTGTTTGGCACTACACTCTTGCACAGTGTCCAGAAGTACCGCTACTGGTCCTATTTTCTTTAATTTCGGCTTCTGCTCTTAGTATGCGCAAATGCGCCGGCGCTCAAATAGTACCAAATGAAAAACAGTCCTCCCCTTCGCCTGGAAAGCGGTGACACAGACTTAACGTAAGGTTGAAGGTGAAGGCGGGATCAACTTTGAAATCTGGTTCATTTTAGACATTTTAGCCGTGACAGGAAAAAAGAAACGAACCTTTTGGAAAGAAACGGAAAAACCGACAACTGCAATATTTCTCGTTGTAGTTATAGTGTTCCAAGACCGTCAGCATTTAGAGCACCTTTCCTGCTAGGTTTGTGTCTCTTAGCCAATGCAATTCAATTATCCACGAGTGCACGTTGGATATGAGATGATAGATTGCCAACAAGCGCGGATGGAATAATTGTTTTATTAAATTTTCACCAAATTCTAAACGCTTGAAAATGAAAGCCAAATTTTATTGACTTATTTCTGTTATCAGTTTCCATATTAGGTCATACCAAGAGTTCATCACCCCAGAGTAAGATTTACCCAGGGGAAGAATTTAAATTCCCGCGAAAAACCTTGAGAACGAAAAACAACATTTCACGAAAAACAACATTTCAAAAGATCTTTTATTTCATTTAATTTGTAATCTATCCAGTTAATGAAGCAATTGCGCTCGAGCTTTGAGATTAAAACAATTTCACTCTATGCAGTTGTAGTGGTACAATCTTCACCTAAACCTAGTTTAAATTAATGAACGAGCTCTAACGAGTTGGGTAGTAAGAGTTAAGAGGTAAGGTATCGAACTGGCAATCGAAAGGTAGTAATTCGTTTCCTTTCGGGAGCTTTCCTGTTTTTTTTTTCCGAGTGTCCCCGAATCACCATTGATAAATTATTGATAAATAATAAAATAATAAAATAACGTTTATCGGTAACACCGTGCTCAAGCACCATTAAGATAAGATCGACTCCCCTCTCTTCCCACCCCCCCCCCCCCCCCCCATCCTTCCTGTCCAATATTTAATTCTGATTCGCCAATGTCCTTCGGTCCTTCTACTAATAGGCCGTTTCCGAGTTCTTGCCAGCCTCATCTTCAAAGCGAGTCTAAGTGCAAAGTTTTTGTTAATTGAAAATAGGTTTTCATTCATATGTAAAATATAACTAATTACCATTACAAGAACTTCGCACTTGCACTCGCTTTGAAGAGGAGGCAGACTTGAACTCGGAAATGGCCTATTGGTACTTTAGGCATTCACACTTACTCGAACCTTCTGTCAACAAGTACAAAGAAACAGTTGTAGAATCTCTGGACACGTGCCTGAGCGCTACATCATTGTCAAAAAACCCTGAGATTTCATCTTGTGCATGTGAATCATATGCCAGCCATCGATAGAGTACGATTTTAATATTAATTAAACATCTCCGTTTTCAGTATGACTAGGCTATCTTCTTGACGAGAAAGTTATGAATTAGACAAACTTTCCGATTATACTTAATGCATTGAACAAACATCAAAGCATTGTATTTTAATGGCAAAGTGGTTTTCATGATTGACAAATTCACTTTATAACAAACTTAGCTCCGTGTAAGAGGTTCATCAAATAAATTAATTTTGTATTAAACAGCTTCGAAATCATGCACGCCAAGTATTATCTGCTCGATTGGGAAACCAATGGAGAGCGCTATTTGGAAGGAATGTCAATATCTCCTCAAGCGCAATTTTACTTCCACTTTTATGTGTTTTATCGAAGCAAGGAGCTGCCGGCTAAATTGCTTCCTCAATTTAGATTTCTACACGTGCCCAACAAAACAATCATTGCCTCTTTTGAGAAAATGGATTGGAAAGCCTTGTCATCAAAGCTCATCGCGAAGGATCCAAGCGTTCGTATCCAAGAGAAACGAGATATAATTTTGGTTTCTACCGAGCCAGAGCTCGTTTTTATTTCCTTGATGCAGATCTTAAACACAGAGGGAGTGGGTTACAAGACCGTAGCTACAGAGGAATTAAAATTTATGGATGAATTTAAATCCAAATGTGTCAAATGCCGGATGGTATTCCGTGACAAGAAGGAGCTGAAGAGACACGAGGAGAGATTCTGCGGTTACTTTGATGGTTGTCTAATACAGAAAAAGAACAGAAAAGTGGGATTTACAAGCGAGGGGTCAGAGTTTGAAGAACGCATCCCAGACGCGGACAAATGCGGTCTTTGCACGGCCAACTGCTTACTTACATATTGTCCTCATAGGAGCAGAAAACAAGATATGAAAATCGTTCACAAGACGACATACGTCGGCAAGACGCATCCATGCTGGAGCAAACACGATACTGACGAATTTACAGCTCATTTTTTCTATGGGTACGATGTTCTGCCATGTTTGGCGCGGATTGGCTGCGCGCGCACCTTTCGAACAATTCAGGAGCAGGCTCACCATCACGTGACCGATCACGGCTGCCACAAGCCCTACTTTTGCGCCGTGTGTCACAAGATGTTGAAGGTGAAGTGTTTTGAAAGCGAAAATGAATTGTTGCTTCATGGTAAACTCGAGGGTCACTGTGAACCAGAATTCTCTTTTGCATAGCTTCATCTCATAGTAAGCTCCATGTTTTCATCAATAGGCAGTGTGGCCCAGTAGTTTGGGCGCTTGCCTTGAGAGCTCAAAACCTGCCCTGACCACTCGTTGAATTTAATCCTGGTAACCAACTGGTTTGACTCTGGCTAGCCGAGATGTTGTGCAGTTGTAACGTTTCATCGGCCCTTAAAAGACTCTATGGGGATTGCGCAATTAAGTGTGCATGTCATGTATTTCAAAAATCCATATGGATGAATCAGTACTTCTCTCTCTGTCTGCAGGCGACCGGTCCAAAGCAAATGATATGGTGGGGTAACTGTTTGCAGGAAAAGTTGGAGAGACGATGATTCTTAAACATTTAAGGGCTAAGGGTATATTTATTTAATTGACGTCACAAACTGCTTTGCATTGAGAAAGTTCCTTGAAAACAGCAACCCGGTATCGAACCCATTTCTCTTCATTGCTCGGTTTTTGATCATAGTAGGACCACTTTTCCCGTCTTTCAAAGCTAATAGGAAAAGGAAATTGCAATCAAAATGTTCGGGATGATTTCGGAGAATAAATAAAGGGGAAAAGTGTGTTGAGTTGATAGTTGAACAACATACAAGAAATACAGTAAAAGGAAAGAGAAGCATGGATGGACAAGATTGAAACGGATTCATTGTATTTGGGTAATCTTGAAAAATGTCGGACCGACGTTTTTCAAGTTTATGGCAAACAAAAGTAAAGTAACCATAGTTAACGTCGATAACTCGTAACTGTAATTCAACTGGCAAACCTGAGGTCGACGGTGCGCTAATTTTACTTCCCCCTCTCCGTCATTGCTCCGTTTTACGGGTATTTAAAGCTACTTAGCTACACTGAAAGAAAAGAGGTCGTCGAAACAAGGATGCGAGATCCGGGAATCAAACTCAGGACCTCTTGCACCAAGGCCGAGCACTAACCGACTGTGCCATCCTTGCTCCTTGTGATCGTCTGGATAAAGTTCATTTTTGATCAGAATCATCTTGTTTGTGACGCAACAATTTTATCAGTAAAGGAATTCCACATTACCATTTTCGAGCTTTAAACTGGTGATAAATCAGATTTCACTTCAATACCCTAAAATAACGCGACATAGCCCCTTTAAATACCTGAATTAGGTACCCATAACCCTTCTCTTACTGGCGCCCAGATCCCCTGTCTGTGCAAGGCAAAATAACTCAAAATGATCTCCTCTCTAAATTAACGATTATCGTTAATTCCTAATTTGCATTGTATTTACTATTATCGTTAATTTAAGATACTGTGTCCCAGGACTTGTGGTAGCAGAGAAAATAAGGGAATAACAAATCATATCCGTGGAGTGGATTTGAACAATGAGCTTCTATTCTATAGCAAAGTTCCGTTTCAACACTGAAGATCAAGACACCGCACCCTCAAAACACATTTAAGTCTCTCATAGAATATCGCTGCTGAAAAATTATTCGGCCTAACCGCCTAAGCTAGATTAATGATTTAAGCCTATGCTTTGATTTTAAAATGTTTAGCTTTGTCGTAGAGTTTGGAAACCGACATTTGGCAGTGTTTAATGCTGTTTGCTGCCGAGTGATGATACAACATTATCAAATAGCGTTTAAAATATTGTCCCTGAGCAGCTAGCGGTGCGGGGGTCAAGTGATTAGGTGACGGGTTAATAATGAACACCCCAGGTTCGAGTCCTACGTCCATACACTTGGGCTGTCTTTTGAAAAATACGTGACCATTTCCCATAATCCATATCAAGCTTTCAATCTTTTAAATTAACGATAATAGTAAATTCAGAGCAAATTGAGAATTAACGAGATAATCGTAAATTCAAGGTAGAGAATGGGTTGAATAACTATGGTAAGGGCTTGTTTCCATATCTCTAAGTGCCCTTGGACGTGAGGTGCCTGGGAATGAAAATAAATCACTGGAATCGGTCAGTGTAAAATGTAGACTGAGGTTGAAAAAGCCCAAACCCCTTAGAAATGCTAACCTTAGGCCTAATTAGGCCTAAAACAATATTTAGGCTCAACTGTTAGCATTGCGATTTCAGTGATTTAATTTCATTCCCAGGTAACTCACGTCCAAGGGCACTTTGATATGGAAACAAGTCTTTACTAATAAACTATAGGCCACTTCAGAAAATACCATAATACTCCTTGTTTGTTCCCCCACATTTTGCATAAGCATTGTTTCCAGTATCTCTTGGAACTTACAATGGTCCCAAGAGAAAACAAAAACAATGCTTATGCAAAATTTGGGGGGACAAACAAAAAGAATTATGGTATTATCCCAAGTGGCCTAATTACTTCTGTCTATGATGAAATGGTTACTTAGCACTTAGATCTCTCCGCGCCAGGAGGCGCATAAGGCCGCAACCCTCGTCTTCCAACCCACTCTGTCTTCCGCTATGACTTTGACTTCTCTCCAGCTGTTCCACCCTTCACTCTTTCGCTCATTTTCCACAGTTCGTCTCCACGTGGTCTTTGGTCGACCTACTGCCCGTTTCCCTTCTGGTTGCCACCCTAACGCTACCCTGCAGTTGTCGGTTGCATCTTTTCTCAAGACGTGCCCGATCCAGTTCCAGCGCCTCCTGCGGATCTCATCACTGGTCTTATTTATTCCTGTAATATCCCCTATCCTCTCGTTGCTCACTCTCTGTGGCCACCGAATTCCGAGGATTCGTCTGAGGCACACAAACTGGAATGCGTCCATCTTCTTTTCCTCCACCTTTGTCATTTTCCACGCCTCGCATCCGTAGAGTAGTACTGGGCGTACTAGCGTCTTGAACAGCTTGATCTTCGTTTGGCGTCCTATGCTCCGTAACCTCCATATCTTGGTTAGGTTATAGAACGCCCTTCTTGCTTTATTTAGTCGGTTCCTAATATCTTCAGTTCCACCACCATCCTTCCTGACCGTTGCTCCGAGGTATACGAATTCTTCCACTTCTTCGACTTCATCTTCTCCAATCTTGACCCTGTCCTGCCGTCTTGCATTCGATCTCATCATCTTGCATTTTGCCGCATTGAGCTTCAGTCCTACACGCCCAGCGTTCTCCACCAATCGATCTGTCTTGCTCTGTATATGCTCGTACTTCGACGAGATCAGAGCAATATCGTCTGCAAAGTCAAGGTCTTCTAATACGCTGGTGAAGTTCCATCGTATTCCATTCTTATGCCCGTGTGTCGTCTTTCGCATCACCCAATCTATTGCTATGAGGAAGAGAAATCCTGACATAACACACCCTTGCTTGACTCCCGTCGTGATCTTGATCCACCTCGTCTGTTCCCCGTCATCCATTACCGTACACTCAAATTCCTCATACATGATTTTAACCATCTTCACCAGCTTTTCAGGTATGCCGTACGACTTCATGATCTTCCACAAGCTTTCTCTATGGATCGAATCAAAGGCCTTCTCGAAGTCAATGAAGTGTGTGTACAGCGTCGCTCTCCACTCATTCACCTGCTCCATGATGTTGCGGAGAATGAAGATCTGCTCCACTGTGCTCCTATTCCTACGGAACCCCGCCTGTTCCTTTCTGAGGGCCTCATCCATTCCCCGTTGGATCCGATCGATTATGATTCGGCCCATGATTTTGCTCATTACTGGCAGCAGTGTCACTCCTCTCCAGTTTTTGCATTCGCTCAAGTCCCCTTTCTTTGGTAGTTTGACGATGATGCCTTTCTTCCAGTTATCTGGTATTCTCTCTTCCTTCCATATCTTCCTGTATAGTCTTGTCAGTTCTTGTACTGCTGTGTCGCCGCTTGCTTTCAGCAACTCTGCGGGTATTTCGTCCATTCCAGGTGCCTTTCCACTTTTCGTCTTCCTTAGGGCTTGTCTGACTTCATCTTCCCTGATCTCTGCTGTGTCTATCTCCCTCATCTCCTCTGCCGCTGTCTCCTCATCTGTTACAGGGTTCGAAGGCGCCTTCCTCACAAGCACTTCTTCAAAGTGCTCCGCCCATCTCTCAAGTCTCACCTCCTTGTCCTTGATTACTTCTCCATGCTTATCCTTTACGGCAGCGGCTTGTCTCATCTTCTTATTAGTTAGTCTTCTTGCCGCCTGGTACAGCTCTCTTGTGCGTCCTTTCTCAGCAGATCTCTCAGCTTCCTTAGCGATCTCTTCTGTCCAGTGCCTCTTATCTTCTCTTGCCCTGCGCTTCACTTCTCTGTCCTTCAGCCTGTACTCTATGCGCAGCCTTCCTTTGACACGCTCTGATCTGGTACTGTCAATTTTATTTCCTATCTGCCTCCTTTCCTCTATTACCCTCCATGTGTCGTCCCTCAACCATTGCTTGCTCCTTTTCTTCACCCTTCCCATCACCTTGTCTGCAGTCTCTGTGTACACTTTCTCTATCTGGCTGCAGTCGTCATTCACGTCCTCTTCTACCTCTAGTGCTTCGAACCTGTTGCTTAACTCGATGTTGAACCTCTCTTTAAACATCGCACTATCCAGCTTTTGTGTGTCAAACCTGGCTTCTTCTTGAAATGGTATATGAAATGAATCATATATGAACTGCGGATATGAAATCAAGTGAAGTTATGATCTTCGCAGTTATGAGAGCAATTTTGCGTAGAGAAGCCTGAAAAATTCAGGACTTCAACGGGGTTTGAACCCGTGACCTCACGATTCCGGTGCGACGCTCTAACCAACTGAGCTATGAAGCCACTGACGTTGGGAGCTGGTCATTTGTGGGTTCTAATGGGGTTCATTTCATATACCATTTCATCATTGATTCATTCCTCACGGGACTATTAGCACCCACAAATGACCAGCGCCCAACGTCAGTGGCTTCATAGCTCAGTTGGTTAGAGCGTCGCACCGGAATCGCGAGGTCACGGGTTCAAACCCCGTTGAAGTCCTGAATTTTTCAGGCTTCTCTACGCAATTGCAAAAATTGCTCTCATAACTGCGAAGATCATAACTTCACTTGATTACTTCTGTCTATTCCATTTCGTTACATTGACAGAAATACCATTTTCTGCCGCTCGACTCTATCTTTGGCTTGAAACTGTTCCTTTCTACATTGCTTCTAAATTTTTTTGTTTGCTTGTTACTCCCACCTACCTACCAAGAATTCGACGCATTCGACAGTAAACGGAGAAAAAAGAGAACGCCCAAAGCTGTCGGAATCTCCCTAAGGTGGTCATACTTTTCTCAACTCAATCGAGAGAACCAGATGTCCCTGTTTTCATTAAAGGGGCAGTGTCACGCTATTTTAGTCAATCTTCAAAAATACGTCCTTGCATCAATGAAAACCAAAAAAACTGTAGTTTTGTTGCCAATGACCACTGAAGTGCACTGGAGCTATTCTTTGTTGTTTGCAGGATGGAAATTGATTGAAACTTGAAAAAACTGGCCCGTTTTTTCAAGTTTGGAGGCACTGTCTTCAGAAAGACACCAAAATTACACACGAGTAGCTCTTTGTTTTGTGCCATAAATATATTTCATTTCTTGTCAGTGGGTTGTCACGTGTGAGCTTAAGTATTAATTTCGATTGTTACCCATTTTAAACTTAAAACAAAAAAGAAAAGCATGACAGTGCCCCTTTAAGCTCGCTAGGAATATAATTCCATAACAAAGCATTTAAAGGCGAAAATGAAGATTTATTTTCTCGCCCCAAGGAAGTCTTCGTTCATGGCTACAACAAGTGTTTGATGAAGTTAATAAAAATACAGTTAAAAATGTTAAAGTAAACTTTTCATGAAGAAAATACAGAGAGAAGTCGTCTATCACTAAAACATCGATATCGATCAAGGAACTGTTTCAAAATGACTCTTCAAGAAGTTGACACCTGATGCTTGCTTGCTTTTTTGTCAACAAGTCTAGCTTTGATTTGATTACGCAATACTACAAGTTTCACAACATTAGCTCTCGAACAGCCCAATTTAGTACAATATTTATTGCCTTCTCCTGATCTCTTGTTTCGCCAGGTGATCTATCCCACAGGTTTCAACTTTAAGTAAAACATATAAATCTTCATGAAATAAGGAAAATAGTGAGAGTCTGCGGGAATATTCCAAAAACTCCTACGAGTCGAGGCGCGCTAGTTCCAAAGTATAACAACCTATAGACTCAGCGTCGTAAAGAACAAAGTAGATCTGTTTCAGGGATGACGCCATGACGGAAACAAAGTAGTTGGAGATGGCTTTGAGGATGGTCTGAGCTGCTGTCTGCTTCGGGAAGTTGTTACTGCTTTGAAGAGAAAAAGGAAACACAAGTTTCAAATTCCTTTCTCTGGAATGGTGAACCCCTCTCAGGGTTCGTAAACTTTGTGTCCTAAAATTTCATGACTTTCCAGGACCATACAAGACAAAATCCATAACCTAGGAAACCATGAAATGTTATGCGTATGTGTTCCAGAATATGAAATGAGACAGGTTCCATTTGCGTTTGCCAAAGCTTTGAGACAAGAATTTTATTTTGTTTGTGCATACTGTAGAGCTAATTTTCCAGGATTTTCTATGACTTGTCTTCATTAATTTTTCCACGATTTTTCAAGATTAGAAATCTATGTTTTACCAACATTGCTGGATTTTGCACCAAACAAAATGGTGACTTTTCTTCCAACATTGAATATGGGCCACAAGAGCATGCTCTTTCCCCAATAGTACAGCCAATACTTAGAATAATCGAATTAGGTGTCAAGTGAAGTGATGTGTGCAACCTTCCCAACAACTTTTTACCAGGATTGTAGTTCAAGTAGACTTTTCCTTCGTTTCAGATTATGACAATGAGTATTACACAAAGCAAAATCGAATTGAACTGGCTTGAAAAAGTTCAGACCAAGACGAAATTTGTATAGGTAACCATATTATTTTGACTGCAATTTGGTATAAATAAATGCGCACAAGTTTTTCAGATAGCCTGTGTAGCAGGCGGTGTGGTTTTAGACGTTTAGTTTCCACCGGGAATTTAACTTTCGAGTGATTGTTTGAATGTAAGAGCTGCACGAAAACCCAGATCAACCCCAGTAGAAATCATCTCTAATTCACCAAACCACCTGCCACAAAGACGAATTTTTCAGACGAAGGCATTGCGAAATTTGTAGCCTGAAAAATGTACAACTGCTTAGTTATACCAAATTAAGTCAGAAATCACGAGAGTGCTTTAATAATGATATACACGAAAAAAAGGAAGACGGAAAATCAAAAAAATCAAGTGAAATTTTGACAGTGCATGCTTCAATTTGCTATGACGTTCATTCAGCTGATTGGTTGAAAAATTACTTTTGCCGAATTCAGACTTTTACAAGACTATTGTTAAAAAGTCATTCAACTGTAAACTTGGAAACATGCATTTGTAATTTGCACCCATCAGCCATGATACAAGATAACTGAACTCTTGTTTAGCCAATCAGAATTGCGCTTTTTTTTTCATGCATACTATAAGAACCAATAACATTTATTACAGAATTCTTAAACTCACCTTCCACTTCCAACTGATGGGAAAGCAATGGATTTGATGTTCTTCTCATCAGCTAGTGTCAATGTGTTTTTGACAGCTTTCTCCAAGTTTTCTGTGGATTGATCATTTCCCCAAGTAGGGCTGTGTACGTGGATAACATACTGAGCATGCATATTGGGTGCCTCACTTATGGCAGCTGACAAAGAAGGCAAAAAAACAAACAATTCAAAGTCAGTGATTCTTAACCATTGTCATCATATCATCCTAAGATCCCTGAATGATAGCTCTTTCAGAATAGGAATGGCCAATTTACTGAAGGAGGGGAATTTACATCCAAGAGTACTCTCCCACACGGCCCTTAAAGGTAGACTAACATTAGTATACCAGTAGGTAATCTCATGATTGCAAGTGCAATTTGTAACATGAGCACCAGTAAAATTCTTCAAAGATATACACCGTAACACCCACAGATAAGCTGCATCCTTTTCCCAAAATTCATCACTAGAAATCATGGGTGAGGCGCTTATGTGCGGGAACATTTGAAAATGGCTGCTTCCTGTGTCCAGTTTTCCATCTTTGTGTCAGATCTAATGCCTGGTTACTAAGCTACGAACGTTCCGCTCACGTTCCTCTTGTTATATGCAAAGATCTATGGAAAAACTGTGTTGAACAAAGAAATTCCTGTCAACAAATACCAGGAAATGATCAATCACATGTCAAAGTTGGTTGAAACGATGTTCATTATAAAAATTATTAAAGTGCTAAAATTTTGGGTAAGACCCTGAAGTATTTTCCATTTCAATGTTGTTGGCGAGTTTACGTTCCATGAACAGTGGATGAAGAATACTTCTAAAGACTCTACTTTAGATTTCTTTTGATTTCTTTCAAAAAATTTTTTTTTAAAATTTGAGGTATCTAAATTCAGGATGGGGCTTATCTGCAGGTGCGGCTTATTTGCGGGTGTTTACCGCAATTTGTAGTCTTTTGAAAAAAAATTTACGAAGTGCTACGACTCATACCACTCCTAATCATAGTCACCAGCATCATCTTCACCACTATAATTGATGCCATTATTGAAACTTTGTTATGACAGCCACAGACACCATAATTATCTATAACACCCTTCACCATTGCCAGAATCCTTATCCACCCCACTAACCAGTGACATTGTTACCACATGGACCATCATCATAACTCGTACAATAAAAATCACACTCGTTTTGAAATAACCACTAAAAATGCTGCACAAACATGCTTTTTCCGTTACACAACTACAATGCTACGGTTATGCCCTAAAGCAATCAAGCGTGGGAAATCACAGTGCACGGACCAACCTAACAATGCCACTGACCACAACAGGCACAGGAGCGCTCCTGTTGTTAACTCCGTTAAATTACATTTAAAGTGCCCCTGTGACCAAAAAATCAATAATATTCTTATTTTTCTTTGGATTTCAAAACTATGTTAATGGGGACATAGTTTTTCAGTGAGTGCTTAACCCAATGACTCCCAGGGGTTCCCCATTGACGAGTAAAATAGTCTGGTGTTAGACAGAGTAAAAATAATAGTAAAAGTCTGGCCGGTTTCGGCCGGTTTGGATGCCAATGGGTTAATAATGGGGACATAGTTTTTCAGTGAGTGCTTAACTAGACACTAAGTGACCCAAGTTTTAAGCGTTAATTTTAAAAAGACACTTGTTTATTTTCACAGGAATTTGCTTACTTAATGGTCCGCCATTACAAATTTTAAGTTCTTGAGAGAGCTGGATCGAGGAGAAAATGACATCAAAGGCTCACTAGTTTAAGAATGCAATCCATGTGTACTCCCACAGAATTAGCAAGAAGCACGGGAGTTTTGGGCTTTCAAATTTTTAAACTCATGTTTTGCACAATATATAAAAAAGTGCATTCACACACTAAAATTTTAACCTAGTGAGCCTTTGACATCTCTTTTCCCTGGATCCAACCCTCTGAGATCCAATCAGTTTTGAACGTGAGTAATGGCAGACCAAGAAGTCCAAAACTTACACTCAAAGTAAATGGCCTTTGGATAAAAATCAAAGTTCAAAATTTCCCAAGCCAGGTGTAAGCAAACACATTTACTAAATCTGTAGAAAAAAAGGAAGTGATTTTTTTTTTATCAGAGGGGCACTTTAACTGCATAATCTTAGAATCGTGAGTTGAATAAAACGTGTTCTACTGATTCTTATAGAGGCTTAATTTCAATGAGCCAAAAATTTGCTCCCCTGAGAGAAAACCCCACAGATCATGGTATTTACAGTTAAGGTTCAGTGTATGTCATGCGTGATCTGTTTTTCCTCAAATTTTTACCCCATCTTCAACTCTGCATGCCCTTCTTGAATTTTGCTCTAGAGATTCTGAATTCTTGAGGTCATTTCTTTGGTCAATTGCAAACAGAATGCTATATGTAATTTCATTCCTGCAAATATATCTAGCACTTGAAAATAATTTGAGCTCATAATTTGTCAAAATTAATTATTCTTTAGAGATAATGCATTTTGCAAGAGGGGTCCAGAGGACTCCCAAATTTGAAAACCTGGATACATCTCTGTATGAGTCACACATGACTCAGCCAGACTGTTCCCATCAAATGGCAAAGGGGTCTCTCTGTGCTGACCACATCACCTGCTTAAGTGTAATGTGTTAGAAAATTGTTTCACATTAAATTTTTGCACATAAACTTATGATCATAGAAGAAAGAGCATCTATTACTGATAAACATTTACCTGTTGCTAGTTCCAAAGGTCCATGAGATTCTGACAATTTCTTAACCTCATCTTTAAAGTCATCTCCACCTGTTTTCTCCAACACTGATCCTGCGAACAAATTGTCATTACTCATTACTCAAAGTCAAATGCCTTTAGATAATAATACCCACTTTATTGATTCACTTAAATGAAAGGGAAGGATACCACAGGTTGTCCCTATTGAGGGTAACCACCCGCAGCCAGATGTAATTGACTAAGAGCTGAATTTGATGAGGGAGGAAAACCGGAGTCAGATTGAGATTGACTGAAACTCAGCCGACATACAACCATATGGCCAAGGGTTGAACCCAGGTTGCCGAGGTGTAAGGCACGGCTGATAACCACTAAGCCACCCTGACTCCCCTTTAGATGGAGCTTCCTTAACAACATCTACATACACTCTTTATCTATGTCCCCCATAACACTTTCCTTCTAAAACCTAGTTTTCATATGTCGGGAAAATCCCAGACGATCAGGGATGTCACAATTTCTCGACCATCCCAGACTTTGCCAATTAATGAAAACCATAAATCATAGACACCCCGGATAATCTCGGATGGCCAGGGATAAATTGGGAAAATAAGACATGTTTCTATTTTCCTGGCGCATCCCAAATTTTTGCGATCATCGGTGATGATTCCAGACATACCATCGGAGACATCATTCGTTACCAATCCTCTAAATTGCAAGTTTCAATTTTTGGCGCACTTTCCATTTTCCAACAGTCACCATCTAGAGAATCTGCGACAAGCGTCTGACCATTTCTGACACATTGGCAAAAATCTGGGACTGTTGCGAAACTGCAAAATCCCGATCCCCGATCATCTGGGATTTTCCAGACATGAAAACTAGGCTTAAGAGTGACACTCCTAGTTTTTAGTCTGTCTTACACCATACTATTCTAAATTGCACTTGTCAATGGGGAGCCCCTTAGGGACAAAGGATAATCCAGAATTAACAAAAACCTTTGATCAGGGGAACACATACCTACTTCACCTCCCAAGTAGAACGTTGCATTAGTAGGATTGACAAGGGCATCAGCTTCAACTGCTGAAATGTCTCCTTGAATGACTGTCAACTGAAACAGAGACAACTTTCATGTTAAAGAATCCACCTTCAGTTAGAAGAGGAAAAAGCTGGACTTGCCCACAAGTGAACTTACCCTTTCCCCTATCTTGAATACATAGTCTTAGGGAAAAGAATAGATTAATAAACAAGAAACACTATCTCCCTCTTCATGTACATCACAATATTTTTCTCTGCCTTTACCTTTTGTCCCAAAAAGAGGGTTTTCTCTGATAGAACCGCAAGACCTGCTCCAGGCCCTGACTTGTCTCCTTTCTTCTGCGCAGGCTGGAAATATGGCAAAGGTAAAGTAAGGAAAATGGAAGGTTACAAGTTTAATGTGGCATTATCCATTTCACCTTTAACAC
Source organism: Montipora capitata (assembly GCA_949126865.1). Lineage (NCBI taxonomy): Eukaryota > Metazoa > Cnidaria > Anthozoa > Scleractinia > Acroporidae > Montipora > Montipora capitata. The sequence goes on from OX421453.1 coordinate 13,049,198, forward strand.
AGAGAGAAAATCTCTGTGTAACTTTTGGAAAGAAAGACAACAGATTCACACATATTAGTTTACTGATAGGGGTTATCAGTCACACAAGCACCTTAACGTCTTCTTTCATTTTTCAAAACTAAATCTGGGTGGAAGTCGATCAAATGTTTCCATGGAAATAGTCCTAGTCAAATTTGCCAAGGAAACATTTGATTGATGCCCACCCAAATTTGGTTTCAACAAAAGAAAACGTGTGTGACTGGTAACCGCTGTACATTCATGATAGAAATAAGACTTCAGACATTATAATGTAGTTTTCCAGTTACAAAGTGCACTCAATCTTGTTTGTGTCAAGTTTACATATTGAATGAGGCAGAATAGAATAGAAGGCTGAATGGAGATGCAGACAACATTAACATGGACAGCAAATACAAAGACTAAGGTCGTGTTCTATTGGGATCAACCGTTTTTAGTTGGTTGGGTTTTTTAGTGTTCTATTCGGAAAAAAACGTTTTCGGTTGGTTTGGTTGATCAACTTTTTCAACCAGCATCAAACTAGGTTGAAATGGTTGAAAAAGCATTGGCAGCGACCATTGTCGTTTACGCGGGCCATTTAAAATCGGCCGTGGGCGCCTACCATGTTGCTTTCCCTCAACTTGTCAACGCTGAGAAGTCTGGTAATAATTTTTCCCAGGATTTATCGAGTTTCAACCAAAAACAGATGGAAAAGTGTTCTATTGGGAAACCTCAACCCCTTCAACCTAAACCGGTTGCGGCTGAAATGGTTGATCCCAATAGAACATGACCTAAGTGTTAACAACAGATCAATGAAACAGTTCTTTTCAGGGGTAGGGTCATACCTCTTGTTGAACACTATATTTCATTGGCTGTATAGTGTCATACTTCCTATTGTTTTCTGTGCCAAATTCATTGTTATCTTTGAACGTTCTATTGTTCTTTTGCCCAATCCTGAACCCCGTTCAGTGATGTACAACACAACCCCTTTCCAGAGCCACCCCAGTTCTCTTAAGAACCACCAAGTTTTAAAAAGTCAATGGCCAACATGTCTTCTTAGTTTTTGCTAACTGAACTTTTGGGGAAATTTGGCGAAATAATATTACATTTTGTTCCTGTAAGACACACCCCAAGTTCAGAACAACTTGAGCGTACACAAAGATTTTAACTGAAAAAATGCCACACCTTATAACCAAAAAACTACGGCACAATAAATAATTAGTCATTTGATTTTTAAATGCATTGTGAGAATACTATAGCTTTGTTTGTTTGATGATGTGTTCGACTTTAAACAACTAATATCTGCACTGCATCATGTTCATGTTCATGTAAAGTCAGCTTACAGGCCTAGTGGCCCATCAGGCCGGAGCTTATCCCCAGTTTTTGTAGCATGAAGCGACTACAAGTATTTCTACTCCCCTCTGGATGGGATGCTAGTCCATTGCAGGGTTACCCCCAGCATTACGCCAGTACCCATTTATTCACCTGGGTGGAGAGAGGCACCGAGGGAGTAAAGTGTCTTGCCCAAGAACACAACACAATGTCCCCGGCCAGGTCGCGAACCCGGACCATTAGCTCCGAAGTCGAGCACACTAACCATGAGGCTACAATACATACAATACAATACATACTTAATTGACCGCTCCCCATACGGACTTTTCAGGGCCAACGAAACACAACGAAGCGACGGAACAGAACGACAACAACTGTTAAGAATCCCGACTGGCCGGAGGCAAACCAGTTGGCTATTTACAAGCACAGCTGGGAAGTTGAACCAGGGACTACCTGGAACAAATTCAACGAGTGGTCAGAGCGGGTCTTGAACCCGGGATCTCTGGATCTCAAGGCAAGCGCCCTAACCACTGGGCCACCCCCCTACCCCTCACGACCTTAGCCGGAGGCTACCGTGCCTCCCTGCATCATGTTCAAACCTTTCTTTTAATACAAAGAAGGATTACGTTTTCTTGCAAACGTTATACTTGTACATGTTCATTGCCATGATTTTAAAATCTTCAGTTCCCACTACCTGCCCCCGTCTGACCTTGTAGCTCAGTCGGTAGAGTAGCGGTGATCTAACCTGAAGGTCGTGGGTTCAATTCCCACCGTGGTCAGAGTTTTTCTCTGTCCTTGTGTGGGCTCATTTCCACAGTAGGGCTAACACTCACATGGTTCATATGGGGTAGATACTTAGCACTTCACATTACACTCTAATCAGTAAAGTCTTTCTTTTAATATTTTTTTTTCTTGATACATGTATGAGTAAAATGTCAAACTATGCTCCAAATAGATGAAAAATGACCTGTTTCCTAGGTACTTTCGGAGTTTCCGGGTTAATTGAGCTTATCCTATGAACAACTGGTGTCTGCTTCTTCTAATAATTATTGTTGTTTTCCACTGCAATCAATCACTGTAGCTGAATCGGACAATATTTGTCACATCGAATAGATGGTAAATTTACGGTGCCTCTCATGAACAAAACAGTAAAGTCTGCTTTTTCATTGTGCTCAATAACTATAGGGGAACAGGTTAAGTTAATGTGTCCTATTTAATATCATGACTGGGTGACTGATCCACTTGGCGAGTTTATGCCTTTCACAGTACAGTACTTTTTTTTTTAACTGTCACTGCAAACATGATTCGCAGAAGTAAAAAAGCAAAGTTGATCCCCCAGAATCTACACAATAAGGTGCAGTAAAGCTCAAAACTTACCCCCTTCTTTCTGCCTTTGCCGGCAGGGATTGGTGCCTTCTTAACCGGAGATGCCTTCTTTGTAGGGCTAGCTATTTTCTTTCCTGAGGTCCCTGGATTTGTACCAGTGCTTGGCTTTGGTTTCTTTGCTGCTAGTTCTTCTGGTGAAACAAGCTTTCCACCTTTCCGTTTCTTTAAGAGTTCAGGGTGGATATTGGGAAGGACGCCACCTGATGCAATGGTAACTCCTTTCAACAACTAGTGAACAACAAAGGGGACATGAACAGATTTACCAGACTGTAAAAATTTGGGCCTAAACTCCATACCAACATCTAAATTGGGTGGAAATGATAACATAATCAACGAGCATGCCTAAATCAGTGTTATAATATTACATACATTGAATGCAATCAATTGCGTGGAGAAGCCTGAAAATTTCAGGACTTCAACAGGGTTTGAACCTGTGACCTCGGAATACCGGTGCAACACTCTAACCAACTGAGCTACGAAGCCACTGACGTTGGGAGTTGGTCATTTGTGGGTTCTAATTTTCCCGTGAGGAATGAAGCAATGAACAAAATGATATATGAAATGAATCATATACTGAACTGTGGATATGAAATCAAGTAAAGCCATGATCCTCGCAGTTACGGATGCAATTTTAGCAATTGTGTAGAGAAACCTGAAAAAACCCCGGACCCAGGACTTCAAAGGCGTTTTTTCAGGCTTCTCTATGCAATTACTAAAATTGTGTCCATAACTGCGAGGATCATGGCTTTACTTGATTTCATATCCCGCAGTTCCGTATATGATTCATTTCATATAGCATTTCATTCATTGATACATCATATGCATTGGTTGAAGCTACTCTTAAACCCGAGTACATAAAGATGTGATGGTGATGATGGTGATGATGATGATGATCGATTAACAACAAAAGGCTATTGCTAAAAATATCCGCTTTCAATCTTTGTTTAATTGATAACCCCAATGCAAAGTTCTATGAATAAAACAATGACATATTTTATATTTGGTAACTGAGCCGGAATATATAACATGAAAGTGTGACAAGTATGGTTGTTTGGGGTTCACTTTAAAGAAAACAGGTCTTTAACATTATAAAACCATAAACGTCTTTAATTTAATGATTCCCCCCCCCCCCCCCCCCCCAAACAAATACCTAGAACCTCTAAGAAAGATATATTGATAATGATCTTGGTTATTTAAGGTTTTAAGCGCCAAATGCTGACCAGAACGGCCCACAACGCATGGAGTATACAATCGGTTCTTGATTGAAATCAACAAAGCGAAGATGAAATAGAACCAAAAGCGTAAGCACACTAAAGGAAGATCTTACAATCCTTGGAGAACAGGCAAGCTGAAACTCTTGGGAGATCAACAGCACCATGAAAAAGGTCAATGAAACACTTCATGTGGTCAAAGAAAAGAGACAAAGCCATACCTAAATTAGGGTTAACTAAATTTTCAATCATGACAAGCAAGCAAGCAAGCGGTTTTTTTTTCATTATCTGGTGGCCACGTATGAATTTAAGCATCTGTCAGAACTAGAATCGAAATCAATCAGACTTGCCATCTTTTCGCAATGTCGCCTGGTCGATGACATCAAATTAACTGCCCACAAACCCGGTACTTGCCTGATGGAGTTCCTCGTCGTTGGCTACGGCGAGTAAAATATGTCTTGGGATGATCCTTGTTTTTTTGTTATCTCTGGCGGCATTTCCCGCGAGTTCTAAAATCTCAGCCGTCAAGTATTCCATGACGGCTGCTTGATACACTGGAGCACCAGAGGCGATTCGAAAGTGATGTGTTGCCTGCCTTAAATATCGGTGAACCCTGCTAACTGGAAATTGAAGGCCTGCCTTAGCCGACCGGGAAACTGCTTTCGCCCTTTTTGCAGCTTTTCCTCCACGTCCAGACATGTTGATTTGATAGGGAAATGGTGAAAAGAATACAGTCAAAGCTTGGCGAACAGAGAAAGCGTGCAACAGAGCTCGTAGCACTCGCACTCGTCAAAGGTGAAATTCCAACCAATCAGAATTAGAGTTCTAACTGGCGCTCCTTTTTTGGAAGAGCGTCGCGCTCGCTTTGCGCGTGGCGTCTGTTTTGAACAAAGAACATCAGCTGCTCACATATGCTAAAATCAAAGGGATGGGTCTTTGATTTAATTCAACAAAAGCACATGAATTAATTCGGCAAAAGAGTGGTGTTACAAGTTAAGAACAAAAATACTGCCAAGTTTCAGCCTCCAGGCCAGTGTCTCGCACGTGTGAATGCAACACGCGGGTATCCTCTTCCACGCAAATTTGAAATGCGTATTCGTTATCACATTGCCAAGAGCTCACATAATATTTATTTCATATATGATGCCCCCCAATTGTTCGAATCCCGCAGATCTTTCCCAGATCAATTAGTCCACTTGTTTAGCAAGCACTGATGTGAAAAAATCACTCGCGCGTGAGACACGCGAAGAGCATGAGGGAGTTCATCACACTTCCCCCGACAGTGGTCTCTGCCCCTTCTCTTCCACCCACGGATCGAACAATTTAGCTGTTAAAACTCAGAATCCGTAAACAACCTGAAGTACTTCTGAAAATTAATTTCAACGATATTGATATTTCACATATAGAGCGGTTTTCAATTGGGTGTCGAAAGAAATTAGCAAATTGTTTTGGTTTTGCATTACTTCACTCAGTGATTGGTTCAACGTTCTAGCGCCACTTTTTCAACCAATCAGAACTGAAACCAAAACCAATCGTGGCTCACATGTGCACATTTTCCTGCGCTTTGTGTCTGCTACATGTAATTACTTCAAGTTTTGATTAGTTTAAGGGATTGTCTCCGTCCTTTTTGATTGGCCAAAGTTGGTTATACGACACTCAATTGAAACTCACTCTATGTCGGCATTATTGACAGGTCACTCGTTGCAGGTCATTGTTTTACCTTTTTGACAGTAACCCAAAACCCTCAATTTGGCTAACCCTAGGCCTAAACTTGGTTTTTAGACCTAGCGTTAGCCAAATTGAGGGTTTTGGGTTGGTTAACCCTAACCCTAGGCCTAAAAACCAAGCCAAATTGAGGGTTTTGGGTTACTGTCAAAAAGGTAAAACAATGACCTGCAACGAGTGACCTGTTGAATGTGACCTGTTTTAGACCCGCCGAAAAAGCCTGGGTCTTTCTGGCTTCTTTTGCAACTGCGATTACAATTCACTCTCCAACATCAATCATCTCAACCCCGCAGATCACATTTACGGTATTTGAGAAATATTATTCCATGGTCACATGGAACAATAATGATATTATTAATTTTCATTGAACTCTGACCTGTTTTAATTTTTGAAATCGACCGCAAGTTGTTCAGTTCTTGCAATGCAACCTGCACCATCAATTTCCATATAAGGTCATGAGATATAATTATGGGCTGATAACCAAGATAGAGTGAGCCAATCACATCACTAGAAACACAATATTTGAGGTTGAAAATTTAATAATTCATACATATTTTCTATCAAAGTTGTAATTTACTAGCAAGTGTTCATTGACAACTTTCCTTGGTAATAAATAAAATTAATATTATAATGGTGATGATGATGACGATATAACACGTACAAGTACATACATCCATATTTCCCTTCTGAGCAGTTACACTTTAAAAAACCCTTGACCTTCGAATCTACTGTACTGACTCCAATCTAAAGGTTGCCAATGTGGCGTTGCTCCCCTTGACAGTATTAATATTATTAAAGTCAATGCTTCCAAAGGCATTGTAGACTAAGTGCACTGTCCACTAATATCCTTGAAGACCCAAGAGCAGAGAGTGCATGGGGCTGCGAAGAAAGTCAGGGGAACAAAACGCAAACAATACAAACCATTGCCTCTTCATTTTTTTTGTTGCCGCCAATTTTGCCACATCTCTTAAAGAGGTTCTGTTTGCCCCTACTATCTGTCCCTTGATAAACGATGTCATCCACTTTTCAAATTCTTTCAAATAAAGGGACTGAGGTCAAGTTTTTTTAAATAAAATTTATTTTAAATAAAGCATTTTACACAAATGATATTTTATATTATCAAATTTCCTTGTTGATATATTTTCTGTTCAAGAGGTCCAGATCAAGATCCAACTACTTCTTGTGCAGGGTTTCATTAACATATCTGAGGTGACTGGCAGCTGTCAATAACCCATGCCCTTCGATAAGTAAGGAGGGAAGATTGGTGTAACCGCCATAGTCCTGAAACAAATCAAAACACATTTTCTTTTCTTTTTTTTCATCCCAGAAAAGTATTAACTTAAGACTTTGGTGAAAGATGATCTCTGCACCAGCCAGCTTTCCAGTAAAATTGAATTCTTGCACACCATTACATCATTACCGTACTTATTACATAATCAAAGGGTTCAATAGAGCGGTTTTCAATTGAGTGTGGAAAGTAATAAGCGAATTGCTTTGGTTAATTGCATTACTTCACTCAGTGATTGGTTCAAAGTTCTCATATAATATTATGTCACTTTTTCACCCAAACAGAAGTGAAACCAAAACCAATCGTGGCTCATGTGTGAACATTTTCCCACGCTGTGTCGGCTACGTGTAATTACTTTGAGTTTTGATTGGTTTACTGGATTGTCTCCCTCTTTTTTGATTGGCCAAAGTAATTACTTTGGTTTTGATTTTACGACACTCAATTTAAACAGGCTCTAATTGAAGAATAATATTATAAGTTTACGATGTCCTCTGTTTACCCAACCAAATTCCTGATCCCACTTAGAGTAAAATACATGGTAAAGAACCTTGGTACAACATAATTAACCCAGACATGAAGAGCTCTATAAGAAAAATCCTATTTTGTGCATAAATAAACTTTAAGGAAAGCAACCAAACAAACAAAATTAATTATACAATACAATACAATACAATACATACTTAATTAATTAATTGACCGCTCCCCATAGGTGCTTTTCAGGGCCAATGAAACACAATCAACGAAACAACAGAACACAAAAACAACAACTGTTAAGAATCCCAACTGGCCAGAGGCATACCAGTCGGCTATTTACAAGTGCAGCTGGGAAGTTGAACTAGGGACTACCAGGAACAAATTCAACGAGTGATCAGAGCGGGTCTTGAACCCGGGATCTCTGGATCTCAAGGCAAGCGCCCTAACCACTGGGCCACACTGCCTCCAACCATTCAAATTTTAAAAAGAATAAAGTTAATTCTTCCATGTCTCGCTTCCTCCTCCAATGTTTCTGTCATTAATTAAGGTACTAGTCTTGAGATGTTTCTAACAGGAGCCCTTCCCTTTTATCATAAAAATAAAGCTATGTTAATTGCCCTCAACAGCAGGCGCTGTGCTTCTTGTCATAAAAAATGAAACTCCATATTTTCCCTCATTATTTTATACCTTTCTAGGATTTACTCTAGAGATGCATGGGCAACAAGCTGTAGATGTAAGCAAAAATCTAATACTTTAAAACTTTGTTGACTTCACGCAAAAAATAGCAAATTCTCCCCAAGCACAAAACAATAAATCTCAATTTTCTTTGTATTTAGGGTTAAAGAAGGACACTGCAATTAAGAAGAGGTAAAACCTTATTGATTTTCCCATTGGCTGGTTTGGCTGTAGTCAAATTGAATAAAAGTATGGTATAAAATATTGTGCACTTGGTCTTACCAACTTAGACAATTTCTTTGATGCCACATCTTTGCTGCATTCCTCTTGTAGATCTTCAAGTTTGAACAAGAATGAGCTAAAATCTTCTAGTACCTGAGAAAGTTTTAAAATGGAGAGAATTTGAATAAATCCTACCCAAACAGTAGCTGTGTAGGATGACCATCATTTTTTTAATAATGTTTTGTTATAACTCTGAGGTAGTTCATCGTACGGTATGCTATGACAGGCAAATTGTGCAAGTCATATTTCTACTGTTGACATTACAATCATAATAATACTAAAAATAATAAGAATCTATAAAGCACCCTTTCCCAAGAGTCCAAAAGCGCTATTCACAAAGTCAAAGTTAAAACTACAGTTAAAACTACAAAGGCAAAAACAAAATAATTAAATCATAAATAAAACAGCAAAGTCACGTCATGAATATTATTGTACTGTTGACGTATCAACTGGGGAATTTTTAAGTTTGCTTTTGCTGTTTGATTCAAAGAGCTAGACATACAAAAAAATTCTTAAGTTTTACTAACCTCATTTTCTCAGAGCATACTGCAAGTTTATAAGTGTTTTTTTTTTTAAAGTTTACAGTGCTGGAAATAACAGTCGGTCATCGGACATTGTCCGACCAAATTTTGAAAATGTCCGGCCAACTTCACATTATGATCGGACACGATGACCAAACATGTCACCAGCACATCTTGAGTTCTCTTCTTCAAGGTGTTGTCAGTCAATAAATTATGTCCGGTCCAATTTGTCAAATGTCCGACCAACAGGAAGATTTGAAAGGACATATGTCCTCTGAATAAAGAAAAATTATTTCCAGCACTGAGTTTATGACAAAAGTGCATAACTTGGACTGAAAAAAATGCAGCTCAAGTCTAGACCTACAGTTCCAAATTTGGTTAGTAAGGAGTATGCATTCGTTTCTAATCATTAATAATTTATTACTTGTTAGCAACATATTAATAAACAATTATTGGATGAGGTTGAGCATGATATCATGAATTATCAAAACCGAGGTCTGTGGCTAGCTCGGAGGTCAAAGATAGCAAGTACTATTCATCTCTGTTCAAATGGAGAAAAACAAAATAGCTTCCTTTTTCGCTTTCATTACTGAGGGGAAAATTTTATCTATAAAACTTAGCTGATTATTAGATTTTTTTGTTCCCTTCAGTGTCAGTGAAAGTGGTGGATATTTACCTTTGCCGCTTCGTCGCTTGGTAAATTAATATCCACCGCTATTCACTTCTACTCCAGTAAATAATGATATTACTGTATGTTAAATACTTTTGACAATGGAATAGTCAGATCTTGAAACAAGAAGATCTTTTAGATCTTTACCATCCCTTGAAACTTTATCTGAGTGCACATTCCAAAGCAGTCCTTGATGATTCATTGATTACTGTAGACACAACACAGGGCCGTAGCCAGAAAAAAAGTATATGACTGAGGCAATGCCCATGGTTAAATTACCTTCCTAGGTATATTTAGGGTGTTTAAGATGACTACAAATAACAAAAACGTAAGAAATGACTGCATGAGGCAAGTGTTTCGGTTTGCCTGTTACTAGCTACGGCCCTGCCAAGGCTTTATGTAATATACATTATGCCTTTATTTCCCCACTGAAATGTTCCACCTGTTTATTCCACTAAAATGCTCGGTTTCCCCCAAAAGTAAAAATGCTCAGTTAATGCTCATACATCTATATTAGGGCTTTTTTTTAATTTTAACAATTTTAACGTTTCAACACAATTAACAGTTCAGAGTGCTTAACAAAAATGTATATCTAGTATAACAAGTTAACAACAACTTATTTAATAATTTTCTAAGTGATCTGTTGTTCTGTTACCCCTTTGTCCCCTTTCAGTGAGCCTAAGGGAAGAGGATAAGTTAAGGGCACTTTCCTTTTGTCAGAACTGGCTGGCCAGACCCGTCAGTTTGCAAAGAAAATGCAACAATTTGACGGAAAACTTGCATCATAATCTGTCGAAGCATATACATGTATCATCTTTGAAGCGTGTTGATTTGAAGGCATTGTAGATCTGAATTAGTCCTGCCATATTCCCTGTCTGGCCGGTCAGTTCTGTCAAATGGAAAGCATCCTAAGTCTTCATTTTCTTGTAAAAAAAATGTTTATTTCTATTTTCTGTGGAAAAAATACTAATTTTTCACTAAAATGCCAATAAAATGCTCGAATAATGCTTTTGCACTAAAATGCTCGAAAAAATGCTAGCACAATGTACAATGATTTGTTTCTCGCAAGCCAAGCCGTTTAGAAAAAGCCACCATTTTGAACATGACTAATAAATTATTATGACGCGTGCACGCGCTCTGGCGCTCGTGAGGGCGCACTAACGACGACTACACACAAACTTATTGCACCATCCCTTATAGCTGTTGTGAAATCTCTGATTGCACCATCAGTCGTAGCTGTTGTGAAAGCTCCGATGACGTAATGGTCTTATTAAATTAATCTGGAACTTTCTTCGGGATATGCATGGGTATGAACAATGCAATAATAACACTATTAACAACTTACAGCGTTCTTTCTTAAAAGTCACAATTGAATTTAATTGGTTTTTTACATGATTGAGTAAAGGGCTAGCAATTTAGTCACACGAGTAACATAACTCAAGAATTACGTTATCCACGGCTATCTTTAGTAGGGTGGTTATTTCCCTACCAATGACGTAATCCTTGCACATTCTGACAATTCTTCTGGGTTAAACAAGAAAGTGGACTGTGACAAATGTTGATCATTAATTTATGGTCACTTCTGTTTTCAACATTGCAAGTTTACCTTGTCTCTCTCCATATTTTGTTGCCGTTCCTTTATTTCTTTTTCGAGTTTTGCTGAAATCCTGAATAGGAAAAAGATACAAAGTTATTTCTTTACTGATGATGACTTAGGATTACTACATGAAAAAAAAATTAATAGTAGTTGCCAGAGATTAAGGTTGGAGACTGCAATAATATTAATCAATATTATTTATTAGCTTCCACAAATGTGTCCTACATATACATTTACAGGTAGTTTGATATCCTACACTTGAAGCCCTCCCAGGAGTCTGGCGGAACAAGAAAACATGGCAAATTTGAACTGGGGAACAGGAGAACATTTTATTTTGTCAAAATATTTTAGGGAACAAGGGAAAGAGAAGGGATCAAAAAGCTGGGAACAATTTTGAAAGTAATTTGGGGAACAAAGGAACACAAGCAAATGTTTTTAGCGAATAAGGATCCCCCTACCCCCGGGAGGGCCTCAGACTAGGTGTCATGTGAGGGTTGCGTTTATCGATTCTCTACGCTACTCCGAGAGGTATTTTGAAGAAGTCCGGTTTACTGCTCTTTCCACAATTTCTTGTATTTGATCTAGTTTAATAATTAGATTTCATTTAATTTGCAGTTCCCCATTCGCAAATAGAAGAGTACCAGTGCATGGTGGTTTATAAAGAAAATGAGGCTTTTATCATTAAGAAGGGAAAAAATGGGAGTGTCCAGGGAAAAGCATCTGATTTCAGAGCCCTCAGCCTGATTACTTCGGGCTCAGGTATCAAACCCTGATGGAAAACAGGAGCCTTTCCCACAAATGACCACCATAGCCTGCTCTCTTAAAAAATGCTTTATCTAATGATAGAGAAATGAGGTACATGTACTTTACAATTTAATCATAAATTCATAATACACAACCTCCGTACCTTGATCTCTTTCGTTGCACATCCAAAAGAGCTCTACGAAGTTTGTTCATTCTTGCTTTTGACTAAAAGAAAACCAGATGCCCATGCAGATACTGTATTAATATTCAGTAACGTAGATTTTTCATTGACAATAAAGGGGCTATCACACACAATTTTAGGTACCAGTAATTTCATGACCTGCAGAAAGTCACTCTCTAAAATTTATTACATTCATTTGAAACATAGCCATAATCACTACAAACAGTAGTATAGCAGCTCTCGTAACATGCTATTGTTTGGTATTGTGAGCACCTTCTATGATTGATTTTAAGTACAAGGCATTGTTTCAATTGTTTAGTCTTTTGTTTTTGGCTAGGGTAGCAAGCCAATCACATCATACGTAAAGAAAGCTGCTACATCACCCACTAAAAACTGTAGAATGTCATTAAAAAAAAAAAAAAAAGAAAAACCATGCAACAAAGATACATTGTATGGACATTTGGGTGATCTCAAAAAGTGGGGCCAACTCTTATAAAGTTTATGACAAATAGCATGAATGGATAAAGGCCGTTTTCTGGAGAATCATCTCGTTTGTCAAGCAAGGTGAAGTCTGCTACGAGCCTAGAAGGCCCATCAGGCCGGCGCTTATCTCTGATTAATGTAGCATGAAACGACTGGTAGCATTTCTACTCCCCCTGGATGGGATGCTAGTCCACTGCAGGGTTATCCCCCGCATTAAATTTGCCGGTACCCATTTTATACACCTGGGTGGAGAGAGGCACCATGAGAGTAAAGTGTCTTGCCCAAGAACACAACACAATGTCCCTGGCCAGAACCCGAAACCCAGACCATTTGATCCGGAATGAAGCGCACTAACCATGAGGCCACTGCGCCTCCCACGTAACAACTCTTATTAGAGCAGCTCAGGTGCATGAAGTGCACCTGCAGAGCACAATGGGGAACATAAAGATTTTTTGGAAAATTTATCCATGCAAGAAATTTTGGTTATGACAACAGCATACACCCGTCCGACTGCCAGTACAAACTGTCGGGGAGGAGGTGGGAAGGAAGGACAGCCTCTGGGGACAAGGATGTGCAGGCAATTTTCCTTGGCAGGAAATTGTGTGGCAGCGTCACATTTGACTACCCGCATATTTCTGGTGGGAAATCATATTTTAGCAAAAAAAGCAAGTTACGACTAGAGCGTACAAGACGAAAGACAGAGAGGTAAACGCAGAGCGAGAGAAGACAAAAGGGTTCGGCCAGAACAGATGGGGAATGAAGTAGAAAAGTATGCAGAGAATGGAAGAACCAGAGAACTTTATCAAACAGCCAAAAAAATCACCAACAAGCGGCGGCCTCAAGATGCAACAATTAAGAACAAGAGGGGTGAGATAACAAAAGACAAGAATGCCAGACTTGAAAGATGGGCTGAGCAGTTTGAGGAGGTACTAGTCAGGTACTAGTCAGGGACAAACCCAATCAAAAAAAAAGAAGTAAAGACAGATGAAATTAGTGAGATGGACACAACAGGGATAAGGGAAGCAGAAGTGAGGCAGGCACTGAAGAAGACAAAGAGTGGAAGAACACCTGGAATAGATGGTATCCCAGCAGAGCTGTACAAAGCAGATAGTGATGTGGCAGTAAAGGAGTTGATAAGACTGTTCAATAGAATATGGCATGAGGAGAAGGTACTTGACCAATGGAAGAAAGGCTTGATAGTGAAAATACCACAATGAGGAGATTCAAAAGAGTGCAAGAATTGGCGTGGTGTGACATTGTTGCCTGTGGCCAGCTAAGTAATGGGGAGAGTCATCATCGAGAGAATACAAAATGGTAAAAACAAGAGCACAATAGATCAAATATTCATCCTCCGTAACATCATAGAACAGGTCAATGAGTGGCAGGCAACATTCTATGCACACTTTGTTGACTTCGAAAAAGCTTTCAACTCTGTACACCATGAAGGACTGTGGAGAATCATGAAGGCCTATAGCATCCCTGACAAGCTTATAAGAATGGTGAAGACCATGTATGACGATTTTGAGTGTTCTGTACTGGAAGAGGGAGAGCAAACAAGATGGTTTAAGATCACCACTGGCATTAAACAAGGATGTGTCATGTCAGGCTTCCTTTTCCTGCTTACTGTTGACTGGACAATGCGAAGAACAACAGAAAGACATAGAAATGGCATCAGATGGAACTTCACAAGTATGCTTGAAGACCTAGACTTTGCAGATGATATAGTCCTACTTTCATCAAAATATGAGCACATACATTCTTTTGATCATGAGATATCATTTTTACCACCCCAAACTCGGACATCTCCGAAACACAGAGTGTCATCCATCATTACATTCTTTCAATACAGAAATTCAGAATGCTGACAGTTTTTCAATATTTCAGTTTTAGTTGTTGATTAAAATTCTTTGCAAGGCTTGCTTGTTTACTGCTGTCAGCTCAGATCGAGGTGTTTGATCACTGTAAATCGTATACACTAACGACGATTAGTTAATTTTGTACTTTATGCTGAAGCATTTTCCATAATAATTTATACAGTATAATTATTGCTCGCTGGGGTTAGAAACAGGGGTTCCGCTTTTAGGCTTGGCTAAGGCTATACAATTACAAAATTATAACTTAAGAAATTCCATATTACAGCTATTTTCTCTTCTAATAGGAGCAGCCAACAAAATACCATTTGGCAGAGCCCTGTTAAAGAAGCCCAAAAAGCAAACATTAATGGAGTTTTGTATAGTGATCAGTAGAAGACCTTGCATGAAACTATTAAAGTTAATGGACTTGCAACACTTAGGAGTTTAAGATAGTGCAGGCTATTTATTTAAAGGCCATGCAAGAAAACTAAATTCCATTCATCCTGTAAGCCCTAACCAATCCATTCTTCAGGATTAAGGACTGTACCTACTATTGTTATTGCACAAACATGGTATGTTCTACGCATCTCGAGATACTCAGGTTTCCTATTGGTGGTGCATACTAACACAGGAATATTTGGGTGTGGTTTAAAACTATGCGGAGAAAGCAGAACTTAGCAAGTGCTCTTTGTATCCAAAAAGAAAACTGGGGGTAACCACGCATTTTTCAGAGATAATAAATGGTTTATATTTTTTTCTTAGCTTCTCTCTTTTAGAGCTTGGGAGCACTTCATTTTCAGTTGTTTAATACAGGTGTAGTCCTCCAGTTTTAACCTTTCGGCTTCTGAGAGATTCAGTCTTTAATTTTAGAGTGCTTAGTTCCACCCAGAAGGGTACACTACCTTCCTAAGATCTGACTTCAACAACTTGTTTTCTTTTGTAATATCAATCTGAAAGTAAAGTCAAGAGGTTTTTATGACACATGTTTGACCACACCATGTATAGAATTAAGCCACAGAAATTCTTCCTTGAGGAGCATACCATATCACTGAAGGATTTTCTCATTTGAATGAAAAATTCTTTAATAGCATATCTGGCCTCAGTCGATTGTGTTTCATCACTGTTCAAAGGAAAAAAAAATTAATGGATCATGGAACATATTTATTGACACTGGTTGTATTGAAAAAGAAGCACTAAAATAAAGTACACCAAAGAACAACTAAGCAACCAAAATGATTGAAGCACCCTACATTACATAGGCATCACTTTCTCCTTCAATATTATTGGTTATTTCTAGGCCAAGTGCTGGTCTGACCTGTAGGGATTTGAACCTGCAACACCCCAAATGGTAGCCATCTCATTCCCAGGGTCTTTCATCTCCCCACTCCAGAGGGTGCCAGACCATGGTTATGGCTGGTCACATGTCTTAGTGAAAATTTTTCTACCTTGGGAGGGGTCCCTGCTTTTCTGGTATTTGTCACAGCCAAAACAAAACTTAAAGCGTTGGTTGAAGCTTGGGTAGATCGGTCTCCACGCTTTTCAGCAATCTTCAGAGCAGAATGATATACTGACCTAATCGGCTAACTCAATGTTGAAGCCAATTCAAACCCTTTGGGAATTTAAGGTTTTGTTCCAGGTATTTTCATATCATTTAAATATGAACGATTATCATGCAAATACAATACACAAAGAATCTTAATCCCGGGAGATTTGAATTGAGTACAACACTGAGTTAGCCAATTAGGTCTATTGGAATGTAAATCTAACACAAAACAAATACTTGCCTGGAAGTAGTTTATTTTGGTAGACATGTGTTTGCTGTTTGAATAATGCCTCGACAGGGTAGGGAAAATCAATTATTTTTCACCTATTGCCAGTGCTGCTCCTTGGTAAATTTTCCTTTTCTATAGTGAGCTCATGAAAGAAAAATCTACAACCTGGCTACCCGTCCCTCTGGTTGTTTTTCTGTCATCTCCCACTTTTTGGGAGACACATGACCAGCCTGAACCAGGGTCTTTCTTCCCTCACTCCCTCTGGGGTGGGGAGATGATTGAAGTCCCTGGGAATTAGGTTGAATGGTAGCCTTATTCTCCACCAACAATGCCAACCCAGCTATTGGTGGTTCAATTATCTACTGATTTTGTTTGTAGGAGTGTAGGTATGGCGCAGTGGTGAGAGCACTCGCCTCCCACCAATGTGGCCTGGGTTCGATTCCCATACTCTGCATCATAATTATGTGGGTTGAGTTTGTTGGTTCTCTACTCTGCACTGAGAGGTTTTCTCTGGGTACTCCAGTTTTCCCCTCTTCTCAAAAACCAAGTGAACATTTGACTTGATTTACATTATTTGTTATTTTCAGTTCCAGTGTCCCCAGTTAGTGCTCCTGCCCAGTGCTTAGACACTTAAATAAAGTTCCTCTCCTTTCCTTTTTAGTTCTGCAGTCAGCTAATTGTTTGACCTTGAGGACACTTCGAGCCTCTATCTTCATTGTTCAAAGTGCCCACTGACACTGTCAAATATGAATGAGGTAAAATTAATAGCTAAGAGCTCTTAGTCTTTATAAATTGCACTTACTACCTACAATTAAGGTAGTTTGACTCAAAGGAGAAACACCATTTCTTCATTTGATATTCAAACAGAAATTTCAGTGACCATTTCTGTTTTCTCTTTTCAACTTTCAGAATGCTTGCCATGGGTGAACTCCAGCATTAATTTGAAGCAGACATTTTAAATTATTTTACAAGTCATTTCTCAAAAAATGAAACTTCCCTATTTAATGCCAGTACTAATTATTTCAGTATCTTGAGAATGCAAAGAAGAGACTTTTTTTAACACTTGATTATAAAAAATGTATGTAGTACATCAAGTACTTTCATCTTCACGCTTTTAGATTCTAGAAATCGTGTTTAATATTCTTTTATTTAGTCAGTAATCAGTGCATAAAATTATTTACAATAGGCAATAAGAGACCGGATGGAAGAAGCAGAAAAAGGGAAAAATTTTGTTTGGTATTTGGTCTTTGATGCCCTTTCATGACAAAGTTTCAAACACCAACTGTAATTATTTAAAATGATATCAATCACATGCGCATCCTGTTATTTGCTAATTAGGTTGAGAATTTTTGCAAAGCAGCAAGCATCTAAGAAAAGTTAATTAAATAATTATTACCTTAATTTGAGGGCTTCTTCCTCTATGGCTGTGAGAATGACATCAAGATCTGTTATTTCTGTTACGCTGGTCTTTCGGCCATGGTCCACGTTAAATAACCTCACAAATCTATCTGCTAAATAAAGAGAAAAAGAGAGCCAAATCAGACTAAACAAGACAACGTAACAAGACGTTGATTGATACAACTGATAAATCTAGTATTTCATTATGATATACCGGTATTATAATATAATTATATATTATTTCTTTAAAGGTTAAAGCAGTTAAAACTATGTCTCTGCCATCCACTGAACCATCATGTGATATTAAAGCTTACTAATAGTGCGTGAAACTCATTGATGTAACTGCAAGAGACTTTTCATCATTTTTACCCCATTTATCCCATTTTAAATTCATAGATTAATTTCTTAATAAGCTTTATTAAATTAATTACACATACATAATTCAACACAATAATTATTATTATTATATCACATAACTTCTGATTGGTCAATCACCAATAAATAGTTAAGTTACAGAGTGCAATATGGAAGTTGCTATGGAAACACAGCAATGGAGCATTATTTTGTTAAGTATACAATAATAAAAAAAGTATGAACTTGCTCATGTTTTTCGTGATTTATGACCGTCATTTGTGATGTTTTGAAAGCTCTCAAATTGTACTCGCGTATGGTTTAATACACATGCAATTTTGGAAACTTTCAAAGTATCACTCGTGCCCATAAAATCACAAAAATGCACTTGCATTCTTGTTCATATGGTTTCTACATTTAAAACAAGTGCAACAGTTCACTCTAGTTCCTTGCATCGAATGATTATTTTCATAAAAAATAAATACCTCATTGAATTTATGCAAGGTTGGTTTAATTAAAAAACACACAAAACTTTCCATGAAATTAATGTTTTGTGCAATGAAATGAATATTATTATATGATTGTAACCATGGACCAAGAGCTTGGAATGATATCACAATAACTTATTTTAATTCAATAAATATTATTATAAGTATTAATACAACTACTACTAAATTAATTTTTTTGTCTTTTACTTTTATGAATCATCATCATACAGTCAGTCTCTCTCAAAAATCTGTATCCCTGTCTCTTGCTGGGCAACTTTATTAGGACAGCCTTTCCACACTATCAAGGTCCAAACATGACGAAGAAATCTGATATTCCAACCTTAAAATTTATTCAGACAAATCTTCCCCCCAAATAAGAAGAAAATGTATAGTTGTTTACACATTTCATTTAATTTAGAGTTACCTCTGTAGTTGTTTTCCAAAGAGTCCTCATTCTCATCATCATCATGATCCACTTTTCTTTTCTTTTCCTGTTTTGTCTTCTCGGATGTTTTGGGAAATGCACCAGGACCAGACAGAGGTGTCTCTGATACAAACTTCTGTTTAATGAAGAAAAAAGATGCAATGTATATTTTCTCCACCAGGTGAAAAACACCAGTGTAAGGAACAAGGTTATTGGGCATTTTTTACGAACTTCTTATTCCACTTTTTTCTTTGAAATATCATGACTATGCTTGGCCTCTAGTGATAAAATAGTTCCGCTTGGCTGTGCCTCATGAGTCCACAACATTTTGACCACTGTGATGACGCATATCGTTGTCGATAAGAGTACAGAGAATGCTGAACCACTTTCGATTTAATAATTTGACCCATGGCAGAAGTCTCTTTTCTTGCACACATCAGCCCACGAACGCAAAAAGAAAAGAGACCTAAGCAGGGAATTTTAGAGTCAATGTTGGAATCAAAAGAAACACTTGAGATTCCAATCTTCGATCTTCACCACAAGATGCATGTTATGTATAGTGTGATATTTGTCATAAAGTGCCCCAGGCCTGTACTTTTCTCATCAACTCCCACATCACTTATCCCCACAAGTATCACTAAAGGGTTCCTCCAATCGTTTTTTCTGATGACAATTTTAAAAGTAAACAGTAAACATAACCATAACCTTAAAACCAATTAAACTTGTTCTTTGTTGTAAATAGGAACGCCCTAAAAGTCAAGACAACAGGCATTTACATAATACTTTTACTGACTCAGAGGTTATTATCGTAATAATTTGACTTAAATTATCAACTCATAAAATGGTAGACGCAATTTTTTTTGTGTTTTACTTGCCCACCACCATGTAGCATCACAGTTTCTGTAGAAACTAACCCCGTCATTCGTTTGTTGGGGTTTCCGTTAAAAGAAACACATCACGTCACTGACTTTGCATTCGACTTGCTGCATTTCTGGGAAGTGACCACACTATTAATACAATGATTGTACTATTGTGCCGATGCGGCCAGAAATGACACTAAGACTCCAACTCACCTGTACAATTAATCAGCTTCACGTGAGCATCACCCATGTTTCTAAAATTTCCACTTTTTTCAAACACTTTGACAAAACGAATTATTGTTTTTGTGATCCTCTTGCTTTACTTTTCACTGTGTCCCAGGGCTGTCATTGGGGCAGTGTTTACACAAATTCTGCTTCAAATCAATCCAGTTTCACCACATTGATTAATGTGGTTTGATAGAAAAAAACGAATATAACAAAATTAATGAATGTGATTTCCTGATAAAAAATAATTAATGTGTTTTTGTAAAAGCTGCCTAAGGTCTAAGACCTGTAAATTTCCCAAGCTTACATTAATATTGAGACACACTGGAAACAAACAGAGGAAACACCACAAAGTTATTATTTTTGCCCACCTTCCTTTCCAATTTTATTACTTACCGTTGTACATGAAGAAAGAGATACTGTAAGCCCTGGTAATATCTCAAACTTAGCAATGCTCGATGCTTAATTTTATTGGTTACCTTTGACAAGGGACTTGGAGTTCTTGCCACATTATCTGTCAAAAATATATTATTGATATCATTACCATTTTGCAATACAGAGACTTGTATGCAGGGGTTTCATTAAATTTTAAAGTAGAAGGGACCTTGTTATAGAGTAAATGGGCACCCCTATTTTTAGTCTGGATTTTGATCTTGAGACCTCCTTTGACCAAAGGCAGGTACTGTCTACTCAGCATAGACGGGTGCTAGTATCCAGGTCCCAGCTTCAAATAAAACCCCTGTACAATGTACATGACATTGCTACTTCAGTTATAATAATTTAATAATATTGCTGTTCATCTTTGCTTGTCCATATGTTTCATTGTTAAGGCCATGAAATATTAAGTGCAAATGAAAAGATTATGTTGGTTATTTCACTAAATTCCAGGCAAAGTCCAAACAATAAACAGCACTTGCTAAGCTATACTTCTCAAAAATATTTGTCCACCTATTATGCAAAAAAAGAAATTCTAATTAATGACAATTTGATAACAATGGACAAAAAAAAGCTTTTTCTCTCTGTTGACACCCTCTATCCTTACACACTGTAAATGTTTGCATCAGAGCTGGAACAATGAAAAGATATTACTTGCTTAAGTTAAACATTAATGCACAAAGATTGCCAACAATTCCCAGAATGTTATAAACTCACCCCTTGATGCATCACCGTGAAGGCTGCGCTCTGAAGTCTCTAATATAATAGAACCCGGACTCTCCTCAAGTAACACTAACTGATCATTCTCTGAAGTTCCCTCACCATGAATCCGAGAAGACGTCTGTCTCCCTTGATGCACTAATGGTTGGTTTAATGTGTCCGATGGCAAAGGTGACGTAGCTTTTAACTCAGGAGATGTTGCAGTTGATGTTAAAGATGTCTCACCGGGGAGATCATGTATTAAAGGTGGTTCTTGATCCAGAGGGGGTGGTAATGCAGATTCCTGAGTTGGTGGGAGATTAGCCAATGGAGCCTGTTGCAACACAAGCAATAATATTAATTCTTTTGTTAGTTGAAAAATAGATAATCAGAAAGCAATAAAGGAAGCCAATTTTCAGTTTCCAAAATTAACCCCGTGAATGCAGCTGACAAAAATGGTCAATGGCAATGGTTTACTGCTCGCTACTGCATTGTAAACAAACTGTGTGGAAGATTGTAAATTTGAATTTCGGATAGACAGTTGAATACACAAGGTCCTAAATATAACTCAGTCTGAGAAATTCTACTTCACTTGCACTGACATCTAAAAAACTATTAATTTTAAGACTTTCTGGTTATTTTGAACAAGGCTGATGTTCACATAAAATGTAAGCTGGAATCTCTATGTCACTGCCAGCTTGTTTGTCTTAATTTCAGGCGAAAGCAATTTGAAGGCTTTTCAACCTACAGTATACCCATTGGGAGTATTGTGGAGAACCAGTTTAAAAAATTTTAAATTCTCATCCTAGACTATATAATATCAATTTTGCAGAACACCAATGAGCAATGTAAAGCATTGTTTGAAGAAATGAATTTTTGGTTGTTGTGCCTTAAGGGTCTCATAATGACAAATAGCAAGAAGCTATCTCAGGGTAAGCATATCATGGTAATATGGACCTTAAGATAAGATATATATAATTATAGCAAGGTTGACAAAACATCAACTGAAGATAACTGTATATTTTTTAAATTCTCTTTTTGTAATTGCACCACTTTAATCAACTTCTACGAACTAACGCAGAGGTACAATGTGTCTTCATGTTTAAATCAAGTCATTTAGTTATTATTTGCAGGAGCAAGGATGGCACAGTCGGTTAGTGCGCGGCCTTGGTGCAAGAGGTCCTGAGTTCGATTCTCGGATCTCGCATCCTTGTTTCGACTTCTTTCCTTTCCGTGTAGCTAGTAGCTTTAAATACCCGTAAAACAGAGCACTGATGGAGAGGGGGGAGTAAAATGAGCGCACCGTCGACCTCAGGTTTGTCAGTTGAATTACTGTTATGAGTTATCGACGTTAAATAAGGTCTACTTTACTTTACTTTACTATTATTTTTATAATAATTATGGCCTTGCCCCGGGCCCTCGCATATGAAAGGGGTGGGTATGCTTGTTATCTTGCTTAGGGGTGTAAGTTTCAGATTTTCGTCTCACTCACGATGTTCCGGGCAAAACAACATCATATGTAACCCATATCCAGCCATGAGGGTCTTGTTTAGGGTTGCACATAAAGAAATATAAAAATATATATTTAATGTATGTAAAGTACGGTCTCTTTACGAGGTCAAAAAAGGCCTGGGCCATGTCCAGATTGGTCTCATTTAGGGGTTTAATCCAAAATTTCTGACGAGCATCCTGAATATCCAAATTCCCCCTTGGGGTATTGCCCTACAAAAGAAGGCTACAAATTGTCATTTGCAATATCAAAAAATAACCAGATATAAATATTAAACCAAATATGTGTCTTGGTCATTTTGTTTCAGAACAAGAACCGATCAACCAAGAAGGTAAACATTCATGACATTTACTTGACTTAATGAAGCAGCAAAAGCTTGAGTTGATCCCTCTGAAGCCCAGCCTTTTGTTATCTTGAAACTTCTTGCAGTTGTCTGACGCTTCCTGTCAATATTTTTAGAAGAATAATACCAGAATATAAAATCCATCCAGCCCCTATCTTTCAAGTAATTTCATTCCTTTTGCTTAATATCTAGTTACGTCTAATCTGTAAGAATTCACTGTTATGTCCTCACAAAAGCCTTAGTTTAATCTCAAAAGTTCCTTTACCCTCTAAAATGTATTCTCCCAGGAAGCCGACGATGTGCTCATTCCCTCCCCCTCTTTCCATCACTGCTCTGTTTTAAGGGTATTTAAAGCTAGCCGAAGCTACACAGAATGGAAAGAAGTCGAAGCAAGGATGTGAGGTCACTAGGGATCGAACTCTGGACCTCTCACACAGAAGGCTGCACACTAACCAACTGTGCAATCCTTACTCCAATTTGCATGCATTACCATGTAATTAGCCTGTCCAATCAAATACAGTTAAATTAAGGCCTGTCTGAATGAAAAATTGTTTGGACTAACACAGCTCTTGTATACACCCACACTTTGATGGTTCCCGAATCTTACACGACAATTGATAAAACATGTCATTTAGACAACACAAAACAAGCGAGATAAATGAAAAAATATTTTGCGACTCACCAATGTTTGTAATTTTTATGGCAAAAGATTTACTGTTTGAAAAGGCCTTAAAGCACAAGAAACATTTTACCAGTAGGTCTAAAACACAGGTCATGGGTCACAGGTCACTGTACGTCTCACTGTGCTGAAGATCAATAAACAAAACCAAAAGTGTCTTCTAGCCCTAATCACTCGACAAAAATGCTGTTTCAAGTCTAGGGGAAACTTTTGGCATAGTTGTTCATCAGTGGAGCATTGACCTGTGGAAGGTGACCTGTGTTTTCAACCTGCCTGAACCAAAATGATTGTTTAAGGCTTCATAGACTATTAAGATGAGACAGGCCCGCAGAAAGAAGCAACTTATTTTATTGGATACACTCTGCTCGTCTATCGATCTTCCTATAAGAAACTTACTAACAAAATCAATTGACTAATTTCATGTTTCATTGACTTGAGCGGAGTAACTGCAGAATACTCCGCCACATCGAGTATCTTAAGTAGCTGGCTACGCGGTATGCGGAAAGAATTAAAGTCAAGATGGCGAAGTATCTTTAGTAGCTGGCTACGTGGTACGCGGAAAGAATTAAAGTCAAGATGGCGAAGTATCTTAAGTAGCTGGCTACGCAGTACGTGGTACGGGGAAAGAATTAAAGTCAAGATGGCAAAGTACCTTAAGTAGCTGGCTACGCGGTACGTGGTACGCGGTACGCGGAAGGAAATAAAGTCAAGATGGCGAAGTATCTTAAGTAGCTGGCTACGCGGTACGCGGTATGTGGAAAATTTAAATTCTAGTGTACCCTAACCCTAAACGAACCATAAAATGAAAGCTAAAATTTTAAACGAGTGCTTAGGCTTAATCAGTAAACGAGTGCTATATTCTTCACACGGTCTTGGTAAAAAGAGTAGTTAACCGAACCATAAAATGAAAGCTAAAATTTTAATCGAGTGCTTAGGCCTAACCATGAATCACTGAAACAAGTGCTTAGGCTTAATCAGTAAACGAGTGCTATATTCTTCTCAAGGTCTCGGTGATAAAAAAGTCTAGTTAACCGAACCGTAAAATGAAAGATAACATTTTAAGAGTGCTTAGGCCTAATCACTGAAACGAGTGCTTAGGCTTAATCAGTAAACGGGTGCTATATTCATCACACGATCGTGTTAAAAAGCGTAGTTTAAGCGAACCGTGAAATTAAATCTTAAATTTGTAAAGAGCTCTTAGGCCTAATTTCTGAAACGAACGCTTATGGTTAATCAGGAAACGAGTGCTATATTCTTCACACGATCTCGTTAAAAATTCTTGTTGCCCGAACCGGAAAATGAAAGCTAAAATTTTAAAAGAGTGCTTAGGCCTAATACTGAAAGGAGCGCTTGGGCTTAATCAGTAAACGAGTGCTATATTCAGCACAAGATCTCTGTTGTCAGGTTTTCACGTTGTTAATAGGGAGCTTAAGCAACGACAACGGCGACGGCAACGAGAACGTCACAAATTTGCATATTTAGAGGGTGAGAACAATAGCTTTGCACGCCCTGCACATGCGTTTTTCACTTTTGTCCATTTCGTTGCCGTCGTCAGCAAAACAACAACGTGAAATAGCCAAGTTTTTGATTTTATGAAGAACGTCAGCACTTGAGGATAAATTTTCATTTTCTCTCCTAAAATTGAGTGCCGTTCCGACTGGTGTCATCTTTGAGGAATTACCACACCCTTGTCATATTAAAAACGTTGAAATAGTCACGAAGCGATTAAAATAACGCAAATTTATATTTTGAGATGACGTTCTCGTTGCCGTCGCCGTTGTCGTTGCTTAAGCTCCCTAATACTGGTGACGCGCGCTCTTCCGAGTCCACAGTTCCAGTCTCGTGTCTGTTGAATTACTTAGGCTTTGACGCTTAAAGAACGAGGAATGCACAATACTGTGTCTTTATTAATTATCACAGCGTACCGCGTAGCCAGCACAAATAACATTGCTGCGCCATTTTGAATTCATTTGTTCATATAACGCTCTTCCGAGTCCACAGTTCCACAGTCTCTTGTCTGTGGAATTACTTCGGTTAAGAACGAGGAATGTCACGGCGTACCGCGTACCGGGTAGCCAGCACATTTTACATCGCTGCGCCATTTTGAAATTTAGTTCATTTGGAATTTAGTCCAAGTGGCGGGGTATTCTACAGTATTGTGCATTCCTATTTCTGGGTACTGCGTACCGCGTAGCCGGCTACGTGGAATACAGTTCGAGTGGCGGGGTATTCTGCAGTTAAGCGACTTGAGCTCCTGCTCTATTATTAATGCTAATTACTTCATGTGAGGGAACAGCGGACGGTACTGTTTGTCCGTGGTCTTGCTTTTTTGATCCTTAATAAATTGACTAAAGTGGTAAAAATACTTACGAAGGCCTTAGTCGGGCCAAAGCAGCTTGTCTAAAGAAACCAGAAGAAGATCCCAAATCCGCCATCTTTTCGAAAGTCTAGCACCCAGTCCTCCGTGTCCGTAAAATAGGTCTGCAATGCGTCTAGAACTTTTTAAGGAAGCTTAAAACACTTTTAACACTGTCAACAAACTGTACTATTTGGAAGGATTGAATCTACCAAACTTTTTCCCTTAATGGTAATGTTATGATGCCATATGAAACGCCAATAGCTGCTTAACAAGATGCACTCATTAATGTGACGTAACGGGTTACCGTAGCAACAAAAGAGACATCTAAAAACAGCCTATATTTTGTCTAAACGCATATATCTCAAAAACTAACCAGATGATCCCAATTTTCTATTGCTGGAGAGTGATTCGCACGCTAGGATAAAACTTTCTGCAAAGTTTAAAAAAAAATTTCTGGAGCAGATTCATAGCTCCCTTCACAGCTGAAAAAGTTTAAAGGTGGCTCTAATCCGCTCTAGAGAATTTTTTTAAACTTTGCCGAGAGTTTCGTACTAGCCTGCAATAAAAGCGGGTCACCAAATTCGTTCTTGAGATGTAAGCGCTTAACAGCGGGTCACCAAATTCGTTCTTGAGATGTAAGCGCTTAACAACAAAATATACGGAGTATTTAGATGGTTCTTTTGTTGCCATGGTAATTTGTTAACTCACATTAATATGTACATCTTGTTAAGCAATTATTGGTGTTTCATATGGTACCATAACGTTGTCATTGAGTGTAACATTGTTGTAGAGTTCATCTTTCTAATCACCCAACCATACACTCACAAAGGACAGCCGCAACACCGGGAACTTCATCCCCTCGTCTCCTCGAATAGTGTGTGGGTTCTTTAACGTTCCACAAGGAACTTATGAACATGAAAGATATTTGCGAAACGAGGCCTACGGTTTATAGTCCTTATTCGAGAAGACTTGAAAGTCTAACCATTTGTGGATGTTATTACAAAGGCAGCACTTTCTCCTCAGTTATTTTAAGACCCTGAATGTTGGTCAGGCCGGAGTCGAACTCACGATCTCCCTCATGGCAGCTCGGTGCTCAACCAATTGAGCCACCGTTGCGCGGATCAAGTAATCATTCCCTCTTGAACTTCATATCTAATGAAAAAAAATATTTGTTTGAAGTGAACTATATATGTATGTATGAAGTCAAATGTATGTTTGAAGTTTATAATATACTTTTTATAAGTCGCTTTCCTTATTATTTTTCCTTATCAAAGAGAGTTCCGAGGATGATTAGCGTCACACCTGTGATAGCTAGGACTTTTGAACGAACAGTATATTAAACATTTAGTAAACAAATTTTTGAACAATATATTAAAAATGACCAGTTTGCGTACAGGACGGGCGGTAGTTGTACCAATGCACTTCTTAAGATTCAGCATGATATCTACCAGGCTTTAGATGATCTAAAATAGGAGCTGTGCGTGTGTTACGATGGATTTTTCTAAAGCGTTTGATAGTACAAAGCATAGTTTATTGTCGAAAAAGCTAAAAAAGGCTCCTGTGAATCCGTATATAATTAATTGGCTTGTCGATTTTTTATCGGATAGGAAACAAATGGAAATGTGTCAATCGTGGCACCACCCAAGGAAGTGCAAATGGTCCTTATCTTTTTAAGTCATTTCTTAAACGACCTAATAGTTTAATTAATTAAGTATGCTGATGACAGTACTGTGGTAATACCAGCCTGTAAGGGCCTGAGAGATGAATCAGAAAAGGTCCTAGACTCGTTTTTGCACTGGACTGAGATAAATAACATGAAATGTCACAGTAATACTGACAAATGTAAGGAAGTTAGTATTATTGAAAGAGGTTGCAGTCGAGCCTTATGGTCAGTATGGGGGATCGAACAACTTATGGAACGCACTGTGCTAGGCTTGACACTACAGGATGATTGTAAGTACTAAGCTCGTGTGAGGACCAAACTATGGGAAGCGAACAAATGCTTGTTTATTATAAGATCTCTAAGAAAGGAAGGAAGGAAGGATATACGCAAACGGAAGTAGATAAGTTATTTCACTCTCTAATTATGACAAAATTTATGTATGCGCTACCGGTTTACGGAGCGAATCAATCTGACCTAAACGCAATTCAACATTTTTTAATTAGATGCTATAAACGACGATATACGATAGATCATGTAAATATTTATAATCTTCTAGAACAATGTGATTGAAGATAATTTTAAAAGTTAACTGTGATCCCTACCACCCACTGTATCATTTACCACCAAAGGTTAAAGTTACTTCTTATGAATTACGTGAGCCATCTTCTGCCAGACCAAAATTGAATTCCGAACGATTTAAGGATAGCTTTTTTAATAGATTAAATTTTAAATACAATTTAGTTATATAGTTCTTAGATAGTCAATGTATTTTATATATCATATTTAATTTACTGTAACATTTGTTATGTATTCTAATGAATGAAGAAAGACATTATTATTATTATTATTATTATTATTATTATTATTATTATTATTATTATTATTATTATTATTATTATTATTATTATTATTATGCAGTATGTTGTACGTAAGTATGCTTACAGATATAAGTAGGAAAAGGCACTATTGTGTAACAATCCCTACTGTTAAACCTATTTACAAACCAATTGGTAATAACTAACGAACCAACATTTGAGAAAGGAACAAGAGTTTATATTCCTTAATAACTCGTCGAAACCTTGAAAGACCTTGCTATGTTTAGGGTGGACGATAAAACTGCCTTCTGCAAATTAAACAAAACCTGGTTCCCTCTATCCAAACCTAAAAACTTCCTAACTTTCTCCGCCGTCTCCATAGAGTAGCCTCCTAGTACATCAACTATCACATTAAGCTGTGTGATA
>OX421453.1:13083060-13093060 GCA_949126865.1 Montipora capitata
CCTCCCATGTTATGAAAATAGAAAGTGTCCTCATCGCTTTCAATCCGTTTACTATCAAGCGTCGCATCACAGGGATTTTCACAATGCGCAAAATCCGTTTTACTGTGTACCATGCCATAACAGGAAAGTGGAGAATAACTTGGAATCGGGAATTAAAACGTACTTCAAAGACGACAAGAGCTTGCGTATTCATGGAGCTTCCCTCGGCCACAACGAAACAGAGATGTTTCTCATTGACTTTGATGAGTCAGAGGATGGGTCAGCTGTGCAAAGAAAGTCGCCAACAAGGACTTGCTCAAATATGAACTATTTCTAAAATAGGACAGGGCATCCAACGACCGGAAGTCAAATTGGTCGAAATTATCTAAAATGATTTCCACATTGCTCTCATTAAAGCTCGTCTAAAGTGGGTTTATAGCTTCCCTACCAGGGCCGTAGCCAGAAAAAAAATATGACTGAGGCAATGTCCATGGTTAAATTCTCTACGTAGGGATTCTAGGTGTTTATTATGAGTAGATTTTAAAGACAACACTGGAATCACCCTTTATTTTAAAGAATCACGAAAAAATGACTGAGACAAGTGCCTCGGTTTGCCTCATACTGGCTACGGCCTTGCCTACAGAATATTTATCTGTTGGGATGTTCTAGGCCGGAACTTCAGGTGACTTTTGTAGAAA
Source organism: Montipora capitata (assembly GCA_949126865.1). Taxonomy (NCBI): domain Eukaryota; kingdom Metazoa; phylum Cnidaria; class Anthozoa; order Scleractinia; family Acroporidae; genus Montipora; species Montipora capitata. Next base: position 13,083,738 of record OX421453.1, read on the forward strand.
TTTCTACTTGGCTTTTTTGCCTCACCGTCCGAAAGCTCTTGCAATTGTGACTTTACCGATTACGTAGTCGGTCCTTTTCTCCCAATAAATTTTTGGGACGTTTGCTCAAAACATGATTCTCAAACAAAGTTTGGCGAAAATGATAGAAAGTTATGAATCTTCAATTTTTTTGCCATTTCCAATATCACAGTTGTTCCCACGCACTCTCCACTATTTTTCCGAAATACCGAAAAATGAAAATGTCTAAAATATTAGCGCGCCTCGAAAGTCTGAGTTCCTTCCGAACAGAAATTACTAGTTGGGTGCTTCTGAAAGAGAGATATAGATCCATACTTGTCTCTTGCAACGGACATCAAATTCGTACGGAGCCCCCGGTAATCATACCTTCATCTAAAAGTTTGAGATGCAAAAGATAAATTACTTATATGACTTGTCCAAGGCGACTCAATTTCTACTCATGATGTAATATGACTATAAAGTTAACTTCTACCAAATCCCGGTGACGTCACTTCCGGTTAACATGAGATGCACACGTGCCGCCGTGGATAATCAGTACACATTGCGAAGCCGTGGAGTTCAGAACTATTGTGGTCTCCGGGTTTTTATTCTCTTTATTTGTCCTTACTATTACAGGTAAGAAAATAATGTCGCTTCAATTAACTTCTTCTTGTTGTTATTCAGTTTATCTCGAAAACTAAGCCTGAGGAAGGAAAGTGCAACGAGGAAAAATTGACGTTTCACATGTTGTCGTTGAGAAGCTATGTCGAGAGCCTTATGTGCCTCGCTTTTCGCCGTCCTATCCAAAATGGAGGCGGTTATTAAGGGAAAGAAAGTTATAGTTTCCCTTCGAGTCCTAACATTTTCAACATTAGAGGGAAAGAAAGTTATAGTTTCCCGAGTTGAAATGGACCACAACAGACACGTGGATGCCGGAGAACAGTGCTTTGCAGCAAGTTGTCATTTAAGACTGAACTTGATCGAGAGCCTTTTGCCTCGCTTCTTGCCGTCCTATCCAATGTGGAGGCGGTTGTTAGGGTAAGAAACTTTAAGCTATAGTTTCCCTTTGAGTCCTAATGTTTTCAACAGTTGAGGGAAAGAAGGTTATAGTTTACCTCGCGAGTTGACGTATACTTCAACGGACACGTGGATGCCCGAGAACTGTGCTTGGCAATCGCTTCTCCTGGTTGGAGCCGCTTCTAGTTTAGCGAAATGGCTATATGAAGGGAAACATAAATATTTTTTTCCCGCATTTGAGGTTCTTGGTCCTTCAGAGCTCAATATTTTTCGGTTGTTTACATTTTAGCAACCACATAAAACTTAGATGAGGGGCCTCCCCACCGCTTCCTTCCTCGAGGAAAGCAGAGCTACAGGGATAGTCGCTTCCCTGAAACAAGAGCTTAGTATGAGATCTAAGCTAAATTTAGGGCTCTGAATGAGCTCTGATCAGGATAAGCCCTCTGATGGTGATGACTAACACTCAGAGGTTTCGCCTGTGCTCACTGGTGTCTTGCAAGTTACTTAGGGAAGTCCCCTAGGTCAAGTTTTGACAACTTAGCAGAGGAGTTCTCGGCAAATGACAAAACAGGTGCCCCAGTTAACGCCAAGCTGGCCACTGTGCTAGAACACCTTATCAAAGGCGATCTCCCTAAAACAAAAAAAAAAAAACAAAAAGCTAAAGGGGCTGGTGGAAAAATACTTAAGACCAGAAAATTGCTAATTGCTAGTCTCCTCAAAAGTGAACAGAACTATTTGTAATCGGTTGTCTCCAAGTAGGGATGATCTCTGTTTACAAACATTGTTTTTGTTATTCAAGTGTGCCAACCACAGGAACTAAAGACCCTTTGGGACAGCCAATGAGGCAACAATAGGTGACGTCAACGTTATATTCGCTATACCAAATCCTCACACAGGGCTCTTCAGAAAGCTCGACAGTTTTTTTGTTTTCTCATTTTGTGCCACCATCAATGCCTGTGATAAAGCATCAGGCGAGCCGGCTCTAGGCTACTCTCCCACATTCCCTTGTTCTAGCATTGGCAGGAACCCGGGAACTGAATCTTCCTGGCCGAGAATCTCTGAAACCAGATCTGAACGCCTAGTTTGCTTCTCGACAGGTGGTAAGTCATATTCTGCAATGCCTTTGTTAGGGGAGAAGGGGCTCCTACCACAACCAAGAAGAAGCAAGGCCGTCACCCATGATCCCAGTCCAATAAGAAGACAAACTGCTAAACTGTAGTCCTCAGGTTGGTTACATGAGTAGCGTTGATACCGTTATTAGGTCAGTTGCACCATTGCATGCTGGCCAATTGCGAATAGCAAGGTTGACTTCCGAGCCGTTTATCTTGCAGTGTGTATCTAGCTGTGAACTTGAATTCAAATTTTCTGTTATTGAGCAAGAAGCTATTGATGCAGGAATTAATGATCTATGAACGGTGTCAGTCGGAAACAGGGGAAATTGTCTCTCCGATATTCCTATGACCAAAAGAGGAACCTGGGGCTCATAGAGTTATTTTCAGTTTGAAGTCTTTAAATCAAACATTGACCTACTGTAAGTTCAAGATGTACCATAAGGTTGATGAAACCTGGGTGTTTTATGTCCTATAGACCTTTCCAATTTCTTCAATTTCATCCCTATATTGCCAACCTTCAGAAAATATCTCAAGTTTGCATCGAAGGTTCTTCTGTTCCGTTTTTGGGACCTACCCAAGGGACTGACAGGTAGTCCTTGCATCTTTACCAGGGTGTTAAAATCAGTTTTTTTTTTTCCACCCTACGCACCCTGTGCGGACTTAATTGTTTGGGTTATATTGATAATTCTTTTTACATGGAGGATTCTGAGGAGGCCTGCCTTGAGGCTACCTTACATACTGCCCAATTATTTACGCGCTTGCGTTTTGTGTTTTACCCGACCCAGTCTGTTTTTCACCCTACGCAGTGCCTAGAGTTCTTAGGATTCCTGTAAAAATATTCATATATTCTTAGCCTTAACGGAGGCTGACAAGGTCGTTGTTTTGTGCCACTAAGCTTTGTGCGCCCAGTAGTTCTCAAACCATGAAGTTGCCACACTAATAGGAACTTTAGCGTCTACTTTCCCTGGGGTGGAGTTTGGTCCTTTGTAGTATAGACACTTGGAATGGGTCAAAGAATTGGCACACCTCTCATAAGGTTTTTCGTTGTAAACATGCCTCCATCTGCTGACAGCATTGGTGCTGTTAGAGTGGTGAGTCATCTCTGTCTCCACAGGTTTCCGGGTTATTGACCGTTGTTCCCCAAATATCGCTTTTACAGTGGATGCATCACGCATGGGTCGGAGTGCCATAATGCACTAAACGCAAACTGAGTATTCTTGAACCGCCTTCCGTGGGGCAGGGGACTATGCCCCTATTCGGGTCAGTGTCCATTCTGCGCATCAGGAACATGCCTTACAACATGACTGCTATTTCCTACATCAGTGGCATAGGGGATGCAGGAACAAGGGATGCAATACAATTGCTAAGGTTATTGATTATAGGCCCTTTGAGAAGCATAGTCGGCGTTTCTGCCGCGCGTCAACCGGTGCGGTTTAATGTAACTGCAGATTCTCTATCGCGCCGTTTTGGAGATGGGATCATAATGGGAACTGAATCGCGGTATTTACATATATATATGGGATTTTGTTGTTCCTCAGATTGACCTGTTTGCAAGTAGAATCAACCATCCAAGTAGTGCCTATGCTTCCTGGAAGCAAGACATGAAAGCATCATAGGTGGATGCTTTCCTTGTGAATTGGTCACAATTCACTAACAATTACATTTTCTCAAGGGGATGCTCACCCTCTGAGCCCAGAACGGCAACCCCTGACATGCAAGGTGTCAGGCGACAGTTCATTAGGGCAACATTCCGGGCTAGGTTGCCAACTTACTAATGTACTCTTGAATAATTAGCGGCAGCAAAGCAGTAAGATGTTAACATCCGCAAATGCATGGCGTGCATCTGGTCTACAAGAGAAAACTGATCCACTACATCCGAGTGTGAACAACGTGTTAACGTTTCTCCACGCCTTTCATATTAACCGACTATCATACTCAACGATTAGTACGGCTTGCTCAGCACTCGCAAGCTGTTTAAAGGGATTGAATTTCCTGGTTGTCACTACGCTGTGACTGACCATCCTTTTATAGTGCGCTACCTGTAGGGTGTGTTCAACTCTTGCAAGCTTACTCCTCGATATCAGGTAACATGGGATCTTATGCCTGTCCTAAAGTATATAGGACTATTGTATCCTCTAAGCAAGCTGTGTCTCGGAGGAACTGACCCTTAAACCGCGAGTTTTAACATATGGGCAGCGGTGTCAAACACTGTCATTTTCTGAGGATCGATGCTATAGAGAAGACTCCTGATTATTATTTATGTTCTACATACAGGATCATGTAAAGCAGGACAGACCTGGGAAAAATCCTCATGTCATATTTTGGTTGGGAAGAACCCTAAAGTACCCTAAAGAACCACTTACTCTACTCTAGAACGCTATCTTGGTAAAAACCCAGCTTGTTTCGTCACCATGGCAATGGCCGTCTTCTCCTTTCATATGTCATACCTTATCGGCACATTGGTACGAATGCAAATGAGCGATCAATTAAAGCTGTTATGGAAGCAAGTGTAGTAGATACAGCAAGGTTTAATGCTCACAGCGCCAAATGAGCAGCTATATCGAGAGGTGATTCCAACAGATAAAATCCTGAAACACATCGAATGATCTAGAAAATCTGCTTTTCAGGAGTTCTATAACCAACCCGTTATTGCTGGAAACAGCTTTGCTGGAGCTGTGCCAGGTCGATAAGTTTGCTTTCTGGATTGGAATAGTTGTGTCCACGTTTATTGCTGTAAAATCTCATGTTAACCGGAAGTGACGTCACCGGGATTTGGTAGAATTAGAAAATTAAACGAGCCTTACCTGTAAGGTGAAGTTTGATTGTGATTCTGCCAAATCCCTGGTGACTCGGTGAGGGTTAACATGCCCTCCCTCACACTTCCCGACCCTTGTTCTTCCATTTTTCTCTGTATTCATTTGTATCTTGATAACCGTGTCCACAACCTTTGAAAGTCTGATTATCCACGGCGGCACGTGTGCATCTCATGTTAACCCTCACCGAGTCACCAGGGATTTGGCAGAATCACAATCAAACTTCACCTTACAGGTAAGGCTCGTTTAATTTTCTAATTATAACTCGCCTGACTATGGTGACTTCAAAGTCAAACATGTAACATGTCCATGCTGCCATATCTCGTTCATTATAGGGACAAATCAGTCGTCTTGGACGAGTTGTAAGTTATCTCATAATTAGGCTAACTCTTCTGGGGAAGCTTACGTGGACATTAAAGCTCTGGGCTTTTGGCTAAAGGGCCGGAGAAGCCTGCATTTCGCAATGTTAGGGAGCCCCCTGGCAAAGACCCTGTAACAGTGAAGAAACTGGATAGGGCCTTCACAAGCAACAAGAATGAAAAGAAGTGACTGTGCAATGAATGCGTGATAGAAGTTGTGCATGGCTCCTTTAATTTTTACGTAGTTTCCTTACCTAATTGCTTGTATTTCTGGGTATAATTAAGTGGAAATGGTAGAGACGCCAAAAGCGCTTCACAACTGAACTTGTCAAATAAGAAGGAGCGCCGGGCCTGAGTAAAATATAGTGATGCATTGTCTGAGAGCAAGGCTAACTACGGGCAGAAGTGCTATGTTTGAGGGACTCTGTGGCAATTAAGTGAAAGTCTAACTTTTTACAATAGCAAAAACTGTGATGTTTATTTGAGCTTTGATTTTAAATAGTTCTTTACAAAATTAATGAATAAATAAATGAATATGAAGTTGACCACTTCCCTAGTGTATGGTCAATGAACAACACTTTGTGAGGGACTTTGCTAGACTGCTTTTATGGCACAAATGGCAGCCATGCACTTAAAAATCTGAACTGAATGGCAAGTAGTTTACACAGGTGCCCTTAGTCCCCATACCCCATACCGGGGACTATGTCTCCCACTCTCCTCAATCAGTGTGTGGGGTGTTTATTGTCCCATACATGTCCTTGAGTGTTGGTCCGACTGGAGTCGAACTCACAACCTTCCGAGTGGCAGGCAGCCTGTTGCTCAATTGAGCCAGTGGTGAGCCGTCCATATTCCATAGTCCAGAGTCTATAGGTTATTCTAATTTTAAACCTGAAAGTTGATTTTTATCTATAAATCTTATATTTAGTCAGTTATGATTACGTAGTTCTTTCATTGCCCTTTTTCTGATTGGGTTTAAATAAACCTCTGCTACATTATATTTTTATTTAGTCCTTGCGTTTTAAAGGTGGTTGGCATTAAAACTCTGGAAAACTTGATGTCAGAATAAAATATAGACTCCAGACTCAGGACTAAAGAATACGGACTGACCATAAAACACTGACAAAAGACCAGGTATAAACCACAGACCAAGGTATAAGATGTAGATTGGCAACAACCATAGGCAACATTAGGCCATTAACATGAATTATCGGTACGTTTAGAGCGAGTTTCAATTGAGCGTCGTAAAACCAAAACCAAAGTAATTACTTTGGCCAATCGAAAAGGATGGAGACAATCCAGTAAACCAATCAAAACTCAAAGTAATTAAACGTAGTCGACACAAAGCGCGGGAAAATATGGACGCATGAGCCACAATTGGTTTTGGTTTCACTTCTGATTGGTTGAAAAATTTGTCGCGAGAACTTTGAACCAATCACTGAGTGAAGTAATCATAAACCAAAGTAATTATCTAATTACTTTTGACACTCAATTGAAAACCGCTCTGAACATAAAACCTTCATGAATCGAGAAGGAAAATGAGAAAAAGCCATCTTCAAGCAATGGCACCAGAGGATTCTTGCCATGTGTCATTTATAGTGGGTGCACTTATGGGGGCTGGTGGTGGGGGGGGGGGGGGGGAGGAGGGAATGAATGCTTTGATAATCATCTTCTTTTCAAGGTACTTGATAGCCTGATTCTCAGATGGTCCAGGTCATTCACGTCACGCACTCTTTCATAGACCACATTTTAGCTCGTCACAGAATCGTTTCCCTCCTCCATGGGATGGAAAGATCGCATGACTGTAAAATGGGCTAACTCTTCGAAGGTCTTCATGCAAAGCAACAACAGCAGCAGCAAGCATGATAGCAGCACTTTGCGGGAATGTTCCCTGAGTGCTTTGCTTTCAGTATCACGTTGGCCACGCCTTTCATCACGGTCGAAAAAAGCTTATGGCGGCAAGTTGATGCCCTTGCGATGTACTCTGATGTTAAAGAATGTAGTCGATTGCCATCAAAGGGGTCTGCATGCCCAGGAAAAACGACATCCACCTCACTGGACAACTGTTGGAGCTTTCTGCAGGTCTCAACATAGGTGTTCAGGTCACTATGGGGTAGCCAGTCGATGAGAGGATACATATCGTACACCACATCTCCGGTAAACAAGACCTTGGCTTTTTCGTCGATCAAACCAACACTCCCTGGGGTATGACCAGGCAAATGAAGCACACGGAATCTTCGATTTCCGAGATCGAAAACATAATCCTCCTCTAAAACTGTAAACGGTTCAGCTGGTTTCACTTTGTAAGCATCGAGTGACCATCCGTCATATGGAGGTCTAGAAATTTCTGTGCTGCTTAAAAATATCGTCACTGTTTGAAAGTTGTCCCCTTTGCGAATGGCGTCGGCTTCGAGACTGTGAATTGCGAACTTTTCAAACTGATGCAGCCCTCCAGAATGATCGAAATGGAGATGAGTAGCAACTACTTGAACGGGTTTCTCGCCAATCAAACCTTGCTTTTGCAGAAAGCCCGGTAGATCCCATATTCCTAAACCGGTATCTACAATTAAATCCATAGTAGAGCCTTGTACCAACCAGATGTTTGCTCGGTTGGAAGAATTATAGTACTTCTCTCGACACATGAAAATCCCGTCGTGCACTATGTCAACGCTAAACATTGTTTCTAAGGGTTCTTCGGCCATTTTTGCCTCCTTCCTCTCTGCAGTCGAAGCTTACGGCTTTTGTGATTGGTTGAGAAGACAATAGAATTGCTTCTAGTGGTTATCACACAGCTCACCCAAGCTTTCGTTAAGGACACACTAGTAAGGAGCGAAGTTCAAGTCTAGAAATTTGTAAGCAACTGCCAATGAAAATCGATAAAACATACCATATGGCTTGTTGTAGGTGTCCTTAATACTCACGGAATTTCAGGAAAATAAGTTCCACTCCACCGTTAGGTGGCTCAAACCAGTTTCAACACTTTCAAGAGACCTTATAATTAAATAGAAGAATTGACACAACAACTGTTTATCACGTAACAGCAATGTTATGGTACTATATGAACACAGCATGTTCCTTTTAATTATTATTAATTTATTACTAAGGCCTTTTATACACAATTTTGCCTAACTGCAATAATTATCTATTAATTAATATCAAAATCCTGAATTGAGGAGAAAGGTCCATGGTACCAGAGCTCTTTGATTTGTAAAACCCAGCCAATGGGTGAGCTGTGAATACCAGTAAAAACACTCCAGTTGATCATTATGCCTTTAAACAAGGGGGAAAAAATATGAATCATACATTTAAAACAAAAGTTTCTTATGGAACTTATATCACTCTTAATTAAAATAATTAACTTCAATTTCAGTGAGAATGAAGGTGACTTGTTTTGATATCAGTGACCTTCTTATTATGTACATGACTACAAGTTTTTCACCCGAGACATTTCACATGATCTCATAAGTGCTTTGATTTGAATTTCTGTCTCCTCAATTTGTACACCACCTGTGCTGGGTTGCATGAGCTTGAGAATTTAATTACTAAATGAGTTTCATCAGAAACTTTTTGTACTCATAACTTCTCCTTTGTTTGAAACATATAAACTTGAGTATCACCAGTATTCACAGCTAACCAATTTTAGAAGCACAGATGGTGCAGAAGTGAGAGCAATTGCCTCCCACCAATGTGGCCTGGGTTTGATTGCCAGAATTGATATCAAAGCTTAAGGTGGGTTGAGTTTGTTGGTTCTCTACTCTGCCTCAAGAGGTTTTTCAGTGGATACTCTGGTTTCCAGCTCTCCTGAAAAACCCATGGAAGCCACAATTTGATAGAGCAAGTTTCAATAGAGTGTAGTAAAACCAAAACCAAAGTAATTACTTTGGCCAATCAAAAAGGAAGGAGACAATCTAGTAAACCAATCAAGACTCAAAGTAATTGAGGTCCCATGATTTATGAGTCAAATGGTCAATGAGTCATGAGTCAATGAGACTTACAGTCAATATTATAGCAATAATTTATTGATTAAG
>OX421453.1:13108060-13115560 GCA_949126865.1 Montipora capitata
GCTAGCTGAACACGCCAATATATTAACATTTAGAAGCTTGTAAATTTTTCACGGATCGTGGCGTTAACCATATGTTGCTTTTATAGAGTAGTCTTATCTACTTGAGTGAGACGGCCGTCATAAGAGCACGAATTAAGTCTGTTGTATCAACCCGATTACATTCATTAATCAGCTTGCGTCTCTCGCGTGGCTTTTTAGCATCCTCAACAAATAACAGAGAAAAGCTGATTAGAGTGTAATGTAACCTGCAATCAGATGTACTTTTCCTAAGACATGGTCCGAAAAGGTACTTTTTAGCGCCCTGTCTCAAGAAAAGTACGCTTGATCGCAGGTTAAGTTGGTTGCACTTGTTTCTCTCGAATGGAAGGTACTGGCATAAAAACTCTGCTTTCATTCGTGCCATCAGTGTCCTTTTCACAGTTAAACAAGTCTAAAGTGAAACGCAACTCCGCTAGAGCAGAGGTAACTATATCTTTTAGGAAGCCTTTCCAACTGGAACCACTGAGGCAGCACTATGTGCTATTATGCAAAAGCTTAGCAAATATGAAAGAGATAACCTAAAATATGTGTAACTAAAACCTTACAAAGACTTTATTCAGCCTTGTCCAATTTTGGTTGCCTTCTCAACTGGTATCTCCGGTTTTGAAACCAGTTTCTGATTTGCAGCTCCGACATGCAAAGAGCACGTGACAGCAGTTTCCTCTCGTGACGTGTTAGGTACTTTTGGCGGGAAAATATGTTTTCAAGGTGACTGACTTGCTCCCTTATGAAAATCGTTCTGCTTTTCTTAGTTTTTCCCGCCCTTTTTTGTCCATGTGTCGAAGGGTCTTCCTTGACGACCTCTGAAATTTTTCTGCCAGGGCTTTCATCTAAAATGGAAAGAGTGTTTGAAAATGTGAGAAAAAAATAAATTTGCTTTCATTCTACTTTACCGACTGAGCTAGCCATATAGGTATATTATCCGCACCAGCTTAACGAATGAATGCTACAGATAGATATGAAAAGTTCAAATTAGAGCGACTTTCATATGACCTTGAGAAACTAAAAAACAGAACGTAAACAAAAATGCAAAACATTTAATTGGCTTATCGAACAAAAACAAAAGACCGCGATTTTTCATTGGCTCAGTGAAAGCAGTTGCAAACAACGTCATCTCTCCATGGAACTTTCTGGAAAGTTTCGCTTTGACATCATTTGAAATGCAGTAATGTGATTGGGCAATCGAACTGTTTACTGCTCATATTAGGAGTTTCCTTGGCAAGGATAAGGAGAAGCTTTGTTTTAATCTTGCCAAACATTGGTCCGTGAAACAAATTGAGAACACTTTTTTCAAAGTCATACGAAAGTCGCTCCATGTGTCTCTTTGTCCTTTGAGAAGGAGAGGAAGAGAGACCCTGGAAACGAGGTTGCGTTTAAGCCTAGACTTTTTTCAGGCTTTCTTCCGAACACATTAAGTTGTTGCATGAATTAACGGCGATGATTTCTAGCCTTCGTGTATTTCAATTTCCGCAGTTCAAATATTTTAACATTTTTCTCTTCATGTTTCAGTTGTCCTTTCCTGTGCCCAGCTGCTACGAATGATCCAAAAGAACTATGGAAGAAACAAAGCTTTAAGAAAAGGCCACAGCACGTGCTTTAAACAACTTTAACTGGAGCTTAAGTCTGACTTTGCTTTTTCTTCTTATTATTAAAAAAAATTAACACGACAATTCAATGAGCTCCTAGTGCGTGATTTAACCTTCTCTCAGAAAGGAGTTAAAATTCGCATTTACTTTACGAAATACCTCAGATAATGCTTTAGACAACCTTTCTGAAAAATTAACTTATCGGGTCTTTTTCTTAAATGGGGAGTTTAAGAAACGACGACGGCTACGACAACGACACAAAACAATAATATCATTGGTTAAAAGAGCATAAATAATCGTGCCGCACGTGCAGCACGGATTTTAGCAAGTATGTTAGCGGTCCTCTGCATAACGATGACGTGAAATCACCAATTTGAGGTTTTGACGACAACGTATTAAGTATGCAACAGAGAATCTTTCATTCTCTATTTCCACTCTGAAACCGCTCGTACCAGTTTATTTTTAGGATACTTCGCCGGTCAGTATAAAATGCAGACTACAGACTGCAGATTGGGTTTAAAATGCAGACTGGGTACAAAATGCAGACTGCAGACTGGATTTAAATTAGTGCAGACTGAGGCCTAAACTATCGCATCGTTTGATATGCATTTTAAACCCAATCTGCAATCTGCAGTCTGCATTTTATACTGACCGGATACCTCGCCCATATTGTAGGACGTGAACGAGACTGAATAATCGAGAAAGACTTACGATAAAGCAAAGTTGTATTTTGAAGTGACGTTTTCGTCGACCGTCCTTGTCGTACTCAGAGTCGTAGATCTTAAACTCCCTAATGCTGCTGTATCATGGACAGCGGTATACCGCCGCTGAACGGCTTCTAATGAAACCCCTTACGGTACAATCTCGTACCCAGAGTCCTCGGGCTTTTTGGCCAGCGGGTGAGCGCCCGGAGAGACTCTGGGATAATCGATTTGAACTATATTTTTGATTGGCCGCTTGCGTAACAATGGCAGTCCGACAGGAAGTCGGTAAGTAATTCGGAAGCCCCAGAATTTGGAGGGAGATTCAAAATCTAAAACAAGTTTCAGTGCTGATTGATTTTTTCTACCTCAGAAATATATAAATCACAAAAATAATAAAACGACGAGGTTTGAATTATGTCATATACCGCACGGGAATTTTCCCACGCTTCTAAAACTGCTAAAAAGTGATTACTGTTGCTGTTGCAAAAGTACCGTGGGAAAACATTACATCAGTCTCTTTGAGGAGAAATCCGTGGAATAAGGTCTTGTCGAAGCCATTCAGAATTACGGAAACATCAACTTGTAGAAGAAGAGGACATTTGTGTCGTTTCCACAAAAAACATTTGTCGATCGTGTTGCTTGCACGATGGCATTCTCATTGCATTCTGTACGGTGGAATGTACGCTGATGCACCAAAAATACACTCACCGAAAGCGTCAGAGGTTTCATCTTCACTTGCTCTTACAGCAAGCCAATGATCATTTCTCCAGTTTCTTTGTGTGTAAGGCTAAAATTCTTGTTTCTCAAACACTTTCAACCCGCCATTTCTACTGTTAACGGTTTTCTCTTTTCTGCTTCCGTTTAAACTCAACCATACGTCATAAGACCGGAACCCACGTTTTCTGGGAAAATGGAGTCGATTATCCCAGAGTCTCTCCGGGCGCTCACCCGCTGGCCAAAAAGCCCGAGGACTCTGGGTACGAGATTGCTTACGGTACAGTCAGTTTCCCCAAAGCAAAATCTAACTCTACCTCGATAAATGGGAGGTCCAAATCCGTGAAGGGGGACTTAATCCGCTAGAGGATTTATAAAAATTTATGAAAATGAAAACTGAAATTTGAAATTTGGATGCCAAATCTCGAAGTTGAATTTTTGGGGCCATACACAAAAAATAAAAAAAAATTAGGACCCACTGAACTTTTTCTGCCTTCAAAGCCTCGATTTCCGGAACTTTGCAGCGTTTCGATTATGGCCACAGTGGGCACGAGAAATCTGGTTGACAGCACTTGAAAACCTGTTTGAACTACTTTCTGTTGCTAAACAGTTAGTACTCGTTAGAACTAACAAGTTCCTGGAACCAATCGAATTGCCAGCATTGCTAAGGTCAAAATCTGACTCTGGGAATATGAAACGGGATCCCAAAGCGAGTGGGGGCGTTCTTTTCATTTTCTCGACTATCTGAGAGCCTAGAACAGGCTAACCCGGAAGATGTCTGCGGACGGCTCGGACGTGGTGGGTAGGCTTTTGTACATTATGCTAGCATTTTTCGAGCATTTTAGTGAGGCAAAAGCATTGAGCATTTTAGTGGCATTTTCCCGGAATTTTTTTTCCGAGAGACTAAAAAAGAAATTATTTTTCTCAGAGAAAATGAAGACTAAAACTCAAAACGGCAAATGCCACCCTGATAGAGCTGAGTGGAGACTGAGGACAAGGCGTTAACAGTTAACACCATGTCAAAAATGTTGAAATTAATTAAAAAACCATTTGTATAATGAGCATTATCCGAGCATTTTAGTGACTTTTTTGGGACGACCGAGCATTTTATTGGGAGAACTGGAGCATTAATTAATTAATTTTAGTGGGGAAACAAAAGCATAATGTACAAAAGCCTAGCGGTGGGGTATGTAAAATAATACATATTTCTGTTTTAACAAGTATAATTTAGTAAGTCTAAACCCAGATGTCACAAATGTCTTGCATATAACATTTTGAAACCAAGCCTTCAAATGTAACCCGGTAGAAGCGTGCAGTATCTGCCCAAAAATATGCAAATAAGCTACAACCAATCACTGCTCAGTGTTCCCACGATATTTTGTGCATTTGATTAAGTAGATTCCAGGAAAGAGAAAGCGAAATAGCAAGAAATTCGACAAAATCAGTTTTCCATTTCAAAAGCGTGTGAGAATTAACAATTATGCCCAGACCAAGAGATGTAATGACACTATGGATGGCCCAAGCAATGGAAACGTAAAATCTTTCAGTATTTCAAAGCTTCAAACGAAATTTGTTTAATATCGTAGACACTACCGGCGGGTGTAGACTTACTAAATTATTTCACAATTGTTAAAACAGAAATATGTATTATTTTACATACCTCACGTCCGAGCCGTCCGCAGACATCTTCCGCGTGAGAAAAGCGGTGTTTCAAAAAGAAACTGGAACCCACTCCACAACGACCGCTGGTTTTCCTTTCTGTCAACCAACAGTCGGACTAGTCGTGATGATGTTTGCCCAAAGTTGAGTTTATCCGGCATTCTGCTTCTCGATTCCTTGTTCTATCAGCAGGTTAATACTGATCAAACCGCGGCCGCCAAAACAGCAGAAGAAAGTCGTTGGTGAGACAGTCCTAACGTTGAAAGATTTGCGACAAAGCTCTGCGTTTTTTTTTAATTTGACCACCGGTAGGCCATAGAGTAGGCCATAGGGTAGCCTACCCCACGCTTTGTCTACACCCGAAGAAATCAACTGGCACCTAGCAACACGCATTTCAGAAAAATCTAGATTATTAAATTCTTTTGAAGTCAGATTTAGAACAACGTATTTGCATTGCTAGCATTTGGTGAATCATGCAATTCGGTTTTTCAGTCAGAAGGCAACATTAATTTAAATTATAAAACTACAAAATTTTACCTTCCTCGGTTGGTTTTTGTAAAAAACATATTGACGCTTCTCTTTGACAGCATGTTGAACAAATTCCAAAAGCATTATCGCGATCCTCGAGCTCTATTTGCGCTTCCTCGCTGATCGCAGGCGGTAATTTTTGGTGGGCATTCTGCATACCATATAAGTACTGCTGATTTCTTGAGGGCTCTGCAAAGTATATCCTTGGTTTTGTACTTAACCGAGAAGGATCAGGAAAGTCTGTACGTAGAATATTGGAAATAGAGAAGGGTAAATCGTGGACCATAGCTAAAGCATTACTTTCACTCGCATACGAGGGTGAGAACTTCTCACGGGTTGTATGTCTGTGTTGGACATGCCTGAACAAGATTGCCCCCTCTCGGTCGAACACCCCAACTGGTCCCGATTGGATAAATTTTGAGCACCATTCAATCATAAAAGAATCCCTGTTTGTCGAAAACTGTTCTTGAAGACAAAATATTGCTCTAAAGCAGACCAGATTACGAAGAAAGATCTCAAAATGCGAAAAAGGCCCAAGAGTGTGGAAGAAACGCAAAGAAATACGTCGAAAACGGGCGTATGGAAAAGAATGAATTGCCAACGTGGAATCCGGAACCGGAAACCGGAATTGGAGGGTGTAAAGTGCACGTTTTTTTACTATAACTGAAAAAACCCAAACCTTTACAAAAATGCTAACCTTAGGCTAACATTGTTTTTTTAGGCCTAATGTTAGCATTAGTAAAGTTTTGGGTTGTTTCAGCTTTGGTGAAACAGTCGGACCTGCAACTCTAACCCGCAATCTGTAACCTGCAGTTTACACCCTCCAAACCGGAATCTACTATCGCAAAGTCGAAATCTTTTTAAAATAGTCCATTTACGTAACCGATGGGCGAATAATGAGAAAATCAACATAGTTTTCTATATGCCCTTGAAATGTGATTTAATACTGATCGAATGTAGGAAAACCATGATTGAGGCCCTGACAGGGGGTCCCGTGTCGCTTGTCTGAATTTTAAAATCACTCGTGTCGGGGTTTAATTAACCTGTGATCAGGCGTACTTTCCTTAGACATGGCGCGAAAAAGGTAGGCGTACGTACTTTAGCGCCCTGTCTCAAGGAAAGTACGCTTGATCGCAGGTTAAGTGTAATGTGAAGTGCTTGTTTTCTACACCATATGAACCATGTGAGCGTTAGCCCTACTAATGGAAATGGGCCCACACAAGGACAGAGAAAAACTCTGACCAGGGTGGGAATTGAAACCACGACCTTCGGATTAGACCACCGCTGCTCTACCGACTGAGCTACAAGGTCAGAAGGGAGCATGCCGGGGGAACTGAAGATGTTAAATTCACGGCAATGGACACGTACAAGTACAAGAAAAGGTTATGTTTTTGCAAACGTTGGCCGTGAAGCA
Source organism: Montipora capitata (assembly GCA_949126865.1). Lineage (NCBI taxonomy): Eukaryota > Metazoa > Cnidaria > Anthozoa > Scleractinia > Acroporidae > Montipora > Montipora capitata. The sequence continues at coordinate 13,114,705 of OX421453.1, forward strand.
CTTTATTTCAACAGACTTAACTGATTAGAGTGCAATGTGCAGTGCTTGTTTTCTACCCCATATGAAAAATGTGAGCGTTACCCTTACTAATGGAAATGGCCCACACAAGAACAGAGAGCGCTTGCAATTCCTAACAATCTCGATCCGTTGAAAATGAGCATTACAGCATAAAAGCGCTGTGCTCTTTTCCCATTTCATTCCACTTACCTTCTTCCATAATGCGATGAAATTGAACGTGGGCACCTAAATCACTTCAAAGTTGTTGTAACGCTGTCACTTTATTGAAGCCTTACCGTATATACCTACTGGCCCGGGTTGCTCGAAGCATGGTTAGCGCTAACCAGCGATGAATACCATGGAAACCTATAGGTTTTGATACCTCTTAACCAATTGTTAATGCTGACCAGGCTTCGAGCAACCGGCCCCTGGTTGTTAAATTAAAGTAAAGGAATTCTTGCTCTAACAAGATAGTCTTTAAGAGACTAGTCCTTCCGATAAGCAACCATTGGGGGATTTGGAAATAAATCAAGTCCATCAAGTCTCCGCAGAAAAACCGCTGACTCCGATGACGAAATTCCATGGTCCCAACCAGCCTCCACGCGTTCAAATGAGACAGCAGGCACCAGACGAGACGACACTCAGCTGTCACAACCAGCCCCCAAACGTCCCAAGACGGAAGCGGGCTTCAACAATCTACGTAACAAGATTGCGTATATCGAGACAAGGCGCGCTAAGACAAAGAAGTCCGTCGCTGTTCTTCGAGAACACGCCAGCAAGAGGACCTTCCCAATTGGTCCGCAATGCCGCCCCAAGCCACACCTCAGACCAGACAAGGCCTTCCAGACCAGTCTTCACC
>OX421453.1:13120560-13125560 GCA_949126865.1 Montipora capitata
GTTTCAATGCTTCAGAGCTCCAACGGGACGAACCCTACCAATAACAGTCTTCCTTCCAGCAACATCAGGGCTGACCACACAGAACAAAGCAACCTACCACTTACAAGATAAACTAGCAGAGTAGCAAGATCAACACTCAACCAATCCTAACCTTTCTATGCAGAATTACAACTTTCTTTCTTCATTTTCTCATTCAGCGGGAATTGGCTCACGCAGTCGGATTGTTGCTTTGTTTTAAGAAGAGGCGAAAGGTGAACAGCAAAGCATGTTTTCAAAGCATTTAACACTAAAAGGGGGTATATCTCTCTCATCAAACAGCTCAGAATCTAATCCGGGTATCAAAAGAGTCATCTCAGATGCCCCTGTGGCGCAATGGACTAGCGTGTTGGACTTCTAATTCAAAGGTTGTGGGTTCGAGTCCCACCAGGGGTGGAGTAATTTTGATCAAGTCGTCACGAGTCTGCCCAGGCACATTGACCTTCGATAAAATTATCGGGAACATTTTAGGAATTGTTGTCTTACACTAAAAAGGCATTAGCTGTTGAAAACAAACCATTCCGCGAAAACACTTCCAGATCCGTGGATGACTCTGATCAAACAGCACACAATTGTGGTCTCTCTCGAAAGAGGACAAAATGAGAGTACTAAAGCAAACTGAAGCTGAAGTGACTGGAAATTAAACATGTGGATTGTTTTGTTCCATACGCGGCATATATGATTCCTTGAAAATCAAAAGTAAAAGGAAAGAACTTGACCCCGACGTGACTTGAACACGCAGCCTTCTGATCTGGAGTCAGACGCGCTACCATTGCGCCACGGAGTCGACTAGAGGCGTCGTTTGGTTTCCCTTTCAAAATACAGGTAGAAACATAGGAAAAGACTCTCAAACCTCCACGAACAAAGATCGTTCGCACGATAGAGGTCTTGACACCGAGGGCTGTTTTTGGTGGCATCGACTGAAGTTTCGTCAAGCAGATCACAAACCATCTTCAGAGTCAAGTGATTTGTGTTGTGCTAGCAAATCGTATTAGTATTCTAATAGTTGACCTGATTGGGCAGTAGAAAAATGATGTCATTGGATTCTCTTGTCAGCCTTGATGTCGCTTTGCTGGTATACTAACTTTGACCAAACTCCGCTGACCCGTTGCCATTCACTACTGGCACCTTACAAACGGCTCATTGATAAAATGAACAGAACATCCAAACCGCGACAGTGTTTCAATGCTTCAGAGCTCCAACGGGACGAACCCTACCAATAACAGTCTTCCTTCCAGCAACATCAGGGCTGACCACACAGAACAAAGCAACCTACCACTTACAAGATAAACTAGCAGGGTAGCAAGATCAACACTCAACCAATCCTAACCTTTCTATGCAGAGTTACAACTTTCCTTCTTCATTCTCTCATTCGGCGGGAATTAGCTCACGCAGTCGGATTGTTGCTTTGTTTTAAGAAGAGGCGAAAGGTGAACAGCAAAGCATGTTTTCAAAGCATTTAACTCTAAAAGGGGATATATCTCTCTCATCAAACAGCTCAGAATCTAATCCGGTTATCGTAAGAGTCATCTCAGATGCCCCTGTGGCGCAATGGACTAGCGTGTTGGACTTCTAATTCAAAGGTTGTGGGTTCGAGTCCCACCAGGGGTGGACTTATTTTGATCAAATCGTCACGAATCTGCCCAGGCACAATGACCTTCGTTAAAATTATCGGGAACATTTTAGGAATTGTTGCCTTACACTAAAATGGCAAAAGCTCTTGAAAACAAACCATTCCGCGAAAACACTTCCAGATTTCTACACCCAAAGAAATCAACTGGCACCTAGCAACACGCATTTCAGAAAAATCTAGATTATTAAATTCTTTTGAAGTCAGATTTAGAACAACGTATTTGCATTGCTAGCATTTGGTGAATCATGCAATTTGGTTTTTCAGTCAGAAGGCAACATTAATTTAAATTATAAAACTACAAAATTTTATCTTCCTCGGTTGGTTTTTGTAAAAAACATATTGACGCTTCTCTTTGACAGCATGTTGAACAAATTCCAAACTCATTATCGCGATCCTCGAGCTCTATTTGGGCTTCCTCGCTGATCGCAGGCGGTAAGTTTTGGTGGGCATTCTGCATACCATATAAGTACTGCTTATTTCTTGAGGGCTCTGCAAAGTATATCCTTGGTTTTGTACTTATCCGAGAAGGATCAGGAAAGTCTGTACGTAGAATATTGGAAATAGAGAAGGGTAAATCGTGGACCATAGCTAAAGCATTACTTTCACTCGCATACGAGGGTGAGAAGTTCTCACGGGTTGTATGTCTGTGTTGGACATGCCTGAACAAAAAATGCCCCCTCTCGGTCGAACACCCCAACTGGTCCCGATTGGATAAATTTTGAGCACCATTCAATCATAAAAGAATCCCAGTTCGTCGAAAACTGTTCTTGAAGACAAAACATTGCTCTAAAGCAGACCAGATTACGAAGAAAGATCTCAAAATGCGAAAAAAGGCCCAAGAGTGTGCAAGAAACGCAAAGAAATACGTCGAAAACGGGCGTATGGAAAAGAATGAATTGCCAACGTGGAATCCGGAACCGGAAACCGGAATCGGAGGGTGTAAAGGTTGTTTTACTATAACTGAAACAACCCAAACCTTTACAAAAATTGTAACCTTAGGCTAAAATTGTTTTTTTAGGCCTAATGTTAGCATTAGTAAAGTTTTGGGTTGTTTCAGCTTTGGTGAAACAGTGACCTGCAACTCTAACCCGCAATCTGCAACCTGCAGTTTACACCCTCCAAATCGGAATCTACTATCGCAAAGTCGAAACCTTTTTAAAATAGTCCATTTACGTAACCGATGGGCGAATAATGAGAAAATAAACATAGTTTTCTATATGCCCTTGAAATGTGATTTAATACTGATCGAATGTAGGAAAACCATGTTTGAGGCCCTGAAAGGAGGGGGGGGGGGGGGGGGGTCCCGTGTCGCTTGTCTGAATTTTAAAATCATTCGTGTCGGGGTTTAATTAACCTGCGATCAGGCGTACTTTCCTTAGACATGGCGCGAAAAAGGTAGGCGTACGTACTTTAGCGCCCTGTCTCAAGGAAAGTACGCTTGATCGCAGGTTAAGTGTAATGTGAAGTGCTTGTTTTCTACCCCATATGAACCATGTGAGCGTTAGCCCTACTAATGGAAATGGGCCCACACAAGGACAGAGAAAAACTCTGACCAGGGTGGGAATTGAAACCACGACCTTCGGGTTAGACCACCGCTGCTCTACCGACTGAGCTACAAGGTCAGAAGGGAGCATGCCGGGGGAACTGAAGATGTTAAATTCACGGCAATGGACACGTACAAGTACAAGGAAAGGTTACGTTTTTGCAAACGTTGGCCGTGAAGCACTATATTTCAACAGACTTAACTGATTAGAGTGTAATGTGCAGTGCTTGTTTTCTACCCCATATGAAAAATGTGAGCGTTACCCTTACTAATGGAAATGGGCCCACACAAGAACAGAGAGCACTTGCAATTCCTAACAATCTCGATCCGTTGAAAGTGAGCATTACAGCATAAAAGCGCTGTGCTCTTTTCCCATTTCATTCCACTTACCTTCTTCCATAATGTAATGAAATTGAACGTGGGCACCTAAATCACTTCAAAGTTGTTGTAACGCTGTCACTTTATTGAAGCCTTACCGTATATACCTCCTGGCCCGGGTTGCTCGAAGCATGGTTAGCGCTAACCAGCGATGAATATCATGGAAACCTATAGGTTTTGATACCTCTTAACCAACTGTTAGTGCTGACCAGGCTTCGAGCAACAGGCCCCTGGTTGTTAAATTAAAGTAAAGGAATTCTTGCTCTAACAAGATATTCTTTAAGAGACTTGTCCTTCCGATAAGCAACCATTGGGGGATTTGGAAATAAATCAAGTCCATCAAGTCTCCGCAGAAAAACCGCTGACTCCGATGACGAAATTCCATGGTCCCAACCAGCCTCCACGCGTTCAAATGAGACAGCAGGCACCAGACGAGACGACACTCAGCCGTCACAACCAGCCCCCAAACGTCCCAAGACGGAAGCGGGCTTCAACAATCTACGTAACAAGATTGCGTATATCGAGACAAGGCGCGCTAAGACAAAGAAGTCCGTCGCTGTTCTTCGAGAACACGCCAGCAAGAGGACCTGCCCAATTGGTCTGCAATACCGCCCGAAGCCACACCTCAGACCAGACAAGGACTTCCAGACCAGTCTTCACCAGATCTGTTCCAGAGCTGAACAGGACCTCTTAAAACGTATGATCCGTCAACAGGAAAAAAACGTTAGCGCTGATACGAAGACCCTTGCAGACCTTAAAGAGACGCTAGCCACCATGTTTCCTGATAAGAACAAACGGCAACAAACCGAACGGAGGATCCAGCACGCCACTAGCAGACTCTCAGAAGTAACAAGCCCAAACCAGCTGCCAGACACAAGCAGAATTCAACTAATGAACTCGCTTTATTAAAAGCAAAAATGAATGAAGTTTCAACTCTTTTTAGGGTATTTTCCAAACATGAAAATAAAGACAGAGGGAGTTGCAATTTTTCCAGTTGTCTGTTTCACTGACTCTCCACGGGCTAACCCCAAGCAATCCCAAACTAGGAACGTCAAGGGATCTCGCATCCGCAAAGCAAATAAAAATCAATACGTTGAACAACCCAGGACAAACAATGAAAAATTCATAAAGAACTTGTCCAACAAAAAAACTTACTGATTGCGAAGCAGCTTTGCCAGCAAAAGGTCTCAACTATTCATTCCAACATAGATTTTAAAGTAAAGGGGGAGGTTTCCACCCTACGTGCAAATATTTACGTGGGATGCATACCACGTTGTAAAACTAGTGGAGTTTTTTTTTTCATCGTAGTCACAAATGTGCATACTCCTGGGATAGTAGATTAATCGCTTGATAAGAATCCCGTCAAGAGAAAATGATCCCGTATAATACAACCGGAGTCATCGCGCCCCG
>OX421453.1:13130560-13135560 GCA_949126865.1 Montipora capitata
TAAAGGCTGTAGATCGGCCGCTGCAGTGGCGGATCTAGGAATATTTTAATGGGGTGAATTGAAAAAATCGAAGTATATACTCTGGCAAAAGTCCAGATAGTTTAGGCTGCCATTTTGACTATGTGTTTATGTTTGCATTAATAAAAATGTTGTCGTCAGGTAAACAGTATCTGTTCTAGCAAAAATTAAAATACAATAAAAAGGAGATAAATAGAAAAAAAAGAAGGAGCCAAAATGGGGGAGGGGGGGGGGGGGTGGCTAACCACCTTATTCACCGCCTCTGCGCTGAGTGAGGAGACAGCAAATGTACGTTAGGGGGCGCCCTATTCCGGTGGAACAAATGAATTAGCGAAACCAAGTACAAGCGACTGAGAACAAACAATCAGACGTTGCTGTTGTGGGATGAGAAGGCTGATAGACGTCATCCTCCTGTTCCGTTGCTACTGTCTCGCACCCTTTCGGCATACTTCAGCTAAACAAAAAAGAAAAAATACAAAACCCATTTGAAGTATTATAAGGGAGTCTTTGCTGGTCGACATCATTGTTTACATTTTGAAACAAATGCACGTATTTTGAAGCGCGGGTTTTGGACGAAAGAGAAAAGCGATCCTTGCACTCATCTGAACAATTTAAGGTGGCTTGAACCAGTTTCACCACTTTCAAGAGACCTTAGTTATCACTACTTTTATGTATCACGTAACAACAATGTTATGGTACCATATATAAATCCAATCTCGACTCCAGAGCTGTTCTCTTGACTGAGGGAGAGAAGAGCTCCGGAGAACGCTGAAACAAAGTGTCTTCTCATTGGTTTTCGTGAAGAACAATGAAAAGCGTCTCTAATTGGTGCATTCATGTTTGCACGAGGAGTGAGCAGGGGCCGTAAGGTTCAAATAGGCAACTTTTGGCTTGAAGAACCCTACGGCGCATGTTCTCCTTCATAGAGTTTCCCAGAGCCTTGGGTCGATCCGAGGCTCTGGTGACGAGAACGCATATAAATCCTGCCTGAAGTGAATGCAATGACTTACTTGAAATGAGACAGATTATGGAGTGTTCACGGGCTCCTTGTGTCCTTACTGACCTGGTAGTTTATATAGTCAAGTAAAGCTATGCGTGATCCTTGCACTTATGGACGCAATTTTAGCAATTGCGTAGAGAAGACTGAAAAATTCAGGACTTCAACGGGGTTTGAACCCGTGACCTCGCGATACCGGTGCGACGCTCTAACCAACTGAGCTATGAAGCCACTGACGTTGGGAGCTGGTCATTTGTTGGTTCTCATTTTCCCGTGAGGAATGAATCAATGAACGAAATGATATATGAAATGAATCATATACTGAACTGCGGGTATGAAATCAAGTAAAGCTATGATCCTCGCAGTTATGGACGTAATTTTAGCAATTGCGGGGAAACCCGCCACAGAAGTAAACTTAGTTCTCAGTATTTGTGTTGATTCTTTTCTGTTCATTCGCTAACTGATTTCATCGTACTCGTATATCTTAATTATTATTATTATTATGTAATTGTGTTCATTTGAGATCGAATTGAGTATCATTGTAAATAAAGCATTGATTATACGGTTCACGGTTCCCACGTAAAGTCGGAGTCCGTCGATACCCCAGTGGTCCAGTTTCTTTTTCAGAGTTTACATGCAATGGGCGACTGAAGGTGTGTTTACATGAAAAATCTCATACTGGCACGAGTTTAATGACGGTATTCTTGGTTTGCATCACCGCCATGTTGGATTACACAAACAATACAGCCCTCATTTCGACCTTTTATTATTTTAATTAGTTCGTCATCCAGCATTTGTACATTTCATCATTGTTATTTGTGTCTCTAGCGATTGGTTGCACACCTATAAAGGGTTTTTGGTTTTTCACGTGATCCTGCTACGACTACTCACTCTGGTAAGAGTTCGTCCCTGCGCTCTCCTATCGCTCATAACAGTACAATTCTTATCACCTCCTATTACTCTCTCTTAATTTAGCTATATCATTCATTTCTATTTCTCTTCGGCCCATAATTTAAACTACTGGGTTTACCAGTAATTGTGTAAGCCAATAAAGTCACGTTACGTTACTTAATTAAAATTAATGATGTATTTCGTCCTCCCTTGGTCCCCTCCGTGGGGCATTCGTTAGCTTAAAGTATTCCCACCCAAGGGAATTTGTAATCCCAGAAAAAAGTAGTCCAATACAGTGTTAGCCCGGGGGTGGAGGTGGTGCATGGGCGCGGCTGGAACTCACTGATACATTAGCCAGTGTTCAAAACTTCAACAAGATTTGCCGCGTGCCTCTTTCTACCCGTCAACACATGCTCCGAACGGAGTCACGCAACCTACTGCGTCACAATATCAGTTCTCCTGAAAGAATAAAGAAAGTAAACAAACTTTAAAGAAAACCGAGCCTACTGACAAATAAGCAGTCAGACAGTTGAACATATGATGATTTGGTGACTGAATTGATTCATGTTTGCAATTTAAATTTGGTTTAATTAATTGCAGAATTCTCAAACGGTTATGACTTTAAGGATCAGCTGAATTAGTTAATTTCAAGAGGTATTCGAGCAACGCATGATGTAATCATTCCAGTAAATCATGCCGGAAGTGTAGTTTAAATTTCCGGCTTACAACGCTTTGGCTTGCAGTGCTATAAAATGGATGACAACATAAGAAATGTGGATACACTCTACAAAGCTGCTCGAGACAATGTGGTTGACGTACTTTGCGATGTTCTGAAACAGATGAGCGTTAGCGAGAGAAGCATAGCGTTGGAAGCGAAAACGGAAGATAGCAATCAAGTCGTGACTCCGCTGATCATTGCTGCACGCAATGGAAACCTGGATTCTGTGAAGAAGCTTCTGAGCTACCGAGCAGACATCGAAGCTCGGGGAACTTTGAAATTTGAAGACAAGGATAATCCAAATCCGCTTGAGGGTTGTACACCTCTGTGGGCGGCTGCTGCAGCTGGACATCTTGATGTTGTGACATTTTTGATCGAAAGAAATGCTGAAATCGACAGCCGAACTTCCTTGAAATCTACTCCTTTGAGAGCAGCCGCTTACAAGGGGTGGTTTGATATTGTGACATATTTGGTCGAGAAAGGCGCTGATATTAATGCGACTACTGAATTTGAGAGTACCCCTCTTATGATAACATGCTATAAAGAGCACATGAGTGTTGCTACCTATCTCATCGAACACGGTGCAAATGTAAATCTACAAGACAAGAAGGGTGACACGGCTCTCCACTATGCTGTAGAGGCTGGGCAGCTTGAGATCGTCAATAAGCTACTTGCTTTCGGAGCAGTACAGGTGCCAAACTTTAATCGATTAACACCACTTCTTTCAGCTAGTAATAACAGCAAAGCTGAATTGGTTGAGTATTTTTGCAGTAGAGCGGAATGCAAAACAGAACAGAAAATTGATGCCCTTGAGCTTCTAGGTGCCACTATGGCGAATAAACAGCCCCAGAAAGCATATTTTTACATGAAACGTGGCATGGAAGAGAGATTTAAAGACCCATCCTGTCCCTTCCTCAAAAAGGAAATGGAAACTCTTGGTGCTTACCAGAATAGAAAGGAAAGTGACACTCCTGACGAACTCTCCTTATTGGAGGATGATAATCATGCCATACGCATGGAGGGCCTTTTAATCAGAGAAAGAATCCTTGGGAATGACAATGAAGAAATTATCTTTCCAATCAGATACTGTGGAGCCGTTTACTATGACTGTGGCAGCTATGATCTTTGCATTGGTTTGTGGCGACATGCCATTCAAATAGCCCAACGCTGCAATCGGCCGATAACAGACACTGTAGATCATCTTGTTGGTGTATTTGCGGAGATGCTGGTCAAAAACATGGTCTTAAGGTCAGCGTTTCTAAAAGAAGTGTTTGACAATCTGTGTTTTGAATATAAGAGATTGCAGGAACAGGAACTGCAATCCAGAAACCTGCAAAAGGGATCTAAGGTTAACGAATTAGAAAAACTGCTTTATTATGCATTGCAACTTCTAATGCTGTATACCAAAGTGCAAGGACCGGAACAAGACAAAACAGATATTCTTAAGTCAGTTAAAAAATTCCTGCTCTTAAACCCTCGAAGCCGTGAGGGAAACACTCTTCTCCACTTGGCTTCATGGTGTAAAACTCCAATAAAAGTGGATTTTCCAGCTGGAATTGAACGTGTGTTCAAGACTCCATGCGTCAAGACGGTAAGACTGCTTTTAAACGCTGGGTGTAGTGTCAACGTTGTCAATAGAGAGGGGGACAGTGTTCTTCATTTAGCTGTGGCTTTTAAACCTAGTGCCAGCGATGTGCAGCTCTTAAGAGGTGTATTAGAGGCACTGTTAGATGGAGGAGCCCATGAGGATTTAGTAAACAAGGACAGGAAAACACCCATAGACGTTGCCGAAACCGATGAATCGCGAAGAATTCTTTCGACAAGGAGAAGACTGGATTTAAAATGTATTGCCGCAAGAGCTGTGCAAAAATTTGGTCTATCTTATGTTGGTGTAGTTCCTGAGACTGTCGAAAAATTCATCAGTTTACACTGAACTTGTTAAAGCTTAGAGATGCTTCATACAGCAGTTTCTAGTGCCTTACAATTACTTTCATACATTTATCATTGATAACAATACTACTGTAACATTATAAAACTTAGTCATATTGACAAACATACTTGAAAAGGTTTATAAGAGCTTAGTACAGCCTTACTTGGAATATTGGACCCCTTTGTGGGACACCCGCGGCAAATTCCTAAAAGATAAGCTCCAAAGATTTCAATTTCGTGCTGCTAGAGTTCTAACTGGTGCCAGTTATGACATTCATGCTACCCTCTCTTGGGATACACTAGATACGAGACGGCTTCGTGCCAAATCAACATTGACGTACAAAATATTGAATGAGGACACCCCGCCCGTCCTCAGGAACTCTTTCGTAAGAAGGAATGTTGATCAGACTAACTACCATCTCTGCAATATTGTAGCGGATCTGACAC
>OX421453.1:13143060-13150560 GCA_949126865.1 Montipora capitata
TACATGCAAGGCAAAAGGAATAATAACACTATTAATATAATATTAATCCAGCATTAAATTCGAACGATATGCCTCCGATTGCGATGGATTCAATACAAGATAGAGACATCCGACAGTCAATGGAGGTTTTATAGACCATGAAACCTGAACCCAGGCGTGCTATGCATGCCGTTTGAAAGAAAGTCTTAATTTCCCACCTGCGTTGGAAATATCCAACTAGTTATTCGAAAAGATGCAGGGCACGGAATCCGCGGTGTTGCTGATTCTCAAGCAAAATGTGGCCGGGTTGGCATTCATGTCTCAGAAAAGCTTAATTATGGTGTATGAGGCCATGAAAGCAAGAACAGCCATTAAGTGAAAGGGGACTTTGCTGAGGACTGTAACATATACATGTAGATGTGGAGAAATTTTATCCAAGGTCTAAGAAAATGCCACGGGGTTTGAATCTGAGGGTTCAAGTAGAGGGCGGCATTTTTTCCTGTTACTGAATCGTTCACTAAACTAATGCTTTGAGAATTTTCACGAACCTTGGAAATGGGAAACTGTCCCTTGGCAGCAACAGTTCATAATGATGTACTTTCTGTAAAATTAATTTTTACATTGTCGCACAGTGTACTTTTGTTTGAGCTTCAGCTTCTGTTTCTGTTTCTAAAAAGAAAAGTAGGGGTCACCGAACATCCAAGATCGTTAAATCCAAGCAAAGCCATAGCAATGGCCATCTGCCCTATCATTGTTCATTTTAGTACTTAGCGCTCGCGCTCGATGCATCCATGGCGTGGCATGTGAATTTGCGTGCGCTGTAAGGATGCGCAGTAGCAATGGGCGCGAACGTCCTTAAATGCTGTAATTTTGCTTGATCAAACATTTTTCCTTGATAATGGAGTCATGACTACTCCGAAACGTCGGATTTTATCGTTCGTTTTTACTATTTTATGTTTTAAGAAATCTCTTTTAATAGCACTAAAAAATAATACAGATAATAAGAGTTGTGCCATGCTTTTAGCATGATTTCCATAAGCTAAAATTCTCAGCCCAAAATAAGGAAACCCCAAAGTTAATTTCTTTAGTTTGAAAAAATAGACATTGTCAAATGATAAGAACCATTTGCATGTGAGGATGGCAAAGGATGGCAAAAGGCAGCGTGGATGCAAATGGATTAAAATATGAATTTTTAAAATTTGTTAGGCTGAACATTAAGGGCCCGTTTGATTGACCCTATTCCGGGATGTTTGGCGCGTTTCGAAGCAGCAGGAGTAATAAAAATATGTTTAAAATAGCATTTTAAATTTCGTTGCAAGTTGTACCAAAATGGGAAAATGCTTTCTTTCATGAAGTTTAAGCTTTTAACAAGTATTCCATAATTTTCGGGAGCAATTTCTGCATTTTTTAAACATTTTGAGACACTGTGAAACAACCTCCTACGTTAAATTGCCAAAATGATATATTTATTTTGAATGTAATCACTTAAAGGTCTGCCTATGACAAATTTCCTTTGGTTGTCCAGACACGTTTGAAAGTATACAAAAGAGACCCTTTTGTAAGAACCTGTTGGCAGATATTTGGCAAGTTATACACAACCCTGTTTAGCGAACTAAAATCAAGCAGGTTCTATATGTGAGTAACAGTTAAATTGCAATAAGCACTTTAACCAAGGAGTTTGACTTTGAGATCGCAAATATTTATTTTTCTGGCAATCAATACCTATATCTCCAACATAGAAATCAGGACCTTGTCAAGAACCCACTTTAAGCCTGAATTTCCAAGTATCCCTATTTTGCCAGACAAAAAATATATATATGTTCGTATATGCAGGCTTTTACTATTGTTTTTTTTTTTTTTTCTCTGACTAAGAAAACCTTGTTGGTTCTGGTCAGACTGTGGTTTTAATTATGAGAATGCTTCTGATGATCAGCTGTTTTGTCTCGGGTTGGGTGTTTAATTAAGGCATACTATTGTTCATACATAACTGCTGTCATCAACACATACATTAACAAAACAATTATTGTTATTGTGACCAACAGCACTAATTCTTTTTTACTTGACAGATTGTTTACTTTTCCTTTTCAACAATCACAAATTATCTTTAGTCATACTTTGTCTCTGTACAAAGCCAAACTGAGTTAAGCTTTTAAACATGGGAATTCTTTGTTTGTTTATTCTTACGATCCTCTCTCTTCCACCAGGTTGAGTTAGGCTTGCGACGATGGGCATTCATTGTTTGTTCATTCTTACGACCCTCTCTCTTCCATCAGGTTGAGTTAGGCTTGCGACGATGGGCATTCTTTGTTTGTTTATTCTTACGAGCCTCTCTCTTCCATCAGGTTGAGTTAGGCTTGCGACGATGGGCATTCCTTGTTTGTTTATTCTTACCAGCCTCTCTCTTCCATCAGGTTGAGTTAGGCTTGTGACGATTGGCATTCATTGTTTGTTCATTCTTACGACTCTCTCTCTTCCATCAGGTTGAGTTAGGCTTATGACGATGGAAATTCTTTGTTTGTTTATTCTTACGACCCTCTCTCTTCCATCAGGTTGAGTTTGGCTTGTGACAATGGGCATTCTTTGTTTGTTTATTCTTACGACTCTTTCTCTTCCATCAGGTTGAGTTAGGCTTGCGACGATGGGCATTCATTGTTTGTTCATTCTTACGACCCTCTCTCTTCCATCAGGTTGAGTTTGGCTTGTGACCATTGGCATTCTTTGTTTGTTTATTCTTACGACCCTCTCTCTTCCATCAGGTTGAGTTAGGCTTGTGACGATGGGCATTCTTTGTTTGTTTATTCTGACGACCCTCTCTCTTCCATCAGGTTGAGTTAGGCTTTTGACGATGGGCAGTCTTTGTTTGTTTATTCTTATGACCCTCTCTCTTCCATCAGGTTGAGTTAGGTTTGTAACCATTGCCATTCTTTGTTTATTCTTACGACCCTCTCTCTTCTATCAGGTTGAGTTAGGCTTGTGACGATGGGCATTCTTTGTTTGTTTATTCTTACCAGCCTCTCTCTTCCATCAGGTTGAGTTAGGCTTGTGACGATGGGCATTCTTTGTTTTGTTCATTCTTACGACCCTCTCTCTTCCATCAGGTTGAGTTAGGTTTGTAACCATTGGCATTCTTTGTTTATTCTTACGACCCTCTCTCTTCTATCAGGTTGAGTTAGGCTTGCGACGATGGGCATTCTTTGTTTGTTTATTCTTACGACCCGGCCTCTCTCTTCCATCAGGTTGAGTTAGGCTTGCAACGATGGGCATTCATTGTTTGTTCATTCTTACAACTCTTTTTCTTCCATCTGGTTGAGTTAGGCTTGTGACGATGGGCATTCTTTGTTTGTTTATTCTTACGACCCCCTCTCTTCCATCAGGTTGAGTTAGGCTTGTGACAATGGGCATTCATTGTTTGTTCATTCGTACTACCCTCTTTCTTCCATCAGGTTTGTGACGATGGGCATTCTTTGTTTGTTTATTCTGACGACCCTCTCTCTTCCATCAGGTTGAGTTAGGCTTTTGACGATGGGCATTCTTTGTTTGTTTATTCTTACGACCCCCTCTCTTCCATCAGGTTGAGTTAGGCTTGTGACAATGGGCATTCATTGTTTGTTCATTCGTACTACCCTCTTTCTTCCATCAGGTTTGTGACGATGGGCATTCTTTGTTTGTTCATTCTGACGACCCTCTCTCTTCCATCAGGTTGAGTTAGGCTTTTGACGATGGGCATTCTTTGTTTGTTTATTCTTATGACTCTCTCTCTTCCATCAGGTTGAGTTAGGCTTGCGACGATGGGCATTCATTGTTTGTTCATTCTAACGACCCCCTCTCTTTCTTCAAGTTGAGTTAGAGCATTCATGGTTTGCACTGAGAACTTTGTTTCCTTTTTGGCCCTCTATTCAGTTGTCTACTAAGTTTCAATTCTCCTTTAATGTGAATGGGTGCACATCCATGTCATTGGGAGGAAGATGCTCAACAGTTATTCAGGGTAACATTTTAAAATTTATTAAAATAATTTATGGCATGGAGAAAGTCCATTCATTTTGACCAGTTTAACTGATAGACCTATATGGCCTGCAGAAATTTTACTGATCTTGTTATCCATCCAGCTTAAGATGTGACTGTCGTATTTGGCGAGTCAAGGGAATTTTTTTTTCATTTTTTAGTTGATCTGGAAAGATATATAGCTAAATTTGTTGACTGCTCTGCACCATGATAACAAATAGATCTTACTACCTCAAGCTGTTTTTTTTGCCAAACCGCAAAGACATTCATGATAAATAAACATGTTTCAACTTAAGCGTAAGGTTTCTGCATCTAAGAATTACAGGGGCTCGAGTCTACTTTTTACAAATACTAACAATCACAGGATGCCCACATAATGTGTTTGACCCTTGGTATTATTGAATTTAGAAGAAATGTATGAGAATAGCAAAAAGTTCCATATTATTGTACAATTCTGGGATAAATATTTGCATATAAGATGAGAATAAACTAACCTTCATCAGAAATGTTCTGCTGTGTCGTTATTGTGGCTGCTTGTGGCAATATTTAGTGATTTCAAGGACGCGTGTTGCTCCAGTAAAAATTATTACAATTTGTCATTTCCAGCCATAATAAAAACAGCACATCACGTCAGATAGTTTATCCTCATCTTTTGTAAATATTTATCTCAGAATAGTACAATAATAATTATGGAACTTTTTGCTATTCTCATACATTGCTTCTAAATTCACCCTTTGTGTGGGTCCCCTGTGATAACAATGATTAGTAAGTCCATAGCTAGATCTGAAAACTCAATCAGCATTACTGCTGGCTCTACCCAATTAATATTGGTCTCTAATTTATTTCCTTTTTTAATTATTTTTCAGGCTACCATGGAAATAGCAAGGAATTGGACATTAGCAGTTGTGTAACTGAAGAGATCAATAAAAATGTAAAATGAAGAGCTAGTTCAAGATTCCAGTTGTTCTGCCTTATTGTAGAGAATACAGGTTTATCCTAGCAAGTATTTTATTGCTTTTGTGTACAATGTTGCTAGGTATTATGAATTCTGTGCTCTCTTTCCAGGGTTACAGAAGTCTCCTAAAATTCAAACTGCTCGAGACAGCAGTACATGTAGTCAGTAGAGTATCATACTAACTCAAGAATTACAGCTGTGTGTTTCACATTATCGTTCCATTATCATTATCAATATAAGTATTGCTATTGTTATCATCATCATCATTATTATTATTATTATTATTCGTTTCATTTTTATATTAATTAATTAATTAATTAATTAATTTAATTCCTGGCTGGGAAATAAATTTGATCAGCTGGCTGGGAAACCAACCAATTTTATCTAGCTGGCTGGGAAATTTCTTGTGTGTCTTGCTGGGAAACAGGAACAGATAATGTTTTCCCAGAAACACTGAAAAACACTTGAAAATGCCTTAATGACATTTATTTTCGTTAACTGGGGTATAATAATACATTTACAACAAATTGGTCGTTGGGTGCCCCTGTCCTGATGGAGATCAGCTTGCAAAATTCTCTCAGATTTATTGAGATAGATTTGGGGTACAACTATGAGGAAAGGCATAAAAAATATTGTCAAACAACATCGATTTTTTATTCAATAAACCCATACTTTTTTACTTTGTTAGCTAAAGTATAGCAGCTGCGAACACCTGCAATAAAGTCCGCCTTCTCAGTCTCAATTTCGGCTTCATGAACTGAAATTCCACTTAGCTCATTTCACAAATGTCACACTGTGGAAATTGCACTCTGTGTGTTTGTCTGGCCATACCGACACTAAATTAGATATAATTAATTCTCAGATATACAAGTTAAACGCGACGAAGCACAATCAAAAGCGTGGGGGATGATTTGTCAATAGGAAGTTTTCAACCAACCTCTAGAGACACAAGAGCTTGAAGCTAATGTTTTCTTCCACCAACATGGCGGCGATGACGTCACGTGAAAACCTCCAATCAACCGTGGTCGCATGCAGAGCTCTGTGATAAAATGTGCAATTGAAGGGAAACTGTCACGGCGTTCGGAACGATCTTTGGTGGAAACTTACGGAAGTCCATCACTAAACACCTTAATCGCATTAAATTCGCTTCATCTGTTCACGTGAAACAGAAACAGGGGCGGATCTAGAAGGAGGGTGCAGGGGGTGCGCACCCCCCTCCCCCCGATGATCTGGGGCTTTTTAATATAACTGCTTTTCTGAAAAAAAAATGTCAAATCCTGGATCCGCTCCTGAGGGACTTGAGAATAAAACAAAAAATGATTTAATACGAATCACAACCCCATCGCGGTTTCAGCTTTCTTGCCACGCCATCTTTATCACTGATTGTACGGTCCCAGGAAAGGAATGGAAAGGAACTTTATTTAAGAAAAGAAAAGGTGTGAGGTCATGACCAGTTAAAGAAAGAATTTTATTTCTTGCGTTTCATCCTCCTTTGTTGGAATTCTTTTCAGTAAAATGTCGCTTGCGCCTCAGAAAAAATTGAAAATACAAAAAGACAAAAGACTAACGAGAAAACGGAGAAAAAACAGAGATAGTGAAAACATTTAAACGCAGATTTCGGGCCTGCTCTTTCATCCGCTGTGACGTTTGGTTTCGGAGTCCGTTTGTTTACAAGAGAAGGGGGGGAGAGCCTTCATCCAATAAAGGGCACGAGTGAAATATCGGGCGACGAATGTTTTTCTTCTTAAATCCACTTTCGGGGTCCTATTTGAATCGGGGTCCACTTCACCCTTCCTTTTACTATGGAGTCCGTTAGTTATTGTAGAATCCGGGTTCTGTATTCGGACTCTGTTTGTTTTGATCGGCCTCGGTAGCTCAGGAACCCGACCTTCGGGCAAAGGCAAAAGCTCTTGAAAACAAACCATTCCGCGAAAACACTTCCAGATCCGTGGATGACTCTGATCAAACAGCAAACAATTCTGATCTCTCTCGAAAGAGGAAGAAATGAGAGTACTAAAGCAAATTGAGGCTGACGTGACTTGAAATTAAACATGTGGATATATAATTCCTTGAAAATCAAATACTTCATTATCCTGAAAACAAAAATAAAAGGAAAGAACTTGACCCCGACGTGACTTGAACACGCAGCCTTCTGATCTGGAGTCAGACGCGCTACCATTGCGCCACGGAGTCCACCGGATGTGTCACTCGTTTTCCCTTTCAAAATACAGGTAGAAACATATGATAAGACTCTCAAACCTCCACGAACAAAGATCGATCGCACGATAGAGGTATTGACACCAAGGGCTGTTTATGGTGGCATCGACTAAACTTTCGTCAAGCACATCACAAACCATCTTCAGAGTCAAGTGATTTGTGTTGTGCTAGCAAATCGTATTAGTATTCTACTAGTTGACCTGATTGGGCAGTAGAAAAATGATGTCATTGGATTCTATTGTCAGCCTTGATGTTGCTTTGCTGGTATACTAACTTTGAACAAACTCCACTGACCCGTTGCCATTCACTACTGGCACCTTATAAACGGCTCATTGATAAAATGAACA
>OX421453.1:13160560-13163060 GCA_949126865.1 Montipora capitata
CACATTTTAGGAATTGTTGCCTTACACTAAAATGGCAAAAGCTCTTGAAAACAAACCATTCCGCGAAAACACTTCCAGATCCGTGGATGCCTCTGATCAAACAGCAAACATTTCTCATGTCTTTTGAAAGAGGACAAAATCAGAGTACTGAAGCAAATTGAAGCTGAAGTGACTGGAAATTAAACATGTGGATTGTTTTGTTCCATACGCGGCATATATGATTCCTTGAAAATCAAATACTTCATTATCCTGAAAACAAAAGTAAAAGGAAAGAACTTGACCCCGACGTAACTTGAACACGCAGCCTTCTGATCTGGAGTCAGACGCGCTACCATTGCGCCACGGAGTCCACTAGAGGCGATGTTTGTTTCCCTTGTAAAATACTGGTAGAAACATAGGATAAGACTCTCAAACCTCCACGAACAAAGATCGTTCGCACGATAGAGGTCTTGACACCGAGGGCTGTTTTTGGTGGCATCGACTGAAGTTTCTTCAAGCAGATCACAAACCATCTTCAGAGTCAAGTGATTTGTGTTGTGCTAGCACATCGTATTAGTATTCTAATAGTTGACCTGATTGGGCAGTAGAAAAATGATGTAATTGGATTCTCTTGTCAGCCTTGATGTCGCTTTGCTGGTATACTAACTTTGACCAAACTCCGCTGACCCGTTGCCATTCACTACTGGCACCTTACAAACGGCTCATTGATAAAATGAACAGAACATCCAAACCGCGACAGTATTTCAATGCTTCAGAGCTCCAACTCCACGAACTCTTCCAATAACAGTCTTCCTTCCAGCAATATCAGGGCTGACCAGACAGAACAAAGCAACCTACCACTTACAAGATAAACTAGCAGAGTAGCAAGATCAACACTTAACCAATCCTAACCTTCGGCGGGAATTGGCTCACGCATTCGGATTATTGCTTTGTTTTAAGAAGAGGCGAAAGGTGAACAGCAAAGCATGCTTTCAAAGCATTTAACACTAAAAGGGGGTATATCTCTCTCATCAAACAGCTCAGAATCTAATCCGGGTATCGAAAGAGTCATCTCAGATGCCCCTGTGGCGCAATGGACTAGCGTGTTGGACTTCTAATTCAAAGGTTGTGGGTTCGAGTCCCACCAGGGGTGGAGTTATTTTGATCAAGTCGTCACGAGTCTGCCCAGGCACAATGACCTTCGTTAAAATTGTCGGGCACATTTTAGGAATTGTTGCCTTACACTAAAATGGCAAAAGCTCTTGAAAACAAACCATTCCGCGAAAACACTTCCAGATCCTTGGATGCCTCTGATCAAACAGCAAACATTTCTCATGTCTTTTGAAAGAGGACAAAATGAGAGTACTGAAGCAAATTGAAGCTGAAGTGACTGGAAATTAAACATGTGGATTGCTTTGTTCCATACGCGGCATATATGATTCCTTGAAAATCAAATACTTCATTATCCTGAAAACAAAAGTAAAAGGAAAGAACTTGACCCCGACGTGACTTGAACACGCAGCCTTCTGATCTGGAGTCAGACGCGCTACCATTGCGCCACGGAGTCCACTAGAGGCGATGTTTGTTTCCCTTGTAAAATACTGGTAGAAACATAGGATAAGACTCTCAAACCTCCACGAACAAAGATCGTTCGCACGATAGAGGTCTTGACACCAAGGGCTGTTTTTGGTGGCATCGACTGAAGTTTCGTCAAGCAGATCACAAACCATCTTCAGAGTCAAGTGATTTGTGTTGTGCTAGCACATCGTATTAGTATTCTAATAGTTGACCTGATTGGGCAGTAGAAAAATGATGTAATTGGATTCTCTTGTCAGCCTTGATGTCGCTTTGCTGGTATACTAACTTTGACCAAACTCCGCTGACGCGTTGCCATTCACTACTGGCACCTTACAAACGGCTCATTGATAAAATGAACAGAACATCCAAACCGCGACAGTGTTTCAATGCTTCAGAGCTCCAACGGGACGAACCCTACCAATGACAGTCTTCCTTCGAGCAACATCAGGGCTGACCAGACAGTACAAAGCAACCTACCACTTACAAGATAAACTAGCAGAGTAGCAAGATCAACACTCAACCAATCCTAACCTTTCTATGCAGAATTACAACTTTCTTTCTTCATTCTCTCATTCAGCGGGAATTGGCTCACGCAGTCGGATTGTTGCTTTGTTTTAAGAAGAGGCGAAAGGTGAACAGCAAAGCATGTTTTCAAAGCATTTAACACTAAAAGGGGGTATATCTCTCTCATCAAACAGCTCAGAATCTAATCCGGGTATCGAAAGAGTCATCTCAGATGCCCCTGTGGCGCAATGGACTAGCGTGTTGGACTTCTAATTCAAAGGTTGTGGGTTCGAGTCCCACCAGGGGTAGAGTTATTTTGATCAAGTCGTCACGAGTCTGCCCAGGCACAATGACCTTCGTTAAAATTGTCGGGCACATTTTAGGAATTGTTGCCTTACACTAAAATGGCAAAAGCTCTTGAAAACAAACCATTCCGCGA
>OX421453.1:13168060-13180560 GCA_949126865.1 Montipora capitata
CTATTCGGGGATCGCGCGAATTTTTGTAGAATTTTAGCGTAAAAAGGGAATAAATTGTGGGTAGAATTTGTCCTCTGTTTTATTATGAAGGAGCTAATTTTTTTATTTGTTTTGGTTCCTAAATTTTTCAGGTATTCATAAATGGCGGTCAAGAAATTATTCTTTTGTCTTTGTGCTAATCATCCTAACTAGCCTCACTTTGGAACAAAAATTCTTTGGAATTTTGTTCGTGTTTACGAGGCTAGTTAGGATTATTAGCATAAAGACAAAAGAATAATTACTTTTAGTCGCCATTTATGAATACCGTCTACAAATGGGTCATCACTTCTTTCCATCCCTCAAACTGACATTTCCCTTTTTATTCAACTTATACGACGTACAGTCTACTTTAGACTTCAAATCTACTTCAACGAAACAAAGATTTTAAACAAGCTGAGAAGATTCACAATAGGCAGTTTCCGATATCCACTAGACTAACGAGACAACCTCCCGGAAAATCGATTTTTTAGAGTATTGAAATAGTAGTACCCAGCAAAACAATTGAAAGTTAACCGTCTTCAACGGGGTTTTTAGATCTAAATACTGTAGATCAGCGCGGCATAGCTTAGAAACGCTATTTCTTTTTGAACTAAAGCTGTAATTCTGCCTGTTTTCATTCTTTTTAGAGCGGTAAGCTTGTCAATATTAACATGGGATATTGCGTCGTGCAATTGTTACACGATGTTTGTTGACACAAACTTCGCTGCTTTTCTTATGTAAATAGAAACTCGTTGGCATTACAACAACATGATTTACATAAGAAAAGCAGCGAGGTTTCTATCAAAGCATGGTCAACTCCAGCATCGCTTTTATTCAAACTCCTGGTAACTGACCACAGAACTGTAAAATGGGTTGATACGGCGCCATTTTGTCTCACACTGCGATGTTACCCTATTGTATTTCAATTTTCGCAGGTGTGAACAGAACCATAATTGAATAAAATTGAATGGAGTATGATAGCCTGAATTGTACTTCAAATCCGACAACTTAATTCTGGACTGTTTGACCATTTACACCAAACCAAGACTCTAAAACTTCTACAATTAATAGGTCCGCAAATTACCGACGACACTACATTGCATAGCCATAATACCGTAATTACAATTCCGGAAAATCTTCCGCTTACTGACTCAGAGAAATCTGTTCTCAGTAAGGGCCTAAATTTTGTTCCTATTACCAAACGCACCAACGAATTTTCTATCAAGCAAGATGTTGAAAAATTCCTTCGCCGCGTGCAGTTAAAAGCCTTTTTTCACGACAAAGAGGATGATTCGGACACTTCTAATAAAGATATTTTTGAAACACTTCTAGTTCGCAAATCCAAATGGACTCCCCCAGAGGGACAATTTGCCTCTTTAGATTTTTTCACCAAAAAATGCCGTCACGACATTCACAAACTTAAATTCAATCGCAACACTAAATTTTCCAACCTTTCATCGGAAGAGTGGGCGGCGGTTAAAAATCTTAGGGTGCGTTCGATTGACCGTATTCCGGAATAAGAATACATGGAATATAAGTTAGAAATCCTTTATTTTTACGGAGATTCACATTAAAATTGTCAAACATCCGCTAAAATGCTATTTTAACCATATTTTTATTATCCTTGCTGCTTCGAAACGCGCCAAACATACCGTTTTATTCATCACTCCACGCATTCTTATTCCGGAATACGGTCAATCGAACGCGCCCTTAGTAAACGCAACGACATAGTTGTCAAATCGGCCGACAAAGGCGGCGCGGTAGTTGTTTGGCGGTCCGACCTTTACCAAAAAGAAGCTTTGCGGCAACTTTCGGATACCTCGTTTTATGCCAAAATCCCTAAAGATCTCACTTCCAAAAATCAAAAACTTGTCAAAGACACCATTCAAAATCTTATAGTTAATCAAGAATTACCGGAAACTGCCACTAATCTCATCATCAACACCCCTAGAACTTCGTGTATTTACTTCTTGCCTAAAATTCACAAACCCAACAACCCAGGTCGCCCTATCGTTTCTGCCTGCAGTTGCCCCACCGAACTCATTTCTAGCTACTTAGACAGGATTATGACGCCTATCGTCAAATCCTTGCCATCATACATTAAAGACAGTACACACGCACTACAAATTTTCCGCGATTTCAATTTCTCCGGCCAAGACAAACTTATTTTCACCATGGACATTACATCTCTGTACACAGTCATTCCTAATAGCGAAGGTCTTCAAGCACTTAAACACTTTTTCGATCAACGTACTGTCAAAGAACCTAGCTCGGAAACGCTCCTCCGCCTTGCCGAACTAGTTTTAACGCTTAACTGTTTTTCATTCGCCGGCAACTATTACAAACAAATTAATGGTGTAGCGATGGGCACAAGAATGGGACCTAGCTATGCCAATCTTTTTGTAGGATATGTTGAACACCAATTTTTTAATCAGTACAACGGCCCCAAACCTGAACTATACGGCCGCTACATCGACGACTGCATCGGCGCTATTTCATCCAGCAGAGAAGAACTCGATCAATTTATAACCTCCGTCAACTCTTTTCATCCGGCTCTTAAATATACCTGGGAAATTTCGGAAACTTCATTGGCTTTCCTAGATATCAAAGTTTCTATTAGAGGCAACGTGCTATGTACTAGTGTGCACTACAAACCTACTGATTCACACAGTTATTTGTTGTATTCATCGTCACATCCATCACATGTCAAGAACTCCATTCCTTATTCTCAATTTCTTAGACTTCGACGTCTATGTAGTGATGACTCCGATTTTTCCAGCAAATCAGAGGAGATGTGCCAGTTCTTCGAAAAACGTGGCTATCCTGTCTCTGTGGTCAAAGCGGGCCATCATCGCGCCCAACAATTTGATCGACAGTCATCACTACAAACGTCACAAAAAGATAAGAATGACAGAATTCCATTCACCCTCACTTTCCATCCTCATAATCACGCAGTCAAAAGCATCATTCTTAGTAATTTTAAATTACTCCAAATGATCCCGAGACTGGTAGAATCTTTTCGCAACCTCCACTTATTTCATTCAAACGCGACAAAAACGTAGGCAACTTTTTAGTTAGAAGCGCGCTCAAAACTAACGAGCAACCCGGCACTTTCAAATGCGCGCGCTCACGATGCAAAACTTGTCTTTTCATTGTTAACACAAGCAAGATATCGGGACCTAAGCGATCTGTTAAGATCTCCGATCGTTTCACATGTACCTCCGCAAATGTCATTTATTGCATAACCTGTACGTTATGCAATAAATTATACATTGGTGAGACAGGTAGACGACTAGGTGACCGATTCCGCGAACACCTTCGCGATGTTGAGAAGAATGACAAGGATGCATCTAAGCCAGTCGCTCGCCATTTTAATCTGCCTAACCACTCCAAAAAACACATGGCTATCTGCGGCCTTTCCCTACATCTAGGTACGACGGAAAGCCGCAAGAATCTGGAACAAAAATTCATCTTTCAAATCGGCACCCTTAATCCTCACGGTATTAACGAACGCTTTTCATTTAACTAATATATTCCTATTTTTCACGTTGCCATGTTACCACCAATAGCGTAGCTCCTACTCTACTATAAAAACTACACGTAACCCATAATCCCTCGATTCGCTCTGACGAAGGGCTAACGCTCGAAACGTCAGCTTTTAGAATCTCTGTGCGGTGGCCAATTTACATTATCAACTCCGTTGATAAAACCAAATTTTTGCATGATAATCAACGTTGAGTGTGAACACGGTGTTGGTAAATTTATTTAGTATGATCGTTTGGAGGATCGATTCTAGTCACAACCCTGTAAAATGGTCTGTTGCTTAAATTGTCCACCTAAGCGTGAGGATCGCTTCTCTCGTTCGTTGGGTTCCATCATTATGGTTAGGTTGAAACAGGAAAGAGGTGATGTCGGGATTGTGAGGTAGTGGACAAAAGCAAACGAAATCAAGGAACTAAGTTTTTTGCATGCAATTCCTAAAAAATTACACCTTGTTCCAAAATGGCCGCCATTTTAGAAATTGGCCCTTTTGGCCTCGTTCAAGGTTAAATATTCTTTTGAATTTTACGCTTGAAAGCGGGGGCAAAAGGGCCAATAGACCTTATTCACGATGGCCGCCATGTTGGATTTGCTATTATCATGCAAGTTAGCTACACATTTCTGAGGGGGCAAACAACACAAGTTCGAGAGGTTATAACGAACATGTTAGCCACACAGATAATTTGTTTCACGTTCATTGAATGTTTATCACCTAAGTAATACAATAGAATGATTACACAAGTTACTTCGACGTTTTTAGTGAAAAATGAGCCGCTAACGAAGTAGAAAGTCAAACTGTCAAAGGCAATCCAAAGATACAAAATTATTATAACAGGTGCTTAATTCTATATACTAAAATGGACTTTTAGAAATGTTATTTCAATATTTCGACGAGTCGATTTTCCGCAATTTGCCTTTTTTCCAATGTTTGCCCCCCAGCATAACACATGGCTAATTTGCATGACAATTTGAAAACCAACATGGCGGATATCGTGAATAAGGCCTGTTTACAAGGAAACAAAAAAATACTAAAATGGCGGCAATTTTGGAACAAGGTGTATATACGTCCGAGCGCTTTATAAATGAAGCCCAAAATGTCTATGATGATTAAATTGCCTTATCAAGAACCGCACCGACAAAAATCTTTTTACAGTGGGATGGTAAAGGTTATGAATTGATATAACACCAACCCGGCTGTCTGCCCCCTATTCTTCACGAGCAGTGTGTGTGTTCTTTAACTTCCCACAGAGTTGATTAACAGGAAGGGTTGTAAAAACCAACCTTAGGCCTAGGGTTAGCCAAATTGAGGGTTTTGGTTACTTTCCAAAAAGTAAAATAATGACCTGCGACAAGTGACCTGTGGGATGTGACCTGTGTTTTAGACCCGCCGGTTGTAAGACGGGACGTATGGTTTAAAGGCGAATCTTTGCTGACACCATTGGTTACATTTTGTCTCATTAACGTATGAGTTTGCTGACAGAAAGGATCATGCTATTTACAAATTGACTTCAAAAGGTAAAAGAACGTGCACGCGTGAGTCACGATTGGTTTTGGTTTCACTTCTAATTGGTTGAAAAAGTGGCGCGAGAACTTTGAA
The DNA here is from genome assembly GCA_949126865.1 of Montipora capitata. NCBI lineage: Eukaryota > Metazoa > Cnidaria > Anthozoa > Scleractinia > Acroporidae > Montipora > Montipora capitata. Next base: position 13,173,216 of record OX421453.1, read on the forward strand.
CCAATCACTGAGTGAAATAATGCAAAACCAAAGCAATTCGCAAATTGCTTTTGACACTCATTTGAAAACCGATAGATTAGAAAACGATGGGTTTATGCTAATGCGGCAAAAAATGTGAAAAAAAAGATTCCCCTATAGTCCTTATCTAAGAAGGCGTGAAAGTCTAACCATTTGCAGATGAAAATACAAACTAAGGCAGAACTTCCTCCTCTGTTATTTTTGAGACCCTGATTGTTTTTCCGACCGCTGGGGATTGAGAACCAGCGAGCTCCCGCACGAAAGTCCGACGCCCAACTAACTTAGCCACTGGTCGTGAAATATCATTCTTTCTCAGCTGGGTCGCTGATGTGATCTCACAACTGAAACTCTTTAGTTTACGTCATTTATTTTCTTTCCCGTTAAACAGTGCTTTTACTTTAGCTAGGAAGAACTAAAAAGTGTATCTAATGTGAACTATGCAACTAAATTGGACGGAAGATTATAGGTGAAAGAACATTTCGTAAACTTAGGAATTATCGATAAATTGTTCCTCATCATATTCTTTCATTCCAGGCTCTTCAGGAAGGCCGTCTTGGTTAAGATCTTGCATCGCGTTATGATTGCCATTTTGGAAAAAAGACCATTTGTACATCTCATCTAGGATCCTCTCTCTCACACTGTTGCTCATTTCGAAAAGATAAGGCAGTCCAATTTCGGTATCAATGGATTCTTCTGTATCGGCCACAAGAAAGCCCCTTTCTTTATAATAGTGACAGCCCAGCTTCAAGTCAACCACGCGTCGGACGACATCAGAGTAAATCTCGATGCAGCCACCGAACTTTTTCTTCTCGTATGACATGTTTGAGACCTTAACACACAAGTCGGCCATGCCTATCATTCCCTCGCAGAGAGGAGGGGGGTTTTCGCCTGTAAAAAGAGAAATGGGGCAATCACGTGACCACGATACACCATAAAACCCATTGTTATATAGCTGAAATTTTCCCCTCAACAGCGCGTGCTTTCAATGGTTACTTCGAGGTCACATGACATCTAACAATAAAATTGTTCACTGTTACCCGCGAATGTTGACCGACGACCGCTGTTCCTGTTGCCATTGCTCGTTTTTCTTTTTGTGCTATATAACAAATCACTTAATGACTGGTCCCTCGGTAAACAATTAATTTTGTTTCCCAGGAATCTTAATGTTTCCCTCAGCTGCGCCTCGGGGAAACATTGAGATTCTCGGGAAACAAAATTAACTGTTTCCCTCGGGACCAGTCGTTAAGTGTTTATTGTTAGATTCTCATCAGAATATCGCGTTTCTGACCTTAGGCTCGATTAACAGCCGCTGTTCTGGGAAATGAGCCAGCGCTCACTCCCGAAATCACGGCTGGACTCATGAGATGAGCCATTGTTAATATCCGCCAATCAGAAACTCGCCTGCACAAATCGAGCAGACATAAATTATTATTTTTGGTTCAAGTTGTGGCTGCGAAGGTATTCTTTGACCCGGCCTGTTCGAGCTTTACAGTATCTTTAAGGTGGGACACATCCAAGATTATGACAACGGAAAGAGTTCGAGAAGCTGGAGAATGGTATTGTGTTGTTTTCTACCGCCTGAGTTCGGAAACTTCACTAATTTTCCAGTTGGCGCCAAGAGAAAAATACGGCTTTCAAGTCCATTGCTATTGCAAGTTCTCCTCAGACTTTGCTAATGTAAGAACAAGCAAAATTCCTCAAGATCAATTGAAATTACTGCTGAGTTTCGTGGTGGCAGAACGAGGGGGCCGGTGATGAGGCCGACTGAGAGATTTGAAGCGGCCGAAGATTTTGTTGATGAATGATGATTCGCCGCTTGAATTCAAACTCACATTGATCATTTAACCACAAACTCAAGCTCGAAATAATCAGGAAACTTTGCACAGACGTTTAAGCACTGTTATGTAGTTACTGTTTGATAAAACCAATTTTTTGTGTTGTCATGCAACTATTAAGTTCACATAAATTATATTTTGAATTTACGTCACAGACAATCTATCGCTCACGCGTCCAGCCGTCTCTTCTCGGGGAGGATACCCGAACTCGAGTGAGCGGTGGAAATCGAGCCTTTTCTGACCTACATGGTCAATGACGAATGCATAAATAGGTTATAGAACGCAATAGAGGTTGTAGGGTGCAATACGGAAGTTGCTATGGAAACAAAGCGATGGAGTAAAATAAGAAATCGTGTGACTTTGCTCGTAAATTTCGTGATATGTGGTAATTTGTGATATTTTGAAAGTTCTGGATTCTAAGAACTTTCAAAAGAAGAGTATTGCTCCTAAATCAGGAAATGTACTCGCGTTCATACGATTTCCTTTATTTCTCTCTTTATAAAAAGGGGAACCTCTGCGATGCCGGGTGCAAAGCTCTACCAACTGCAAAAACCAGCATACAGCTGATTCCAGCTGACTGTAAGCTGTGCTCCAAGGTCATACATGGACCGTATAGCGGCAGCCAGAGGCGCCATAGCATGCTTTCGGTTCGAAGTTGTTGAGCTGTGTCGTTGCTGTGCTTGCGACGGCGATTAGCCAACGAGGTGCTACGCTCTTCGTTCACGGCTATAATCATCTCAGAGTGGAATAATTGGTTTATTAAAAACTCCCGGAAATAAATTATGGATATATCTTCCCTACTTTACTTTGTTTAACAAAAAAGGCTATGAATACGGTTACTGACACTAGTAGAGCATGATATAACAGTTCACATACCATGATGGCTAAGCCATTCAAAACTCCAGCATTGCATTATCCAGTGATTTAGTTTTTAATAAATTAGTTTATTTCGCCCAATACATTTAAAAATAGAAAATACCCCACAATCAAGTCTCTCCATTTACCTTACTGAGGCCCTCCCAGGGCGGTCCTTTCAATTGTCCTTTAAATATTTGTTCCCAAAAGAAATTTCAAACTTGTTCCCAGCTTTTTGATCCCTAAAATTGTTTTAAAATGTTGGTGTTCCCTTGTTCCCTAAACTACTTTGACATTGTTCCCCAAATTAGCCATGTTCTCTTTTTTCTTAAAACCCCTAAGAGGGCCTTCTTATTATAGGAAATGGAAATTACTGGAGACTAACTCGAATTTAATGTAAAACGACTTTCGAATAAAGAAAATTAACGCCAAGGAGGAGGTAGAATTTCAAAATGATGGAAATTAACGCGAGTAGGACACAGTTGGTGATGACCACTGGCACAAATTTATTGAACCCTGGATGCAAAAAAAAAATCACTGAACAAAACTGAGCCCTGTGAACAACAAAACAGTCCTCAAAATTCTAATTAATGCAGGGATTGACGGAAAGAAAAGCTAAAAAAAGAAAGCTTGTACTTCATATTACTGTTTTTTATAGGTGTCATGAACGTTTGGAAAGGTTAAAATAATAGAAATTAAGAGCGCGGAAATTAACGCTGCCTTTAATTAACGTCGCAAAAAATTACGCTCAACATAATAAGCGCCATTTAAATTAACGTGAATTTTAACGATTCGCGTTAGTTTCATGGAGTGTTAATTTCCTATAATAAGGTATTTCTCGACTGCCGAGATAACGTTTCCCTTGAATTCAAATATACTTCGAAGTTGCAACCACCTTTTTGGGGTTCAAGGAGGACGTTTCATCGAGGAAGCTCGATGATTTGAGAGACTTTTATTAAAACGTTGAGAACGCTTACTTTGATCCACGGTTTGCTTAAAAGCATATAATGTCAATACGCATCAAGTAAAGCTACCTATAAATTTTGACTTTCCTTTCCTTTCCTTTGACTTACCAGAGAGAGTTTCATTGAAAAGAACTTTGTTATTGGCCGTAAATGTGAGGCGTACACCCTGAATAAAGATATAGAAAGAAAGTAAGAACGTTATTGTGCCATCTAACATTCAGGATAAATTGTTTTTAGAGTATTCGAGAATAATGTGAAGAATATTCAGATATACGGCAATCCGTAGTCTTTTGCCATAATCGGGCTCCGACATCGCAAGATCAAGTGCCGCTCAAACCACCAACTGAAGCTGTTCCTACAATTCAAGTCATCGTTTTCACGTGTAGACAGCCACTTGGTAAGCCTTTAATTATAACCAGTTAGGGTTCATCTGATTTGTTCTTTTCATCCCTAACAGTTGATTGATTGGTTCTGAAAAGCTCCTGGAAGGAGCAATGAACTCAGAGATTCAATGTGGTGATGATGATGATGATGATGATACTGATGTAGTAGTAGTAGTAGTAGTAGTAGTAGTAGTAGTAGTAGTAGTAGTAGTAGTAGTAGTAGTAGTAGTAGTAGTAGTAGTAGTAGTAGAAGTAGTAGTAGTAGTGGTAGTGGTGGTGGTGGTAATGTTAGTGGTAGCATTGGTGGCACTGGTAGTGGTAATGGTAGTGGTAGTGGCAGCAACAATAGCAGTAGCAGTGGCAGTGGCAGTGGTAGTAGCAGTGGTAATGTTAGTGGTAGTGGTAGTGGTGGTGGCAGTGGCAGTGGCAGTGTTAGTGGTAGTGGTAGAGGTAATAGTAGCAGTAGTGGTGGTAGTAGTAGTAGCAGTAGCGGTAGCCGAATAGTGGCAGTGGTGGTGGTATTGGTAGTGGTAGAAGTAGTAGTTAGTAGAATTGATCCTTGCACTTAACTAGACAATTTAAGCAAAAGTCTATTTATAGACACCTGAAAAATTCAGGCTCCTTTAACAGGCAGTTTCAACAGTTGCTTAAATTGTCCAGTTAAGATGATTCCCTAGTATAGCACTGTGCATCCTGTTCTTCGCATAACACAGCGTAGGCCACGTTTCACGTCAAATTTCACGGCTCAGTTCTGTTTTCTTTGGCTCACAAGTCTCAAGGGAGCTTTCTAAACAAAATAATGTTTAAATTTAACTATAAAGACTCGTAGCCATGTGTGAATATGTGTATATCAAACGTGGCTAAAGCACTTCAAAATGACGACCTTTCGTGCGGCAAAGCTCGCTAGAAAGAAGAATCGCCGTTTACAGAACACCATGCAACAGTAAAGAGCAGAATGGAAAACTTTTTAGACTCTCGCAAAAAAAGGTCGAGTATAACCTTGCTGATGCTTAAGTGTCATTTCAGTCCAAGAGTGAAAGTGAAACCGCGCTATCGGGGAGATGTGTTGTCGAGGGGTCAACCTCGGTTTGCTTTTTGTTTTCTCCTAAACGAGGTTGGTGACCTATCGTTTTTTTGGCATAATTTTATTTTCTTTCTCCTCCTCTTTGTACTATAAAACTTAAAAAAAAATGGTAGTAGTACTGGTAGTGGTAGTGGTAGTGGCATTGGTAGTGGTAGTGGTAATGTTAGAGGCAGTGGTAGTGGTGATGGCAGTGGTAGTGGTAGTGGTAGTGGTAATGGTAGTGGTGATGGTAGTGCTAGTGGTAACGGTAGTGATAGTGATAGTGATAGTGGCAGTGGTGGTGGTAGTTATAGTGGCAGTGGTAGTGGTAGTGGTAGTGGTAGTGGTAACGGTAGTGGAAGTGGTAGTGCTAGTGCTAGTGGTAACGGTAGTGATAGTGATAGTGGCAGTGGCAGTGGTAGTGGTAGTGATAGTGGAAGTTGTAGTGGTAGTGGTAGTGGTAACGGTAGTGGTAGTGGTAACGGTAGTGATAGTGATAGTGATAGTGGCAGTGGCAGTGGCAGTGGCAGTGGCAGTGGCAGTGGCAGTGGCAGTGGCAGTGGTAGTGGTAGTGGTAGTGGTAGTGATAGTGGCAGTGGTAGTGGTAGTGGTAACGGTAGTGGCAGTGGAAGTGGTAGCGGTAGTGGTGGTGCTAGTGCTAGTGCTAGTGCTAGTGGTAACGGTAGTGCAGTGATAGTGATAGTGACAGTGGCAGTGGTAGTGGTAGTGGTAGTGGTAGTGGTAGTGGTAGTGGTAGTGGTAGTGGTAGTGGTAGTGGTAGTAGCAGTAGTAGCATTATCACCTTGTGGAGCTGTCTTACCGGACAAAATAAGTAGCCTGCTTCACTATGCAATTAAATCGAGCAGTGAGCTATGTTATAAACTCTAATAAATCAATATTCAGCCCATCAATCCTTCTCAAAAAACCCAAAGTTGAGTATTCTATAGAAATATAAAGAGTTCAAAACTCTAAACTTTCCACCCTTTTTTAGTGTACTCAAACACTAGAGGGCCACACTGAACCCCTACAGTGGCGATTTTGTTGACACTTGACAACTACAAGTAGGTCCTTGAAGTTACGTCAAATACTCCAAATACTCACCGTTTCTGACTCGATGTAGGTTAGGTTTGCGCACACTGAAAAAAACAAAAACTTTCAATTTATGGTATAAATTTGGTAATTCAATTAACAATTAAAGTCATTGCTTTAACTTAATTGAAGAGTGGTGCTCTAGAGAAGCGCACTATGGACACAAGCCAATGATACTTCAATAAACCTTGCGCGCAGGCATAGCTTTGTGAAAAGTCTTGCAATGGGAAAATAGGCTATTTCCCGCTAAGGTATTGCTTGTTTATAGCCAAGGAAAAATCATCTACCCCTACCATTTATCGCCAAGGAAAAATCATTTACGAGATCTTTTTCTGTTTGCTCTGACTCAGTTACTTTCCCATTCTGGATTTCTCACAGAAAGCTTTGATAATTCTACTCACATCAAGAAACCAGTAAATTAAATCACTTACTCTTAGCGAGATACACAAAAGCAAATAACGAACTGCTCAATATGGGAAAGTCGGATAGAACACAACTAAAAATCTTAAAGAGATTTTTTATCGATGGTGACTCGGGGATACTCGGAAAAATCCGAGTGTTCCTTTGCACAAGTCGAACCTACAACCTTCCGATTACTTGTTCGGATGCTCTGCCAGCGAGCTGTAGGAGACTCGTGCCACACCACTAAGATCTCAATTTAGATCCCAGGCCCCAGTGGTTCAAGAGGTGGTCAACGCTATCCATCGGATAAATCACTATTCATTGGATAGCGCAATTGGTTTCGCTATGACTTATCCACTGGATAGTGATTTATCCGGCGGATAGCGCTATCCATCTTTTGAAGAACTGGGGCTAGCAGTATTGGAGAGCTTAGCAGAGAATCGGAAGGTAGGTCTTAGGTTCTTTTCCTGCAAAGGAGGACTTATTATAAAAATTTTTTTCTAATATAGCTTCTGTTTGTAAAGTCAATATTGTGTATTATTATTCAACACATCGTGACAATGTCCAAATATGATCATAGCGCACTCAATATTCGTCTTGCCCACTCAACATATGTCCTGCGATATACGTAATTTTGTGTTTCCCAGAGAAAAATGGTAGTTTTTCCAGCTTTTTTTTTCCATAAACGATGAAAGCTGTGGTTTGTCAGCAATTTGTTGAATAATAAAACAATTA
>OX421453.1:13183060-13200560 GCA_949126865.1 Montipora capitata
CCCTCTCCCCTCAGTCAATGTTGAACGTGCTAAGCACGCTCAAGTTCTTCTTCATGTGACATGACCTCGTTTGGGGCCAACATTGACTGGGGGAACGGGGGAAGTGAAAGAGGGATCAGATGATAAAGAGATAGAATGATGTGTGTTGTAGTGCCCCAATGTATTTTGCCTGGAATTGTAGTATTGGCTCCTGGTTGTAAAGGATATTTTGGTGATGCATAAATTGCCCGCATTTTGTTCCAGGTGAAATATCAACTCGTTCTTTTTCCGCGTGAACATACTATTTCGGCAAGGGCCCTGAACCGTGAAATGAAAACAGCCGTTGACGGCAATATGCGCAGAAGGTCAGATCTAGAATACTGAACTTCTAAACACATATTTCTTCGTTGCGAATGTATTGGTATTGGTATTGGTCATACCTGCATAGTTTTGCTTGATGATTTCCTGCAAATTTACACAGCAGCCGCATTGTCTTTGATCCTCACCAGTGCAGCCACAGTATTTGGTCTTGCCCTTGTTCCCTATCCCTGCGAATAAGAAAACAGAGTGACATTCCGAAAGCCGTATTTTATCTTCAATGCTTGCTCCGCGGAACAGTACGCACAGATACGCACAGCACAAGAGCAGAAGAAGTTATTTTTGGAACGACATACACGTTCTGGACCGGTAGTTTAAACGGGAGTCGAGATAAAAGCTTTGTCTCGCCCAGGAAAGTGCAGCCCGAATTAATTTTGTCACTAAGCTCATTGTTTTGTGGCGTCAACAGCCCAAATTAATAGTAAATATATCCTCGTTTACTCTACACCTGTGTTGCTCACCCGGACCGTAACATTCCTGGGGGAGGAGGCTGGGAAGTTGTAACTTTAGTACGAATTTGAGAGGGATCAAGTATGGGAACGTGACCTGGTATCGTTTTCATTCTGCGGCCAAGCAAGGAAAAGCACAACTACAAAACACCTCTACCGCAATAAGACAATTCCCTGAATAATTTTCCGCAGTACTTGAGGGGTCACACGGTATCCTAAGACCATGTAATTATTATTGATAAAACTTCACTGTTTTGATTGGCCATCCATTTTGCAAATTATCATCGAGTGTGTGGGATATTTTGCCTTGGTAATGCGTTGTACACAGCAAGCAGTCTCTCTTTTTCTTCAGATTCAGTGAGAGCAGTGCACGCACGTGGGAGCGGCGAAGCCGCTAGACGCGCAAAACGAGGGCGGTGGTCTCTCTTTTTCTTCAGGTTTAGTGAGAGTAGTCCACGCGCGTCAGTCACGCGCGTGGCCGTTTGCATGTCTCGCATTTTGCTCGGCCGGACTACAGAAAAAAGAGAGACTGCTCGTAGTCTAATGCGTTGGGAGGGCTGAGAATCCACTAAAGAAAGACGCCAGAAAGAATCTTTGTCTTTGAAAAACATTCACATTAGCCACTCACCACATCAGGTGAGTAGACATTGCTCTGGGCTCTCAAGTTACAGAGGGGCTTGTTGAATTTAACCAAAGGTCCAAAGTTCCATTGGCCAAATGGAACGTTACTTTCGGGCCGGTAACACAAATCCGCAAATCAACAGGGTTTTGAGCATAAAACAATGGGAAGAATTTGATAAAATTGAAAAGGACATTTTGTGAAAAAGTGGACGGTCTCAAATACTTTGATGGGATATCATTCCATTTGACTTCCAAACGAAATTTTTAGGAAATTTCGTCTGCTTGGAAAGTGCCCAAAGACATATCAAGACTCTGCGACAGGCCTTGTCACAATCTTGGCTGGGGTCAAACTGTATGGGGGATGTTGGTGGACTTTGAACCATGGTAACTCTACTTCAAATTTGACACATTTTGACGGCGAAAACGATTTTACTGAGAGTGAAGAAAACAGATTCAATGACTGTCATAATGACAGTCAAAGAAATCAATGAAACTTTGCGCAAACTGCTCGTGATTGAGAATTTCAGTGCAACAAAATCAGAAACGAACAACCATTTAACTGAAATCGTACGCTATTTCACTGATTTTTTTTTTTCGGCGAAGGATGAGCGATCCAAATCTAATTACCAAAATAATGTTGATCTTTGGAAAGCTGCCACATTGTAATGGTTTGATTCGTTAAAAACAAAGAGGATAAACATAGCAAGAACCAACAGCTTAAATGGCTTGTCCCAGCTACACCATCATCAAGTTTCACCGATCTTTTCCAAGATGAGAGCTGAGAGAGTTCCAAGTGGGTTTAATCCTTTTATTCCCAAGATCGAAACGTTTATTCTCCTAACTAGTACCATAGATTTCTTTGTTGGGTAATTATAAGAATTTGGTGTTATATCAAGATCAAACCTGTTAAGCTGATAATAATCTTCATTCTCAATACCTGTCTAACTGATATTTCATTGACATTGTGAGGAGAATTTACATACTGATGACTTCGCTTACAGAGTTAAGTACGAATATTTGTTTTTATCATGTACACTTATTCTCACCGGTAGCTTCGTCGTTTGGTCGTGAATTTGCGAACCCAAAAAGGAGCGCGATAACTAAAACAGCTAGCATCCTTTGCGCGTTCATTTGAGCTTCGAGGATATTTATGTCCAACAACACTAAATGCACACTCCTATATACGTTATTCATAGCTGTGTTTGGGTTTGCCAGCCGTGATATATTTGGGTTTATTAGGCGGAATATCCAGCAAAAAGCCTAAACATTTTACTTCGACCACACATGTAATTAACTAACATCCAATATAAAACCAGAAGAGACATAATTTGATGTTCATTTGCCTCGAAAATAGACTTCTATGGTGGCCGGTACAAAGGTCAGCTATAAGAATGTTCCAAATGGGTTAATTATGGGAACCATTTCTAAGAGACTATTGATTGTACTAAAATAAATCATTTGCACTCTTATGTTATATTTAGCCAGCACGTACCAGAGAAGTGGGAATGGGCGCTCCTCGGATTATCTGTTCGCGAAGAGTCGGAGCCGGAGTTGCGATGTTGCAACTGGCTGATTTCGGGGCCAAAGTAATCTGTGATGCCTACAAGGCGAACCAAATAACACATAAAAAGTAGCCACTGTTAGCGTTTTATGCCATTCTACTGTCAGCCTCGCCGCGTGAATATCTGTCTTTAACCTTTGTCAAGCTGTAGTAAGCTGTGATAAGCTTTGAAGATTTGCGAGCGCAATGACGCCTTCTTCACAGGTTTCAGAGAACATATTCTCTTTTTCCTGTAAGTCTCTTTGCTCTATAAGGCTGGATAAATCTAAAACCCTGAAAATGACGCCACTGAAATGATTGGGAGTACACGACCCTATCTTTGCAAAACAATGTTTTTGTGAGGGGAGGAGTAGGCATGGTATATTTGTGCGAAGTGGTACCTTTAGAGCGCTTGCACCAAAAATGATACTTATAATCTGAAATAAGATGCGTGATGGGCATAGCTGCTGACTAGCACGCCCGCCTCAAGTGTAAATGTTTATTGGAGGCAAAATATGGAATTAGAGCTGGCCAACGCGGATTTTGAATGATTGGAAATCAATTAAGTGAAACCGAAGAGGGACACAACAACACACCTTAATTTACCTTATTACATAAAATTTTCTCGACATGTTTATTTCGCGATTTTGACGTGCGCATATTTCGCGACACTTAAATTTCGCGATTTTGCTTAAAATTTATATTTTGAATCACTGTAGTTTCGCGTTTTTGAGTAATACACAATTTACATTTCAACTGAATATACTGGCAGTAATATTTCCTTTCCAGTTAAGACACCCTTTATTCCTGCCTACTCCATCCTTTCAAGACATGATTCCTCCCCTGTGCACTGGTGAAAACGTCATACCGTGACATTTCCACCAACCGAGTTGCATGTATTGATTTCAAAACCGATAGCTTAAGGTCGACATCCAAAAACAAGGTGGTTTGGAAATTCCAGTAGAGGCGAAATTCGCGAAATTAACGTGTCGCGAAAATTTCATGTAATAAGGTACCCGAAGATACACAAGAAAGAATTTACAGGTATTGAGATTAAATAGGAAAAAAAGGGGTACTGGCTTCCTAACATAACTGTCGAGTTAACGAAACACTAGGAAGCCAAATAACAAAATAAATTACAATGCTTGGGTCGGAAAACATGCACATAAAATGGACATCCTATAAACCTAAAACAACAAACAGACCCACACAACTAATATCTACTGATGTCTACCTAACAGAGACTCTAAATTACACCGTGAAACAGTAAATAAATCACATAGGGCAAAGGTACAGAAAAATACTGATATAATAAAATAGCATGAAAAACAAAACAGGAAATGCAAGAAAATTGGTATTTACTAAGAAATACTTTTTAAAAAATATTTTCTTTAAATTTCTTAAAAGAATTTGATTTCATTTTTTTTCCAAACGAATTCCACACTTTTGGTCCCTGAAAACGAATGTTAAATATCCCACAGCTGGTTCTTACAGTACTAGTAAAAAGATTAAGATATATAAGATTATCTAACTGGCACATTTACAAACGTAACGCCGGTTAAACTCCAACACATCCCGTAACCGGCTGTGTGGGCTAACCTGAACTTTGAACGACCTTGAGTCATGCGATTGATTAAAACCTTAAATATTCTTTAACATCTGGTTGTAGTCAAGACATTCACTGTGGTGAAGTACAGTTACAGTCAAGCTACAAAACAGGAGGTTCAAGGAGGTTCAAGGTCCGGCCGCAAAAACGTCAAAGCAATACTTGAACCTCAAAACAACATGGTGCTAACAATTTCATTATCTGAAACAGAGTTGTTAAAGAGAGAGAGAAATTAAAAGACATTTTGCGTCGACAATACTGGTTTTTCTTTTTTCCTTCTAGGCTTCTGTTTGGCCTTCACGTAACAGACTCTGCGGCGCGTTTTCGGGAATACACACAATTGGTGCTTAGAAATCAGTTTAACATATTCACCTTTATATTCGAAAATCCTTGACGAAAGTGTCTGGAAAATTGACCCTTGGAACTGAGCTCGTGCGGTTGCAAGCATCTCCTTCCCCCCCCCCCCCCCCCCTCCCCCATCAAATACTGGCCACTGAAAAGCCGCCTTTGCATTTGAGGATGTCCAAACCAACATCAGATAGAGTGAAGGAGGTTGAATGGCCAACACTCGATTTTGTCAAGAAACAAAAGACTGAAGTCTGTTGCTTCAAGTCGAAAAGCCCCATTACGACGCGTACTGTCGAAACCGAATGCTGCACTCTGTTGGGGCCTGTGGGGTGGAGGGGGAATGCAGTTTCCACTCCCACACTTTCCTGACACGAGGTGTGAATGCAAGGAAAACGAGGAAAAGTTAACCAGAGTGTTACAGTTTCTGTTTATTGGACAACAATACCATGAGAAAAGTAAACACTCTTGAAGTATCAAAAACGCCAATAAAAATAGCTTGGTCAATGAACGATGTATACTATTTACAAAGAAAATATTTTCAAAGTTATTTGATGACAAGATATTCAAAACGACCGGCATTCCGCTCTACAGAGCATGTTACGCGCTCAAATGATGCTACGTAGTTGCGCATGCTCATGTTATGGAAAACTAGATTCAATATCTCCCTGACTGTTCCCTGATTCTCCTCCCTTGACGAACGCACACAAAGCAATTATTGGATTCAGTCATTCCGAGATCATATGACATGAAATTATTTTATCTCACTATGCGTCTATTATTAGGAATTCAGTACCGCCAAAAATTGTCTTTAAAAGAGAACGTTAACTAAAACTACAATAAAGCAGTTAATAACATAACTTATTATATGGCTCTGTCTCACAAGGACTGGGAACTACCAAGTTCACGAATTTGATTGGCTGAAATCGATATTGACCGCGGTCTAGATTTTCCCATCTAGACCGGGAATGTCTTGCGGTGAAAAGATGCAAACTAAAATGCAAAAATATTGAGTATTTTCTTCTACCAATATTTATTTATGGAAGTGCCAAACAGCATGATGACAAAAGAGAGGATGACGAGCAAACTTTGACAGAATTAAGTTCAGCTCATCGCCACTCATCGCCGTTCGCAAGCAAAATGTCTTGAAAATGTCAGTTAGTACAAACCAGTTACATCAAACGAATTAAATTGTTCTTGTTTGCCATATAATAAACATCATCGGTCGTGTGTACAGACCTCACTGCGTTCGGTCTGTACTCACGACCTCGGTCAAGATTCTCCCATACAGACCTCCTGCTCGGTTAATAAGAGCTAAATAACATAACATAACGTAACATAACATAACATTTTATTAAGGAAGTTACAGCACAAATATAAAAACATCCTGAAAAGGGAAATCGTGAGGTTAACCCTGCATAAAAACAATTTCCTTAACTAAAAACTTACAAATATTATATGGATAAAATTTAATAGCTACTGATTCAATAAAATTTCAATAAATATTCAAGTCAATTTTAAGCCTAGTCTTAAAAACAGACAATGATTCGGCATGTACAGTGTATCCTGGCAAGTCATTCAATTTCCTTACAATGCGAATGAAGAAAGAATATTTGTAACAATTACAAACCACTCTTTTCAGATAAAGTTTATAGTTGTGGTTAGCTTTAAGTACGCGCACTATTGGCAAACTCGAAGAAATCTGGGAAAGAAAGATGCTCAATACCAAAAACTATCTCATAACATTGAACCAGAGATAGAAATTCTCTCCGCTTCTCCAGTGTTTGCCATTTTAATAAGCTACAACGGTGTTCGTAACTCATTTCGCCACGTTTCTGCCTTAAAGCGAGTCGCGAAGCTCTTCGTTGAACCTTTTCTAGAGCCACAATATCCTTAATCAAGTACGGGCTCCAAACAGGAGCCGCATACTCAAGTATAGGCCTGACCAGTGACTTACAGAGCTGCGAAAACGCATCCTGGCTGTTTGTTCCGATGGACCGCTTTATGATACCCAGTACCATATTTGCCTTATTTACCATTGCAAATACATGCATGCCCCAGGTATGGCAAGCCGTTTGTGGAAAAAATTATTCTTAGACATATATGTTCAATCCTTTAAATAAAGGTTTAATTTAAAGTCATTAAAGGCATTCAATGCAATCCAATCCTTAAATTTTATATGTAATGCAATACCACGAATATTGATTCAATCCAATCCTTAAATTTATATGCAATGCGAAAATATATGTTCAATCTTCCTGGGACGAGCACGGCCATATAGAACCAGAGTAAACTGTGCAAGGTATAGGACAAAAGATGGCGGCAGAGTGGGAAAAAGAATTTGACATAGAAGTTGAGTTTCCAAAATTGCAAGTTTCTAGGAGAAGTTGTAGATAGAACCGAGACAATATTTGAGAACTTTGACACAGAAGCTGCAGAAAAGCAGGCCGAAGTTCTTGATCAAACAATTAGCCTGCTTAGGTTGATGAAAGAGTGCAGAGAGTGTTGCAACCTTGACACGAGGGACAAGGAAAAACTCGATTCCATCGCTGGGGCCTTAGTCGATGTTTTTAATGTGCTTCGTCACCGGACTATCTCTCCGTCTACTGTGGCTGCGGATTCAGGTACGATAGATAGGGAAAAAGGCGGAAAAAATCCCTCAAGACCATCTCTCAAAATTCCTGTTGAGATGCTAGAAGATCTGCGAGGACTGGGAATTCACTAGGTCAAGGATTGCAGAGATGCTCGGAGCTTCGAGGTGGACAGTTCACAGACGAGTAGCAGAGTATGGTTTACAGGATATGAGGGGCTTTGACGACTTACCTGATGAAAGACTCGACCGGATCATTTAAGATTACATAAAAAACCATGAGAGTGCTTTTCGATGCAACATAAAAGACGGTTACCTGAAATCAATTGGGTTATGGATTCAACGTCGAAGAGTCTGAGAGAAACGTTGGCGAAGCTACAATAGATCCCGAAAATAATGCCTTGCGATGGGGTGCTACCACACAGCGCAGGAAGTACCAGGTGCCTTGGCCAAAGTCACTTTGGCAACTTGATGGACATCACTCACTGACTTAGTTGGAAGCTGGTAATTCATGGTTGCATAGACGGATTTTCTAGAAGAATAATCTTTCTATCATGTAGCCCCAATAATAGAGCCGAAACCGTTCTGGGATTGTAAAGGAATGTTTCCTAAGTAGCGTGTGCATGTGTATGGAGAGAATTCAAGTGAGTTTGGGTTCGATTCCCAACCGGGTCACAGATTTTTCTCTGTCCTTGGGTGTTGCATAAGAAGTTTCTGATGCTGTGGATCAGCGAAGGTTCTTCATCCATCACATGCAAACAGTAGCGTTAGCTGGCGTTGGCCTCACATGAATTCTCTTCATACACATACACACGCTACTTAGGACAACATTCTTTTACATCCCAGAACGGTTTCGGCTCTATTATTGCGGCTAAATGATAGAGAGATTATTCTTCTAGAAAATCCGTCTATGCATGCAACCATGAATTACCAGCTTCCACCTAATCAATGGCTGATGTCCATCAAGATTCCAAAGTGAGTTTGGCCAAGGCACCTGGTACTTCCCGCGCTGTGTAGTAGCACCCCATCGCAAGTCATTATTTTCGGGATCTATCTTCGCCAACGTTTCTCTCAGACTCTTCGACGTTGAATCCGTAACCCAATTGATTTCAGGTAACCGGCTATTATGTTGCATCCAGAAGCACTCGCAGTTGTGTTGCATCTACCAGTCCTCGCACTTCTTCTAGCATCTCAACAGGAATTTTGAGAGATGGTCCGCAGGCGCGTAGCGTCCTATACGCATATACGCACGTGCGTACTTGAAGTGACCAGAAAATTTTGAATTTTTTAGCAATTGTTTCTATTTTTTTAACATTTTACTTGTACGCAACCAAGATTTCGTGATGAAAGCACCACTTTGATTAAATTCTAAAAACTAAAACAAAAGCTATACCATGTTATAACTTAGTTTTGCATTGTACTTTTTTTGCACTAACAAGGCAGTGTTCTTTGCCCAGCGTGCAACAAAAAGGCGAGGTTGCAAAGGAGCGACGTTCTACGAACGTTCTTGACAAAGGAGCGACGTTCCAAGAACGTTCTTGACAAAGGGGCGATGTTCCGAGAACGTTCTTGACAATTCCAGTCACGCTAGCACAACCAAAAGAATGTTTTGTTTGGGCCAAGTTTGCTCAAAATAAGGGCAAGACGCTTTGTTCTTTGCTTGTATTCACACAACTATTTCGACAAGAAATAAAGAAAGCAGTATTTTTCGCTCAGTTTACTTGGGTTTCTAGATCATATGTGCTTGTGCGTACTTGAAAAAATGACCACGCTACGCGCCTGGTCCGGAGGGATTTTTTCCGCCTTTTTCCCTATCTATCGTACCTGAATCCGCAGCCACAGTAGACGGAGAGATAGTCCGGCGACGAAGCACATTAAAAACATCGACTAAGGCCCCAGCGATGGAATCGAGTTTTTCCTTGTCCCTCATGTCAAGGTTGCAACACTCTTTCATCGACCTAAGCAGGCTAATTGTTTGATCAAGAACTTCGGCCTGATTTTCTGCAGTTTCTGTGTCAAAGTTCTCAAATATTGTCTCGGTTCTATCAACAACTTCTCCTAGAAACTTGCAATTTTTCCCACTCTGCCGCCATCTTTTGTTCTATAGCTTGCACAGTTTACTCTTACATATAAAATTTAAGGATTGGATTGCATTGAATGCCTTTAAGGACTTTAAATTAAACCTTTATTTAAAGGATTGAACATATATATCTACGATTAAATTTTGCTACAAACGGCTTGCCATAACTATACATCCTTAATAATTTATTTCTCATTGAGGTCTCGTTGTAGTGAAGTTCTTGCAGTAGATCGTTGTCACCGTCACGCAACAAAATAATAAAATCGAAACCGTTCAACGAAAAAAGCCATAAACTTAGAATGTTGTAGGAGACAAATTTAGAAATCTCCTCTACAATTCTCAGGTTTGTGCGGTGCATCGTTTCTGAGTTATTTGCCGAATTTCACGCAACTTTACAGAGTTTTGTACGGCGTCGCCATGTTGTGTGCACCAATATGGGGCCAGAAGAACATGTCTAGGGTTTACTTCGAGATGAAAACGCTTACTTTTCGCTCACGAGATAAAATGTGTATGAACACCTCTCCTAATGTACTTGAAACGCTCAAACTGCTGAGATTCATAGGGATAGATCTTTTTTTCCAACCAAATAGCTTCGTATCATGGTGTGACGCAAGGTAACAATTCGGAAATTTAAAATGCTGCAGTATTTTCGAAACGAAAGACGTCATGGAACTGGATACTTGAAAAAAGATTAATCTTTAGGTCATCTTCAACCTCCTATTGATAAAAATTCAAAACACCTTTGGTTGAACCATCTATACTGCCAACCTCGACGACAACGGGGGAGAAGAGAGAGAGAGAGAGAGAGAGAGCCTGGGTTCTAGAGTTCTTTCTTCTCGTGCGAAGGTCCACCGGCTACGAGAGACGGTGAGATCTGGGAACGAGAACGGTTCTCTTCCTTTTATCTAAATCTAACATTTACCGACACGATTTTATTTGATCTGGACTCCAGGATATTAGCAAAGCGTTTTCGCGTGGCAGTAAAAGCTGCGCCTTTGGCAAACAACACAGACCTCGGTGTTCGAAATTTATTTATTTTTTCTCAACCTTATCCGTTAGGTCTTTTCCTATCTCAAGAAAAATGAAATCCCGGCTATTAGGGAGAAGCTCTTCATAATAAGCAGTGTGAAAGTTAAGATTCAAATTTACCACTCAATAAATCGATGAAAAAACAACTTACTATTAGATATTATTGAAGAGGGTTTGAGGGCACTAAACTGCACACGATGTAAGCCCAAAAGCAGAAACAAATTGGACAAAACAAAAGGAAAGAACACAAAATACTATTTCCATTCGACCTCGAATGTTCAAAAAAGGAGGGGGATGATTATCCCCGATTTTAGTAGGGAGATCCCTATAAGGGAAAAGGCAATATGTAGTTTCACTCGAAATTTTCTTAGTTATAAGCTCTTGCTTGGATATAACTTGTCCACAACGGTCCCCCCCCCCCCCTCCCATTTTTTCTTCCTTTTTAACGGCAATGAATTTGGTATTAGTTTGTTTCATTTGTACGAACGAGATCTACCTAGTTCACATTATTTAAAAAAATTCGTTACAAAGTAATCTGCATACAGGGGAAGATGTTAGAAGAGACCTCATAAGGCATCTGTGAATATTTCCATTCTTGCACCACTTTTGGTGACAGGGGGTTGTTGACTTGAAGAAGGTTAAAGCCTCTTTCTATAGGTCTGCGCCAGAAGTTTCAATTAAACTGGCCGTGGTGTAAATGGAACGCGTTGTTTTAATGAAACGGTATACCATTACAGCTACTTAAATTTTCCTCGTTTTAACGGGGCTCTATATCTTACCAACAAGATTGGGAGTCGTGAAGATTAAATACGCGCTTTTCTCTGACACTAATAAATTTGAATTTCCAAACAAAAGTTTTGGTTACGTTCAACTGAAAGCCGTTTTTCAAGAGGCGTACCCTAAATTAGTTTGACTTTCATAACCTGTTTCCAAGAAAAGGTCGAGAAGGACGTTTCATGATTGAAAGTGATTTGCTGTCGAAGACATCGTGGGCATAGGAAACTTGTGGTTTAAATCTTTGCCTCATCCGTTTGTGGGGCCAGCAGTGAATACCGATAGTGCATTTCATGATTGACTCCCCCTGAAAGCTTTACCCAGTCGTAGCAAACAATCTTTTAGGGCAGTGTCTTTGGCACTACATAATTTTCCACTCTTGATGGTTCACAATTCGGTGATCAGCGAAAGCATAAGGCATAAACTTGGGGAAATAACTAAGTGCGACAAGTTCTATCAACTGTAATGCCAATAGACCTCTTTCATAATAGCGGCCAAATAAAGTAATTTTGTTTTAATGCTAATAAGCCTTTCTAGCCTCGCTACGACGAGCAAATCTCAAAAGAATTTTTGTTTCAAAATGAGGGCAGTAGGCCCAATTAAGATAAACACAAAATAATGTGAAGGTAGTCGCCATTTATGAAAGTGGTCTATAGACCATTTTGCAGTTGTAGCCTAAGAATGTAAGCGAGGCTGACGGTGACCCTTGCTTGGATAAAATTTTTTGCGCTTTTCTAATGTTTATGTATACCAATTAGAATTATAACAACACAACCTACATAATAAACCAGTGAGGTCTGTATCAATACAAGGTCACCGTCAGCGTCGCAGCCATTTATAGACCAGGTTACTAGGCAAACAACTGTAAAATGGCCAATTTGTTTGTAACACGATCCCTTCTAAAGGCAACTTTGTATGTTAATGAGACCAAGGGGAAACGGTGACGTCAATGAAGATATCTCTGTACCAGGGCCCCAAATCCTTTGGAGCTTTCCAGGCACCTATACCAAGCTGTTTCTAAGCAACCAGTTGCCAGGTCTGTCAATCTTCACCCAACAAGTCTCCTTCGATTGGCTCGGGCTCATTCTCCCTGTTGCTGACGTAATCCTCGCGTAATTTGTCCAACTCGGCGAGTTCGCGCTACAAAGAAAGAGGCAACATTATCGTTGTAAGAGAAGACAAACGGGCCTCGCAAAGTGCTGGGAATTCCCCCCCCCCCCCTTTCCCCACTCCACTGTCGTACCATAAGGGGGCCACAAGTACGTAGCCATAGTAAAAAAAACGTCTCTCAAATATAGCAGATCACAGAGAAACGATTAGAGAGTATCAGTAAAAAATAATGAAAGATGTGCGGACCTAAGAACATCTTACCTTCACAATTTCCATGTGGTACGCTCGCTTTGATCGAATCATCTTCATGGGAAACGGATTGAGAACCTGGAAGGCAATCTGAATACAACACAACATGCCATTAAATCAGAGCACACTCAGAATAAATCAAATATGACGATACAACGGTTTTTTTCTTTACCAGCAGGGACTTTTTTCGCGCGTGTGGGTCATTCGAGTCACGCAAGGTCGCACGGCGGGTCATAATGCGTAGAAAGGGTGACCACACAAGAAAAGCCTCAGGCGCCGGGAACACATGCTCGGAGGAAACTTCTCTAGCTCGGAAACAGTAGCTGAAAACCGCTCTGTATCTGTATACCCAGCACTCGACAAATTTTTCCTGACTAATGGCTGTTTTTGCTAACGTGGCATCGTGGACCGATATCACGTGAAGTTGGGCACACTTTACTGGAGAGAGCAGGACGAACCACAACCGGCACCGTTAAGTCCACGCCCTACTCTTCCCGAATAGCGTGCGTGTTCTTTTTTCACTCCACAAAGTTTCATGAACAAGGGTTGCAAAGCGCGGCCTACCGTTAGAAAACGGCTAGAAAACTGGAAGTCTAACCCTTTGCAATAACATTCGAAAGGGACCACTTTCCCCTCAGTTCGTCAAAGCCGACGCCAAGCGTTATTCAGGCCGGAGTTAAACCCACGATTTTTGGCATGCTTGTCTAATATTCTACAAATCAAGCTGACCGGTCGGCCGTCAAGCACAACACCAGAAAATGGGCGACGAGATATTCAGCAGCTTATTACCAACCTGACAAAGGCTATTTGCATCGGTGACCTTCTCTGGCATTTGCCTCAGGAAGTTAAATATACTCATATGATCTGTACACTTCAGAAGCTGCTCCTCACTGTTTTTGAAGACTGCGAGAGCAAAACGGAATAGCACCTGGTACAAGAGAGAATCGGAGAAGGAAACCAAAACCAAACTAATTACTTTGGCCAATCAAAACGGACGGAGAGAATCCAGTAAACCAATCAAATCTCGAAGTAATTACACGTAGCCCACACAGAGCGCGGGAAAATGTGTACGTGCGAGCCACGATTGGTATTGGTTTCACTTCTGATTGGTTGAAAAAGTGGCGCGGGAACTTTGAACCAATCACTGAGTGAAGTAAAGCTAATTACTTTCGACACTCAATTGAAAACCGCTCTAAACACAAGCTAACCAACATACTAAGGGGGAAATGGGAGAGAGGCCTCGCGACTGTTAAGCTTCTTTATAGGGAGGAGAGGGTTTGCAGCAAATGGCGTGCGTTTGAAGCAAGAGCTGTCGCCTCCCATTTGCAGGTCATTTGCGGCGAAGAGAAGGGTGCGGAGATTTTTCGCCCGGTTTTTGAAAAGACAGCAAGCAAAGTCAGCAAAAGCCAACCAGCTCACCCAGGGTAAGTGAAGGAGAGGCCTTCTTTGAAATAGGTCCCCGCGTTTTGCAGCCTCTAATTTCATTGGATCCCTTCACGATACAGCTCTATTGTTTTTAGGGTTACGGTCCATCGTTGATTGGTTGTTTGTTTTGGTCCACTGTTTTCTAAGTCAGTACCAGGAGACGTTGTAATAGCTGCGTACTGCCCCCTTTCTTTGATTGGCTCTTGGATGACTGAAGGGTCAACAAGACTTCTCTATTGGAAGGGGTGGGCTTGCTGATACCTTTAAAGACCACCAGGCCCCAGTTGTTCAAACGATGAATAGCGCTAAAATCCGCCGGATAAATCACTATCCAGTGGATAAGTAATAGCGAAACCAATTGCGATATCCAATGGATAGTGATGTATCCGGTGGATAGCGCTATCCACCTTTTGAACAACTGGGGCCAGGTTGAATCAAAGGCCCGTGACCTTGAAGCGTTTAACTCTGGTTCAGAGCTGGGGGTTTATGAGTTTAAACAATTCCTTATTAGGATGTAACGTAAGCTCGTGCATTTTCCCGCGCGTGCAGCTTCGATCTCATTTTTGTCCATAATTGGGAATAAATTTGGTGAACTAAAATCCCCAGCTTTGTTCCAAGGAAGCGAGTGCAAATTACACGCTTAAAGGTGATGTGTTTCTGGTTGAATTAAATAAAGCTTTTATTCACTTACTGAAAAGCAGAAGTCCAACCATTTGCAGAGGTGATGACAAGCGCGACAATATTTTCTCAGTTACTTGAAGATCTTGAGTGCACAGTACTGCCCGAGTTCAAAATACGACCTCACGCAGGATGGTCCAGTACCCCTGCCTTCCGAGGGGTAGAGAGCAAAATTGGAGGAGGGGAAGGGGTGGGGAAGGATTTTTCACGCGTTATGAAGTAAGTGCGAAAGACGTGAACCTAACAGCTGATGTTGGTCAATCCTAGGTAAGCGTTTGGTACATTGCTATTAAATAACCTATTCCAAGTTCATTACATGTTCACTAGCCCTTTAATGGCTGTTGGAATTAATTCCAACTGCGCCGTTTCAACAAGACAGTCAAGAAGCGAGGTTCCCCTCTATGCATTCTTTTCGCTTGACCAATTAGCAGTCAAATGCAAAAAAATTGGAAACTACTTCGATTAAACCTACCTTGTTTCCTTCGAAAAGAAACGTATCCCAAACTCGTAGTGACGTCTGCAACAAGAGAGTTATGAGCTATTAAACATCGTAACTCAGGTAGACGGAGAAAAAAAAATGCCAGTTAACTCCTATTTGAATACAAACCTGAACGGGAAAGTTATCCACGAACACCGTTAAAAACCAGTTAAAAGACACCAGCGACAAGTCCACGCTGACAAAAAACGAAACAAAAAATAATCAATGAACCTAACAACCCACTCATTTCAAGAAATCCACGAAGCGCAAAATAGTGGTGCAAAGATTATGGTAACGTCACCAATTGTTACTGATATGCCAACAACAGCCTGGCTGAATGACACAGGGATATATGAAATGTTAATACTATCTGAACTGTGGAAATTGAAATACATGAGAGTTGGAAATCACGGCTTGAACTGGGCTCGAGCCCATGACCGCCCGCGCGATTACGCTGCACAGCTCTACCAACTCCCAGTTGGCTTGATAGCTAAGTTGGTAGAGCAGTGCAGGGCGTTCAAGCCTGGTTATTTTCCAGGCTTCTTCGCAACCGCTTAACTGCGATGATGTTCAAAACTCATGTAAGAGCCTGGCTGCCGAAATAAAGGGCTCTTTTGTTCGAATGGTCAGCACATTTGAAAAACAAATTCTCTGTTTGAACTCACGCGATTAGACGGCAATATTGGTGCACAAAGCAAAAGCAAAATGTCGCTCGCGTGTTGCGTAATAATGGCGCCAAATTCCCAAAGGACTTTTACGCTGTTGTTGTGTACATCAACATGGCCGCCAATGGCGTCAGGTGCAAGCCAAGGATAAACAAAAATGTTTGTAAACATATGTCTGCCCTGTGCTTAGACCCTCCGGTCTGTCCTATGAACGTTTCGGATTTCAAACGGAGGCTCAGTACAAGCTTTTCAATCTTAATTTGATCAAAAAATGATGCATAGCGTCAAAGGAAAGATCATATCAATATTAAGATTTCCACCATGTAACAGGATTTTTATGAGAACGAGATACTCGGCAATATACAAAATTTCGGAGACGCCATTTTTGCGAGCTACATTTGAAAGCTCAAAGACCGGTAGAAGGTACCAAAATCCCGGTTTTAAAAACAGGCTTCAATTCCGAAAATAATCTTTTAGAGCACCAACGAAGCTGCCGTTTTTAGGTACACTATTCCATCTTGCCTGACGAGACATTGAGCGTGAAACGCTCCTCGTTACGTAATTCGAATAACACGTTCACTAGTCCAGCAGTCTGTTCATTTAGAAATTCCAAACGGAGCATTTCAAGTCATGAATGTCATACTTGAGAGCTTCAAAATGGGCATTGAGTCTTGGTAGTTTCTCAGTCAGCAAATCTTTTAGCACTCTCTGATCCGCTTGTGATGCAATCAGTGTTTTGGAGTAGTAATCCTTGGGGATAAGATGTTCGACAATCGCTACAAGACACCTGCAACAAAACGAACAAAAATCGAACCACGACTGGGGGAAGATGCCAAAGGTAGGAAGGAGTAGATAAAGATAAGCATGCATAGTATGATACTAATCCAGTTTGGATAAATTTGAATGTAGCTTAAAGGGGCTATGTCACGCAAAATTATGTCATATCAGGACACCCAACCAAAAATGGCCAAAACGTAGAATGAAACATTGAAATAACCACTCAAAACCGTTAAACAACATAAAATACAACAAAAGGAAAGAGACACATGGATGGATACATGTATCACAAATGTACAAGATTGAAACAGATTGCATTTGGGTAATCTTGAAAAAACGTCAATCCAACTTTTTAAAAGTTTATGGCAAATCGCTTGGATAAAGGCCGTTTTTGCTCAGAATCATCTTGTTGGGATGTAACGAAGATTTTACCAGTAAAGGAATTCCACATACTATCTTTTCGAGTTTTAAACCCGGGATAAACTAAATATTTTCCGTGATCCGAACGAGATCCGCGATCCGAACTTTATTACAGGGAAAATTCCATAATCCGGGTCAAAAAGAACGATGAAACAGCAATCCGCTGGAATTGCAAGATCCAAAAATTCGTTAAAATTTCCCGCTGAATCTGAAATCCGGGCAAAAATTCTTCCAAAATCCATCGATCCGTTGGCTTATTCACCCCTCTCATTGAAACTTGAAAAGATTGGCCAGTTTTTTCAAGTTT
>OX421453.1:13203060-13205560 GCA_949126865.1 Montipora capitata
TCTCTCCTTTCCTTTAAACTGCCCGTCGCCGTGGATCAGATCTCGACACACGCACGCATCGGCAATAACCGATTTTTGAATATCTCCCAGCAGACTCACCTGACAGTAACCAACGTCAGGGTTGTGCCAGCTGTAGGCAAGAAGGACATCTCTTAGTTTAGCAGTCTAATGTAAGAGAAAAACCAAACCAAAAAAAAATCAAACAAAATCAAGATTTGCAGTCAAGTTACAAACCCCATTTTACTAGCCAGATCTTGTTAATTAAGCAATAGAGGACGTTTTCCGTGTTTCCATAGCACGGAAAAAAGTCCTCTATTGCTTTTATAAAATATTCCTCAAAGATAATTCGACAAATGAAGGTGAATGCTGGTTTTTTCACTTCTTGATTCAAACAGATTTTCTTGATACACGCTCATATTTCCTTCCAGCCAATCAAAACGCGTGTCTGACTACATAACCAATCAAAATTCGTGTGACATCACAGCCGTGTTTCCATAATCTCATCTAAACACAGCTATTGACCAATGAGAATGCGCGTACTATCCTAATTATTTTATAAAATCCCCTTATCGCGGGAAAAGCTTAGTGGAACGCAAAAACGTTTGCAGTTATTAACCCCCTCTGTAGACGTCTGTGAGCATCATAAATCATTTCAGAATCTTATGCTCACGCTTGGACGATAAAGGACTCACGCTGCCACAAACAACTAAAAAGCAAGCGTACAATTCATCCGCAAAAGGGCATTTATGCCACTGTGTTTATGCGTCACAAAGGGCCCCTCAAAGAGCCTCTATCATCTCAGGGCGACACTTTATGATGCCTATACTGAGTACCTAAAGCGGCTAATTAGATATTCGGAACGCTGCATGACGTTCCGAATGTCAACGCTTCGGCAGGACGAAATGATGTACACTAGGCACGCATGTTTCAAGGCAAATTTGCTCACCCCATCAGAATCCATTTTCTCGTAATGCTTGTTATTTGGCAGGGTGCGTAGCAGATCCAACTCAACCTGTTTAACGGCAGGTGAGGGCCTTCCTTTAATGGACTTCAGTAGGTGTTGGTAATACCCATCTCCAGCGATCCTCCTTGTCTCTTGTACGCACTCGTTAATGCAGTGTTTCCATATTGGGGCTCGATGTTCGTCGGGGATCCCGGCTCGGACCAAAGCCTTCAGTTCGGGCTAAGAGAGGGACAGGATTTATCTGTATGATCTTTCAACTGAAAAGTGGTTGCGAGATTATGAACTTATTTGGGGAAACTTAAAAATCAAATTCGTTTTCTGGATCGGCGGAAACTGGCTTACCAGGGAATAAACCTCTAGACGCTAAAAAAAAGAACTAGTGCAGCAAACTCAAATGGGAAAACTCAGAACGCCCTGTCAGTCCGCATCTAAAATAGCCCGTAACACGAGGACAACGGACAATCAGGAAAGTGGATGTGCTACACTGATGGTTTGGATTGCAAGTACTCAAACAATTGCGAAGGCAACGTCGTTTATAACGTTAAAGACACGAGGGCACACATGGCGATGACGCCGGGCTTCTCCCGGTTTCAGTACGTGGCTTGAAGCATCTAAGAGTAAGGCTGTGATAACAAACCCCTCCCCCCCCCCGTTAGGAGGGATGCCAGTACAGAACAACTGCAGACATCAGTGGTACTCATCTATGTACCAAGGTACGAAGAGAGTGTCGAAATGAACAAACAAACAATACTGTGGCAAAAAAAGACCTCGAATCACCAATTATTATTTTAATCGGTCGTGAACACGGTCTGCTGGCCACTATGCAACTGCGCCACTAGAAGGAAACATTTGCGAAGCCGTTAAGAAATTCTATGGTATTGCGCGCATGTACACTCACCGTTTTCTGGAAGTCTCTGTTCTTGTGTGTGATCATATAGTTTTCCCATTTGACCTCCACTGACATCTCATAGGTACTTAAATTTGCCTGAAGAGAGTCAGAGATCTCCATTTGTTTCAATCAACGCTAAAAAACAGACTCGGAAGCAGTCTTCCAATTTTAACCACTACTTAAACGAACACAATGGCAAAAAGTGCCTGCGTGTCATTTTGAACAGTTTCACTTACTTTTTTAACGCAAAGACAATTTGACTGTCTCATCAAAGGGATGCTCTTTATTCGCAAGCTTTAAACCCACTTCAAAGGCGTGAAAACTGATTCTGTCCACGCGAAGGTATGAAATCATTTTGATGTTACACTGACCAATTTAGCATTAAAAGTTTTCGTTGCAACGGCTTAACTACGAACAACTTTTCAGTTAACACCAAAATCATTCAACGATGAAATGATACATGATACATGAAATGAATCATATATGAACTGCGGATATGCGAAGATCATAGCTTCACCAAAATGATTCCAGATGTCAAACGCCGTAGAAGGAGGATTCTCTCTTACCTTCAGCTGTTCCGATCTTCGATCCATTTTCTTTGCCAATGACAAGAACGCTTCTTCGTCATCGCCCTCTAGATTTTGCTT
>OX421453.1:13210560-13223915 GCA_949126865.1 Montipora capitata
TCATGATTTGCTCTTCACAAATTTCCCATCTTGTTTCATGTTACACAACATGCGTGTTTTAATGGTTGGTGACCACTTGTTTTTAGTCTGAATATTTCATCAATATTTATATAATAAACAGAGCATTACATGGCCGCTTGGGGATACGAATTCTATCTTCTCGTGCAGATAGTCTGTCTCACTCGTTCGCCGAGATATTATCAGCAATCGAAGATAAAATTCGTATCCTCGTGCGGCCATGTAATATCCTCTGTGTCCGAAACTGCAAGTAGGGAAATGAACACTCATTTCGATAGACGTTACATAGTGCCTGGTAGTCGATATGTCAACTTTTTCGTGGGGATAATTTAGGATCATTGAAACCGCTTTCGAGATTTATCAAGTTGAGGGGTTGAGGAGGCAATCTGTAGCCTTTGCGGTTGCCAGCAATCGAAACTTTCCTGTTTTGTGACACTAATCAAAACGAGTGTATATATATCTGATTGCAGAACTTACCCCTTATTCCGAAATGGCCGCCATTTTTTTATTCTTCTGTTTGATTGCAAATTGGCCCTTTTGGCGGCGTTCAAGTTTAAATCATTCTTTTAAATTTTACGTTTGAAAGCGAGGCCAAAAGGTTCACTTTGTGAGGAAACAAAAGAATACTAAAATGGCTCCCATTTCTGGAATAAGGTGTATACTATACTCGACTGCCGTAAAACCAAAACCAAAATAATTACTTTGGCCAATCAAAAAGAACGGAGACAATCCGGTAAACCAATCAAAACTCGAAGTAATTACACGTAGCCGACACACAGCACGGGAAAGTGTACACGCGGGAGCCACGATTGGTTTTGGTTTCATTTCTGATTGGTTGACAAAAAGTGGCGCGAGAACTTTGAACCAATCACTGAGTGAAGTAATACAAAACCAAAGCAATTCGCTAATTACTTTCGCCACTCAATTGAAAACCGCTCTAGAAGCATCCGAATCTTTCGTTATCGGTAAACATCTTCAAACAGAAAACGCGTTGCTCTGACCGGGCAACTCTGTGCACACACCGCTCTTAGCGACTGATACCATTCAAAAAGGCTGCTATATGGAAAACATTTATGAGGGCAAGAAATATTCCACAGTCTGAGACTGCGCATAGTCACAAAGATTATCTTATTGTATCAGCAAAAATTCATGAAAGGCAGTACAGCAATTTTGTAC
Source organism: Montipora capitata (assembly GCA_949126865.1). Taxonomy (NCBI): domain Eukaryota; kingdom Metazoa; phylum Cnidaria; class Anthozoa; order Scleractinia; family Acroporidae; genus Montipora; species Montipora capitata. The sequence continues at coordinate 13,211,755 of OX421453.1, forward strand.
GCAGTGGGGGATTATGGAGTATGTGTCACTGAACAACTCAGGAACACGCCATACTAATATCTTTGGTGATGCGCGACTCCTCAGAGGCTTTCTACAGGCTTCATAATTCGGCCTATGGTAAATGTATGAAGTTCTAGCCATATATTAATATCATCTGCTTCGGCGCTACCTTAATTTACGAAACATGTACAACTTGTCGAAGGCATTTATTTCACCTCGAATTTGCTTAGTCCCAACAGTAACTGAGAACCAATATCAACTTTAAAAGGAGTTTAATGTGAAGCCGGTTTTCACGACCCTGCGGCTAGTACATTGATGTTATTGAACTAGCGTGAGGTCCGCACTGGGAAAATATTGGTCGAATTCCTTTTTTTTGGCAAGATTAAGGACCGAGCCTGAAAGGCGGAGTCCCTAAACTCGCAAAATAGGATTTTATTATATTTTCTCTCTTGTGCAGGTTTTTTTATTTCTTGAGTCTTGTTTATCGACAAACAGAGAAAAAAAGCCATTGACCTGATGAAGTCCGCTACTACAAGATTTAATCCCTTTTTTTTAAAGTAATACACCTACTAGATGAATAATCTCACAGTTCAAGAAAGCCATTACATTGCTGACAAATACGGATGTGGAAAGTAAAATTCGTACTGGAATAGCCTGCGTAGCAGCCGTTTCCTTTCCTTTTCCAAACGCGAAAACCTGCGAGAGATTGCGAAAAATAACCCCGTCCCCACTTCTCTCTATTTTTTTGCTCACGCCAGGCGCTCGCCCGCTTTATCGCTCGCTTGTCCGATCTCCGCCTGGAAAAGGAAAAGAAACGGCTGCTACGCAGGCTATACTGGAATTTCGACATGACTGTATAAAAAACATTTCTCGCAAGTGGGAACAGTTTGGCAACCTATATACGATGCTTCGTGACTGTCTTAGCGATCCGTATTGCAAAATTCGGACCGCTCAGAGAACTAATGAGAATTCCCCTTTTCATCTCGGGCCAGTTTGCCTATATAATAATGCAGTATACTGACCTTCAGTTTTCCTATTTCCTGGATCTCTTCAATACGATTTTCTGCTGACTTGGTCTCCTTAGGAGAACTAAAATGAACAATTGAATGTGAATGAACGAATAACCAACCAACGAATAAACGATGAATGAGAGAATGACGACAGGAACGAACGAACGAACGCACTTCAATAGAATGGACGAATGAACAGGAATAAATGGATGGATGGATAAATGGGATGATGGACGCGTAGACTGCGAAAATTTACGTGAAAATCACTAGTACATAGGAATTCCATGTCAAAACCAGTCCACTAGTATTTTTTTCCAAAACAAAATGCTATCTCTTTCCTAACAAGTGTGCACCGGAGTTAAGAAAAGCTCTTCACGCAGAGCAGCAAAGCTTGGGCATTGCAAGAAATAATGCTCTGCATCTTCAACAGGTGCATCACAAAGAGCGCAAGCAGGGGAAGAACAACAATTTCTTACAAAAGATGATAGTTTAGGGTACTAAAATTTAATCTCAAACGAGTATGAAACATTGAGATCTGTCGATCCCCAATGTGAGAATTTTCCCTATAAAATCTGCGGCAGGTGCGCAGGTGCGAAAATCGTAAATGCACGAAACTTGCGGTTCGCAGTTTCGCTGCCTGCAGCAAGCATATCGCTATTTTCCCGTACGTTCTAGAGAGTTTAGAAGAAAATGGAAACAACTCGCAGTCTAGAGGATGGGGCCGGTGGACGGATGAATGAATAGGGTGCTTAAGCACGCGCGTTTTTGAGACGCGGACGGCAACCGGAAGTGAGCTGTTTCCCCTTTTAACTTGTCTTCACACAACCACATTTACATTGCCAATTATCTTTTCTCCATTGGAAAATGATTAGTATAAAAATCTGGGAGACACCACTGTCGACCGGGCACGCGAAATGTTCTCTTCCGGTTGCCGTCCGCGTCTCAAAAACGCGTGTGCTTAAGCTCCCCAAGGCCCGTTTTAAACGTCGCATTTCACATGTGCCGAATCTAATGCAAACGAGAAAAATCTATTGTTTTCGCTCATTTGCATTAGATTCGGCACATGTAAAATGCAACGTTTAAAACGGGCCTAATAAATGAATCAAAACCGTTCTCAAAATTAAGCATTTTGATAAGATACAGGATCACGAGAAATATGCTTTCGGATAACAGGACAACATACCTTTCAAAAGCATCATCAATCTCGTCTTCAGTTTCGCGTACTTCAACCCCCTCAACAGTGGACTTCTCAAGGGCATACAACTAATAAGAAAATCAAGCCTGATCAACAATGATACGCAACCTCTGGTAACAGAACTCTGTAAAGCCCAACTAAACGTTGCGACGATGATGGACAATACTTCCCACTGTTGCGTTGAAAATTAACTCAGAAATAATCTACATCTACATATCCAGCACTTTGCAAACTCCATTATGACGTGTATGAGTATTTCTGCTTTCGTGGCCTAATACACCTTTTTTAGATATCACTGCCGAGCCGGCCGCATTTTGCTGGAGAATTCATCCTGCTCTCATCGAATAGTGTGTGAGACCTTTAACGTCCCACAGAGTTTTTTAAACTTTTATGTAACTTGTTTATGGTGAAAGTCTTACCATTTGCGGATGTGATTACAAAGGCAGCACTTTCTCCTCAGTTATTTTAAGACCCTGAGTGTTGGTTCGGCCGGAGACAAACTCACGACCTCCCACACGCTATAGTCTGATGCTCAACCAATAGGCGAGTTTCGCATTCTCACGGTTAGATTGGATCTAGCATGAAATGGAGGCTAATGCGGGGGAAATAATTTGCATGTGAAAAGATTCCCCCGCATTAGCCTCCATTTCATGCTCGATCCAAGCCAACCGTTAGAATACGAAACTGGCCTATTGAGCCCACCGGTTGGCGGTCGGACCTGGTTTGATGCCACTACAGATTAAGATTAACGAACGCAACCAACAAAGTTACGATTCACACCACTCAACGTGTCGGCTCTCCTGCCTACTGTCTTCATCGGAGTTGATTTTAGACTGTATCAAGAGTGACTATATATGCCTTACTGATTGGCAATCTTTTCCTTTAGAACGACTTTCATATGCACCTTAATTGGCTTATCGAACAAAAACAAACGAGCGCGAATTTTCATTGGCTTAGCGAACGCGGATGCAAGAAACGTCATCTCTTCATGGAACTTTCTGAAAAGTTTCGCTTTGACGTCATTTGAAATGCAGTAATGTGATTGGGCAATCGAACTGTTTACTGCCCAGATTAGGAGTTTCCTTGGCGGGAATAAGGAAAAGCTTTGTTTTAATCTTGCCAAACCTTGGTCCGTGAAACAAATTCCGAACACTCTTTCAAGGTCATAGAAAAGTCGCTCTAACAAGACGTAGATGGAGTCAGGTATAAGGCCACCATCATCATTATTCAAAAGTGGGTGGGTGGAATTTATGCGGTAAGTTTTCAAACTTCAAGTCGACAATAGCGCCACTGGTTACTGGTGGCAATTTTTCCACCCATTCGTTAGGTTCCAACAAAACGGAAATATCAATTTTTGCAAAGAAAAAAAGAAGTTCTTTCTGGACTAAGAGTGGACACAACCTCGTCCCCAGGGTCTCTCTTATACCCTTCCTTGGAGGAAGGGAAGAAGAAAGACCCTGGGGATGAGGTGGGAGAGGACGAGTTGAGAGAAAACATCCACCATACATGAAGGAACAGCTATTCTTAGAGTTATTTTCATAGAGTTATGTCGTAGAGTTAGACTTAAGTTTCCAAAATCCTGAATTCAAGATTTTGGAAGCCAACAATCATAAAAGCTAAACTTTTGTTTAGGCCTAATTAGGCCTAAGGTTAGCTTTTATGCATGTTTAGGATACTTTTTGTATTTCTGTATTTCTAAATTCAGGATTTAGGCCTTCCAAAATCTTGAATTCAAGATTTTGGAAACTTAATTAACTCTAACTCTACGACATAACTCTATGACAATAACTCTACTGCTAGTCAACCTCATACATGATCCTCTACCAATGATAATTTTTTTTCAATCTAAATTTGACCCGTGGTCATGATGCGCGCATATTTTAAGGAAGACACCTGACTGGTTATCATTGGCTGCCCGATCACGGGCACGAGACCAAAATAACCTTTACAGCGTGGCGCGAAGTAAACTACTTACCTGGTTAGTGAGTGAGACGACCACTTGGTCCTTAACAGCTGTCATTTCCTGAAACATCTGAATTTGGTCCCTACATTCCCGCAGTTCCTTGTTATTGGCTCTGGGACAACATAGAGGCACAATTAACGCGGCAGTTTTCAAGCAAGTGCTGTGAGAAATTCAATACATTTGCACTAGGACGCAGGGATGTGGGGAGAGTGAACGCATGCTTTGTATCACAAGTACACCTAAGAACAGGGGGTTTAAATGTAAAATATGTAAATGTTAAAATGTAAATGCTTTATTTATAGTGGAAGTGCACTTAGTTATCAAGCTAGATCACAGTCACCCCACTTTTAATAATTTGAAAGAAACATGATTAAGAACGCCAACTGGCAGGTAGAGTTGAATCCGGGACAACGGCCGGAAACAAATCCAAACCAGAGACTAAAACGGGATTTGAACCCGGGGCAACCGCATGCAAAACCAACGCCCTAACCACTGGCCTTCCTAGCTCCGCTGGCCCTTATTGTTTTTCCAGGAAGCCAGTACTCTGGGGACAACTCGAAAACCGCAAGGTTCATTCGTCCCGCCTGCCTTGACGTTTATACACATATCTCTTTCTTCGTATGTTATATCTTTTATTTTACAGTAGAGCGACTTTCGAAGGACCTTGAAAAAGTATTTGCAGTTTGTTTCACGGACCAATGTTTGGGGTTGGGGGTAGACCCACCGCAGACAGAGAGCCTGCTCGCAGATTATTCACGGACCAATGTTTGGCAAGATTAAAACAAAGCTGCTCCTTATTCCCGCCAAGGAAACTCCAAATATGGGCAGTAAACATTTCGATTGCCCAAGCACATAACTGAATTTCAAATGACGTCAATGCGAAACTTTCCAGAGAATTACATGGGGAGATGACCTTATTTGCATCCGGGTTCGCTAAGCCAATGAAAATTCGCGCTCGCTTGTTTTTGTTCGATAAGCCAATGAAACGTTTTGCATTTTTGTTTACGTTCTTTTTTTATGTTTGTTTTTCAAGGTCGCTCTATTTGAAAATGTGTATTAATTGTAAAGAATAAAATAAAGTGTAGTTGCACTGTTGTTGTTGTTGTTGTTGTTGTTGTTGCTGTTGTTGCATAACCGGTGACACAGAGCGAGGATTTTCCACTTTTAACCCTGCCTTAATGCTACCACAGCTGAGCTGTTAAGAAGTGTCCTTACTCTCACGGAGGGGTACAGGCGAAAGCAATGCCCAAAATGCAAAAATGCACTTCCGGATTCCGTCTAAAATTGTCTAGTACAAATGGCAAGCACCGGAAGATCCGTTCACAATACTAAAACAAAAAATACAACTTACGTACATTTTCTTTGGGGCATTCAAGTTACGAATTTTTAACCCACATCTTATCTCTCTCCTAGAACTTTGTAGACTTTGAGTTCTAACATGTTAATAATGGTACTAATGGTAAAGCGCGTTAAAAGGTGATGGAGTAATGCCAAAAACCAACTCAAATACTGAAATCGAGTTGTTCAGTTGCGCTGCATTGTGGGCACTAGAGGCCGCAATACTCCCTGTCGGCAACCAGAATAACTTACTTTATTAAACCATCAGCTTTTTCCAGTTCCAGCGTCTGCTCCTTTAGCTTTTCTTCCAACTATCAAGAAACAAAACTCGCTTTGAAGCGAATTAGTTGGCTCAGAACATCACGACCTTGATGCTTTAAAACTCCGTTTCAGAGCTGGGGTGTTTTGAGTTTTAAAATTTCCTTATTTGGATGTAACGTAGCTCGTGCATTTTCCCGCGCGTGCAGCTTCGATCTTATTTTTGCCCATATTTGGGCATAAAATTGGTGTCCTAAAATCCCCTGCTTTGTGCCAAGGAATAACTTGCAAGTTACACCCTTCAAGCTCATGTGCATGAGGACAGGTTGCAAGTCATAAGTTGGAAAACACGTACGACACTTGAGGACGGTGCCTACTATTGTTATTGCGGCTAAACTGCAGAATACCCCGCAACTTATTTGCATTTCATTGAATAAGAATAAGCCCCATTGTATTCCGACTCGTTCTTCAAAGAATGCCGCCAAGGGGAAACAATAGTGGTGAGGTGTTGCGGGGTATTCATCTCGAGATACTCGGATCTCCTATCGGCGGTGCCTATTAACACAGGGATATTTTTGCGCGGTTCAAAACTATGCGGAGAAAACAGAACTTAGCAAGTTCTCTTGGTATCGAAAAAGAAAGTTAGAGGTAACCATGCATTTTTCAGAGATAATTAAGCTTCACTTTGGAAAAGAACGCCATACATTGCTTTGTATTTTAAAGCGTTTGACAAATATTGTTGATTAATTATCTTTGAGGAGAGAGGAAACCGGAGTGGAGTAAAACCTCTCAGTGCAGAGAACCAACAAACTCAACCCAAATATGACGGTGAGTCTGGGAATCGAACCCGGGCAACATTGGTGGGAGGCGAGTGCTCTCACCACTGCGCCATCCCAAAACTCCTTTCAGTTACCGAGCCTGCTTTTGAATTGGAAGCCTTAAAAAACTGAGCCGCCTTGCAACTCGAAATAAGTTACATCATGGGTAATTAAGGAAAGTTGTATGAGGTCCATCCATTTGCAAACTGACTCACCTGTGCAATATATATTAATTTGTCTTTCATTTCTTCTGAGAATGATCTCTGTTCATCTTGATCTTTTAGACTTAAAAAACAAAGAAAACCCCAGTACGTTTCTGTCCTAAAACACATCTACACAAGCAACAGTGCACTTTTCGACAGGTCTGTGTGGGTCAGAATAGGTAAGAAAGAGTGGGGGGAGGGGGGGGGAAGTGGGCAGGGTGAGAGTGCAGGGAGGAGTGACCAAGTAAAACTGGAGAAGAACAAGAATCATCCATTTGCAGCACATAATGTGGAATGAGGAGGACACAAATCTCACAGACCCAACAAACTTGATAACAAAGGCAAAGAATTGTAAAATGAAGAAGCACACACTTACTTCAGATTACTATTTTCAAGTTCAAATTTTCTGAAAAAAAAAAAAAAAAAAAAAAGACACGAAGGAGGAATTAAACCAAAACTAAACTGTTAAAGATCGAACTTTTTTTACACATTGTAGTATTATTTTAAGGCTGAAGCTTGTGGGATAGTTGGTGTAATCTATACAGAAGATATCTATTTACAAAGATTCCAATATCTGTTTACAACGATTCCTTTTGTTATTCAAATATACCATGCACTGTAACAAAAAGACTTACAATATGTTCTGACAACTTTTAGTTAAGGCTATGGATGGCACATTAGTAAACAAAAGAGGACCTCTATGAGATCTTCACTATACCCCTGAGGGACAAAAAGATTAAATGGTGCTTATCCAAAAACATCTAAGGGCTTTACAGGAATTGACAAAAAGGACAATGAGATTAAAAGAAATACCAGTACAATGAAATGGCAGGTGTTCCACAGTCTTGGAACTGCTACAGAAAAGGCTCTACTAGCATGCCTTAAAATTCTATTGAGGTTTACAGCGTGCCAATCCATTCAAACATTTATTATTAAAGGCAGGGTTCGTACCCTTTTTAAGACCAAAAAGTCAAGGACTTTTCAACAGGGGCACCCAACGAGATTATAGCTCAAAACCACTTAAACATAGCATTGTCAAACGTATTCTAGTATTTGATCGGTAGATATAGGCATATTTTTATCCCCTAAAAATGTTTCATCTGTTCGGATTTCCTAGCTGAAAGTCTAGTGATCCGAAAATTCTAGGGATCAAAACCTACCTTTTCGAAAATTTCAGCCAGAAAAAGGGCTCCCGAAAATTCTAGGTGACCTTGTTAGGGTAAAAATCCATTAAAAATGGGCAATTATACTATATTTTAGATGTTCGAAAATCCTAGGACAGGCAGGCAAGCATGAAATTTTACAACAAATGTTTCGAAAAAAATTCTAGATCTCAAATCGTCTTCCGAACAGATATTTTCCGAAAGTTGACGTTGGGTGACCCTGTTTTCAAGGACATTCCAGGACCCTACTGTCAAATTTCAAAGACTTTTTTAAATAAGAATTTACCAAAAACCAAGCAAAATTCGAGAACGTTATACTTTTGTTTACCTGAACATTTGTTCTCACTGGCTTTCATTTACTTTACGACCTTAAAGCATTAATATTTTTCAATCTTGATCAATAAAAAAATCAAGGACTTTCAAGGACCAAAAATCAATTTCAAGTACTTTCAAGGCCTTGAAATCGGACTTCTGGAATCCAAGGGTTTTCAAGGGTTTTCAAGATGCGTACGAACCCTGTAAAGGGGTCAACTGAAGCATCCTATTGCAATAAAAAGAGTGACAAATGAACAAATACAGTTTCAGGAAAATACAAATTTTAGTCACCTGAGAACTTCATGGAGGCTTTCAATGACATCTTGTCGAACTTGTACTTCACTGTAATGAGTAAATCATTTTTTATTTTGAATAGATTCAGCTGCATTGATTTGGATTTACTTTGTATCAAAAGAATGACAAATTACACTTCAAGCCAATTTTAAAAGGGTTTGGAGTTGCCAAAAAAGAGAGACAGTGAAAGAATCATTAATTTTGTAATATGATATGCAGTTTACATTTAAGAACAAAATACATTAAGGTTTCAATTACATAATTATTGTGATCTGAAATTTTCTGGAACTTGTATCAATGTACTGCATATGCAGGGTATAAAATGTGTATGCAGGGTAAAAAACTTCACAGTAGTGTTAGGCCTCACTCAAACTTGGAATCATTACGAGTAATAACAATGTTCCTTCTTTTTTTCTTTCTTTCAATGCTCCTTGATTTTATTCTGATTCTATTCTATTTTATTGTTGATGTAATTTAGGTATTTCGTATCTAGTTTTAGCTTTAGTAGTATTTGCTCGCTCAAACTAGCACCAGTGTGCTATATATTGTCAGTGAGTTTAAATAAAGATTCTATTCTATTCTATTCTGTATGTTGCCAGTCATTTTGTTCCTTAGGTCAATTTGCAACCAAACTAGCAAGGTTATTTTGTTTCAACCTTGGTGAACTTGTTTCAACCTTGATAAAGTTGTCTCAAAGTACGCCAATTTGGGGCAGGTACAAAACCGTCCACAAGTCACAAGTCATTCTTTTACCAATACAGAAACATGCAACCCAAACCATTTACAAAATGCTAACATTAGGCCTAAAAACTACTGTTTAGGCCTATAATTAGGCCAAAGGTTAGCATTCATGAATGTTTAGGATTCTTTCTGAATTGGTAATTAAAACAATGACCAGTGACCTGTGTTTTGTACCTGCCTTAAATTGGCCTAGATTGAAACAATTACCGGTACATTGACCTGGTTTGGAAATGCATTAACCAGAAGGTTCAAAACGACCTGCTATCCAAGTTGGACTCTATGCTTTTTCAGATTATTGTTTATATGCCGTGCAAATTTAAGTAAAAGGGAATTGTCAGCTTGAGAGATGAGAACAAATTCCAACTGTCTGGTTTATGAAACAATCACTGCCACGCCCACTGAAATCAAGAGCCCACAGGTCATTGAACAATTTAAGAGCGACTTCCTGTAAATACTACGGATAGGTGTGCAAAATGCAAAAATCGAATTCCCTCAAACTTTTTCACAAGGAAGCCCTCTGGAAACTATTTAAGAAAATGCAACTTCTAGTTCGTTTGGATTTATATTTTTCAAGTAAAGCGATTTTGTAATCGTTTTCACCCTTGGGAAGCCCTCGAACCACTGAAAAATGTGCTTCATATTTGCGACTCGTGTAAGGAAACTAAAACAAATATCAAAGCATTTTTGATATTACACAATTCAATGACCCTTCCTTTACAAAGTACCGTTTTTAGAATTGGAAAAGATTCAAACCTGAATTTTTAAAAAAAATTCAAATTTACCCTCCTAAACAGCATTATCAGAAAGCTCGATTTCGGCAAATTTCAACGGCAAAACTCCCAACCTGGTACATGGATTGCGCTGTAAAAATGGTATTCTATAGAAAGAGTAAGGCTTCCACTATCGTTCTGTGAAATAAAATTTTGGGGCAACTCAAACTGCGAATTTTGACGAGCGAAAATATTTACGGTACTCGCTTGAAGTTTATGACCTTTGAACTTACAGTTGTCTTCATGAATACAAGAGCTAACCTAAACAACTGTTGAAATTTTAGCTTCAATGCGATGCTTTTCCCCATTTAAATGATTTGTAGTTATTCTTTATCTTCTGAGGGAAATTTTATCGAAAGTAACATTTTTTTAAGCTGAAAAGGAGTGCTAACTTGTACGTGCGTATTTGTTAACTGAAGCGGAAATTTGTGAATATTAAATTTATTCCATCTAAGTTCTTTTTCGTTTGCTGCAAGGCGTCTAGTGTTCCCATTAAAACAAAATGGTATTTCCAAGAAGAAGGTTTTCTTTACAGTCCACATGCATGGCTTGATTTAGTCATCAGCGTTACACCGGGTGTGACAGCGGTGAGATGGCGTGACGATAACAGTCATCAAAATATATTTATTATATCTTTTGACATCATAATGTTTTGAGACCCTGTACTTGATAAAGACTCTTGTGAAATAGGTTTACAAAATTTTGAAACTCTCGTTACAGTGGCCACCTACAGTTATTCTCAAATCGTTGTTAAAATTGGATAACGTGGCAAAGATATTTCGAGGTCATTTTTACATGCCCCCTTCCCCCTCTCCCCGTGTCGGGCTTACATGCGACTCGAAATCCGTTTGATATTTTTTTTCGAAATGTTAATATCACTTGTGAATCAAACCAAGGCAACGAAACAGGAAGAAAGTTTAACGTACCGGAGATTTAATCATAACTACTGAACTTTATCACAGGCCAAAATTGACTAAGAACATGAGTGCGAGATATCTGGATGTCTGGACTAGAGGATTACTTTCCAAAAAATACCACCTGACCTTCATGTAGCACAGGTAAATCTTCTAAGTCCTTATTGTTACCAGGATTCTCTTGAACGACTGTAAACATCACTATATTAAGACAGCGAGTCACAAACGGCTGCACAGCGCAAAATTCAAGATCATGCACTGTTAACGATCAGGTCAACTGTCTTAAAGCAAAATAGAATGGGGGTCAGAATTTCGATATTACACTATTCAATGACCCTTCCTTTACAAAGTACCGTTTTTAGAATAGGAAAAGATTCAAACCTGAATTTTTAAAAAAATTTCAAATTTAACCTCCTAAACAGCATTATCAGAAAGCTCGATTTCGGCAAATTTCAATTTTGACGAGCGAAAATATTTACGGTACTCGCTTGAAGTTTATGACCTTTGAACTTACAGTTGTCTTCATGAATACAAGAGCTAACCTAAAGAACTGTTGAAATTTTAGCCTGAATGCGACGCTTTCTCCCATTTAAATGATTTGTAGTTATTCTTTATCTTCTATTCTTTATCGAAAGTAATATTTTTTACGCTGAAAAGGAGTGCTAACTTGTTTGCGAGATATCTGGTGGCTCAGTTGGTTGAGCACCGGGCTGTCACGCGGGAGGTCGTGAGTTCAACTCCGGCCGGACTAACACTCAGGGTCTTTAAATAACTGAGGAGAAAGTGCTGCCTTTGTAATTACATCTGCATATGGTTAGACTCTCTAGTGTTCTCGGATAAGGACGATAAACCGTAGGTACCGTCTCACAACCCTTCAATAATCATAATCCTGTGGGACGTAAATGAACCCACATACTTGTCGCAAAGGGTAGGGCATGTAGTTCCCGGTGTTGTGGTCTGTCTTCTGTGCTATATCATGGTTGGGAGGGTACAAGGGCGCACTATAATTTGGAGCCTCGCACTGTTGTGCGACCCCCACCACAGCCTGTTTCTCTGTTGTGGTGAAAGTGATTAAATAAATAAATAAATAAATAAATAAATAAATAAATGTACACAGTATTGTTCCTCTATCTCCCAATCATGTTCTTAGTCAATTTTGGCCTGTCATAAAGTTCAGTT
>OX421453.1:13224115-13254115 GCA_949126865.1 Montipora capitata
GGGGAGAGGGGGAAGGGGGCATGTAAAAATGACCTCGAAATATCTTTGCCACGTTATCCAATTTTAACAACGATTTGAGAATAACTGTAGGTGGCCACTGTAACGAGAGTTTCAAAATTTTGTAAACCTATTTCACAAGAGTCTTTATCAAGTACAGGGTCTCAAAACATTATGATGTCAAAAGATATAATAAATATATTTTGATGACTGTTATCGTCACGCCATCTCACCGCTGTCACACCCGGTGTAACGCTGATGACTAAATCAAGCCATGCATGTGGACTGTAAAGAAAACCTTCTTCTTGGAAATACCATTTTGTTTTAATGGGAACACTAGACGCCTTGCAGCAAACGAAAAAGAACTTAGATGGAATAAATTTAATATTCACAAATTTCCGCTTCAGTAAACAAATACGCACGTACAAGTTAGCACTCCTTTTCAGCTTAAAAAATTGTTACTTTCGATAAAATTTCCCTCAGAAGATAAAGAATAACTACAAATCATTTAAATGGGGAAAAGCATCGCATTGAAGCTAAAATTTCAACAGTTGTTTAGGTTAGCTCTTGTATTCATGAAGACAACTGTAAGTTCAAAGGTCATAAACTTCAAGCGAGTACCGTAAATATTTTCGCTCGTCAAAATTCGCAGTTTGAGTTGCCCCAAAATTTTATTTCACAGAACGATAGTGGAAGCCTTACTCTTTCTATAGAATACCATTTTTACAGTGCAATCCATGTACCAGGTTGGGAGTTTTGCCGTTGAAATTTGCCGAAATCGAGCTTTCTGATAATGCTGTTTAGGAGGGTAAATTTGAATTTTTTTAAAAAATTCAGGTTTGAATCTTTTCCTATTCTAAAAACGGTACTTTGTAAAGGAAGGGTCATTGAATTGTGTAATATCGAAATAGCTTTGATATTTGTTTTAGTTACCTTACACGAGTCAAAAATATGAAGCACATTTTTCAGTGGTTCGAGGGCTTCCCAAGGGTGAAAATTACAAAATCGCTTTACTTGAAAAATATAAATCCAAACGAACTAGAAGTTGCATTTTCTTAAATAGTTTCCAGAGGGCTTCCTTGTGAAAAAGTTTGAGGGAATTCGATTTTTGCATTTTGCACACCTATCCGTAGTATTTACAGGAAGTCGCTCTTAAATGAAAAAAATAAAGAAATGTCCTGCTGCTTATTGGTTAAGTCTTTCTTCAGAGTTTCTTCTGCAAAACTGGAAGGCCCCAACTACATGTCTTGGTCAATAAGCGGCATGACTATTCCAGGGGTGGGGGGTAGTGGGTCTACAGGGGGTAGGTGCTACAATAGCTGAAACAACCCAAACCTTTACAAAAATGCTAACCTTAGGCCTAAACACTATGCTTTTGATAACATTTAGGCCTAAGGTTAGCATTATTGTAACGATTATTATTGGGTTGTTTCAGCTATTGTACCCTTCACCCCCTTATTTGTGAATAATTCAGCTTCAAAATGCTGCAATGGGGCACTCTTTGGTTTATCCCGTGTTTTTAGTTAATTTATTACTGGAGAATTAAAGGAACAAGCTCACCTGGAATACATTTGTATATTACTGTAATAACTACAGGTACGCTAATTATGCACTTACATGTACGTAATAATATTTGAATCCAGGAACGGAACTTCAATTTTTTTCAAAAAAGGTACAGTCGAACCTTTGGTTACAACCACTTCTCCTAAGAGACCACTTTTCCAAACTACCAAAAGCTTCCAAGTAAAATCAATACATTTGGAACCTCTTGTAAGCGACCACCTCTCCTATTAGCGATCACGACCACTTTTAGGGCTAATAGTTCGAAATTTTCTTTTGTTGTCAACATCCTGTAAGCGACCACTTGACAGGTAATAGAGCGGAAATTGGATAGTAAGGCATTGTAACATCATTGCATTCCTGGGTAGCTAACAAGAGCAGGAAATTTCTCAATAGGAAGTGACAGATTTTTTCTGGAGATTGACGTTTTTACATCAGGAATAAAACATTTAAATTTTAAAGGAAAATTCACATACACTGTATTTATACTAGTCTTAAAAGAGATGACAATAATTTTAATGTCTTATAATTACAGAAAATTAGAACTGATTTCCTATTAAACTGACTGCTCTCTCAAGAACAGTCAACAGCTTGACAGAAATACAGTATGAACATGGAAGTACAGTATTTAGCGCAGTCAACAATCATTCCCTATTCAGCCCAAGTCTGGTTCATATCCACTCGGTTTTTTATTTTGTTATTTCAGCAAAGGTATGAATTCACATAAGAATTAATATTTTTGTTACCACTTAACAACTAGACCCGTAGCCCTTGCGGGCTACGGATCAATAGCCCATGAGGCGAAGCCGAATGGGCTATTGACCTGTGGCACTTGAATGCAGCATTTGCATTAGTCTACTAGTTGGGTGATACTAATAAAAGTTATTACATGGGTTTGGATGGGCACTGGTGCAAGGGGCAAGTCTTTGCAGTTACCATAATTATGCTAGTGGGGCAAGAATTTTGACTCAAAAAATGGTCTAAGCTCTTGTAAGCGACCATCAAGGCTTGACATTTTGGGTGGTTGTTTACGGAAGGTTCAACTGTACTGTGAATAAACATGAAGACCATGTGTTACTTGTGTACACTTACTCATTAGCTGCTGATAATTTCTTTTCAACTGCATGAAGTGCATCCTGAAGCTTTGATTTGAACAAAAAATGTTATCTATAATGGTACCATAAAAAATTCTAGTTCAAACTAGCAACCACGTATTAAAAAACAATGGAGAAATACAAATGGGCCAGATAGGATCCCACATGCTGCAAATTGGTAGGCATGAATAGTCTGAAGTAATGATAGCCAGTCCATGACAGAACGTGGCATGAGATGTTTGAAAACCATGCACTAAAAAATAAGCGAAAAAAACCACTCTCTACACAAAGAAATACTGTATGTCTTCGAGACTAGTATTTGTTGACTCTGCAGATCAATTAATGCAACATTATATAAATACAATCATTTATATAAGTTACACAAATATGAATTTTTTGCTGTCAGTCTGAATGATTGGTCAAGTAGGTCCTTATTCAACAGTTTGGTATACCAAAATTAGAACTTTGTCTCTTTTAATGTACAGCCCAAACTCAACACATGTTTGAATGGCCGCAACTCATTTAGCAAGAGGTACAAGTATTGACAACATGTTAAATATATAAACTGGTAAGAGTAAAAACAAAAGAAATGTATATTTCAAGTGCAAGTTATTGGAGAAAGATTGAAATTATTCCTCAAGGATTACTTGAATCCTTTAGTAAATATATATACCTCTTACTAACCAAGGTCAAGGGCTGTACTGTACTGTATGGCCCAAGCGTGAAGGTCATAAATTGAAGGGGAAAAACAGGGGTCCGTAATTTACAGTATGGACTGAGAAAACAAGGTTAGTAAGATATTTATTATTATCTTTGAGGTAATCAGGCACACCGGAAAGGAAACTAGTTGAAGTCAAGCAGAAGGTTTAACTGCCGCAAAGATTGCTGTGTCAAAAACCGAAAAACCACATCTTCTTGACGCTTTGAAATAGTTGCTTGCAAGTTTTAATAATTATGTAACACTGAAACAGCATGTTAACCCTGCTAGAGAATGTTTTATTAAAATTTCAAATTTAGTGGGCTGTACATGCCGCGTACAGTGGGCCGTTCTGTAGAATAGTACAGCCTGCTGATTTAGCCAATCACAGCACGCACACTATCTGAGAGATACAACATTATTTATTAATAAGAATTGTTATGTATTGAAAGATTAAAGTGGACAAGGTACCACAATAATTACTAAAGAGTCCTTTGTCATAACGATTTGTGATCAAACCACTATACTATTAAAATAATCATAAATATATTTTTAATACCTTCTTGCATTCCAAACACTGAGGTGGTACTGTTCCAGGAGATACAGGCTGATTTACTGTGCGAGTGTTGGCAAACTTTCTGCAAAATTAAAGTTGAGCTAAGTGCCTTCTAGTTTTTGGTTTCTACCCTACATGTAAATACATCAAATCTTACTCCTAGGGGTCAACGGGTTAAAGATAGTAATTATCTGTGTTTATATACAACCCGTACTCATTCTGGAAGAATGATAAAGAAGCCTGAGAGACTGGACCTGTGAATAGTTAAATTATACTAAGCCCACCCTAGCGTGTTGGACTTAAAGTGTCATGTGACTTTCGTTGTTGTTCCCGCTCTTGTTATCGAAGGTTTTTCATTGTTAGAGCCAAAATCCTTTTCCAAGAGTTGTGGTTGAAACGATTAACACAGTGGGATGACCCGTTAGATAGTGACACTAAAGCAAAGTGGTTAAGTTGGAAGTCAGAGTTGTTGCAGCTAAAAGATGTGACTATCCCTCGATGCTTCGGAAATGGTATTACGCAAGACTCTGCGGTAGAGGTGCATGGTTTTGGAGATGCTTCCCTCAAGGCGTATGGAGCAGCAGTGTACATTCGAATAAGAGACAAGCAAGACAATGTATCTTTAAAGCTGGTAAGGCTGGAGGCAGTGTGGCCCTGTGGTTAGGGCGCTTGCCTTGAGATCCGGAGATCCCGGGTTCAAGACCTGCTCTGACCACTCGTTGAATTTGATCTTGGTAGTCCCTGGTTCAACTTCCCAGTCGCACTTGTAAATAGCCAACTGGTTTGCCTCCAGCTAGTTGGGATTCTTAACAGTTGTTGTTGTTCTGTTCTGTCATTTCGTTGTGTTTCATTGGCCCTGAAAAGCCCCTATGGGGAGCGGTCAATTAAGTAACTATCGCATTGTATTGTAATGGCGAAGTCCAGAGTCGCGCCGATTAAGAAGGTGTCACTTCCAAGGCTGGAACTTTTAGCACCAGTTGTAAATGCCAGGTTGCTAAAATTTGTTGTAAGGGCTTTGCCAATGAAGGTGGCTAGGGTTGTGTGTTGGTCAGATAGTATAATGGTGGCACTGAATTGGATAAAAGGAAAGAGTTCTTCCTGGAAGCCATTTGTTGCCAATCGTGTGGCTGAGGTACAGTCAACATGGGATCCTGAGTGTTGGAGGTATTGTGCAAGTAAGGAGAATCCTGCAGACTTGTTGACGCGTGGATACGATTTCAAGCACTTTGTGGTGGAATGGACCCCAATGGATGTCTTCGCCTTGTGAACCACTACCCGCTCAACCCGAAAACGAAGCTGCTCCCGCCGAAGCTTGCAAGGAAAAAAGAACTACCCATGTGTATACAGCAGTCGTTGCAGAACCACTGATTGATATGTCAAGCTACGGGACATAGTTAAAGTTGATTCGAGTAACTGCTTATGTATTGAGAGTGGTCAAATTGTTTAAGACTAAATCTAGGTCTTGTGAAAGGGAACTGTCGGCGGACGAGGTGAGGCAAGCCGAGATTAAATGTTGTATGTGGGTGCAGGAAGTGGTCTAGGAAGACAAATTTGAGAAACTAAAAGCTTGAGAGGTTAATAACTTCCCAGTAATGCCAGCTCCTGAAACTAGACCCTTATTATGACAGAGATGTTCAGGTATTAAGAGTTGGTGGGAGACTACAGTTTGCTGATCTTCCCGAACAGAGCAAGCATCAAATAATCTTGCCTCACGAACATCCTGAAGTTGCCAAAATGGTGCAAGATGTACATAAGAACATGTTGCATGCTGGTACAGAAATGGTATTATCAACTTTAAGGCCGAAAGTTTGGCTAACTCAAGGAAGACGTGAGGTTAAACGTGTTACCAGAAGATGTGTAGCTTGCCAAAGACAATGAGTTGGACCTTGTGCCCAGAAAATGGGTCAGTTGCCAGAGGAGAGAATTTCCTGTTCACGAGCTTTCGCGCATGTTGGGACTGATTTTGTGGGACCACTGTATGTGAAAGAGGGCTTAAACATTAAGAAAGCATATGTGTGTATTTTCACATGCGCATCATCTCGTATGGTTCACCTGGAAGTTACACATCGTTTGACGACTGATGAGTTCGTACAAGCTTTTAGTCGCATGACGAGTCGCAGGTCTTTGCCATACAGCGTCAGACAATGCACAAACCTTCAAGGCAGCAAGCAGGGAAAGTCAGAAATTATACAATGAACCCACTACTGAAAGTCAAAGAATGTGGAGTACGCTGGATCAAGATCAAATCAAGTCAGAGTTCTCATCACGTGGGATCAAGTGGAAATTCATCACAGAGCGTTCCCCATGGAGAGGTGGATGGTGGGAACGATTTTGCAGAGCGATAAAAGAACCACTGTGTAAGGTCCTTGGAAGGGCACTTCTCACCTTTTCTGAGCTAAACACGTTGCAGGTCAGAATCGAAGGTATCATTAACTCGCGGCCGTTGACCGCAGTAAGTGATGATTGCAGAGACCCGTTACCTAAAGTATTACACCTGCTCACCTTGCAATATCCAATTAACCAGTTACGGGAAAGGGAAGAAAGTAGCTTAGAGGAGACCAGTAAGAGGACTGTCGAGAGGTATCTATACCTGCAGAGACTACTCAATCACTACTGGAAGCGTTGGGAACAAGAGTACCTACATCTCCTATCGGTAAGAAACAAGTGGCATAAAGAGATCCCTTCAATTCGAGTAGGCGACATTGTACTTATTTCTGACGACAATGTGCCGCGCACCAAATGGTCGTTGGCTAAAGTTGAAAGGGTTTATCCAGGTAATGACGGGCTTGTATTACCGCTACAGTTAGAGCGCACGACAGTTTCTACAACAGACCCGTTCAACGTTTACACAAGTTAGAGATTGAGTCAGCAGCTTCACAAGTAAGCCCCGAAGCAGAGGATCCAGTCCATGGTGGGGAGAAGCCGCAAACGAACACTGTTCATGCTTCAAGTATACCTATTTCCAAGCCTAAATTGAGCGTTGTCCTCCCCGAAGCAGGACAAGGTGGGGAGAATGTTCCAACCTGTACTCGTTCTGGAAGAATGATAAAGAAGCCTGAGAGACTGGACCTATGAATAGTTATACTAACCCCACCCTAGTGTGTAGGACTTAGAGTGTCATGTGACTTTCATTGTTGTTCCCGCTCTTGTTATCGAAGGTTTTTGTACGTCGTAGCATTTCACTTGACATATACATCCCCTTTGTAAATCGATGTGTATAGCCGAGTCCAGTGGATAAAAGTTGTGTTACGCTTCAGTCTCTCGTCGTAAATCCTAACAATCTGATAATCACTTTAAAATAAGGACTTTCTTACCTCCGAAGTGTCGTAGTCCTTATCATAAAATTGGTACTGAAAAATAATACAAAATACTGGGCCAATTAGAACACAACATAAACCTTAAAAGAAGTGGTATCAAGGCTGACTTTATATACAAATGTGTAAATTTATTAATTTAGGGGAAAATCATTGTGCTGCTGTTTTCATCTTGAGAATTCATACAACTCCCACAAATGTAGATGTGACTCTGAATAAAGCATAATATTGAATTACTGAGCGGAAGCATTGTGTGTAAACCATGGATGCATTTCCAAAACACAGTACCCCACAAATTACTGACCATCGGTATTCAGTACCAGTTCGAATTTTTCCCAAAAATGATGTTTATCGCTGTTTTGGCTTACATGGCCTCAATAACACCTTAAACCCTTTTGAGATATCACTGCCAAGACAGCCGCAAATGGCCACTGCGCATGCATAAATGGACAAACCAGGGGTATTAAAATGAAGAGACAAATCGAATGTTTAATGAAAATGTTAGATCTAGAACAAACTTAAAAACCATTATATAAAACAATAATATTATAAAAGAAAAATGAGTCAGTCATCCTTTCATGTTTAGGGTGGCTTTACTGACTGTCTTTGAAGGTCGGTGAAATAAAAATATTGGGCAACTTTGTCATCTCGATCACTGCACCATTATTGATGCAGCAATAATATTACAGTATTTCTTTTAGCAAAACACAGTCATGCAGTTACATACCCTCGGAAATCAAGTTTTAAAATTGTCATAAGTTTACAAGTCTCTTCTGATCAATACCTGAATGGTTTTTTCTCTTCCGTATTTTCTTGTTGTTTTTGGTTGCTGACATCAGCTGTTAATACAATTTCTTCGTCATTCTTGATATGACTTTGAAATGAGCTAATGTACAATGTATTTGAAATAAAATTAACACTCTGACCATCTAAAAGTTCAAGTGTGATAAAAAATGAAGGATGAAGAAAATATAATGGTAGTTAAGTTGCTGCTTGTAAGCCCTAGGCCTTTAATTTTTAAAGTTAACTATATAGTTTTCAATGGCCTTATAAAAAACATGGGGGTCATATCCCAGGTGGGTTAAAACTGGAAAAAAAGAAACATTTTGAAAGACCAATTTGCTTCTCACACACATTGCACAGAGTACCGGGCCACAGTCATTAAATGGCCCTCATATATAGAAAATGCTCTATATAGATACTATTATAATTATTATACAGCTCTTAATTTATACAACTCTACAGTAAAACTGTAAACCTTCCCTTTCAAAACAACTACATGTAGTGACACTCTTAGAAGTGAAGTTAAACTATTCCTTCATTGGTGTTTTTTTTTAAATTTAAAATTTCCTTGTTTGGACGTAATGTAGCTTGTGCATTTTCTTGTGCATGCAGCTTCGATCTTATTTTTGTCCATAATTTGGGCATAAAATTGGTATAATCCTGAAATCCCCAGCTTTAATCCAAGGAAAAGAGTTGCAAGTTACATGCCTCAAGGTCATGACATGCTTCTGATAGAAGATAATGAAAATTAGAAACAAGATTTCTCTACTATCAGTATTATCATTCCTCAAAAGTGAAGAAAAACTCAAAACTGACATAAAACTCACTGCAGCTCAGACTCAGAAAAAAGCTACTTGCAGCTCATTGCATTCCTTGAATGCAAGAAAATTCAATGTGATATCCATAATTTTTTTTAACATACCTCTTGCCTTCATCGTTAATGCAGGGCATAACTTTGTCATCTGACACAGACTGGACTCTTGGATTCTTTAGATCTTCCAAACACTGTTGTTCTAACAGTTCTTTTTCTGTCATAGGTGCAGAAATGTTGAGCGGTGGAGTCTGCTGTGAGAAATTCACTGACGTTCGCTTGGCTCTAAAATCAACGGAATTGGCAAAAATTAAAAATTTAAGAGACCAAGTTCTAGCTGTTCAAAGCCTGAAGAAGTTTCTTGCTGATGATCAATTATTAATCGTGGGCCTTTAATTTAGGTTAACCTTCTCCATGGTTAAATTGGGCTCACATATAAATCAATCAACAGGTTAATCTGATCAATAACAATAAATGTTGAATATACATGTAGATGCATGATTTCTTGCTAATGGTGTAGTCTTTTACATTGAAACTTTTGACAGACAAGTTCAATATTTGTTGTCCAAGCATCAGATTTCTCTTTGGGCAGAAGTGTGTGTTTTATTTCACCACATATTGGATTCAAAAGTATTTTCACTGGAGTCAGTCATCTCCTCTTAGAAATCTTGGTCATGCAGTGACTTTACCCACCGGATAAAGTTATTGGCCTTTGAATAACTGAGACCAGGAATTTTAGTATTTATAATAGTATATAGGTGGAGCATCTCACAGGTCTTAATTATATGGGTCTTATGACATGTCAGCCTCAAAGTGTCAATAATTGGTTGGAGGGGTGGGGGGAGGGGGATTGAGTGGCTGCATATCCTCAGGGACTTCGCTAAGAACTCATCTAATTTGACTGGCTGAAAGATAACTTCTTACCGCATGTTATTAATTTCAGTCTTGAGATTTGTGTATGAAATGTTTGAGAGAAAGCTTTGTGATGGAGGCATAAATGTCGCTGCTTCTTCACCAACAGATTGTGGGGCTGGAACAGGGTTGATAATGGCCTGAGCTGGTAAATCTGACAACATATTATGATTAGAAAAAATGATCATTAATCCTGGCACCAAGATGTGCAGTTAAAGCATTCTCCTGGATGCATGGAGTAGAGGGGTTGAGAACGTAAAGTTAGTGATGTACTTGCTTATAATCTACAAACCTTGAGAATTTTCCTCCTTCGTTTCTTCCTCTTCAGCTAAAAGACCATGTGTAGACTGCTGCATGAGAGAAAAATACATGTACAGCTTTAATTTAGGCACTAGCTACTAATTAAGAGTCAGGCATTTCCTGCTTTGTAAAATCTTTGCAGCATACATGTATGACTTGGAGTTTTATTAATCAACTTGAAAGAAAATCTAGTATTTAATTAGAACATATTCTCTCACTAAGTATTGTCAACTTCGCTAAATCAATGTGCCGTGTTTCTGACCACCTCACGGACCAAAGCAAGTTAAGATTGTATTTTACACACTCAGGAAATGGGATTAGTAACCAGAGAAAAGAAACAGAAATAATTCAAGCTAAGATAGTAGCGGGCTTTTGGCGTAGCTAAATGGTGCAAACTGTGTGCATTCAGTCTTAATAATGTTCCAGACCATGTCAAGCTTCAGTTACTTTACCTCATCTTAAAATGAAATCTTACCCCTAAAGCCGAGATGTCACCTTTGTTTTGCACAACAAGGTTTGTTCTTTTCTTACTGTACTCCTGTCTTCTCCCCTAAAATACAAGATCAAAGTGTAAAATAATAAGAACACAGCTTTTCAGGACAGGTAAAGAAACGTCACTTTGTGGTCCAGTCAAATGAAACCAGACAGCAAACTTTTCTATCAGACTGAAGTGCGCTTGCTTACATAAGTACTCAATCATGCATTCATTAAATATTTTCCAGACTGCACCACTACTGTATGTAGATTATAATAAGCACCATGTTACATAGACCTACTTTCCTTTAAATGCTGTCAAGTCAGGCGTAGCTCTGAGTGAATGGTTAGTACCCTACTTTCGGAGCAAGAGGTCCCCGGTTTGATCCTTGGCGACTTCAACGTCTGTCTCGACTTTCCTGTGATCCGTGTAGCTATAATAGCTTTAAATACCCATAAAATGGAGCATTGACAGAGGAAGGGGAAAGGGGGGGGGGGGGGGGGGTAAAGGGCTTACCGTCAGCTTCCATTGATACCAGTCTCATAGCTGAAGGAACTACCGACATTAAATAAAAGTGACTTTACCTTTACCTATAATCTCCACCAAAACTTACAACAATATTAGAAATGATTTCATGCTCAGCCACTTAAGTCCTTCAAGCCAAATTCATTTCACAAACAAGCATTTTCACAGGCTGCCCCAAAGCTGTGAAATGCTCTTCCCTAGGAGCTGTGCAGCTCAAGCTCAGTTGAAATATTTAAAATCAAGGTAATAAATATTATTGTATTACGTAACTTTATTTTATTTTTAGTGAACAATTTCGAATTCCGACCTATGGAATTTAATTTAGCTTGTTTTTAACATTAATTTTAGTTAAATTACTGGTATATAAAGCATATAATTTATTCAGCTATTTATGCATGTAGAAATGCACTCAACAAATTCCATTATTATTATTATTATTATTATTATTATTATTATTATTATTATTATTATTATTATTATTATTATTATTATTATTATTATTATTATTAATTATTATTATAATATTATAATACAGCTGTAATTAACAATTATTCGCCGAAGGCGAAGTGATTATCGGTGAATATTCACCGAAATTAAATCACTGAGACTGAGGCGAATAATAATTATTGTTTTTAATTAGTATAAATATACAAGTGATTATTTCAAAAAAAGAGAAAAAAAAAAACATTTCAACGCGAAATCATCTTCACTTACAGTGGCAAAACGACTACTGGCGGCCATTTTGTCCGTCGAGGTGATTATCGGCTGATAATCCGAGACAGCGAGCCAATGAGAGCGTGCGATTTTGTATAATCACCTGTGTATTTATACTAATTATTATTATTACTATATTTATTACATGTATTATTATTATTATTATTATTATTATTATTGTTATTAATCACTTTTACTATTGAACAAGCAGCTGCTTTAAAAAAGAAGTCAATCTGACCTGCAACTCTTGAAGCCAAAACATCATTGTTTGTTTGTCTTTAGCTTGAAGTTGGTATGTTCTTCCAGATGTGCTAACAAAAAGTAATGTGCAGTAACAATTTTTTTCTCTATGTATACATAAGTCATGCCATGTAACTATATGATTTCAGTGTTTGGATGCCCTCTTGCTCTGGCACAAATACATGTAACTTCAATTATAGTTCTCACGTGATGGTGTTATGGCTTGCTCAAGGGAAGTCAAGTCCTGTTGGATGGGGTTAATTACCACCTGGATGGGTGACCGTCTGGCAATACTCCGTGCTGTACAAAACTTAGAAGTCACACTGAGACTTTGGCTATCCAGCAAGCAAGGCAAAGCGGCAAGACAAGTTGCGAAGCGGCCAGAAAGAGAAAAACCTCAGGCTACCTTGGACTTGAATCTCACCTTCATGCAGACGCCAGGGTCAGGATATGACCCTCAGGCTCGGATTGGTATTCTTGTTTTTAACAAAATTATTAGCAACAAGACAGTCAAAATACTTACAACATGATACTTTCATTATTGAATGAATACTAAGAAAAGGGTACAAAACGATACTCCTCAAAAACACTTGTAACTGCTTTCAAATGCCTCGTCGATGACAAAGCAGGAATCAAACCCACTTCACTAATCCTTGAAAAGATGTACACAGGTATTGTGGTTCAAATTTTTCCTGGTTTAAATTTTTTCAATGAAACTAGTTCAATTTTGATTTTACTTTATCTAATACAAATTCATTATCACAATCTGACACAAAATAGACCTACATGTAGTTTGAAAAAGTTTGAACAGGAAAATTTTTGAACTGCACAACACACACAAATTGAACTGCCAATATAGGAGGTGAGCTGGATTGATCACATTGCGCGGTATAAGGAAGAAATTGTAGTAAATTCTCTTTAATTAATTTAAGCAATCAATAATAATAATAATAATAATAATAATAATAATAATAATAATAATAATAATAACAATAATTATAATAATAAAATCACAAAGGAAAGCACACCTGTAAACTCATTCATGCTATAGCAGCGCAGTAGAATACATCCTGCTACATTGAAACTGGTCTTGTAACTTGGCCAATGATATTATTATTAAGTGCAAATACTATGCGAGATAAAGTAGCATCATTTTTTTAATGCTAAAATTAAATTTTTGGTAGCAATATCTGTGAGCATCAATGACTTAGGGAAAGGATGGGGGCCAGGAAGTATGTGCAGTCTAGAAAAAAAGTTTAAATTCCAACTTGTCCATTAGGCAATTGCAAACTTTATGACCCACTTGCCAAATGTATATTCTTGAACTTGCCTTTCAACCCACTGATTCCTAAACCAAACCCAATTAACTGACGAGTAAAATCGTCTTGCGCGAGCCAGAGTAAAATGTAGCCATTATTAAATTCTCACTTCTAGGAGTCAATGGATTTTAAAAGAAATCTGTTAACTTAATGATTGAAAGGGTGTTTGCCCAGTGGGCAAGAGCAAAGAAAGTCACTTGCCCAAACAAAAATATCTTTGTCTCAGACAAAAGCATGGGGTTTTTCTTAATTGCTGCGATGTGTGATGATGAATCTAATTCTTACCTTATCTGAAATGCGTTAAGTCTCTCTGCATCTTTCACATCAAATGAAAAAGAGGCATTTCCGACATCGATTAATCTGCAATTTAGGACATTTGTGTGATGATGCCATTTGACTACAAGTACCAGAATCCTACAGGTTTTGCTTGTCTCATGCTAATTGGAGCTATTGTTATTTTTAGACCCGGTGAAAATACAAAATTTAAATAAGAAAAGAAAAACCAACTAAATTATGGTTACGTAGTTGTAGTCAAATGATGCTATCCTGAAAATTGCCTATCAAAAAGCCGATTAATGCTAATCCCAGATTAAAAATTAACCAAGGAGTTTATTTCTCTATTCCCAAATGCTGTTCAAGGCTGATATTCCGCAAAACTTTGCATTAGAGGAAGTCAATCTTGAAAAACAAAAAGAAGCAAAAGAAACTTTCACCAAAAAGTTGAAAAAATAAAACCAAGGTTCATACGCTAATCCTGGATAAAGTTAACAGGCTTTTGAACAACCAGGCCCAACACGCCAATCTTAAAGTACCCTTACCCGAGAGGTGTGAAATCTTGTGGTGTTCTGTAATAATATAGCCTGCATTTTCTTTCATCATACACAAACCTACATGTAAAAGTCCAAAAGAGCAGGTGACTGCCATCAATAATGGTTGATTTCTGGTTTATAATTAACAACATTTTAATAATTTACAAAAATCTTAATATCTTAATATCAACTTTTATTGTATAGTTTGTGTGATGAAATGATAAACTGCACTATATGCAGTTCTATATGGTGCCTTTCAAGCAGATATAAAAAAGTGAAACATTTAAGGTGGCTTAATTACTTAACAACAATTTTCCAAAGAAAAAGATCAAGATTTTGAAATCTGTGAAATTAAAGTAATATGATGTCTCTTCTAAGTGTAAGTCATTGCAACGGATGTAAAATGTACTTTTACCCAACAAATAAATGCAAATCGGAGGAAATTACTAAATATATATCTTAATTAAATGACCCAAGCTTTCAAAGGCCCTTTTCTCAAAACCTAGCCGTATATGACCAGGATTAAAATTTTGGGAATTAGTACAGAATATGAAGACAAAACCATCAATACTTTTTTTTAAAAAGACCTATCAGACAATTTTTCAGTTATTATCATTGAAACAGATGAAAATTGATGTTTTTGCTGTTTCCGAAAAACCTGTCTGACAGCAAGATTCAACTATTTATTTCTATAATTATATGATCATTTTTTTTCGCTAAGGAAATCCTGAAATTTTAAGGTGGGGTCGTACTGCTAGTTTTTGAGAAAAAGGCCTTTAAAGTGTCTAGTTTCCAGTCGGGACCTCCTACAGGAACTCTCTTACTATATTTAGCATTTTCCCCTGATTTGCTTTTATTTGTTAGGTAAAATTACATTTTACATCAATTGCAGTGACTAAGATTTCAGAAGAGACATCCTGCTGCTTTAATTTCAGAGATTTCAAAATCTTGATCTTTTTCTTCACAAAACTGTAGTGAGCCACATAATTTCTATTTGTTATGCATACTATGTTTATTAAGTCCAGCTTCCTTTTATTATAATTATTATGCACATGTTGCAATTTTTCTTGCTTTAAAATTGTTTAGACCAGTTCAATTTTGATTTTTCTTTGTCTAGTATCAGAAACCCATAAGGGTTGAAACGTGTAACGGCCCCTTGTGTGCTGGGAAACAAGCTTCTGAATATTCAATTTGCTAAGTACCATATTTGGAACAACAAGAGCGAGGGGTTTCCAAATATGGTACTTAGCACTGAAACATTCAACCAATCAGTTCGCACTGAATATTCGGAAGCTGTGAACGCGCGTTACACGTTTCAACCCTTATGGGTTTCTGCTAGTATTCATTAACATAATTTGAAACAAAAAAAAATATCAACACTGACAGAACTGGTTTAAAAAATTTTGAACCAGGAAAAAAAAGTGAACCTCAAAATAACATAAACTTCATCTTGGGTTGCAGGCTGTCTTACCATCTTGTTTTCCATCTTTTAATCCCTTTAGCTAGGAAATTAATGGCAAGAGAGAAAATGATCAGAGGGATCACATATAATGATATAATGATATTCACTCCGAAAAAATACAACTTTTTTTTCACGGTTATTGCTCATACTTAGTAGTACACTTGTATGATGTCACATGATATCACTGTAAGGGCCGGTTTACACGGTGCGACTTGTCGGCCCGATTTTTGGCGGTGGCTTTGAAAAAAATCTGGCCTACATAAAAACTTTGAAAGACAAATGCTTTAATAATCTAAGCAAACATGAAAAAAATGAAAAAATTCACTGTCCGGTGCGTCACCCGTTCATTCGAGCCCACGCACGAGTGGAGCTACAGGCAAACACACGATTTTTATTAGGGAAAAAAGGCTTGATTTGACAAGTGCTCTGGAATATTACTTTGAGGTTTACAAACCCATAAAACTTATTGATCTACACAATCTTAGACGGCGTGTGAGAACTTTACTTTGAAAACCTACATACATTGTAAGGCAAAACAAGAATGATATCTTTCTTGGGGACTTAATAATTAATAGCTAAAGGATTAGAAATTTTAGCTTGATGCCTGTTTAAGACATCATTCATATTATAGGAAATAATTCCTACTGGGTAACCATCTTGGAGCAAAAGTTTCTCAATTTCTGACAAACCAGATTCAAGTATAAAAGAAGATGAAGTTGTTTTATGTTTTGGTATGGCCAATTAAATAGCAAGAATATTTATAAAAGAGCATAACTTTCTTGCAAGCTAGTCCAATTATATTCACCTCCAAGTTTGTTCAGAAATCCACAGAGCTTTTGAGTTTCACCAGTGATTTTCTGTCAAAAAGATTTAAAACACCGCATTACGGTAATTTTAACGTATTAATATTAATATCAAGTGCTAAAAATCAACCCAAGGAAAGGAATGACAAAATAAGTTATTGCCAGTTTCATATAATTAAGGCCATATTTTGACAAAAACATTGGATTTTTGTCATTGTCATTGATCAAGTACATAACACTGGATTTTAATTACCTCCGTGTGGATTTAAATTTAATTAACTTATTTTAAGCTTAATTAGCTTGTTTATCAACATAAACGTTACCAAAACAAAGTAATTTTCGAAATACAGAAAGCAAAACTTGCTCAAGGGCGATGTCACCAATGCTACCCAAGTGACTCACGCATAATAAAATAGCCAACCAAAGTCCCTGCCCAGGGTATTTACGAGCTCGAGCAGGTCACCTTACAAATCCTTCCTCTTGGACACGACGTCCCTCATATGCAGAACCGATCGAAGAATCCCGCCAAAGCTTCTTTTTCTTTCTTCAAGATATTTGCGTTAATGACGTACCTTAAACTTGTTATTTCCTTCGTTCTTTTCCCCTGATGACTCAGGGCAATCTGAAGACGCTTCTTTGCCAGCAGTGGAGTGTTGTATTTCAGCAGGAACTGCAACAAGCTCCCATGAATCCTCCATGTTTTGAAAATTGGATCTAAGAGGACTGGAAATAGTACTTTTTCCGGGTGAGTCCTTAGACACTTCGGCGAAAGTCGGAGAATCTTCGGAAATATTGGCTACACTTATTTTGGCTTGGAGTCCTTGTGATGTAGCCATTTATTGAAAAGTGATTTCCTCAAATAATCGCGGTGCACGAGTACTGGCTCAAACAGAAAGGAAGAAGGTAGAGTACACTGCACTGTAACTTTGTTTTCTACAGATTTCATCGGGAACTTGACGACCACATTCTGCCCAGTCCCCAAAATTTCTGCCCCTCGTTCTGCCTTGCGTTTTTCTCTTCTCCTCACTCTCGAAGTTCGTGGTTTTCGTTCATGGAAAGTCACGCGGTAAAAAAACGTAAGAGCGCTAAGGAAAAAAAGGATTCTTCAAAGAAAAAAGCCTTAAAGGTAATTTTTCTCTGAGTTGCAAGTTATCTTAAACATTCCAATTGCATGGTCTCTGAGAAATTGTAAAGCCATTAATTGGCACGTGCTTGAAAACGACATGGTTGCCGGCTTCACATGTTGCATCATCGATTTTTTTCTCACAGTATCTACAGTACAGTCAGTGTCATTTGGCAGTATTACACTGGGAAGTTTCCAGTTGTTTTTTCTAAGCTGTTCAGTTCTTCGTACAAAAGAATCGTTTGTACGAGTTCGGTATTATTTCGTGAAATGCACATGGCCGGCGGTAGGTATATTTTAGTTATTTCGGCCGGCATGCCAACGTATGGACGACTGCTTCGTGTGAACGTGGTCGTCAAAGGAGGGTCTACGTGAAAACCAACGTTAAGTTGTCGTTGGCTACGCTTTGAAGTAGGGAGAGTGAAAGCGCCGTTTTAGTGAGTTTTTTGTGAAAGCACTTGTATAAGATTGTACGACACTGATTTTCGATGATGCTTAGATTTTAACTATTCCTCTTTCTCGACACGAATTGTAATTTAGTGGTAAAAGCTATCCTTAGATCAGAATTCTACTGAAATATTGGCTTAAAAATGGTTTTTACCCGTGGAAGTTAATTTAAGTCTTACTTTTATCTCTGCAAATAAAACTATGGTACCGGTGTTTCACTCGCTTCTGAATCAGTCCCAACTGCTTCTAGAGAGAAGGGAGAAGTTTTCAACTCTGTGAATCTTTGAAGCCACTTCAGTCAACATTATGGTATTCTGGGGAAAGGGTTATTTAATTTCAGGTTACACATTTAGCGCTCTCAGTACACATATATACACGTATTTGACTTAATACAGGGATGGAGGGGATTGCAGCTGAAGTACAGAATTCAGGGCCACATCTAGAGACTGCTGACAAGCCGGCTCATTAATTTTGGCTTTTTTGCCATCCACTGCTGAGCCAAACAAGCCACCAGCATAACAGACCCCAATATTTCATATGACTCAGTCTTAGATCCACTGGCAAGCCAAATGTGCCAACACTTCCACCTGTCTCAAATGTTGCCCTGTATTGTGTAATAATATTGCTCTGGGATTGTTTTTTAACTCTGTGTAGCCATTTTTTCCAGTCCATCATAACATACATGTATTTGCTAGCAAGATTATAACAATTTTTTTGTTTGACTTCACAACATAAGGAACTCTAGCGTTATTTACTGACAAACAAACCTCTCAGTGGCTAGTTTATCAGTTTATCTTAGATATGGTATGTTGAGAACATGTGCTGTTCTTCCAAAAGGAGGCCTCAATTGCTACTTACAGAGATTACAGAAGCAAAGTTATAATAAAAACAAAATTAATTTGTCACCGATCAAGCCATTCCTTGTCTTTGCAACTGTGTACAGTTGTACTTCTGAGCTCCTTTGAATTTCATTCCCGAGCCTTTATCCATGTTCCCTGCTAGCCGAGCTCTCTTTTCTTTTGTGTTCACTGGGCTGACAAGTACGGGAAAAGAGACATCTGCCATGGGTCGAAACTCGCTGTGTTGGGCACGTGCAGTGGTTACATAGTGACCGAATACTCAAGTGATACTTCATGTAATAATATTGTTGTGTGGGCTCACTAAACAACAGCGGAATTACTGTAAATGAATGCGTGGAACACAGCAGGCTCACAGTCGGCAAACATGTCACGAGGCATGTGGTTTGAAGAGTTCTGTTCAAGGTTGTGGACGGCGGTTGGATGAAAGTGAGTTTCAACCCATGGCTTTATTGGTTTCAACCCATGGCAGAAGTGTATGCAAAATGAAAAGAGATCTCTGCTAGCATGGAATTATCCTTGATTCTGAAATCTCAAAACTCTAGCTTATCATTGTCGCCTTTGGCACTCTCAAATTTACAAATTTTTTTGATGGCATAGTATAAATTACGCATGTAGCTGCTTTAGAAGACCACCAACACATTTTGAAAGGAACTTTTTAAGGGAAAATCTTGGCTATTTCAAAATAGTGTACAAAATGTTTGCCTTGCTTCCCAGCCTTAAAAACTAACTAAGTCAGACACAGTTGATGTGAGTTGGCTTATCCTTCAATAATTATTGTTTTCTTGTTTTGTCAAATTCAAAGGGAGAGGCCAGAGGCTTCAACTTAAAAAGCAATGGCCAGTTCAATAAGAAGAGGCGGAGTGGAACTGATCTTGGGGATGAAGAACCTTCAGCAAAAAAGAAGTGCAAGGCAGCTAAGAACCATATATTGTGTGAAAAAGAGGTAGCAGTTTCTAGTTTGAGGTCAATGATCTCGTTATAGAAATTAATGCAATGTGATGGTAATCACACTCAAATAGTGATCAGGGGAACATAAGTTCAAATCCTGCTGAGGACAGCACGTGTTGCAGGGTTCTCCCTAGTTTTCAGCGCAACAGGTATGGCACCTTTTCAAACCGGTGAATCAATTGGTTAATGTTGGACGTTCTGCAAAGGATAAGCGACTTCTGAGCTTTTGCAGGCGGTAATAAGTGCTCTTACAAGCGGTAAATTTTACTGGTTACCGCCTGATAAGGAGAACCCTGTTGTTGTTCTAGTCAACTTGAGTTGCTTATCCTGCAAAATTAAGTGGAAGAGAAAAAGTGCAAAAATTAAAACTTGAGTTCTCTACAGAAGTTGCTACCATTTTCTGTCCTTGGCAAATCAAGAGGGAAAAGAAAGTCCTAGTACAGGAACTTAATTTATTTGGCTATTGTTTGGTAGACCAGCCACGTCAAGCACACAGATTTATTGGTTTTTTGGTTGGCATTTTTATTTTAAACCCGTGAATGTTTTTAGAATGTAATTGTTGAGTTGACTTGACCATTAATTTTGTGACCTCTCACGCTAAAACATACCCAAATGCACTCTTAACACTTTCTGTTAAATGAGCACAAACCAACGTCTAGCCAATGGATAGCTAACGGCTTTTCTAACACCTTCAACGGGTTACTTAACTCTGATGGGTGTTCTAAAATTTCCACCAGGTTACGTTTTTTTCCCACCCACTTTTTTTCACACTTCCAGCAGGTTGCCGAATGGCTTTTTTAACAGTTGAATTCAAACAATTTTCAACACTTAGTAACAGTGTTTCAGAAAATTAAAGAGGGGGATCTTGGGTCAAAAACCCTACAAGGCCAGCTTCATGACCCAACAAATAGATGGAAAATTTATAATGCTTTGGTGGGCCGGGAGCTGTGGAAATTTGACCAGGTGCTGGAATTCCTTGTTGACACCCTGCCATACAAACTTATTTGGAAGCCTTAGTAATGATCTTGATAATTTCCACTGGGTACCCCCAATGGCTTTTTGAAATGTTTCTCGTGACTACAATTGTTTGGTGTTAGATGGAGTTTCCCTCTTAGGCGGCAAGGGGTTAACACAGTCTAAATATCACTGACAACACTTGTTACATAGTAAGCAACTAATGTAAGCAATATGGTTTATTCTATAGGCTACCCAGCCTTGTGAATTACCAGTTGCCTAGAACATTTGCCCTTTTGAGACCTGCTGAAAAGGTATAAAGTACACTGTTTGTTTTAACCCATTCACCCCTGAAATGCTCAAGGATGCCCCCCTATGGATGAGTAAAATCATCTGGCGTTAGACAGAGTAAAATCTATTAAGTTTCAATGGGTTAACCCGTTCTTTCCAAGGAGTGAGTGATGTGATTATATTTTCTCCTTGCAAGATCATTTTTTATGTACATAGTCATGAAGCAGACAGGTGATGAGAATAAAGAAATTTATCACCTTCACAGGTTTTTATTTGAATGTAATTTTTTATGAGCAAATTCCCATAACTGACAATAAGAGGAATGTATGTCAGTCATTGAGGAGAATTAACATTTAAATCTTGGGAGTAAAAGGGCTAATGAGGATAGACTGTTTTGTCCCTGCAAAACAAAATTGACCAGCAGTTGTTTTCTGAGAGTTACATGTAAGATATAAAAAATTAATGTTTTATTATAGACTCAGTGTAAATCATCAAAATTAATGTAGATGTACTTGGTCGTGTACTTTGTGTTTACAAGACAGTGTTGTTTAAAATTTACTCATTTCAGTTGTGTACTATGAAGATCACATTTCTAATATGAGCATTTTTTACATGGATTTCCCTGGACTGATCAGTTGTCCATTAATTATTTCATTTCTACAGGAAGAAGACACAGATGTAAAAGAGTCTGGAGACTTTTCAAAGTTTCGATTGTCAGAAGAAACTGTTCAACGGCTTAAAGGTAGATTTGTCTATTTGATGAGGTCATTACAGTCATGTCCCAAAATTAGTAATATTATTTACTCCCTGCACGAGGTACATTTGTATAATTATGTTACTTGAATCATTATTATTTTGATATCTTGTAACCAAAAACAGCTCTGATTAGAAGTACCTTATAGCAGAGAATGAAGAACCAGCTGGGGAAAA
The DNA here is from genome assembly GCA_949126865.1 of Montipora capitata. NCBI lineage: Eukaryota > Metazoa > Cnidaria > Anthozoa > Scleractinia > Acroporidae > Montipora > Montipora capitata. Next base: position 13,246,040 of record OX421453.1, read on the forward strand.
TATACAACTTATTCGAGGGTTTAACATATATTACACGCGGATATTTCACGAGTTGCAGAGTATTTTTCCAAGCCCCGCAGGGGTGAGGAAAACTACGAGCAATGAGCAAAATGTCCGTGAGTATTATATGTTAAACCATTGAGTAAGAGATTTATTATTCCACTACAAAAATGTGTTATTTTGCTTCAATTTTATTTGGTGAGAGTGTTTTTAAAAAAAAGCACCATCTGTCCGTCAGGGCGCGTGCAAACAATGTAAACAGCACAAAAGCCAGCCAAATGTTGTTATTTGACTGGATAAACGAAAAGACGAGTGACAAGCGATCACAAGCCAAATTCTATAAATTCTCAGTCTCTGCATCATGTTAAAAACAATTTCTTTCATTGAAAAACTCCCGTTCCGTCCTTATTTGCTCTGTTCTAAACCAGTCAAACTGGGACATACAGTGTATTACCTTCTCATATTTTGCGCGTTCTCTTAACCAAATATGGTAAAATGGCGTAATAGTGGAATAATAATCAGGGTTCTCAGTAGATTTTTGAGCAGGCGGCTCAAATTTATGAACAGGCGGCCGATGGCACGAGCACGAGGCTGTGCACGAGGCCCGGAGGGCCAAGCTTCTAGGGGGGTCCGGGGGCCATGCTCCCCCGGAAAATTTTGAAATTTTAGGTCGTGGGAGATGCGATTTCCTGCATTTTGGGGCCAAAATACTAGTTCAAACTAATATTTTGACTCACCCAATTTGAGTAATGAGTCCTTTCGTTGAGCACTTTATCACCCAAAGATTTTGTTCGGATGACAAAAGTAAACGAAGCACAATTTCGGAAACATGGCGCTTTTTAAAGTGTCGCGTTGCGGAGTATTTAAACAACGTCAATAAAATTCACGGATCACTGATTTGTCAACATCCTAGCGGTAATTAGGTTTATAACTTACCTGATTTACCGGAGTTGACTTCTTCGACTTCTTCGTTCTTCTTCTTTTTTGCCGTTGGCGTGAAATATCCGTAGATTGATTTTTCTCGTTTTGACATAATTACCTTCAACGCGAAGAGCGGCTATGAAATGAAAAGTGTCGCGTGTACAACAATTTATAGCGCAATTCGCGGAGATTACACAACCTCTCGGGACATGATATCTTTGACAGATCGACAGTTCGCAGCTTACCTTTTTCGGGGAAATCACGCACTGCCCAGATTTTCGTAGCTTTTTCACGAGCTGATGTCATTGCACACATATTGTGAAACTGGTAGATTGTAATGCGAAACATCTATTTTGACACAGATTGAGAAGCGACTAAGCGATATTTTTCCTTGTTGAAATGGCATCCTCTTACACATGTAACATCATACATAGAGTAAATTTTATATATTTTTTGCAACTCATAACTACAAGGGAAGTTTTTTGGCTTGAACAGCCGGCTACCTTTGTGCTCACAGCCGGCGGAATTCCGCCGGTTGCCGGCTTCTACTGAGAACCCTGAATAATATCTAATACATTTACCTTTTTATATAAAAATAAATTAATTCATAATTATTTTCTGATTTGCTCTTCAGGCAAAAAAATCGACTATCTGTTTCCGATCCAAAGTGAAACATTTGACTATATTTATGATGGACATGATTTGATTGCTCAAGCAAGTAAGTTTTGAATGTAAAATATTTTTACTTGTCCTTCTCTGTGCAAAACATCAATGATAATGATTTTGATGATGATGATTATAGTGGTAATGAGAATGATACGGATAAGAATCAATCAAAGAAAGGTAAATATTTTTGAATTGCAGGCTATAGATGAAAGAGAGAATTAACCCTTTGGCACCCAAACCGGTCTAAACTGGCCAGACAGTATTTTACTCTGTCTAACGCCAGACGATTTTACTCGTCAATGGGGAACCCCTGGGAGTCAGTGGGTTAAAACCTCCCTTTTTTAGGTCACAGGGTTGGAGTCTCTGCAATTACCCCCACAGGCACCTGAAAATTCATGAATATATTCCACTAATTTAAATGATCAGTTGATATAATGGAATAATAAGTTCTATTTCATATCTTTAGCTGTGATTGTTTCTAATTCTATCATTTTTGTATTGCTTTTTTAGGAACTGGATCAGGAAAAACAGTATGTTGTCAATTATTGATTTGATCTTAAAATCATTCATACTCTCGTATATACATTGCACCTGTAGAAAAGCTTTTCCTAGGTTCCTAGATCCCCTTATTAAAGTTACAAGGTGGAGATAATATAATTAAAAGCAGGTTTGCTGAGAAATGGATATCCCATGTCAGTTGGAATTTGGTTGTTCAAGTAAAACAAAAATGAGTAGCCTGAAAGATTTACTAAAGGGCAAGGTTGGGGATTAAACCTTTTCATTCTATCTTTGGACCTGCAAATTATGCAATTTGTACCCCCCAACCGAAAGGGTAGAAAATCTGTGTCCCTAATTTTAGCTTGACATTCAAGTAAAATAGCAGTAGCCATTTTTGTACAAGACTTGTTGGGTGCACCTAAAACATGCATTCATTTGGTGGCCATTAATTTGCGGAGATGTATCCAGGTTTTCAAATTTGGGGGTCCTCTGGACCCCTTTTTGAAAAATTTGGGTGTCCATTGCAAAATTTTGGGGGTCCAGCTAATTAATATTCAAGAATTAATATGCGATCTCTTGCCTCTTAATTGCTGCTGCAGTACCCTTTCAGATTTCTAATTGCACAAATATAAAGTCTGATCCCTCCCAACGGTTTTGTACTTAAAATGATCAATTTCTTTGAAACTGTTGTGCCTGTTGATTCATCAATCAAACTGTATGGGCTGTCAAAGCTCCATCAATCACATCTGAAAACGTCTCAAGGAATCCGTATGTTGTAGGAACTGTTGGCTCCAGTTAATAAATTATCTAGATCTCCGCAGCAAAAAAAAAAAAGAACTGAATCTCAATTTTCCGTAAAAGAGCATCATTTATTTTAACAACACTTGAGGTGTAATTTAGGAACAAAAGAGTAAACAAATGTAAGCGATCGATACAAAGTTCATTGTCGGCCTGTGCGGCCGTGACTTCGCCATGGCCAATGTAAATAATCAAGCGATTGAATACATTCAAGTTTCATGTTCATGTTTTATTATTTATTCATATCATTTTGTACAGATCTCCATTTAAACCAGCTATGCTGAACTGGAATTTCTGTATAAATAATGTATATAAAAACAGGGATCGCGTTAACGCAGAAATCGTGCATTTTTACGCAAATAAAATCCAAAAAATGCATCATCGAAATTTTAATGCGTCCCAGGACGCAAGGCACTGACTTAAATAACTCACACAACTTGCTTTGATTTGTCAGTATATTCTGTTGTTTGTAAAACTGTTGGAGCGATCTGTGATCACAATTGAAGTTCTAAGAAATGGGGTTTAAAACATCTAAAAAGGTTAAAACTAAATTTTCGACCGCCTTCTGCGGTCTTCTTCAGAGGAATGTACTCTGCAAGTCACTGAATGCAAATATATAGCAAAAGACGTCACTGTTTGTTGCTCCTAAGGGAGGAAACCAGTGATGCGTAAACCCTTGGAAAGGGTGCTCTTTCATTAACAGAGTTCTTGTCCAGGAATGAATGTAACGGCTCTAGAAAAAGCCTTTGTCGGCCAGTCCTACATGTATATGCGTCAATATTAATTCCAAGTTGGTTACTCTCTTTTTCTCATAATTTAAAACATACTCTTTTTCTCGCAGAGGGTCACCAAGATTTTGGGACCCCCAAAAAATGCTTGGGACCCCAATTTGGCCGAACATGCGGGTCCCAGGACCCAGATTGAAAAATCCTAGTGCCATCCCTGTAAAAAAATAAATGAAGAAAAGTTGCATAATTTGCAAAACAGACAAGTTATGTGCAAGGCAAGAACCGAGGCAATGACACGTGCACGCCCGGAATTAATATCAACAGGGTTGCACAAAACAAAAATCTAACATACTTTGCAGTTGGATTCTCTGTCATTTCGCTCACGATAAGCGAACTAATGCTTGAAATTCACTTGGAAAGCATGCAACAAACTGAACTTTGACTGAAATGTTTTATTATCACTGGCGGAAGATTGAAAGTGTCGCCGATTGTCTTGCCTAACAAACAGGTCAGATCATGTCACGCAACATGTGCAAATTCAAAACTGAACTCCTGAAGCTGGACATAATGGTTGAAAAAATGAAATTATTTGACTACAAAAATCCAAAAATAACAGCTTACCTTGAAATTTAAGGAACTCGATCATTTTTCCGTTATGAGAAATGGGAATGTTCAATTTCCTTGTGAAATACGCCTTTTGCATGTTTTTCCTGGCGTTCGTAATTTGCATAAACATTTGATTTTTTTTCTGCGTCCAATTGGACCCTTTGTTCCATAATCTATGCGTCCAAATGGAAAATGAGTGCATCCCAGGACGCAATGACGCACTCTGGATACATCTCTGAATTTGTTGTTTTTAAAATTTAATCACAGTATTCCTGCCTTGATGGAGTTTGATCGTCTGGGTGAAAGTAGTCCTGAGAAGGACTGTCAGCATTGACTGACTTTTTGACAACCTGAGCAGAAGCCATCTCCAGAGTCAAGTGGTGGATGGAAATTCAAAATTCCCACTACCAATTACAAAAGGCTGTTGGCAAAAGCCGGATCGGTCAGACTTGACCGGACTGGATCGGGCCCGACAGACAGAACCTGCAGTGATTTCCCCAGAAGAAAGTGATAATTTCATTTATTTATTATTTATTTATTTATTCATTTATTTATTCATTTATTGAAGAATGTGAGTGGTTAGTTCACAGAAAACAAACTGCACTCTCCCAATCGAAAAATGTTTTGTTAGTCTGGATCTAGTCCATACTGTGCAGTCTTATCAGTTTACTATCTACATGAACTAACACTGGAAGGCCACATTCAATGATATTCGAATGATGTTTATTCGTTTCAACCACTTACCTGAACTGAAAAGCATTTCAAGGTCCTTTTTCCAACCATTAATTCAACCTCTGTGCTTCACCTACTGATACTGCAGCAAAAGAATCCTTAAGCTTTGGATGCACAATGGCGATTGAAGTAGTTGCAAAATGCTAAAAATGGTCATGACGTCTTACTTGACAGAAAACAAAATACTTGGGAATACGTAAAAATCAGTTTCAGCTGAGACATCTCAGTTAAATGTTCACACAAATTCAGTTGTTTCCTGTAATTATGAAGGTCCATCTGAAGGCCAATTCAAATTTCCACTGCATTCAATTTGTGTTATCAGACACATGACCTTTATTCAAGTACTAGTACTCTTGAATAAAGGCTAGTTGTCGACAGTTCACCATGTGCTTGTTTGAAAGTCACTAGGGTAGACGATGACGCAACGAAAATATGCACTTTAATAGTTGTTGTTTGTCGAGAGCTATTGGGTTGATTTAGCAACAGAAAGGGAACAACATTTGACAAAGGGAGAGCTCACAGAATAGTTTTTTTTTTCATGTGCCATCATCAACTGATATACCTGTTCTTTTTCTAAATCAGCCTATTGTAAATTGTCGGGGACTGGGGTAAAGTAAAGAATTGTTGTCAGTTTTCATGTTTGAAGAAAACCATTGCGCACAGGGTCAAGTCGTTATTGACAACACAATTCATCACATCGTACTATCTTTTCTCTTCATAATTCCGCTTTGGAATCTGTAATCACCCTTGGGAAAAAAAAAACGCTTCAGTGAGGCTCAATAAAATTAATGACAAGACGACTACACAATTTAGAGAAAGAGACAGAATTCGACTTCTGATCCAATTCGATCCGTCACAAAACAGATCAGAGCATCACCACATGTTTGAATTTCCAATCCTCACTAAACTCTGAAGATGACTTCTGCTGAGGTTGTCAAAAGGTCAGCCACTGTTAAAAGTCCTTGTCAGGATGACTTTCACCCACCTAACCCATCAAGGTATGTAACTCCTGGGTGCAAACCATTTATGTTTCTATTTTACAGTACAGTATTTCTGTGAACTGCTCAATTTTAAGGTGGACGTCTCATCAAAAGGATTCTCTTTGAGCTTTCTCGATCTTCACCACCTCTTCTTCAAGATTATTAAAATCCTTTCTTTTCGTGATTAACATTGTTCATGTTATCTTATTAATGTCTTCATAACACAATCGCCAAAACAAAGTCTTGAATTCATGTTGACAGTTCTGATATTAAAAATATCTTCCAGCTGTCTTCATCAGAACTTTCACTCAGTGAAGATGTCATGGAATGTTAAACAAAATGAAATCAATAATTATTTCTTTCACATGTTTTTACAGCTCTCATTTGCGCTGCCATTGGTTGAAAAGCTTAAGCTGGAAAGACTCTTTCACAAAAGAGGAAGAGCTCCAAAGGTGAGGTTTGTCCAATGCAGTAGTACATCACAAAATTTATTAGAAACACACTGATTTTGATAAGTGTCACAGAAACTGTCCCCACATTCATCATCACTCACACATGATTGTTATAGACTACCTGGCACTGCTTCCTATGTGAAGATAGACTCTAGACAGCTGCATTTGTTCTTAGCTAATTAAAGGAAAGGATAGGAACTTTATTTAAGTGTCAAGTCGTTCTAGCGCTGGAGCACTAATTGGGGACACTGTAAATTAAAATTAACAATTACCACAAATCAAGTCAAATGTTGGTTTTTGAGGAGAGGGGAAACAGGAGTACCCGGAGAAAACCTCTCGGTGCAGAGTAGAGAACCAACACACTTAACCCACATTTGACGCCGAGTCTGGGAATCGAACCCGGGCCACATTGGTGGGAGATGAGCGCTTTCACCATTGCGCCATCCCTGCATCCCATACAACACTAACCCTAATATTTTTGGTAATCTTATCATTGGAAGTGCATAGATGAGATTTTGTGTTAGATACAAATGAGGTTGTGTGTCTAACTTTGCATTTAAGAGGGATAGTATACCCAGAAAAAGTTCCCCTGAGTCAAAAGCTCTTTACAGACTGAGGCTAGTACAAAACACTGACCCCCTTTCTGACCCCCTCTGAAATTCATGAGAAATAAAAATTAAGATTTAAAAAAATATGCAGTGGCAGACTTGAAGTAAAGAGTAAATAATATTACACTCTCCTTTAAATTTCAAATATGGTGGAAGAGGGTTGATCTCCTTCATTTACAATTGAATTAATTCCTTTTATGTCCAATGGCTATCCTCTCTTTTTTGATAGATGGATGCCTTGAACACATAAAATTCATTTCCTTCTTTTAGGTGAAAAAAGTCCAAAATGTTCATAAACAACTACAACAAACTGGAAGTTGTCCTGTCAGTAACTCAGTAGGCTAGTGGTTCTGTCATTATAAGCCTCGTTCGCAAATGCATTGCAACTCAAATGCAAACTAGTTGAACACTAGTTTGAAACACATTTGATTGTTTGCTTATCTCTTAGTGGGACTCTGGGTATGAATGGGATAACAACGTCTAGGTCCACTCAGATACTACATGTATGTTCCCTTTTATGAATGAATACGGAACACAAGAAAAGATTAATGATAAAGTGTGCAGATTTCTTTAAAACAAATTTTTCTTTTAGGTTTTAGTGTTGGCTCCAACTAGAGAACTTGCTAAGCAGGTTGGTTTTCTTGTTTTCTAATTGCTTGGTCCAAATCAAACTCTTTATAATTATTGGTTTGTGGTACTTGTGCATTGCACAGATTGAGATTACTTCTAAAGCCACTAAATCCTGGTAACCTTGCCATGAGCCCACAAACAGCATGGATTACTGACACTTGCTACTCTGAAAATACAGTTGAAAGTATAGAGGAGGGTGAACATAGGACCCAAAGAGGCTCCAGAAAATACTCATTTTTCTTGCATCTCAAATAAATATGTACTAATGTATTCTTCAATGCTCGATTCCAAGAGATCATAATCCATGCATCACGTAACAGCAACTGCCTCCTTGTTACTGGGTTGCCAAACCCAGTCTGAATGTGTGTTTCATTTCTGCGTTTTTTCCATGTCAGGAAAAGTCTTTCCTGTCACTCCCCTATGTGGTGTCTTTGTGCATAGAATCTTCTGCACATAT
>OX421453.1:13266615-13269115 GCA_949126865.1 Montipora capitata
ATACAACATTCTCTAGCAAGTTTTTCATGTCGTTTCTGTTACATACATGTAGACTTGTAAAACGGTTTGAATCTTGCAACCAACTATTTCAAACAGCCAAGAAGATTTGTTATAATTCATTTTTTGGTTTTTGACACAGAAATCTTTGTGGCAGTTGAACTTCCTCTTGACTTCATCTAGTTTCCTTTCCGGCATGGCTAATTACCACATTCTACAGTACGGCCTGCTAAATTTGAAATTTCAATACAACATTCTCTAGCAAGTTTTTCATGCCGTTTCTGTTACATAGACTTGTAAAATGGTTTGAATCTTATAACCATTTCAAACAGCCAAGATGTGTTATAATTCAATTTTGGATTTTGACACAGCAATCTTTGTGGCAGTTGAACTTCCTCTTGACTTCATCTAGTTTCCTTTCCGGCATGGCTGATTACCACAGAGATATAATAAACATCTTACTAACCTCATTTTCTCTGTCCTTTCTGTAAAATTACTGATCCTTGTTTTTTCCTGTTGATCTGTGGCCATAACGTCCTCATTTCAAGGGTCTCCTCGCCCTGGGAATGAGGTTGTGGCCATAAATCAATGGGAAAAAACTTGATATTTATTAAAGGAACCTTGTTGGCTTTTGCAGGATCTGGACACTTACATCCATAGATCTGGCAGAACAGGTCGGGCTGGTCGCAGTGGAATCAGCATTATGTTTTACAAAGGAAATCAACAAGCCCAGCTGCGTGCAGTGGAAAATAGAGCTGTGAGTAAACCTTTGAATCCAGTTGTTCAATTTTGTGTATGAGGTCACGGTAGTGAAAATTACATTGTAGCCTTATTCTGTAACACAGGTCTTTAAATTGCAACCAATACAATCACATGTATTTTTTGCAACTGAATTTTTTCCTTTTGCAGTTGCCACTTGTTAGATACTTAAATTTGCTAAAATACATGTGAAATTGCATGACAAAAGATAGAATTTTGTTGTGCGTTTGTTCGATATCAAAGCACACTGTATCATAGCGTATTTGGCCATGGGAAAACTGGGTTCCATTGTATTATAAACAATCTTTTCTCACGCCGAGATAGATGGCAGCTACGAACATGTTCCTTCTTCCAATCTGTTTAGAGGTTTGTACCAATATATTTTCAACAGAAAAATAAGCGGCCGCAAAGAGATGTAAGGTTACAAGTTATTTTCTTATTGTGTTTGCGGTGACTATGTCATATTACTAGTCACTTTCTTTGTTGCAAATCAAATTGTTCTGCAAAATATTAGTTGAGCAAAAATACTTGTGATGGATAAGATTACAATAAAATTAAGTATTGCTGAAGGAGCGAAACCACTGTGACTGACTTTTTTAAATATGTTTCAAAATGTCTTGCATTTGCAGGGAATCAAATTCAAATTAATTTCACCCCCACAACCAGCAGACGTTGTAAAGGCTTCTGCTGCCGATGCTCAGAGGTCAGTACTTAATCATCTTTAACTGTAGTATCATTATTTTATCTTGAGTCAAGTCGTAGTTGACTTGGTAAACAAAGAAAATAATGCAAACATAAATTAACTACCTAAAACCAAACAAGCCTGGAGTCCCTAAAATGGAGAAAGCATTTTCTTCTTTTTATGAGATGAGCCAGTAATTCGTTGACTTGAACATGTCACTCAGAAAATTGTAAACCAAAAGATGCAAATTTCATTTCTTAAAGTTCAGAAGAAGCAAGATCATTTAATTAATATTATTTTATAATTATTACCGCACTTATTCGGATACAAACCGAGACCCCAAACTTCTTACGCAAAAAATCAACTTGATCGGCACGGATTGTAAATGCATAATATTCAGCTATAAGCTGAGAGCATTTTAAGTCTTGATGTTTATTATTGACCATGAAATTTTCATAAAAATACAAATTGACATTGACTGAAAAATTACACTCAAAGCAATAAAATTAACATGAAAGATTAGAAACAAACAAGCGACATGATCATGAGGTGATGAATATTATTAAACAATTACTGACCTCACTGGAAACAATCATGTCTTCATACAAGCAAAGCGTTTTATAAAAAGCTATTCAACTGGAAACAGCAAATCACAGTGGAGATGAATTTGATGTGATCCTTTAACTAATCATTAAAACAGCTTGTGCAGGTTTGAGAAAACATTCTGAGTTCAGAAAGCTTCTGTCATAATCAATGTTGTTCGTTCAAAGTCTATCCGCAATCATGCCAAAAGCTCTATGTTCAGCTTACAACCTTGCCTTGGCTTATAGCTGAATAAGTACGGTGTTATTATTACTGTAACAAAAGAATTTCATTGAAATGAAAGTCATCTTTTGTTTCTGTCAAATGACATTAATTGACTGGTAGTAAAATATGGTTCATGGAATGAGACTTTTACTAAACTTAAGTGGGTGATTTAAGACCTTAGTTTGCTGTTAGTGGTGCTTCAATGTAATACCTAATAAGAATAACATCTCACATACCCATGGCCTGCTCTCGTTC
>OX421453.1:13274115-13284115 GCA_949126865.1 Montipora capitata
CAATCCATTTCAATCCTCTCCAGTTTTGTCCATCCTTCTTGGCTTCCCTGTGTTTTGTTAGAGTTCTTCTATAGTTTTGAACAATTATTTTGATATTTTAGTCAATTCTATGACCATTCGATCAGTGCTGAAATTGCCTAAAATTGCGTGACCTAGCCCCTTTTAGGGTTTCTGTAGCTATTAGAAAGATCCCCTTGGACAGCTCCTGGTTATTGTCCCCTCTGTGATGACTGTCCCAATTCATTCTTCACTCAGGAATATTGGTCAGATGTTAAAGACAGCGCAAACATCACTGTTGAACAAATAAGTCAACTGCCAGAGCTGTTAGAGAGGCAACCTTTCGGCCAAATGCAGAGACGACCACATTTTGGGGAGAGATTTAGTCAAGGACGAGATGTGTTCCAGAGATATGGGCCAGGCCAGTTTTCTTCAAGAAATGGATATGGCGGAAAGGACTCATTTAAAAAAAGTTTCAAGGTGGATTCGTATGGCCAGAGAAAAAACAGAGACTTTAATACCAATTATAACCATAAGAATATTGCCCAGAAGTTTGATGCATGGCTTGACTGACAAACTTTAAAGAAAAGCTTTTATTTTCTTGTAAGGGGGCCCTCTAATTTATCACTCACTGAAAACCCCCATTAACCCATTGTCTCCCAGGGGTTCCCCATTGACGAGTATAATTGTCTGGCGTTAGATAGAGTAAAATACTGACCGGTTTTGGCTGGTTTGGATGTCAAAGGGTTAACTCTTTGACACCCAAACTTGCCAGACTTAGTATTTTACTCTGTCTAATGCCAGACTATTATACTCGTCAATGTCCCCATTATTTGGCTGCTTGGATAATATTTTCACTTTTTACAACTGCATGATTTAGACTCCAGGGCCTGGTTGTTTGAGAGCCGATTAAGTTAATCCAGGATTAGCCTAAAGTTTTGTTTTATGTTAACTTACTTTTCAACTTTTTGGTGAAAGTTTCTTTTGCTTATTTTTGTTTTTCAAGATTAACTTCTTCTAATGTAAAGTTTTGCCAAATATCAATGGTGAAAAGCATTTGGGAGTAGAGAAATAAACTCCTTGGTTAATTTTTAATCTGGGATTAGCGTTAATCGGCTTTCAAACAACCAAAAGTCCCGAAACTTTACAGGCCATTTTCAGGTGTCACAATTCCCTCTGTATCTCAAGAACAGAGAGGATTCAAGTGGTCAAACTTCACAGTCAGTTTCCTTTTTGTTACCTTGAAAAGGTATTAACCCTTTTACTCCTGTGGGGTTCCCCATTGACGAGTAAAATCATCTGGCATTAGACAGAGTAAAATCTATAAGTGTCACTCTTGGGAGTGAAAGGGTTGAAAGATCGGCTTTCCTGAGCAAGCGGTGCACAGGTTCACAAAAAGTAGTAATGGATTTTCAGGCCCGAAAGGTTTTTGGCACTTTCAAGAAACAGGCCCGCGCCTGCATGACGAGGACCTGCCAGGGGGGGTCCCGTGTCACTTGTCTGAATTTTAAAAGGACTTGTGTCGGGGTGTTTTGTCAATGTTTCACGTTGCTGTGACCGTTGTTGTCGGAAATTTAAAGAAGGGATGTCGTTTGTTGCGATTTCACTTTTAAAAAAATTTAAGTGCTGTCGCTTTTCAGAATTTACCCTGGCAGAGCCTCATTGACGAGTACGATCGTCTGTTGTTAGACAGAGTAAGTTGTGTCAAGTCTCACTCCCAGGAGTCAATGGGGGCATAATTTTTTTCCCCAATACGCTGAATGCTTTTTCCATGCATTTGAAGAGTAGGTACCCGAGACAGAAATGTAGGTGGTGAATTTTGCTACCGTCTGAGAAGTCATATTTTAACACCTTGAATCACCAGTTTTAGTGCAATGTACTGGTAGGCTGGTTGCACATGAAATTAATGATAATCATTGTTCATTGTCCCCTCTTTTCATTCATAATGTTGAGACTGTGCACCTTTGCAAACTGTCATCACCTTTGTTTGTAAAAAAGGGCCTGATCTAAGGGAAGTGGCAAATCTGCCAAGTGGGCAAGGAGAGGGGCTTTTTGCCACTTTCAAAACGACGGGTCTAGAGTACTTGCTAATGCTAAACTTAGACCTTGTGGGGCCTAAAAGTGATGTTTAGGGCTAAGGTTAGCCAATTTGAAGGTTTTGATGCTTTAGTATAGGTAAAACAATGACCTGTCAAGAGTGACCTTTGATTTTTAGCCCCACCCCTTTCAAAATAATTATAATACTTGCCATTGCAAACAACGATTGGCCTCAGTTAACAATGCTGTACCATCTCAAGGGACTGTGAACAGTGCAGCCTAGCCTCCATTTCATTCTAGTAATGGAAAGTAATGTGTAGCTGAAAACTGCACATTTTATTAAGGATATCTACTGTACCATTGATAATTACACAAAAAGCCTTTGTTTCCACATGACATTGTGATGTTTGTGTCCCACACTAATCCTCTAGTAATAGATTTTACTTCGTACAGAAGCAATTTAGAGACCTCTTTCGTAGTGGTGACCAAATGAAATATTTTTCTGTTTTAATGCTAATAAACCTGGTCGCCATTATTTTATGAAAGTGGTCTGTTATGTTTCTGTTTAGAAGATATAAGCCTTTTTCACATGGCAACCCTTTTGAGCCCTGTTGGACTGAAAACATAAGTTTTTGCACCCTCATCAACACATCAACTAGAGGCTAGTTGACCAGTATGGCCGCCAAGTGACAATGAAAGGCCATTGATAATGTTTATGAGAGTTGAAAGAAAATACTGTCCACCACTATTGTTTATTAGCAATGACTGAAGGAGCTTCAGCTGGTTCTGGCAGCACAAGATTAGCAAAAAACAATATCTCTTAATTTTATTGTTTTCGCATGCATTATACTTTGAATTTCCCGCTGGTTAAAGCATGAAAGAAGCAGGAAACAGATTTCTCATGCTGGGGAGCCTGGGTCATGGCGTGTGTCTGGCTTTGAGACATGCACACTTACATGTAGTCTTTTGCTGCATTTACAACCTCCCTCCCACCCACCTGGTGTAGTGGTAGGTAAGGACATTACTGACAGTGTTTAATAGTGACATTTTAAAGCCAGTAGTGCGCCAGTATACAGTTGCAAAGTTAATTTGTAATGATAGTTGTGTTGTGTTAATAAAGGCACTGCTGCACTTTGCGGTAGGAGGCATCTTGGCAACCCAGCGTGAGAAATTGTGATGCACTTAACCTTACACAAGCAAGAAACAAAACATACCGGCTGAATTCCTAGATTGTTTGCACCACGGTCTTTTTCATCAAAGCGTGGATATGTGAACGGAAAAAATGCTCTAAAATTGGCTGCAAATGTGAAATTTGAGAAATGTTCATTTATAAGCTTTCCTAGAATGGCAGCAAGACTATATCAAAGACTTTTTTTTAAGAAATTGACCCTGATCTGATAAAGTATGTTTCAAATACTTCTGAACTATCATGTGCAAAAGTTTGCTTAACTGCTGCCAAACTCAAACTTCAAAGAAGATGTTTTCCCATCATGAGTCAATGCTTTGGTGAAAACAGTAGATACTGAATGACTTGAAATTATTCCAAATAATATTACAATGATGGTAAGTAATGTCATTTGTGAGGGTTGTTATTGAGACAAAATGGTGCATATATAATGAGGAATGCTGGATGATGTAGGTTCAACTTAATTCGACTGAAGAGGTCAGATTTCTAGTCCTAAGAAAGTCCAAGGTTCCTTAATATTTTCTTCTCTCCGTTGACTAAAGGATGGCTGTGAAGGATTTGCCAGGTAGTTTTGTGTCTTTGCTTTTTCGTGGTGTACATGTAGAAGCAATTATAATACTATACACAACAAAACCCCATAATTCATATTCTTGTTGTTGCACTGGGACAAGTATGAAGTGGACAATTTTTGGGGAAATATTTTTAAGGTGTAAATGGTATCCCCTGCAAAGCCTCCTTTAAGCAGACTTAATAGTTATTTTTTCAAAGGAGGAGTGTATCATAGTCAAAGACTCGTACAGTTTCTTGCTTACAGCTATATTTATATCAATTTGGACTTGTAACACCCTTTTTTTAAATACCAACCAGTGGTTTATCGGCTATTGTAACAAATTCAATCCACTGCTCAAGGTCAATTTCTTGATTACCAGTATTGCATTTTCACTGATTTTGGAAGAAAAAATAAATTTACATGATACGCTATTTTGTGTAATGAAAATTCACTGCGTACATTCAAGGGTATTTCTTTTCCGAAGTTAAAAGTGTCTTGTTTTAGTCATTAGTCATTGCAAATAAACAATCTCTAAACCTTTTGGGGTAACTTCCCTATTGACGAGTGGAATCTGCACGAGTGTGTAAGGTCTTGGAAGGCAAAGGGTCAAAGGACGCGATAAATTTTGCTAAAACAGGAGCCCTTGAGTAGGAGCTTGCATCTCCCATATAAGCCCTATGAGTCTGAGAATGTCTAATCGGCGTGGGTGGGTGGGTCGTTGGTCCCTAACATAACCCTAACCCTAATACTTTTGAATCAACGACTGGAAATTCTCAAAACAGACAAGACCCAAGACAAATTTGGACCGAGCACTGAGGGAGCTAATATATATTATTTTTTTATCTTCAAACAAACACGACCCACCCACGCAATTTAGCCTCACCCTACGAGTCTACCTTTGCACTTATCTTTCTATTTTTAGACTGCCACTAGTTCTCCACCTCTGCACACACTGTTTAGAATGGCCAACCAGAATAAAGCTATTGTCAATTGAAGACAGACATAGAAAAAAAATGTATGCAAATTGTGCAAATTAAAGTAAGTGTGAGTCTCGTGCAGAAGGGTTTATTCGAAAAATAGAAATAACACACAAAGGTTGACTCAGGGATACAGTGCATAGGGAGGCTCCTTCTCATGGACTCCGGCCTAAAATCTTAGCCTATTCATTGCTTTTTTTCCTTTCATCTTCGTTCCAACTTCTTGAATTTGGCTTCTGTAATGAAAAAAATACAATAAGAATATCTATCACGAACCCTCAAACTTACTACAGAGCAACAAACCCACAAGTTTTTGTCATCCTTTAAAACTAATATTACCGGTATTAAAAGCTCTATAATGCATAAGGGTCCAGGTTATTTGGGTTTTTTTGTGAAATCATGTCTGAATTTTAGCTCATACACAGTACTTGTCTTCTTCAAAAACATTTTTGCAAGTCACAAACATGCCAAAGTGAATTTTCCTATTTTCGTCCTTACAACAATCAAAGCCAAGCTTTAAACTGATTCCTTGAAAAAGAAAGATCACAACAATATTATGCAACTTGGGAGGAAAGAAGTATTATCTAATTCTGTAAGTTACTGATCAGAAAATGCCCATTCCCAGTACAAATGCATCACCCGAAAACTGTCACATTTCCCTGATAAAAGATTTTCTTCCAGTCTAAGTTGGACGATATATGACTTAACAGCTGTTTTGCCATGTAGTAACATGAGTAGTTTCACTTGTCCTTTGTATCTTGGCTTGCCCTGCCCTGCAGTCTCGTCAAAATACAGAGAAACTCTTAAAAACTACACTGTGATACCACACGCCACAAAATGATTACATATCTTTGGCATGGTATAATTATGCACTATGATCGGCCAGTGAGGGCATATCCCTTCAGCACAGTCTCCTTGACTTCATGGAAAGCTTCCCACATGAAATGATTTCAAAAAAATCATGATAATAAACATTTAAATAACCTAGGGTTGACTTAAGAAAAAAAATAATATGCTGCTGGGCCATAAATTATAATACAGGCCTTGAACTCGGTAACTGGGAATTTTGCATCACCTAGTCTCTTGGAATATGCATCTAGTCTGTATGCAGCTTGTTCCAGGCTGGCTACACTTTCCTCTACCTTGTCAATCTGCTCCAAATATGGCTCTAGGCTTTTATCTGAAAGAAAACACCTACAAGACTGTGTTTCTTGTTACTGAAAGAGGTTCAAATACTGACTTTAGTTTTGATAAAAATGCAATCTCATTTGAAAAATAATAAATAATAAATTACACTTTATTGTATATCTCAGATATTATGCAAGCTATGATTGGCTAATTAAGCAGCCCATATTCTACAGAGCGGCCCGCTAAATGAGAAATTTTGACGTAAAATTATTTTCTAGCAAGTTTTTCACGTTGTTCATGTTAAATACACTTGTGAAACTGTTTGAATCTTGCAAGCAACTATTTCAGATTTCCACACATGCCAATCAAAAAAAAAAAAAAAAAAAAAAAAAAAAACAGTAGCAGTTGAAAGTTCGGCTTGACTTCAACTAGTTTCCTTTCCAACACCCCTTATTACCTCAGAAATGTAATTATAACTACTGTATCTTATCAACTGCATTTTCTCTGTTTACTGTAAGTTACAGATCCTAAGTTTTTCAAGTGGATTTGGCCCGCACATTTTGCACTTGGGCCATAAATCAAGGGGAAAAACTCAATCTACAAGTTACATTACAAACCTCAAACTCTGGTAGTAGAGCAGTTTTCAATTCAGCGTCAAAAGTAATTAGCGAATTACTTTGGTTTTGCATTACTTCACTCAGTGATTGGTTCAAAGTTCTCACGCCACTTTTTCAACCAATCAGAAGTGAAACCAAAACCAATCATGGCTCGCACATGCACATTTTCTCGCGCTTTGTGTCGGCTAAGTGTAATTACTTCGAGTTTCGATTGGTTTACTGGATTGCCTCCATCCTTTTTGATTGGCCAAAGTAATTACTTTGGTTTTGATTTTACGACACTCATTTGAAAACCGCTCTAAGAAGTATTTAAAAGGCTGGTTTACACTTGTGAAGCAAGCACAGGCAACATACATGTAATAATTACCAGTATGGCATTGCCTGTAAATACTTGTTTTAAATTTAGTGCCTTTTGCCCTAATAGAAGGTACTAACAAACAACTAAAGTTCATCGTCATCGTCATCATCATCATTACTATGTTTCACTGAGGTTTACTAAAATCATACATTTCTTGTCCAGCTCCTCCATGGCTGTTATGAGTGTCTTTGCTGTGTCTGACATTTCGACATATTTTGTAACAGTCAGTTTATTCAACTTTTCAAGAAGCACATAGTCCTCCAAAGAGCCTGAAAATATGACATGAAGAGAAAAGGTAGTTAGACTGTCCTTTTAAAAGCTGGTAGCAATGGAAACTGAAGCCATCCCTTTCAACATTTCTTCCTCCTTTGGCACTCTCTTTAACGGGACAGACAATGTCGTTTTTTAGTGTAGACCTGTACATGTAGAGGTTGTTAACCCATTAACAAGTAAAATCGTCTGACGTTAGACAGAGTAAAATCTAAGGCATGTATTTCTTACAGGTCACAGGTCAGGTTTACAGGTCACTGTTGTAACAATAATGAAACAACCCTAAGCTTTTATTAACGCAAACCGCAGGCCTAAAAACTATTATTTTGGACTAAGGTTACATTACAAAAAAGTTGAGGTAGTTTTAATTAATGATATTAACCCCTTTGACTAGTCACCAAGCCAGCCTGAACCAGCCAATTTCTTAGCATTTTACTCTGTCTAATGCCAGACGATTTTACCTGTCAATGGGGAACCCCCGGGAGTCAATGGGTTGCCCTGTACACCTGACCTGTGACGTGTAAAAGATTACCTGCCTTGAAGTGTAAACTGTTTGTTAAGTGTAATAATTGCTTTGCATCTTAAAGAAAGATCAAAACACAAGTAAATGCACCACCGATGAAATTGGAGATCTTACACCCACAAACCAACTAGAGGCAGGAAAGCTGCAATTGTAGAACCCCAAACACTGCAGCATTGCCTTCTCCTTTAATTATCCAAAATATCGGGGGGCATTAAACAGTTTGTTTATTTTGCACCAAGATGTGATGTCCAGATACATATAACTACATGCTTGGGCATGAAGTTTCATGTAGTATTTTTACAAGTTTTCCTATAATTATTTCGCAAGCCTGTAAGGGGAGTCAAAATACTTTTGACTGAATTTGGTAGGCTCGTGAGAATAGACCATATTTGTATTCTCAGTATTGGACTGGAACTAGCTTGCAATGGAGGCTAATGCGGGGGAATATATTAAAAAGTATTTGCATTTGAAAAGATTCCCCCCCATTAGCCTCCATTGCAAGCTACAATACTCGTCACAAATCGTTGAAACAGACACCGTTTCTCTCGAATTTTCTTGAAAAATCCTGACATTTCTACTTCACACTGTTTTCCTCTCCGAGATGTGCCTTCTCCCTCCCCAATGTTGAGCCACGCGTGTTTTGAAGAACTGAAACCACTGTCATACCCAAATCAACATTGGGGAAGGGGAAACAGACACAAGTGTTTCAAGATTTTTGACGAGTATTGTATTTAGTCTGAAGAGTAACGGTTTCTGTTCAAGACGAATTTTTCGATCAGCGATGGATTATACCTGCTTGGTTCGCGCACAGATGAGAAAGAGCAATTTAGGATGTCGGATTATTGTTCAGTTATATTTGAAAATAAAAGGAAAAGATAAAAATAAGGGAATTTAAAGCAATGTGTTACACATACAGGCAGTAATTAAGACATGCGGAAAATGTGAGGTCGCTGATGAAACTTCACTTTCTGCATTCCGAAGACATATATTCCAACTTTTGAAAAGGGGAAATGATATGTACCTAAGCTGATTAGATTTTCTCAGTTCGATAAATAAGGGCATGTCTGTTGCTAAATGCCTTTCCTATTCAAGAAACGCGGAGTGTATATAAAGGTAAGGTATCGGGTCTTCAATCTCTTCCATCAAATACCCGAGGAACAGCAGAAGTCAGTCCCCCCGTGTGGAAAATGTTTTAGTCGACTTATTTTCCCACAAGACGACTAATTCAATTATGACTGATCTTATGTAAATATCGCCGAGTTTGTTGACATTTAATCTTTGCCATGGCTTAAGTGTTCCACGATTCACCATGGTGTTTGGAAAATTCTTTGCCTTTTTTAGGAACCAAAAACTAAAGCTACTGCATCTACAAGTGTTTTAAGTGATAGAACAGATCACGGAACATGCACCTTAGGGATAACTTTCTTGATTAAGCTATTGAATAAGGCTATTTGTAGGGCTTCACCATGGTGAACCGATAGTTCTTAAAGTCTATGGTAGTATAATTACTTTACTCTAGAACACAGTGGTGAATCGTTGAGTTTCAGCGCTAAGAAGGTCGACTGGTCCTTACAACAAATGATCTCATAATGTAATTTTCTACAAAGTTAGCTTATTTTTGTACATAGAACTGTTCAGATTATAGAAAAAGAAGGAAAAGGTTCCGTGTTCCTTTGACACCTTTGTGTAGTTATTTAAGATAAGGACTAAGAGGCAATGTACTTCACTATTCTTTCTCAGGAGCTCCAAGAGAAATAATATCACAATGAATAGCGAATCAATTTCATACAATGACCAGAAAAAGTCATTCTGCTATGTAAAAATCGCTAAACGTCGTCTTGATGGCCATCGGAGCAATTTTCACCCCCTTTTGTTTGAAATATGCAACACCACCCCTCTCCCCTTATTTGTGGCGTATAGTGCAATAGTTATTATTGTCTCTGAAAGTTTACACTTTGCGAGAAGAAATCTCACGCAGTTATCCACAAATGGAAATAGTGGTATTTCTTTAATACTTTTCTACACTTCCCCTCATTTCTAATCACCATATCAATTCGTTTAGGCATAGAGCGTATTAAATTGTTCACAGTTACGTTACCCGTCCACGCCCTTCAGACTCTAAGACAATACTCGTCACAAATCGTTGAAACAGACACCGTTTCTCTCGAATTTTCTTGAAAAATCCTGACATTTCTACTTCACACTGTTTTCCTCTCCGAGATGTGCCTTCTCCCTCCCCAATGTTGAGCCACGCGTGTTTTGAAGAACTGAAACCACTGTGATACCCAAATCAACATTGGGGAAGGGGAAACAGACACAAGTGTTTCAAGATTTTTGACGAGTACTGTAGTTCCAGT
>OX421453.1:13294115-13304115 GCA_949126865.1 Montipora capitata
ACGTTACAATAATAGGCCTTTTTGGATATATTAAAATTCAGCTTGATAGTGAGGCATTGAAGACAAAGACAAAGGAAAGTGGATGATATGTAAATATTTTTCACATTCACTCCAACGTGTTTCTATTCGACCTTTTGTCCTCACTGCCTCACTATCAAGCAGAATAGTAATTTGATATTTTGAAAATGGCCTATTCATTTTGTTTTCTACACAATTTTCATTAAGCATAGAAAAAATGAGACATCTAATACAATTATGCCTCTTTTGAAAATCCCTGTGGAGTGTGCAAAATTTGCAAGTTGAGCTTTATCAGGTCCAAGCCTGGTCAGTGGATTGTGTTTTAAAACCAAATAAAACACTTCTTGTAACTATGTTTTCTAATGCGAGATAGTTTTTTACAGCACTCAACAGAAACATTATTATATAAATAATTTATTAGTCCCGCTTGATAAGAGATTATTTCAATCTTGTTGTACAGAAAGTTTCTGTAACATGGCCTGACCGCATTTGAAGGATGGAGGTTTAAGCAGGCCTAAGAATGCTTAGGACTCTTTTAAGAAAACATCGAGTCATGAAGTGTTTCTATTCGGTACACCTGATCTTGCTTCTTCACCTGTCAAAACAAATAAAACCACTGGTTTTAACGGAGAGTTACAGCTCGATTTAATGGCACTTTGGTGAGCCATTTGTGACCCCTGACTGAGTTAGAATTTGTTGGTTCTCTAATCTGCTCCAAGATAGTTACCTCTTGGGTATAATGGTGTCTCACCTTCCATTGACGCAAGCATTCAAACAGTTATCTTCCTGGCTACTTTAGTTGCCTTATGAACAGCAGCTTTCCTCAGGTTAGAAAGTCACCTCATATTGGCAATTCAAATTTATAGCTAAAATCCTATAATTTTTTGTCATATTATCAAGGCTTATGAACAGGATATTTGTAACAGTACATAAATGTTATTACTCCTTCATACCTTTAAATTTTTCATTTCTTCATAGTCAGGGTCATCTGTGGGCATTTCATGCCTACATAAGGGGCATGTGTTGGTCTGAAAGGAATCATTAACAGTGATTTACACAGAAAGGAAATAAACTTAAAAACAACATTAATAATTCATAAGCATAATAGCCAATCAAAACACAGATAAAACGTCACATGTATGAGCTTTATACCATAATAAAACATTGCTGTTAAGATGGAGATTAATTATTACAGGTTCACCAAAATGGAAAAAAACTTTCCACTTGACAGGAGAGAACTTGGGGACTTTAAATAGCTTTTTTCCCAAATGGATAATGCCTTTTTGAAGCAACCTGTAAGGGCTGGAAGAGGAGTAAGAACTCCATCTGCTAATAATATTACAGTGGAACCCCATTAATATGGTCATCAAAGGACCTTTAAACCTTGGCCGCATTAACAGGGTGGCTGTACTACCAAGGTACAGTCAAAATTCATGACTAAAGGGCTGCATATCTTGCCTGTTTTAAGCTTGCTGTTTTTTCTTTTTTTGCTTATTACTGCACTTCCTAACAGCATAAGATCGTTTTTTTTTCCTTTTTTCACTTTGCAGACGTGCAATACCTTTTTTTTTTCCGTTTTGCTTGCAACTTCTCTTTAAAAGCCTTTTGTTTAGGGAGGGGAGGGGGAAAACAGAAAGGGCATACTGGGCATGGTATAACAATAATTTATTGTAAATTGCAATCATTATTTTGCCTAATTGGATGTTACCGCAATGTTACGTTCATGTTTGTACTATGAAAACAGAGGCGAGTGCTGCTTACAGTACTTTGTAAAGTAAATCGGCTGATCTATTACCTTAGTAAATTACAGAGGTCAATGAAATTGACATGTCACAGGTGTTTTGGTTTTCTAAATTTAGCGCCAGTGGCTGTGTTAATGTGGTGAAAATTATTATAAAGGATTCTTCTGCCAGGGATTTAACTTGAATTGTGGCTGTTGGCCGTATTAAATGGTGACTGCTTTAAGAAGAATTTTCTTGGCTGTTTTAATGGGCCAAAAAAATTACTGAGGTGGCTGTAAGATGGGGATCCACTGTATATACTAGGTAATCACAGGTATTTTCAGAAGTTGCCCAAGTCATGAGGCAACAAGGGCAATTTCTGCAACTTCTGAAAATAAGAGTGATATTAATCCTTAATTTTACAAGGAAACATCATTGCAATTACTTGTTTATAATATAAAGGGTTAGATTGTCTTCAATTAAGTAGGTAAAAAATGCAAACTGTAGTGCAATTTTCGAAAAAGAAGCTACATGTAACCTGCTAAAGACATTTACCATACTACATGATCGAATATTGCCAAGGCAATTACTTCAATTGATGAAAAATGCCCTTTGCCTAACCCAAATCAGCATCAGTAATTTTGCCCTCTATGTTATGAATAATTTACATGAATGTCACCTTTAACAACCATGGCATAATACACTTAGGATGGAACATATGTTCACAAGGTAGTTGCTTAGCTTCATCTCCAATCTAGAAAAGAGAGGGAAAAGGATTTTAAATCATTAAGGCTATAGGGAACTCAGTTTCATTGAAGTTAAAATCATTTTAAAAAAAGGATTGTTTTCAGGAATATTAAAGTGCCCCCATGCATCTCTATCAATTCTCACTCCAAGGAGTCAAAAATTATTGATTAATACAATCATGTGAATGTTATCTTTTGCTTCTAGTAATAAAGTTACAGAACACATGCTTTACATGTACACTACACATGGCTAGAAGTATTGATCCAATGATGGTTTTGAGGTGAACTTGCAATACATTTGAAATGAAACCGTAGCAGAGTCCACAACGTTATAGCCCGGTTGTTGTGTAGTTCAATATCATCGTTGCATAAAGTTGGCTGAGATGAAAAACAATGAAAATTATGATGATGGCAACAACAACAACAGTGCCGCCTAAAATTAGGAACCTTTAACTGTTTTTTTTTGTGTATACGTGTCCCCTTGAACCCATTGACTCCTAAGAGTAAGACTGTCTAATGCCAGACAAATGTACTCATCATTGGGGGAGGAGGGGGGGGAGATTTTACTACTCATCTGTGGGGGGGGGGGGGGGGTTTCAGGAGTCAATGAATTAAGACACACTCACTTGATGTCATGCTTTTGTTATAGAAACCACTTACTTTGAATTCTACTTGACAAATTGTACAAGAGCAACTTTTAACTGTGAAAAAAAAAAACAACAAACAATGAAAACCCCTAAAAGAATAATTCCTCCATTTTTATAGGCTTGATTTCCAGCCATTCTGGGAGTGTGGTTAACACCCTCCTCCCAACAAAACGCTGGATCATTGGTCCGCATCGTTTGTCTGTGACGTAGCAACCATCACAATAATTATTGTATTTTGTATTCAGCCAACTATATTTTGCAATTGGCAGGCAGATGACTTTCTGATTGGTGGAAAATACAATTATTTTATTGGCTGAACCAGTGATCCAGCCGTGGTGTGCGCAGTGGAATGCAAACGAACAAAACCTCTGGTCAATTGAGCCTACCATAATGTTTATTTATTGATGCAAAACAGTGAAAATAACAAGCAATCTGGGGAGAAAATTATGTTAACATTTAAATAGTATTATATGCTGCAAGTGGTTATCAAGGCAGCTACATTTTACTTTATATTACCAGTTCCTTCTATCTAATATAAAGAATCTGAAAGTAGTCAGTTTGAAAATTAGTGCTAAGCTTTCAATTTTGAATTTTTTATCAAAATCGCCTTGCAAAGGATGATTATTGCAAGATGACAAAATCAATTCTTGGCTTATTAAAGTAATGTTATTGTGCAGCTGTAATAGAGATTTGTACGCAAATCATAAGGAATTATTGTTAATTAAAGCATACAGAAGGAACTAACAGTATGTCAGGAAAGATGTACATGTACATGTATAGTATTACTGTTTATTAGATATGTGTAAATTATGTTGTAGTTCAAATTTTTTTCTTGGTCAACTTAAAATTTTTTAAACCAGTTCAATTTTGATTTTCCTAATTTTTTAAGATCACGATGATGAATATTAGACAAGGAAAACTCAAAATTGAGCTGCAATAATTGTGGCTTGAAAAATTTTAAACCAAGAGAAAATAACTCTCAAACAAAGTTATAAGACCACACAGATCAAGACTAGCTGGACATTGGCACGCTAAGAATTGAGGGACCTTGTGAAGACTAAGGGTCTATAATTACCGGGTATTATAAGACATCTTTCCAGGCTCTTGCTCAAAATACAGAGCCTAGTAAGAGCTGGTTAACTAAGCACAGTGATTTTTTTACTAGCCTGCCAGCCAGGAAACCAAGGTATGGCTGAAAAGAGGTGGGCCAAACATGGTGTTGATGATGAGAATAAAGTAGACACCAACAATCACTATTTTTAGTGTATTCCGTAGTTTAATAAAAGCTATAACTAATGTGGAATTAGGCTCGATTACCAGCCGCTGTTTCAGGAAATGAGCCAGCGCTCACTCCCGAAATCACGGCGGGACGTGTGAGGTGAGCCATTGTTAATCTCCGCAAATCAGAAACTCGCCTGCACAAATCGGTCTGGCATAAATTATTATTTTTGGCTGCGAAGGTATTCTTTGACCTGGCCTGTTCAAGGTTTACAGTGCTTTTAAGGAAGGAAACATCCAAGATTTCAACAACAAAAAGTGTTCGAGAAGCTGAGGAATGAGGATTGTCTTGTTTTCTGCCGCCTGAGTTCAGAAACTTCACTAATTTTCCAGTTGGCACCAACGTCAAAATATGGCTTTCAAATCCAATTCTATAGCAATAATTATTTCTCCCCAGACTTCACTAATGTAAGAGCACGTAAAATACCTCAAGATCAATTGAAATTACTGCTGAGTTTATTGGTGGCAACACAAGGAGGCCAATGAGGTCGAGTGAGAGCTGAAGCAGCCGAAGATTTTGTTGATGATTCACCGGTTGAATTCATGGAAACTCACATAATTATATTTGATCAAGCTCGTATCATCTGGAAACTTCGCACAGACGTTTTAAGCATTTGTTACATGTATGTAATTACTGTTTTGTTAAAATCAGTGTTTTGGGATGTCTAATGCTATTTTCCCCGCAACTATTAACTTCGCTTAAATTAAATAATATTTGAATTTACGTCACAGACACAACCTATCACTCACGCGTCCAGCCGTCTCTTCTCGGGGAGGATACCTGAACTCAAGTGAGCGGTGGATATCGAGCCTAATGTGGAATTTGTAATAACTTATGTTGTAATTTAAGTACAAATGTCTTCTCAGTGTAAACCAGCGGTAGCTGTGGCAATTAAATACATTTAAATAAACTTAAACATAAAAACTAAGTGTAGATATACTAGAGAACCAACACTGCATGTACATGAACTAACCAATATGATCAGCAGTTATAGTTAAAGTTGGTAACGATTCCACAAAATCTTTGGAAGCTGGTGGAGCTTGAAGTATTTCAAATGCAACCCTATAATGATCAAAACAGAAAAACAAGCTGGTATGAGTTTTCATCTACAACTTTAAACAAATGTTGATGTTCAGTCCCGTATTACATGTGTCCTTTTTGCAAGACTTAAACAGTAACTTTGCCATCATTTCAGAAATGCTTTTAGAAAAATATAACACAAGAAATCTGAAATATTATGGTAATTTTGTGGGGTTGCCCTGGTAAAACACCTCAGAGGATCTTTGACAATCTTCAAGGATCCTTAAAGATTGTCAAGGGCCTGCAAAAGATCTTTGAACATAAGGATCTTTCAAGGATTCTTGAAAGATCCTTGAAAGTTCTTTAAAGATCTTCAATTGCAATTAGGAGTTGTAAAGATCCTCAAAGAGTCAGTGAGGATCCTGTGAGGATCTTGCAAAGATCGTGGTGCAAATATATTTCAAGATCTTGGTATTTAAAGGATCTTTGCAGATCCGCAAGAATTCTTTGATGATCTTTCAAAAATCTTAAAAGGATCTTTGACTGACTCAGTGGGTAATTTCTGAAGTTTAAGTGTCATGAAACTTGTTTGCTTTAATCTGCCTCAAGAATTATCTCTGACCTAAGCCTGACAGTTTGTCTAAAGCACTGCAAAGTTGGTGGTCTCATAACAGAATTAATCGCAACTCAAGGAAACCATTGTTGTACCTGCCAACAGGCAGAAGTAGCCCTTCTTTTAGAAAGATGCAGAAATGACAAAATTTCATATTTTCATTGCTCTACAGTACTTTGTCTAAGTACATAATTATGTGCATAATGATTGGCTAATAATTATTATTATTATTATTATTATTATTATTATTTCTGAGCATCATTAGCTTCATCCAATTTTGGAACATTACCTTAAAAGATTACTATTAAATGTCATGCAAAGTTTCGGGTTGACTTCTAAAGTAGCCAAATACTGTACCTTGATATTTCCAACATGTCACTTGGAGATAAAAGCAACCTACCACAGACAACAGAAATGAAATTTTAATTAGATCAAGTCTTTTCCTAAATGGAAATTCAAAATGGCAGTTTCCCTTCTGAAAACTTTACACAGAGCCTGTCTTACAACAAATATCAGTTATGGACCTCATCTAAAAGAAAATGAGCCAACATTTTACACTGTCTGCAAGAGTTGTATGGTCTCTGACACAAAAATTAATGTTCTACTGCTTCAGAAAGATAGATGGAGCCATAGAAGCACTGTGAATAAATTTCATAAGCTCAATTAAAAAAGCAAAAAAACTATAATGGAATTCTTTCAAGTTCTGTGCATAATGGAAGCATGGAAGCAAAGATGAAGTATGGTAAAAGACACAGTTTGAGTATTATGAAAACCAAAGGAGTGTTGTCTGCTTCCAGCAGCCACTGACGCCAAAGTCATGCATGCTCCTCATCCCCATAACGAAGAATGTGAGACTTTGGGACTCGACCCAGTGATGTCTAGGCTGGCTGTCCCAATCTTTCTTTTCGAAGTCATAACTGCATGCTGAGAATACCTCCCCACCCCCCGGTCCCCCTGGCTTTTTAAGCATGAGTTCACTTGCACACAGCCTGACGTTCTCTCCTAGGACTGTAACCGTGACTTGAACCTTCCTGAGGTACCCCCTGTTCCCTATCATGCAACGTGAAAAATTTTGGCAACAACCGCACCATAATGACGAGGATGATGTCATGGCTCATTGTACAGTATTGAATACAGTTTATAACTAACCCAGCTTCAAACAATTGAGCCTTTCTACGGATCACCTTAGATAACGACCACCTGAAAACCTCACACAACATTTCCTCATCTTTGTACACATTTAACTTACCTTTACCTGTAGATTCTTTGATCAGAGTCAAAAGATTATGGCTGCCAAGAATTCCCCTTTAATGTGAATGTTGGGGAACTTTGTATACGTATAAGAAAAGAGGAGAACCTGGCAATGCCTTCAAAGTACAAAGTTAACGATAGGGGATAGCTCGGCCACCTACAATCTGAGCTTGTTAGTCCTCTCTGGCCATTGAACAAAAAAAATTCAGGGGCACCCAACGATAATTTTGGGTGAAACAATTATGTGTTCGCAAGAGTCAAACTGTTCTAAGAATTTCAGTTCTATGTTGCCAAACTGCTACAGATTTCTCTCCTGAAACATCATCCAAAAGATTTGCAACCAGGGAAAAGTATTCCCTTACATTTTCAGAAGGGATATTTTTGCAATTTTCGACACTTCAAAAGGTCATTTGGCAGTTTCAGATGAGCAAATGGCTAGCTGGGAAGTTCTTAGAAAGTAACGCTCAGCTAGCAATTCCTGAAATGAAGATATCATTCCCTAAACTTTTTGAACACTTCAATTTTCAGCTACTTAAGATTTCCAAACGGATCAAATTCTTCTAGGTGATAAAAACATCTCTTTAGAGAGTCTTAATACATCACAAGGAGTCTAGAAATGTCTTTCAAAGACTTTTGTCTTAATTTGCTCGTTGGATGCCCTTGAACATTACTGTGTAAAAATTTACCGAGAATTACGAATGCAATGATAATCAATAGTAATCTCTCTTTCATTGGTAATCAATTGTAATCAATTATCAACATTATTGATTTTCATTTATTGATATCGTCATCATGTATTGCCAAGACCCATTGATTTACTAATCTACCAAATTATTTAACTTTCCTTTGAAACAATCATCCTGCATTTTAACAGTTTTGACCGTATAATTTTTTTCAATTACTCAACATATTCTTTTGAACTCAATATAAGCAACAAATTTATATCCTTGGGCAATACATTCGTTTAAAATTTATTTCCAAGTATGAAACAAATCAGTTTACGTCACGTCACGTACATGATCGAAATTTACACGTTACAAAAGTGGTTTCGGAGGATGTCTTATGTTATTCCCATTCTATTGATTTTTCTCGCAATCTAACAACCTCCAAACATGAAAAGGGTTTCACACAAACAGGGGTCAATTTTCTTAAACGTCAAGGGAGAAAACATAACCCTGCGGGTTGGGAATTCGGGGGAAATGAGTTTTATATTTGATCATGAAGTACTGCATGCAGCAGGAAGTCTAATAACTTTTACCATATATGAGTCCTGGAAAATTGAAATAGAAGATTGTCCTACCTTGCAAGCTCCAGGAAGAAATCTGGGTTGGTTGTTCGATCCGTGAGTTCGTGTTCATCAAAATATGATGCCATATTTCCCACAACAACACAAAAGCTGATCGAGTATGACGAAGCAACGACGATGGCGTTAAAAACAGGTGAAAGACAGCCTTACGCTCTTCCCCACAAACGACCGAAGAAAACGTTAACGTTCAGCTCTCAGGTCTGATGGCTGAGATGACAACGGGAAATCCTCCAAGACAGATTTTTTTAAAGAAATATTTTTCCTCCAGAAGAGAAAGTTCATTATTCCATTTATCTATACATACTTCATATAAGGCATGAGGAAATTTTACTGTTTACTCGAGCCAGACCCTAGTGAGCAAAACGGAGCTATCTTGCCCGCACGGGATTTCTCGCTTGGTCCTGCAAGATCAAAAGTTTTATCCTATATAATAAATCCTTTTATTGACCAAGCTTGTTCGGTCAAGATGGCTGGATATTGGCCTGGTTCTTTTTTGCGTGTTTATGGACCTCGACTTCGACTTCGTGTTTATGACCTCACGCTTGGTCAATAACCCATGTATATTGCACGTCAAGTCCACTGGTTACGCCATTCCCTTCACTTTCTCCGTTTAGCGTCGTCGGACCGACCCAAATTTTTGGCATTAAAAAAAAACAAACAAAGAAACGACGTAATTAAACCATTTTTTTGTCGCAGAGGACTTTCGATAGTTGATCCTTTAATATTAATTTTCCCATGTTGTCTCCCACGTTTCTGCCATATTGGTAATAGGTTCACGTCTTATTGTTTTCCTGGCTCCACAGCAATGGTGCTGGGGTACCAGGCCTCCGTTTCGGAGACTACTTGTGATTTTTTTTTAGGTTCCTTTTTTTTTTAATCCGACCGACCGACCGACCCAATATCAGCAAACGCATTCGACGCTAAACGAAAAAAAAAGGGGGGAGGGGTGGCTTTAAGGTCACTCTATTAGGAATCTTAAATAGATTTTAGAGCCTTTCCGCACTTGCAGACAAATTTTGAATTGTCGTGAACAAAACGAACGGACAAAAATTGTCAGGACAAAAGTTTTTGTCTGCGTACTTTGTATCCGCACTGAAATCGCAACTGGTCAACAAATCTGTCACTCATTCGAATCTGTGAACCCTTTGCAACAAACACGGCGCCAAACATTACATTTGGCGGAAAAATGGAGTATGCCGAAATCTTTCAACTTTTTGCATGCCTGTTGCTCTTAAATTTTGTACACGTTTTATACAGGAATCTTGCTCATGATGTGCTGTTTTTTGAAACATCAAATCCTTCGAAATAAAGTTATGACGCGTGGGATTCCACACTGTGGGAGACACACCGGGCTCGGACATACAATCCACACCCCTGGAGCTCCTTTTCGACTCCGTGG
>OX421453.1:13311615-13381615 GCA_949126865.1 Montipora capitata
ACAAAAAAGTGATGCTTCAAGGGCTCTCAATGAAGCTTCTAAAATACAAATCCAGTTCGTGGAACTATGTTAATTCTTAGTACCTGATCGTAGCTCTTGATAAACTTGCAATATCGCTGATAATCTTTCCACTCCTTCACCCGCTCGTGTTCTTTTAACTCTTTGTTTTGAATCCTTCTACTAAACTCGTAATCCAACAAGTTCTGGTACTGTCTCTGCTTCAAGCTCATGAGCTGAGTCACAGAATAAATCCTCGCCACTCCCCAAATGTATTGTTTCTGCCCCATGTCCAAATCTTCATGATGAAGGAAGTAGTTTGTTTTCATAAATCCGGGAAGTTCCACCGGAGTTCCATCGATTCTCACTGGAGACTTCGTCCTTCCCGCCGAGCGTCCCCGAGCACGTTCTTCGCCGCTGTGGGGCACCCTGCTCGGAAATCGGTTAATCTTCGCGGGATTTCGGGAATCTTCACTTTGATAAAGGGTGGTTGGCTGACAAGAAGCACTTCTTGGTGTATACGTTACACTGTGATTGCTAAGGGATGATTCTGTAAACGACATTAATAAGTTCATGTTTCACATCAGTGTCCATACAAATTGATTAAATGAAATCTCGACCGTGCTCCTGATGAAATTTAATAACATAATTAACAACTATTCACCGAAGTGGAGGTAGCTACTGGTGGATATTTACCAAGCCGCGAAGCGGCGACACTGAGCTGAATATTATAGTTGTTTTAGTATATACTAAAACAGTGAGATAATAGAACACAAAAATTAATTTGAACTTCCACATTCCTACAACGATAATAACTCCCACGCGAGTTGCTTGCAGGTGAATAGCAAAGAATCTTCGCAGATTGAGTAGCCAATCAGAGCGCGGCTTCATCGCTATCCACCGTTTCAGTATATACTAATATTGTTATATACCTAGACTTCCACTCAACAAAACGAGCACTGTGATTGGTTGATTCTTGATCATGTGTCCCTGATCAAATTCAAATGTATCCCGGTCGGGATACAATTCCGCAGTTGTTACCCGCGCTGGATGTTTTGCTGCGATTGTTTACGGGAAAGTCTAAACATATATCAAAGCACTGTCCTTGCGCGAAATTCAAATCTAATTGCACGGAAAATCAACCGATGTTCAGCAAAAACTCACTGACCTGTCCTGTGAGCTGGCGACGGTGGCTTGTCTGCGCCTGCACTGGTTACATCATGAAGACTGCGGAGAAACACAATTTATTGCTTTGGTTACGTTACTTGAGTCTTGTGAAGCCGTGATCCCCTGCGCCACAGACTTTAATGTTATCTTATTAATGGACGGGGTATATAACCTTCTTGGGGTGCAGGATAAGTCGTTATTAACTCAAACATTCATGCGCAAATACATTCCTTAGTATCAGCATAGTAGGAGTTCAACATCGACCCCAAAGCTTTTCTCTTGACTGAGGGAGAGAAGAGCTCTGGGGAACCCCGAAACAAAGTGTCTTCTCATTGGTTTTCGTAAAGAACAATGTTAGCACGAGGAGTGAGCAGGCGCCGTAAGGTTTTAATGGCCAATTTTTGGTTATAAGAACCCTACGGTGCATGTTCTCCTACACAGAGTTTCCCAGAGCCTGGGGTCGATCCGAGGCTCTGGTGACGAGAATGAGTAGGAGTTTTCGCAGGTGTTGACGTCGTATTGCATATAAAGCTCTCACATTTGTGTGATTTCACAGTGTGGGGGGAACATGTGGAAACACCCACGACTTGCCAGATGCCAAAATGCCATCTCGAACGCACACTCATCCACGCTTGCTCAGCCACGCGCGACAGCCAGGGAGTCGTATACTTCATAAACACAGAAACGAGAGGGAAATAAGAAATTATTTACGGTGTGTTAAATGATTGGTCGGCTTGTTCAACCCACAATCACCTGACCCTAATAGTACACAGATGCGTTCGAAAACAGAACATTCCAGTTTGCAAACTACATCACTTTAGTTCAAGATAAAACTGAAATAATCGCGTTGCCTTTGTAAGAAATGGTGTAGATTTTTAGAATAGTTATCTTTTGTATTTGTCCAGTAATCTGTGATGCAGTAATTGTACGTAATGTCCGTATTTTTATTTTTTAAAAAGGAGACGCCATTTATTGCCGAAGACTTCTCAATTCAGTGAACCTACAATCCTGGACAAAAGACTTCGGCCACTTGAGCTAAAATGCTTTTAAATGAACATGTGTTAACACCATTTATTACACAGTCCCGTAGCCTGTTCCACGTTCCCAGATAGTTGGGAAAGCGAGAAAAGAAAATGCACTGCATGCGAAAAAAGAGTGGGGCCTTGGTTGCCTCGCCTCGACCCAAGCCCCCACTCTTTTTTCGCATGCATTTATTTTCGCTTCCCCAACTATCTGGGGGCCTGGAACAGGCTAACAGTCCACCCCCCCCCCCCCCCCCCTCCTCCGGCAATCCGGGAGAACATTTATAAAAGCTGCAGTTGGAATCACCATTGCTTTGGATGAAGGGGGGAGGAGGGGACAAGCAAAGTCGTTATTATTATCAGTTTCAATTTTAGAAAAAGTAAACCACATATTTCTTACGAACGCTTTTTTGGTAAAACAAAGATACCCAACAACTTTTGTCCATGGGCACTAAAACAGTTGTGTTCCGTACGCACCTGGTTTGAGTACCAATGGACCTCGTTTCTCGAGTCGATTTCTCTTTGGTCCTTCCAGCGGTATTGGTCCTATGAGTTGGTAGTAAAGGAGCGCGAGGTGAAGATGTAGACCTTGGTAACGGACCAGATGACGAACCAGGGAAGGATGATCTGTGTTGGTACTGACGAATAAGAAAATACGTAGATCAGTAAAACTTCGACCGACTGATTTTTCTGTATGAACGTACATTTGATCACTTTTGATTTCAGTGATTACACCAAAAACTCAATATCATGACACTTGTCCATTTAAGATTTTTCGAACACTGACAACAGATCAAATACCTTAGTATAACGACATCCTTGCAATCCAAATTTGCTACCGATGACTGGACAATGGAAAACAAAATTTAAGCCGTTGTGAGACGGGAGCTCCGGCCTATCGTCCTTATCCGAGAAGACTAGAGAGTCTAACCATTTGCAGATGTAATTACAAAGGCAGCACTTCCTCCTCAGTTATTTAAAGATCCTGAGTGTTGGTCCGGCCGGAGTTGAACTCACGACCTCCCGCGTGACAGCCCGGTGCTCAACCAACTGAGCCACCGGTGCGCGGTACAAGTTTATAATAGTATAAGAGAGTATTGTATGGTAAGCAATCGCCAGCCGTTTCCCGTTTGTAAGTCCACGTAAACGCGAGCTAAATTTCGCAATTTCTTTGCATTACACCTGCGGGGTTTCACAAAGAGTATTCAAAACACACAGACGATTTTCAAACACAAAGACCGTCTCAACGAATTAAACAAAGACATTGACAGAAGCACTTAAACCTGATGCTCCATTCTAGTTGAGTTATAAAGTTCTTACGTGTACGCCAGTATATGTATATGTCGTGTTAGGGATGAAATTTTACACAGGTTTTCATAAAAAACAGCAATGCAAGTTATAACAACAGCTTTACACCAAATGCTCCAATGCAAGTCATAACAAATGCAATGCAAGTTTTTTAGTAGACCGGTTTGAAACAATTAGGGCCTCCACAGACTAGGGATTTAGTTGTCGACAACTATTTGTGATCGACAACTAAAAAGTTATCGACAACTAAAGAACGTAGTCTGTGGCGCAAGTTGTCGACGACTAAACCCCAAATTATTAGTTGTCGACAACTAAGCAGTTTCCCTTTTCGAAAAGGGAAACTGCTTAGTTGTCGACAACTAATAATTTGGGGTTTAGTCGTCGACAACTTGCGCCACAGACTACGTTTTTTAGTTGTCGATAACTTTTTAGTTGTCGATCACAAATAGTTGTCGACAACTAAATCCCTAGTCTGTGGAGGCCCTTATTGTCTCAATAGGTTTCTCTTCGGAAACCTTCGTTTATTACCGCGGCCCTCTTGCCTTCCGCAACGGTTGAAATGCAGGTAGAAAGGAAAGATATTTACTCAACTAAGACTTTATGCACTCAAATTAATTTTAAGCATAATAAAACCAAGAAAAAAATGAAATAGAAACAAATAACCTCTGCATGTAATCGAGGGCCATTTCGTTCCAAGGCAGTGTGAATAAGTTGCTCCACATCAGTAACTGGATCCTTCCATTTTAAGGCGTCGCTGCGAGTTGTAAGAACTTTCCTTGGTTTAACGCAATACGTAATGGCTCGACCCTGACGAATCATTTCCACGTCTACGTTCGCGTTCTTTTCCCGCACAATGCACTTGATGGGTGCGAGTTCTTCGCGCATTTTCTACAGCTGAAAAAAGTATCTCTTCGGTTGTTTTGAAAACGTTAACTTCAGATGCTGGTAAAAGAGGGATAAATGCTTTGAACCTTCTCGGTATGGTTCGATAAAGATTAACAAAACAATTTTAATACAAACCGAACTATAATTTCCATTACAAAACCTTGAGTGTGTACTCAAAGGTAAAGTTGCTTAGAAACATATTTGACACACAGCAAACAAAGATTTTTCGATGATTTCCTCTCGATGGAGCCTTAGAATAGCAATCTTTTGTATTTGTAAAGCTCTTCAGTTGATTAATGTCAAGTGTCTACAGCCAAAACAGCTGGTTCTAGTCAAATATGAAAGCTATTACCATAATTACTTTTCTACAATTGATAGGATTAGTGGAAAGTGATCCTTGACACAAAGAAATTTGATTGGCACTTTAAACCGCTCTAAAATATTGTGCTAATTTTTTTTTTGGTAAGCACGACTTCTCCGAACCATATGTCCGAACGAAAGATAGAAGTGAACTTTGCAATTAACTGGACAATTTAAGCAATAGACCAATTCGGCTAAAGCAATGTTGTACCCAATTCAAATCTCTCGGGGTTAAGATTCTCTGTGTATTGCATTTGCATGATAATGGAGCATTCATACGGAAATATCTGGAACAAAACGTTTTATTCCCAATGGATCTAAATTAGGTAAAACATTGAGTTTGGCCCTGTTTACATGGAGAGAGGGTGCCCCGGCAAACCGAGATACCCGGCTAGAAGGGTTGAAACATAGCCCGCCTTCAATTACATGCAACTCACCTAACCGGTATAGTCAGTGGTCTGCGTAAGCTATCTTTTGAGCGGCCGCTAAGCACAACAAACAAAAAGACCTACCAAAGAAACTTTTTGGCCGCAAGTTTAATTTTTTAATCGCTCATTCCGTTAGCGGCCGCTTGTCAGTTTATAGGACTGTTGTTATGCACTCTGCTGATTCGGCGTAATCACCAGAGGCATGTTTTCGCGGTTTATCTCACCTCGGCTGGCCGGGATAGCCCGGTACAAACCGTTTAAATGGCAAAAAGCTATCCAACCTAGCCGGTTGGCCCGGGCAAGTAGACAAGGTGCCCCGGGTAGGCGGGCTACCCTGTCTAGCATGCAAACGCTTCAATGCGTTTTCTGATGAAACGTATGAAAAGTTAGCCCTCCCACAGTTGCTGGGTTAGCCGGGGGACCCTCCTTCCCTGTAAACAGGCCGAATTGGTAGTCTCCTGCGCAGCCGTTCTTTGTGTGGTCACGCAAGGCTCCTCCCCATGTGGGGATTGTCAAGAGGCATTGTCATTGAAACTGCAGCCGAAGATCTCACTTCTAACGAAAGGTTACCAAGCATCACAGTTTTCACTCCCTTCCTTACGAAGTGGAAACTTATAAGTCCGACGGTTACAATGGACAGTTTTTCGTACAACTCATTTCGTAATTTTTCGTTTTGCTAAGATCGACACAAGTTGCTTGGAAAATTTCCAAGTGTACCAAATCTCGAGACAGACATTTTTTAGCACGCTTTTGTTGCCGCAATCGTTGCGAGAAGTAATAGTGGGTCAGCCTCTTTCCCAGGCCTTTAAGCGCTTAATCGCAAGAGGCCGACCGCGATAGGAAAAGGCCGTCCTCGGGGAATCCTCGGGGAATCTTTCCGATCCGCTCAACCATTGACGTCCCCTTTGATTTCACGTGAGGACGACTGGGAACTAGGCTGATACGTTCTACTTCTCCGCAACTCTATTTAAAACCCCGTATTAATTTTTCAAACTTTCATTTACAAGGTGTAAAATGTCGCCACGTTTCTTGTCATCAGCCCATGAAAATATAATAGGCCCAGTCTTCTTCAATAAGTTATGTTCTGACATTCGAAATGCTCTTTCATTATATTCTTTTCAATCTAAGATTAAAAACTATCTTTTGTCATGTTATTTTCTTCCCTTCTTGTTCTTTTTACTAGCGTAAAATAAGGAAAATATCGTGTTATGTGTAATGGTAATTTAATTAAGCAGTCTCTTTAGTCCATCAATCCATGTAAGCTCTTTCTGTTTTGTATTCTTTTATGTAACGAGGGGGCCCAGGTCCTATAAGCCCCATGGTTTCTTCTGAGCCCCTTGCCATGTGATAATTTGTTTTTATCCTGTACTTCGTAATGTATTGTAGCTAAATAAACTGAACTGAAATCTGTACCAGCATGTGATTAGGAGGGCAGAAAAAGTTGTAACCATGGAAACAACGGACGAGCAACCTAACTCACAACTTAAGATCTTTTGCAATCTCGTTCCCAGGGTCTCTCCTCTCTGCCTCCGTTGTCGTTAAGAAAAATGGAGGCAGAGAAAAGAGACCCTGGGAACTAGGTTGGATCTTTCGTCAAAAACGAACTGCGAGACAACTTTTCAAAAGCATTTGACAAAGTGGAAAATGGCCCTTATTTTCTTGACACACACACACACACACCCACACACACACTTCGTTTTAAATGTAAGTGCGACTGAACGGCGAGACGGGTGACTCACATGCAACCAGGGAAATGTATTACAGGTTGAGTGTCGAACTTCCGAACGGGAGGTAGTGGGTTCGAGCCCCTGCCAGACGAGAAACGTTGCGTGAGACGTTTCGTGGATGCAGAGACAAGGAGGAGCATGGGACCGTAAATAAACACATGGTTGATTGTCGCGTGTTTATCTTCGCACTGGTTTTACGTCTTTAAACCTTTTTATGCTGGTTTTACGTATTAAGAGGATACGTAGAATAGTTATTGACTCCAAATGCGACGGCGCGTATTT
This sequence comes from Montipora capitata, assembly GCA_949126865.1. Taxonomy (NCBI): domain Eukaryota; kingdom Metazoa; phylum Cnidaria; class Anthozoa; order Scleractinia; family Acroporidae; genus Montipora; species Montipora capitata. The sequence continues at coordinate 13,318,792 of OX421453.1, forward strand.
TGTGCTCGTCAGAAGTCGTTATTTTGGAAACTGACCAAAAAAATCCCGATGGGATCCCGAAGGGTATTTTGCTAACTAATGGCGGATCACAGTAGTTGGAGCAAGCAAGAGATCGATGAAGAACGAAAACAAGACATTACGTCTGGCTTCGTGTATTGCTCGTGCGCCCGCACGAAAGTGACATATGCCTCGCTACACGAGCATTTGCATACAACCTGTCCAAACGACACTCCTATTTGTAGCAAAACGGCCCGCTATTTGAATGTATCAACCCACCCAATCAAGAGTGAATTAGATAAGAGTGTTGATCTATCACTTTAATTGCGGCCTTGCCCCAGCACAGTCACAAATGAATTTATTTTTAGATACACTTTGCGCGCGAAACAAACAAAGGGCCGCCAATTTTAACCAATCAGAAGAAGCCATGTCACGCGTGAGTACTTCTGCTATGTTTCTTCAGGGACATGACAACTAATTTTCACGGGAACGGGTATTCTAAAAATAGACTCATTTGTAACTGTGCTGGGGAGCCCACCAATGCCATAATTACACTCTTATCTAATTCACTGTTGACCCAATCTACCAAGGAAGATGTACCGCAACACCGAGACCTTGAATTCCTTCTCTTTTCGAACAGTGTGTGAGTTCTTTTATGTCCCAGCGTTTGCAATTTACTGTTGACCTCAAACCACGTATATTTTTTGTATTTTAATATTTTAAAAAAACCACCACGTGGGTCAATTTTCATACCTTTTTCTTTGTAAACAGGGTGTGATCCTGGTGTATGGAAGTTGCTTGTGAAAGGCCTATGCGTCTACGCGGTCGATTCTCAAAAACTCTAGTTGAGAGCATTTCAGTTCATAAATCGTGATTCATAAAGCTAAGAAATAACGTTTGACCTGATTGAAATACCTTCAGAATCGATGCGTTGTCAATTGAAGGTCGCACCCTGAGTGTCTTGACTCCTTTTGGTGTAAATGGCGAATGTTCATATTTTTCCTGCATTTCTCGACGCAGCCTGTCTTGCTTCATTCTGAAATAAAATTGAAGAATAGAGCGTTTTCACTCACGTGACCAGCAGCCATATTGGATTACTGAAACAAAAGGAAGTATTTGCATAAAAATAGAGTTCAATTCCCGGAGGATTAGTTTGGTACACCATCATGGCCGCCATTCCTTTGTTTTGGAACAGCAACATGGCCGCCGTGACGTCATGTGAAAACGCTCAAAAGACAATTTTTCAATTGACAATCAATTAAATTCAAAACCAAAACATATTTTAATTCTGGCCCATTCAAAAAGCGCAAACAACGTGTTGAAGGATTTTTTTCAGGTTTTTTAATTAAATTTATTTTTTCAAACTTCTGCTTTGTACGATTTATTTGCTGCTTTATTAAGCTTGGTTTATTTGTTAATCTCGTTAGGTCGATATCGACGCTGTTTTGTATTGTTGACAGATACCGTTTTGTGTTTGCGTTTTCGGACCCTTAGTATCGTCATTTCCTTTTCGTAAATTACTCGCTATGAATTTTGAGCTATTTTAGAAAGCCAAAGCCCTTTCTTTTTGAATTGTATTCAATAGGCCATTTCCGAATTCATGTCTGCCTCCTCTAAGTGCGAAGTTTTTGTGATGCTACTTTCCACATGAATGAAAACTAATTTTCACAAGAAAAAAAACAGACATTAACTCGTACATGGCCTATTAAATTACTTTTCTTTGAGCCTTAATGCCACAGGAAGAAGAATAATTAACAATAATTGTGAATTATTCCATGAGCGCGCAAAGCCACGTGAAATGGTAAATAGCCGAGGAGGGGGCTTATGGTGTCGCCTCTTGCTACAATTTTTTCAGTTTGGGAAACACTTGAATTGAATTGCGTGCTCGATAGTGAATCTTTTACAGGTTTTTGTTTCCTAGATATTAAAAGAAACATGTTTGATTTTGTCAAAAACTGATGTTTTCCTTCGTTTGTTAGGAGGCAAGCGCAGAAAACGTTAAAGGCACGAACCGCGGATCACCTGAGCTCCGTATATATGTTTTGCGAACTTTCCCTTTCTTCTTCTTCTTCTTCTTCTCTTTTGTTGTTGTTTTTGATTTGAATTGTTGTATTTCAAGGCCCTGAAGTCTCAAACCTTCGTTTTCGTATTAAAAGGAATTACGCGATGACTTTATCGTTAACCAATGCAAGCGTTTCTTGTGTTGTCAAACGCTGATGAAACAATCTCGAAAAACGCAACTTAGGGAGTATTTACATGAGACCGGACTGGAATGAGTTCGGCCTCCATACACGAGACCGTCCTGACAACGAACTCAGACCGGTCCGGACTTGTCTGGGTTGCTGCAGGGGGCCGTTTCTCAAAAGTCCCGAAACTTTACGGGCTGTTTTCGGGTGTCACAATTCCCTTTTTATTTCAAGAACGGAGAGGATTTTAGTCGTCAAACTTCACAGTTATTTTTTTTTGTGACCTTGAAATCATGTTAAAAGATCGGCTTTCCAGAACAAGCGGTTGACAGTTTCACAAATGGCTTTTCGGGACTTTTGAGAAACGGGCCCTGTGGCCCGTTTCTCGAAAGTCCCGAAACTTTATGGGCCATTTTCGGCTGTCACAATTCCCTTTTTATCTCAAGAACGGAGAGGATTTAAGTCGTCAAACTACACAGTCAGTCTGCTTTTTGTTACCTTGAAAATATGTTAAAAGATCGGCCTTCCAAAATAAGCGGTTGGCAGTTTCTCAAATGGCTTTTCGAGCCCGAAAAGTTTTCGTGACCTTTGAGAAACGGACCGAGACGAGAAACTCTCGAAGCGGTCTAAGGTCCCCCTGGGTCAAAAGCCGAGGAGAAAACCTAGAAGTCCCCGCGTAAAAAAAGGTAAATGTATAAATTGGTAGATATTGTGGGGAAAATCAATCTCGATTTGTTCAACCGGGCGCGCAAGGTGGTATCGGTATTGCGCGAAGTGGTATTAGTACTAGGGAGCTTAAGCACGCGCGTTTTTGAGACGCGGACGGCAACCGGAAGTGAGCTGTTTTCCCTTTTAACTTGTCTTCACACAACCACATTTTACATTGCCAAGTATCTTTTCTCCATTAGAGATGATTAGTATAAAAATGTGGGAGACACCACTCTCCTGGAAAACGGAATGTTCTCTTCCAGTTGCCGTCCGCCTCTCAAAAACGCGCGTGCTTAAACTCCCTACTCGTATTGTCCTACACGACCAAGGTGTTCAGTTTAGAGTCACGAAGGAGAAACTCGCAAGGAGAACCAAAATGCTGTTCGGGTTATCGATTAAAAAATCAAACATATAAGCAGATCTGATGCAAATCGAGTTGCCTGGCTCAGAAATTGAATTCGTCCGGACAAAAATCAGAAACAAGGGCGACGATTTGTCAGACGCAAATCGGAACGTTTCTCAACTGCCTTTCATACTATCATAGGCAGGGGAAGATAAAGTGAAAACTATTACTAGTTAGGCAAAAGTCATCATTTCGTCCCGAAGCCTGGCACTAAGCATTTCGTTCCGGTTTCATGTAAACAGCAGTAAACATTTCATAGCCGTAAAAGTTCACACCGGTCTGAGTTGGCTGGTACAAAACTCGGGTCACAGGTCACAAACCACATGTCATTGTTTTACCGATACAGAAACAACCCTAAACGTTAACAAATGCTAACATTAGGACAAAAATATTTTTCTTAGGCCAGGCCCAAGGTTAGCTTAAATGAAAGTTTAGGATTCTTTATGTAGTGGTAAACAGTGACTTGTGACCTATCTTTGGTACCTGCCGGTTTGAGTTCGTCCCGTTTCATGTAAATACCCCCTTGTTGGAGGCAACTTATTTAAAAATAGGTCCGCAATGCGTACTTGGGGTCTTATGCTTAGTTTAACTCCATTCAGCCCACCATGCGTCCATGCGCGATTGGTTGAAAATTTGCCATAATGCAGCAGCAGCCATAGTGCTTCAGTATGCTCCAAATTTCAGGACCTGTTTAGAATTTTACATCTATGACCTGCCGCTAATCTTTCTCTTATTGCCATTTGCACAGTTTAGACAACTTTTGGTGCACACTACAGCATCTCTATCAGCTATTTACTAATAACAGAAGCACTAGAATGGCTCAAAAACAAGCATGGCACTGTCATTTATTCCTACGATCTTATAAATGATCAAGAGAATGCTGAAATTCAACTAGAATTCTAAGATGAATCATCAGTAGATAAGGTGTTCAATAAACAAGTACCCTCAGAGCTTGGTGCAAATTCCCAAACTACTGGAAATCACAGTCCATCAGCACTAACAATGTATAAACAGCCAAGAGGAATATCTGATGACCAATTACGTCAATCAGTTAGATCATTAAATAATTAAAAATGCAATGCAAAGCTTTCAACAGGGTGCTTTCATGGACTAGAAATAAATGAAAACCTCAACAGCCTGAAGTCACAAAATGTTGAACCAGTTTATTTATTTATAACTGGAGGTCAGGTAGTGCTGGGAAAAGCCATTTGATTAAAACAATTTACCACACTGTAGTAAAAATCTATAGACATGCTCCAATGAATCCTGAGAATCCAACAGTGTTACTAGCAGCATCTACTGGAGTAGCAGTAATAAACATTGATGGTACACACAGCATTCACAATACCTAAAAATACAGGTGATGATGTGGGGGAAAATCCAGGTCCTACAATATTTGATATCATTGATCCAGGGTCCACTGACTCTAGCCAAGGAAATGAAGCAATCTTTGGTATGAATGCTGGTAAGCAATGTGTAGCAATGTAAGGAAAGGAAAGGAACTTTATTTAAGTGTCTAGTCGTTCTAGCGCTGGAGCGCTAATTGGGGACACTGTAAACTGAAACTAACAATGAAAGTAAATCAAGTCAAATGTTGGTTTTTGAGGAGAGGGGAAACCGGAGTACCCGGAGAAAACCTCTCGGTGCAGAGTAGAGAACCAACAAACTCAACCCACATATGACGCCGAGTCCGAGAATCGAACCCGGGCCACATTGGTGGGAGGCGAGTGCTCTCACCACTGCGCCATCCCTGCACCCCTAATTCTACTTTGAACAATATTTTGGTCATTGGAAATAATCTATACAGTGCTAAAAGATGTTTTGTGGAAACAAATGACTATTGGCTGTTAACTGATGTTCCAGACATGGTTTCAATATTTATTAAAGTGTATTCATTACAATATAGTGAGTCATTTCCTGGAAGTTTGTTCATGACATCAAACATTGGTCCATATATGTCTCTTAGAAATTCACTTCTAGAAGTATTTTCAAACTCTTAACAGAATTACAATAATTGTTGTTTGTTAACTACTGGCATTAATACACTATATTGTAATGAATACACTTTAACAAATATTGAAACCATGTCTGGAACACCAGTTAACAGCAAATAGTCATTTGTTCGCTCAGAACATCTTACAGAACTGTATAGATTATTTCCAATAACCAAAATATTGTTCAAAGTAGAGTTATCAAAGTAGAATTGTTCAAAGTAGAATTATCTTGTATTTGATGGTATATAATAGCAGTAAGTGACATTGCTACAAATTGCTTACCAGCATTCACACCAAAGATTGCTTCATTTCCTTGACTAGAGTCAGCGGACACAAAGGTTGTTGGATCAATGATATCAAATATTGTAGAACCTGGATTTTCCTCCACATCATTTGCTTGCCTTATAAGCAATGGGATGTAAACATTGTAGCACATCATTTGTGTAAACCAAAACATCATCTCCTTACACGACTTGTTATGTCCAACAACTTGTTTTAATGTTGGCAAGTAAAACATCATAAGCATCGTATTCCAAAATCGCCCTCGCACACGTGAAAATGCATCCTTGGCTTTCACAAAATTGTTGTGACAGCCGATCCTTGACCGCTGTTGACCGGTACTGTTCGATTGTTGTTCCCATGCTGCCGGCTAGTAGCAGACAACAGTAAGAGTACGAAATATACTCTTCTTTGAGAGTGCAAAACTCTTATTCAATGCAATTATTTTTTAGAGTACAATAACTCTTTCAGTTTGGGGTGTAACCCACACCGACATTTCAAGCCGATAAATACTGGTTTGTGATAGCTTGTGAGATACTTGTGAGGTATGTTGTGCAACGCACACCGGATTTCAAGCCAATGAATGTGGGCTTGCCAAAGCGTCTTAGCTTCAGTGCAATCCGCACTAAACACAAGCCGAGTCTAGATATGTTGGCTTGCGTGAGTAAACAACTCCCGTATCGATATCGCCGAGGAAACTCCACTCAGCGACGTCACCTGGATGAAATAACAAAGAACAAACAAGCCAGAAAAGTGTATAGTTAATTTTCGAAATGAAAGAAAGAAAGAAAACCAATCTGAAACAGCACGAAAGATCAATTTTGAAACAGAAATAACTTACCTTGAACAATTACAACTAATTTGCGACGGAAATCTCTTCAAATTTTTCCCAAAACTGGGAAAACGACCGCAGATTTATATACAAGCGACGAACGGTAGAGCAATGGCCAACACTTGAAAAACAATGACTCGCAATTACTAGTACCCAGTCTACAAGCCAGACTGTCACGTGTGTTCTCGTCCTCAAAGTGACAACTGACTGACAAGATCTGTCTCTGACTTAGGGGTCTGTATGCATGGGATGCATAAGACCCCAAAAATTCGAATGGCGTAAACTGTCACGGCTGTAAGCACAACTTAATGTCACCTTTCGAGCCTTACAGAAGGGATTAAAGTCTGTCTGTAACCTTGGCACATCTACAGCGTCATAATCTGCGATCAGGCTCTATTTTACATACTGTCACTGTGTGGTTGGCAAGCGATGGGCGAGCGATGCTTTAAATGGGCCTGATCACGGCTGGTTAACGGTGTTATGAAATTCGAACGAAATAAAACCTAAATACATTTAATGCTGCCTCGAAAGTCTATTCGCTTAAAACGACGTTAATAGACGAAACACAACAAGCGAGTGATTTAAGCATTGTAATCGTAGAATGCCTTATTTGACGTTCACTTGAATTTGTTAAGTAACCATTGTAATTGAACACTGTCGAGTCTCTCGACCGCATTCTCCTTTGCATTGCATTGTAAATTTCACTTTCTTGGAAAGAATTCACTCGATGGACACACACGTAACGACATTTCTCATTTTGGAGATCTTAACGCGTAAAGTGCCCTGATGCTGGCTTCGATTCGACTGGTCGAGCGAACAACAATACTTAAACGCAGCGAAGGAATTTACTCACCGGTTTCGCACCAACTCCGGCATTTTAACTGACGTGGAGTGAGTTCCCTCGGTGAGCTAAGACGAGAAAAAATGCGCAAAAGACTTGAAAAGTCAACTTTGCTGTGACATGATGGTTTTCATTTTCCGTTGTCAAGCGAAGGGTGTTTGTTATCTTTAGCGGAAATCAATCTGTGATAAGTTTGCATTTGTCACGACACGTCATTCAGAGGAACGTGAAATGTGGTAACGCGTGAGTGGAGATGTTGCGTGCTGGTAACTACCGCGTTCGATCACCTTGCAAATTTTAAGAGCACATTTAAATTTTCATTTCATTTCAATTTTATGAGAATTCTTTCAGATATCTTTATATATAGGCCGGTCGCCTTCTATTTCAGTATTTATCCAATTCATTTTAGTGAGCAAGAACTTTAACAACGATTAGGAAGGAGTAATTTAATCTCGTTATATCAGCATTAAGGAAGACTTAAATTAATGGCTGTTATTATCTTTCAAAGAAGGAGCGCATCAAGGGGATCCTTTATCTCCACTAATTCCTTGAGGCAACCCTTTCCCCACCCTGTGGAGCAGAGTCTCTACACCATAGGGCGAGAAAGACTGGAAAGAGTCTGCAGAAAACGTGTCAAGTCTTGTAAGGTATCCCGGCCCGAATTTCTGCGCTAGTCACTCCGGTCAAACCGGTTTAAGCATGGCAACGCGCGCATCATATTTTTGACAAGGCGAAGGTCAAAATCGAGCCTTCGGTACAAAAATCAACATGGCGTCTTGGAGTGCGATCAAGACCTGGCCTGGGTTTGGAATTATCTCCAAGCAACGGTTTGCCCATAATCAATCAAGACTTAACACGATTTCTGGAGAATCCTTTCTTTCTCGTCTAGTTAAGAAAAGCTCTGCTAGCAGGGTACCCTTTCCCAAGTAGGGAGCTTAAGCACGCGCGTTTTTGAGACGCGGACGGCAACCCGAAGTGAGCTGTTTTCCCTTTTAAGTTGTCTTCACACAACCACACTTACATTGCCAAGTTTCTTTTCCCCCTTAGAGATGATTGGTTTAAAATTCTGGGAGACACCACTGTCCTCGCACGAGAAATGTGATTATTAAATTCATTCGACATTTCAGTTGGATTGGTTAATGATACACCATTCAGTATTAATTTTTTCGCAGGTATTTTCCATTCTTCCAAGATAGCCGCCCAAGTTCTTAGGGAGGAACATGTGACAGGCATAATGCGTGACAGTTGTAAGCCAACAAGTTGACTTTATTTTATGGAACAATAACTATCTTTGGTTACACTTTTTCAAACTTTGGCGACTTCATTAATTTCTTATGGATCTTTCATGATCCAGCAATCACCCACAGGAGCAAGGAGCGAACAGGTCCCATACTAAGACGGTATTTACATAACACCGGGACGAACTCAGACAGGTATGAACTTGTACCGGTATGAAATTTTTGCAGTCGTTTACTTGAAATCGGGAAGAGATGCTTGGTGCCTGGTTTACAAAATGCCGCCGCAAATGCTTTAAACAACCTTAACTGAAAAATTAACTGATGTGGGTTTTTTCTCAAAGATTTATGCTTTATGGTATCGGTTCAGTATTCCTAATCCACATAACCTAACTCTACCTCGATAAACAGGTCAATAAGCTGTAATGGGGGATCCAAATCCGCGAAGAGGGACTAAATCCGCTAGCGAATTTGTACCGGGGGGTCCAAATTCGCTAGGCCACCGGTGTGAGTTCATTGTCAGGCCGGTCTCTAATCTCGTACCCAGATCTCACTCTGTCACTGGAAATGTGACACATTTCCAGTGACAGAGTGAGATCTGGGTACGAGATTAGCCGGTCTCATGTAAATGCATAAAAAGAAATGTGTGGCGGCCGATACGAACTCATGCCGGTCTGAGTTCGTCCCGGTCTCATGTAAATACCCACTTAGTCACGGCATTTTTACACGGCATTTTTACAGACCGATCTGTTTTTAGACTACCTTTTCCGCAAAAACCAAAGACAGTTCTGGTTCAGTGACGCTATGAAGTCACGTTACTTTGTTGTGATTGGTCATCGGGCTCCTGCGGGAGTCTCATTTGCAGGAAATTCAATCTAAAAATAAATCGGTCTGTGAAAACGCCGTGATAGGAATACAATATATGGGAGTTGCTCGTTCCTTCTCATGGGCTCCGGGTACCTATCAAAATTATGGGATGCAATGTCAGCGGATCTTGCACAATGCAACGTAAACAAGTTGGGCCATGAGCTCATCAAGGGGAATATCCATCTCCCATACTTGGCCTAGGAATCAACCCTTTCCAGAGTAGATTTATTTATAGAACGCCTCCCTTGGGAGATTTAGCACATTCATCGTTGTAGTTATAAGCCAATCAAAACTGAGCTATCTAAGCCTCGTGAGAAATACGATTCTTTTCGCGGGAAAAACCTGGACCTAAAAATAAATTTACTCAGGAAAGGGTTGACTCAAGAAATTAGTGGTGATAGAGCGAGTTTCAATTGTGTGTCGTAAAACCAAAACCAAAGTAAGTACTTTGGTCAATCAAAAAGGATGGAGACAATCCAGTAAACCAATCAAAACTCGAAGTAATCACACGTAGCCGGCACAAAGCGAAAGGCAACCACTTGCCCTCTGTCCCTCAGTGCTGCAAATCCAAGACATATGTTGATGACAACAAACTTTACATAACCTTTCCCGTTCAACAGCGCGCATCTACTGTGGCAGACATGAACAAAGACCTTACTAAGATCAGGAACTGGTGCGTTGATAATCGGCTCCTCCTTAACGCATCAAAAACCAAACTAATGCTGTTCGGTAGTCGTCAAATGATCGCCAAAAATCCCAAATTTCAACCTGTCCTTGCTTGTTAAAGATCTGGTCCCTACCCGTTGTGCTAGGGACCTAGGGGTGATTTTTGACAATCAGCTTAGTTTCAGTGATCATACTATTAACACCATCCTGTATGTCAAGCCTGACCCAAATAAATCGCGCCAAGCACGCATTCGTCAAATACTTGCTTATAACCATAATTAAGGGTTTAGTTTTCAGTAAAATGTTCTATTGTTCAAGCGTATGGTCAAACACTTCCGCTACTAACGTCAACTAGATGCTCCATGAGCGTACACTGGGTTGCCTGTGGTACGTGTTACTCAAAAACAGAAGGGACTGAGTTTTATAGTACTGAATTTTATAGTACAGAAGGGACTGAGTTTTATAGTACTGGACAAACCATTAAAATCAAATCACATATTACTTGTGAAACCCCTAATGATATTTACATGATTCAGTGCACTAAATGTAATCTTCAGTACATCGGAGAGACCAAACGTCGCCTTAAAGACCGTTTCAATGAACATAGGCGACCTATTATAAACCCCTTTTGTATTTATACCCCCACTGCGGTTTCACGACACTTCTTGACTAGTGGTCACGCGGAGGATCACATGATCCTTATACCGCTCGAACAACTGGACATTAGTCGTGACTCCATCAGAGCTATGAAGGCTCGTGATGCATTCCTCGTACACATAGGAAAAACACTGGAGCCTGCAAGCCTTAACAGAAGAGATGAAATGTAATTTAGTTTAGCTACCTTTTTATTTTCTTTTGTTTATTTTACCTTGTTATCATGTATTATTATCTTCCCTCTTTTTTGTGCATTTCCGTTTTTATTAATTTTACACATCACGTAGCCTTTTTATGTCATTTCCGGTAAATAAAAAGATCTTGTAACAAGCGTTTATCCATTCAACAAACCTGAAGAAGGCTGGTGTTGGCCAGCCGAAATATTGTAACAACGCCTATATTCACGTTGTCTTGAGCAACCTTTGCAGTATATTTTCTATTTCTAAAGTTTTTTGGTGTGGTCACGATCTATTTTGATCCAACGTAGAGCAAGTTTTGATCGTACACGGTTTTTGCAGTGGTTTAATCCTTAAAATTAGTTATGGAATTGAACTGCAGCGTTCCATGCAATTTTTTCAAGTCGGTGGTCAAAAACATTGGCTTCTAGGCTGACATGCTGATCATTTTCAAGTTCCCTCACAACGTCATTACACTACAAGTTTAAGCGTGCACTCCGAGCGTCCGACAGCTTTGTAATAAAAAAGTTCACTGAAGTTAACCCCTATGAGGCGGGGTTAGTATCCGGATAGGTGACCTAAAAAACATACCACTTTTTAACCGAAGCATAGGACCGAAAATTCTATTTTAACGCTCAAAAAAGCGAACTAATTAAGGTACAGATTTTGTTTGCTTGCTTTATGCAAAAGTAAATAATTATTGATACGCAGTTTTTAGGAAGAGTAGAAGGAAGTTTTCAGGACGGTCGATCGAGAATAAAATATTTTGCCATCAGCAACAAAATTTACGACATGAAAACAACATTAATTTTGAACCACGAATATAAAAAGTTACCATCAGCGAAAAACATTTTGGGAGATTTTTGCTGAGTTGAATTTTGTTATTGTACTTTCGGCTGCACAAGTAAATCGCAAAATTGAAAGTGCCATCGAATTCAGCGGGCGCCGTGATCAAGTTACCACGGCGTGTTTACTCGCGAAACAGTGAAGCATCTGTGTCAAATGATGGCAAGATACCGGGTTTTTGTTATTGTTAATTTTCTTTTTCTTTCAAGTGTTATAAAGTTTGACAAGAAATGTGCGAATTCAACACAAAGATCACAATCGCCCAACTGTTGAGGTTGACCAGTGTTTCTGCAAAGTCAACACTTTACTCTCCAAGACGAGGTTATTTATCACCAGGTAATTCCATCGTTTTAGAAATAGCAGCTACTTTATTTTATATTCATCAGCGTCACAATTTTTTGCTGATTTTGGCGCTCATTTTATTGAAACTCAAGAACGCTTCCAACAGACCTGTTTATTTTCGTGAACCCTTCCTATTTCAATTGCGTGCATGCAAACAAGACACACAATTCGTGTCACAAAGCATATGCAATTAAATAAATTTCTGACAGTTCACATCAAACCCTTTTCGAAAGAACCTTGACCGTAAATAATGAAGCACAAAAGAGACAACAAGCTTTCATTCAAATAATTCTTCACTGTCACATTTCCATTTTTTTTTTACCTTTGCAGAGTTGAGTACAAAATAAATGCAAATTGCCAGACAACTTAGATGCGACTTCAGTAAACACTGTGATGCATTCAAGGCGTTCGATTCCTTCAATGTTTGTTAAATCCATAACAAAATTGCCATTTGATTTCAGTGTTGTATATAATACCAAGTTAGTAAAATATTAGAAACAAAGCTCACTTGATATCCAACGGCGAAAAATGAAATCCTTGTCGAAGACCATTACTCGTTGCTTTAAAGATTCCAGATATTTATTTTTCACCGCCTGTCTTGTTCATCCAATTGACGTTCCATTCTTGAGCTCCATGAGGGTATATTTTCTTTAACGAGATGCTTCCGTGAAGCATACACTGGGTTGCCTGTGGTACGTGTTACAGAAAATCAGAAGGCACTGAATTGTGTGGTATTGAACTACAGCATTCCAGTCTCTGAAGAATAACAAATAAAAGAGAAGCGAGAAACATTGGCTTCTGGGCTGACATGTTGATAATTTTCGAGTTCCCTCACAACTTCTTTTCACCACAAGTTTAAGCGGGCCCTCTGAGCATCTGACAGCTTTGTAATACCAAAGTTCACTGAAGTTACTCTCTGTCCAGCGGGGTTAGTGTTTGGATGGGAGACCAAAACAATATACCACTCATAAAACAGAAGCATCGGACCGAAAATACTATTAACGCTAACAAATGCGAACTCAGCAAGGTACATATTTTGTTAGCTTGCTTTATGCAAAACAAGAACATCATTCTAAAAGCTTATTCTACGCAAAAAGTAGGTTCTGGAGGTAATTTTTGAGAGTGGAAATCAAGGTTACGCGGCAGACGGCAAATAAAAAACTCACGATTTAATTCAGTTAACACACCAGAAAGACGCTGACCTCATTTTGACAAGAAAATGCTTTACTATTGCCATAAAAACTATCCAGTTAAGCTCGCATATCATAAAACATGATGAATTCATAAAGGCCACCTTTTCCAGCGAACAATTTTTTGAAACAAACAACATATTTGCTATTAGAGGCAAAAACCCCTTCTATTTCATTACGTGCGTGAAGAGAAGAAACTCGATAGTGTTAAATATGCGCAATATTGCAACAAACTAAATTTCAGGATCAAACCGTTTCCATGAAGAACCTTTTCCTTGAATAATGAAGCACAAAATAGACGACAAGCTTTCTTTCAAATAATTCTTGGCTGTTACATTTCTAATTATTTTTTTTACCTGAAGACTGCAGAGTTGATCACAGATCCACGTAAGGTGTTCGATTCGTTCAATCGTTCTCTGTCTTTGTTGAACCCATAAGTTACCAGAGAATTTTCCATTTGGTTTCAGTGTTCTACATAACAGCACACTTGGTTAAATATTATTTTAGAAATACAGCTCACTTTGATTTCGGCTCGACGGGCGATAGATTGTTGTTGAAGTCCATTACTCGTCGCTTTTGAGATTCCAGGTGTTGGTTTTTCACCGCCTGCCTAGTTTATCCAACTGACTTTCCCTTATTGAGCTTCATAAGGGTAAATTTTATTCAAAGATCCATTACATGACTTTCGACGCCATTGCAGGCTAAGTTAATGATTCTCCTGTGTCCACCAGAGAAATCTACGCATTTCCACTACCCTCTCGATCCTAAGAAAATACGCACAGAGGGCTCTATGCACAAAGACACCACTTACCAGGGGAGTGACAGGCAAGACTTTTACCGACACGGAAAATAAAAAAAATTTTAAACAAAATTCTACCCATTTTCCGACTGGGATTGCCATACGGCAACCCAGTCAATATCCACTAAAACGCCATTCGCGTTACAATGACTTTCGACGCCATAATTTTGCAGGTTAATTAAATGTTCTCCTGTGTGCACCAGAGAAATCTACGCATTACCCCAACCCCCTCAAACCTAACAAAATATGCACAGGAGACTTTATGCACAAAGACACCACTAAGCAGGGGAGTGACAGGCAAGACTTTTCATGACACGGAAAAAAGAAATACGGAGAAATGAAACGCAGATTCCGACTGGGTTTGGCGCCCGCATAGTGACCAGATCAAGAAAATTCGACCATATCACACCGATCCTTAAACAGCTTCGTTGAATGCTAGTTAAAGACCATTTATTTTATCGTGATGCCTTATTGACATTTAAGTGCATGAACGGTATGGCACCGACCAACCTTTGTTCCAGACTCATCAAGAGGGGCACGATTAGCGGCCGCTCGACTCGCAACGCAAACAAACTGGACATACCTCGCTATAAAACCGCTACACGCCAGCGAAGCTTTTTATACCGCGCAGTAACCATTTGGAACAACTTGCCCAGTGATATAACATTGAGCTCCTCGATGAACATATTTAAACGCAAGTTGAAAAATCATCTTCTAATGAGTCGATTTTAATTTTTAACTTGTTGTTTTAACTTGAGTTGTAAACTTTTGCCTAGTAACTTTGATACATTAATATTCTTAACTCAATGTAAATTTTTACTCTATTGAAATTGCATTGTGATTATTAAGATAGATTTTTTAGATAGATACTTATGTACCAGTCAAATTGAAGCTTCAACATTCCCCCCCCCCCCCCCCCACCGGGCATTTGACTCCTTTTCCTGCCCGGGGGGAGGGAATTTGATCATCTTAGTCTTCCCGGGGGCGGGGCATTTGATCATCACTCATAGAGGGTGGGGAATTTGGTCGCTAGCCTCAATTTCATGTTACCTTTCCACGTGGGTTGATAAATCATTCGCCCTTGTCACAGGGCGGCCATATTGTCCCGGGAGAGCAAAAAAGCTTTTGTTTTACCACGCCAAGCCTCACCCCATGGTTTCCACTGTGAGGCTTGGTGTGGGAAATTATGGCCGCCGTGTGACAAGGGCGAATGGCGGAGACAAACTTAGATGCATTCAAAGATAAAGATTCCGCATTCCTGGCTGATTGGTTGAAAAGCAAAGGCCTACACAAACTTTATTCCGTATTTGAAGGTAGTAAGAATCAATTTTATATTATCTATGAATATATAAATATATTAAATTGTATTTACAATATAAACAATAATTCAATACAGTAACCGACGTCGCCGGACACGATTTATAGAGGTCAATTTCTTTGACCAACTCGGTGTATTTATGAATCTTTTAATACATTTGCGACGATTGATATGTAGGTGTATAAATAATGGAATGAATGTATGGAATGTATTTAAGTGTCGTTGCTTGAAACTCCGTAAAACCAATGCAGTGTTGCCCAGTGGTTTGGGCGCTTGCCTTGAGATCTGGGGATCCCGGGTTCAAGACACGTCCTGGTTAAATTTTTCCCTGGTAGTCCCTGGATCAACTTCTCAGCTGCACTTGTTAATAGCCAACTAGTTGCCTCCGGCCAGTTGGGATTCTTAACAGTTGTTGTTGAATGTTCTGTTCTGTCGTGTTTGTGTTTCATTGGCCCTGAAAAGCCCCTATGGGGAGCGGTCAATTACATATGTATAGTATGTCATGGTATGTATAATGCCTTCAGTTTATAAAAATCTGGTAATTTTCCCAGGGGTGGGAGCAGTCGATCAAACGATGGATAGCGCTATCTGGATAAATCAATTGGTTTTGCTAGTGTTTATCCACTGGATAGTGATTTATCCAGTGGATAGCGCTAACCATCGTTTAAGCAACTGGGGCCTGAAATGGACCTATGATGAGGCATTTGAACAGCTTTTTGACCCGGGGAGGGGGGCCTTTGAACAAAAAAATTCCAAAAATTCAAATGCCCGGGGGGGGGGGGGGGAAATGTTAAAGCTTCCCTTTGACTGGTACATTAAGCTCTGAAAAGCCCCTTTGGGGAGAGTTAAATAAATTATTGTATTGTATTATATTGTACTTTCCCAGTGTTATTGAACCTGTAGGAAGACTTCCGTGTGAACAGGTTGGTGTACGGGTCCTGTACGAACATAATAGCCACTGAAAAAAAAAACGTCACCAGTCAGCTACACCATTCCTTAGTGGTGCACCCTCTCCTAAGAAAAATCCTGGATCCGCCCCCGAAAACCTTTGACACCCAACGTGACAACTTTTGCTATTGTGTGGGTTGGAGACAGAAGGGAGAAGTGATCCTCACACTTTCCTGGGCAGTTTAAGCAATTGCCCTTTATAGACACACTACAAATGTTATAGTGAGTCTTTGAACAAACAGCCAGAAAAGCCCTTTCACAAGGCCTCTATTCAAGTTACACATATCAAGCAATTCCACAAGTTTATTGTTCTTGAAGAACGGCATGGAGAATACAGTGCACCTAACTCAAAAGAGATATTATATTCTACAAAATGATTACAATAACGTCTCTCTAATAAACTAATGCTAATGACCAGATGGTAGAAAGTAAAATGCTACTGTTCTACAGCACACCACAGGACACAAAAACTATAACCTAAGGGTGTGGTGGACCCCTGTGGAACGAAATAAATGGGGCAAGACAAACAATTTAAAAGAACAGCTGAACAATAGAAATTTCGTTTTCATGGACAAAGGACCACTTAACGTATTCTGTTCATCTTCCCTATTATTTGAAACATTGCTCCTCAGAGGAAACAAAAGCTGGTGCCTTTATTTGATTTAGTCATAGAAGATAGTCCTCCACTGCCTCATTCCAACCTAATTGCTGCAGCACTGCACAACTCTAAAATTAAAACGCAGCCATACTCAAAGGTCCAAATGCTAAATTGACTGGAATTACATGTAGATGGCCTGCTGCAGAATGATATACTGTGCCAGTTTCTCTCTGAATTGTCAAGACAATGCCCGGGCTAAGCCAAGGGAAAAACAAAAAGCTTTTGGCTTGGGGCAGGTACAAACTTCGGACCGCATCAACTCGGATTGCTCACCTTGGATTGAGCGGAAAACGGTTTTGCAAACCAAAACAATTTGATGTTTGCCCTAATTTTACCAAGGTTAGCTTAAAGATTAGGGCTAGGGTAATATCTCGAGGCCTTATCATTTTTTTACGTTGATCCAAGGTGAGAATCTGAGTTGATCCAGTCCGACTTTTGTACCTGCCTTTTGGATTGGTTACTTTGAAAGTGTCCTACGCTAAGGGTAGCCTCTTGGACAAATTTTCTTTGACTCGTTACATAGTCCTTCTCAGGGAGAAGAGATTGAGTGACGAAACAAAAAAATGGAAGTAGGGGACACCATGAAGAACTGATTTGTTGCTTTGCTTAGAAGCAATTATCAGATCCAAAACTCTATTGATTAAATATTCATTAATTAAGATCCTCAAAACAATAATGACTGAAAAGCCACTCTCAAAAAACTCTACTGTGATAATTTCAACTTATCAAAGAGGAGGTGGTAGTAAGAAAAAACCCTAGGTTAAAGTAAGATGGCACAAAGTGGCTTGGAGCTTTAACGCTTAAAGATCACAGCAGGGCTGAGGTCATCCTGTCACTGGAAAGTCACACCATTTCACAACTGCTCATAATCAGAACAGCTGTTTGATTTATGATATTACACAACTCATCTCATTCAAGTATACTTAACACATTGACGCCTAGAAGTGAGACTTTAATCTGTCTCAATATATACTCATCAACAGGGGATGCCTTAGGAGTCACTAACTTAATCACCCCTACATCCACTCAAAAACTATGCCCCCCCTACCATTGTGCAATTCTAAAACAATCTGACTTCTTACAACATAGTGGCCTTTCCATGCAGTGGCAAGATGACTCCTTGTTATGACATGATAAAAAAAATGTCTACTGGAAGTACAATATTCGTAAAATTATGTTAACATGATGTGTGACTAATGATGCAGTTGTTTCAAGTGCAATTCTATTGTTACATTTCCCAGACAGTGAAACTGCGTTGTGCAACTCAGCATGAAATACACAGTGAGTTAGCGAGCATACGGATGGAAGGCAGTTCTGGTGTATGACAATATTGGTCCAAATGTGCTGGCACGTGCTTCTGAAAAATATGCTACGCCGTATGGGACAAGATATCAAGTCCGCTAATAAAGAAAACAAGCCACACAATTTACAGTCAAGTTCCCAACAATTAGCATCAATTTGTTTGTTGACCAAATCACATTCCTGGCAGTTTATGTCACCTCTCTTGTTGTACAATTCTTATATTCAAGGACCGCACCTCGAATGTCATGCTCTATGTTTTGCAAGTTAAGACGCTTGTTTTAATAAATAAATAAATAAATAAATAAATAAATAAACGTCATACACGTCATGAGAATTTTTCATCCCAGCAAACCGGGCTGGACGTTTAGATGAGAATTTTGCAGCCTTGCTTGCCAGGCAATTGTCTCGGCAATTGGGCCAGCCCGCCTTTTGATATAAACGAACCGAAATTTTACTACATAAAACAGGCATTAGCGGAGATCTCGGCAAAGCGGGCCAGCTCATTTCACTTCAACATCCCCCCCCCCCCCCCCGGGCAAAGCCCAGGCATGAAGATTCCCTCCCTCTCGGGCCAAAATGCTGTTCAAATGCCCTACCCTATCATCGGATTTGTCTGTCATACCCTATTAAAGAACAATCGTCGTTGGCTCCTGCCGTCTTTAATGAAGACCTTTTTCGTAAGCCAATCGCTCACAAATGCTACATATCTTCCTGTAAGGGACTGAGCATTTAACTCTTGAGGGGGGGGGGGGGTGATTTCTGGTCAGCAAGTTTTTTTTTCTAGCAACCTTGGTGGGCAGAATATTTTCTTCTCTCCTAAATGCTCTGCAGGAAATTTTTTTTCCCTCCTCATTTCTCTGCAGGATTTTTTTCCCTCAAAAGTGTCGTGTTTACATTTACATTGTGGTTATTGCAGTAATAGTTCTAATATGGAGCTGCAAAGCCTTAAAATTTTGTAAGTTATACAAAATCATTCTTGTATAGCTACATGTTTTCGGAATGTCATTCTCATATTCTCATGTTACATAAGGAACTGCAGTGCTAACTAGGCTAGCCAATGTGTAATTTAGGCTAACCGTTATGACTTGGAGCCATGTGAACCGAGCAAGCAAGAAATCCCTTATCCCATTTTAAGGGCAAACCGCAAGTTAGTAAGCTAACTGTAGGCCAACTGGTGTGACATTTAGGCTGACCATTTAGGCCACTCAATGTGTTATTTTAATAGGCTAACCAGAGTGGCTCGCTGGCTTGCAGATTATCTGGAATGGTTGCAGTTTTGCTGGGATTTTGTAAAGCCCCCAGGAATGATGAAATAGCTTTGCAACATTTTTTTTCCTTGCTTGCAGCAGAGTATGAATTTTTTTTCTATTTCATTTGTGCTGCATGCAATTTTTTTCTTCCAACAAGTGCTTGCAGGAAATTTTTTTTCAAACAAACCTCCCCCCCCCCCCCCCCTGAGAGTTAAATGGTCGGCCCCTAAACTCTTCCATCGCATCCAAACACGTGTTTCATTTGAAACCTGACACTTCCGGCTCAATTTTCCCCACCCACGCAGGCAAAGTTTAAATTCCCTACTCCCTGGGCACAGAAGATAGTCATATACCCAGGGTTTGCCCGGGGAGGGGGGGGATGTTGAAGTTTCGATCTTGGTGTTGTCGTTGTCATTGCCGTAGCAGTCGTCATTATTGGGACGATAAACGGGTTGCCTGCTATTACTCTTGCAGTCACCCTTGAAAGCAGAATTGATCAAAAGCTGTCCTCTCTCTTCTTGATTTATAAAACAAGCATCTTAACTTGCAAAACTCGAGGCACGGTCCTTGAATATATGAATTGTACAACAAGAGAGGTGACATAAATTGCTAGGAATGTGATTTGGTCAACAAACAAATTGATGCTAATTGTTGGCAACTTGATTGTAAATTGTGAGACTTGTTTTATTGATTAGCGGATTTGATATTTTGTCACATCCGGCATAGAATAGAAAAACAAAAAAACAGTGTGAGAAAACAGAACAAACTTAATCCTCTGCTTTCCCCGCACAACTAGTGTCACGTTGTGCAATGCTGAAACACAGCTTAGTAACTATTGTGTCAAATTATTCATGATACTCCACATCATAATGATCTCTTTACCCAGTCAAAATCATGCAAATGAATTTGGCACATTTTGTTAAAGATATCCACAGCATTGAATGTGTATAACACACCCATCACAGCTTATTCCTTTCACCACATTCTTAGGCACAAGGACCTGATCGAACCATACCATACCCTCTCACAAGCAACAAGAAATAATAGACCAAATGCATAAATGGCGGCCAAAAAAATATTCTTTTATGTGCTAAAAAATTAGACTCACTAGCCTTGCTCTCAAGCAACATTTCTTTTGTATTTTGTCCATGCAAACGTGGCTCGTGAGGCTAATTAGCACACAAACAAAAGAATATTTTTTTGGCCGCCATTTATGCATTCGGCCTATTGCATACCGTTTTTTGTACAAACGTAAAATATTATTACCTTATTACCCAATAATAAAGCACACCAAAAATGAATATATATGCAAGATCAAGATTCAAATAATGAGATCACAAACACCATCATAAGCATCAATGTTCATTTACAGCAAGCAAAACAGAAGTGATCACAAATTAATAATAATTTCTTTTATTATCGTTACAGAAACTGCTGGGGAAAAAAAAGACGAAAACTGATTTCTTTCCAAAAAGTGATCAATGGTGAAAAATTTAAAACCTGACTTCGTTGTTTTAATATAAATGTGAATATGGAAACAAAGACAATGGAAAACAATACAATGAATACAATAATTAGGCTTAAATTGAAGACCTCTGTTTGTTAAAAAACTCAACAAAAGTGTCTTTAGTATTGGTCTGATTTGGGATCACCTCTGTTATGTTTTTCTAACAATCAAGAAAATTTATAGAAACAAATGAGGCAAAAAAATTATTTAATTAAATTTATCAAATAACAATACCAGTTAACATTAAGTTTTATCTTACTATTTTACATAGCTTTCTAATGAGATCAGTGTTAAGGTTACAGAGAATATTTCTTTCTTAATTCTTCACAACATTCCCTTTAACTTACTGTGCATATTTACATACCACATTTACCTAATCTCCTGAACTACATCTTAAGCCAACCAAACAACCCTGCATGCTTTAATGCAAATGAAATTAACATGGTTTATTCTAGTGACTGTGAGAATTATGACAGAAGATTACCAGCAAACTCCTTAACAGAAGGATTAAAGAATTTTTGAGAACAAATTAGACAAGGTTACCATTAAAGACACAGCATTGTTAGGCTGGCCATATGCATGCACATACATGCATATAGTGTTGAAACCAGCATGACCTTAGCAGCTCTAGTTCTAAGTTTCTTTGCTGTTACGTGGACTTGATTTTACAGCAAGGCCAGCTCAACCAGAGATGTACAGCGTGGTGGTGCTTACCTGGCATCCTCATTGTTGGCGTCAAAGGATGCGAAATGGTGAGCTTCCAATGTCATCTCTGTCCATGATGCCACTTCCCTGCTGCGGGAACGAGCCAATCAGATCGCTTGTATCTGTTATGTGATGAAGGGTCAGCGACTTAGTAGAAACCGCTGTCCCAATATTACTTGGTGACACTAAGAAAGTGTGTCAAAATGGTTACTTCAAGTTAAAAAGGGGATGCCAAAGAATCATAACCCTTTCACAGGCAAAAATGAAGCCAAGCTTTTGAAATCCCTTTGACAAAAGAAAGAATTGAAAAGTAAAATAACCAAACTGAGTGACGTTGATGCAGGACAACTTTTTAATGACTTAAATTCATGGCAAATACCTTCAAAGGTAGATTAGGGACCTTTAGATCTATAACATCAACATCATGAAGAAGGCCAAATTGTTTCAAGGAAAACTATGGCTTTGTTCATGCATTCTCAACTTTGGCACAATTCTTTACTTTCCTTATCTCAAGTTTGATGAAAAACACGAGTACATAGCAAATTATTCATCTTCCATTTTATTTTTGAAACCATTTCTACCACTTCATTTAGTGGGTGATTTGCCCAGTCTGTCAAAGTTAATAGTAAGTTGGAACATGATAAAAAAGCTAGTTTGAAAGTTAAAATTGCAATTTTCCATGCTTTTGTTGTTGTCACCTATCTTAAGGTCTCTGTTGCTACCACAAAAGTTGACATTGATATTTTACTCAGTCTATAATATTTTCAAGCTTGAACTCTAATTTTGAAAGGGAAAAGACAATTTGATATTTTTAATGAACCACAGTGACAAAAACTACACAACTGGATGTGATTATTTAGGAGCAATAGTGATAAACTGTCTCCATAAAGGGAACATGCAAGCAAATTCTGTCACAGCAGTAAGACGTACCACTTGTTGTTAAACTAGAACTAATTGTTTGATTCTCTTTAAAATATTGTTTTACAACCTTGAATTCTTGTTAGAATTCTTACAATTAAATCCAGTTACATGGAATGAACAAAAAATGTCAAAGTACACATTGTACATAAGATGGCTAGATTGTAAAGCCTGACAAGGAACCTGACCCCTCCCTCCCTTCCAGCTTAAATTTCAGTCCTTGCAGAGCCACTCCTCAGTTGCACATAAGCATAAGAGCCTTCCCTTGAAAGCCCAGGTGACAAGGAAGGTGTAATTACAGGTAGAACTTATGGCACAAAGCTTTCACATCTTTCTCAACTAATTCTTTAACTTTAACTCTTACTGTGTTGCTGAATTTCTATACTCATTAGCTCAATGACATGTATATGTGACGGCAGATGTAGAGAAGTAATATTAATACAACCATTGGATACCTTAAAGTAAGAGAAGTGACAAGCCAAGCCATTTAAGTCTAAAGAATTTTTAAACTGATAAAACACCATTTTAAATTTGTTCCCCACTGCCTACCAACACAGTTAACCCTTCACTCCCAAGAGTGACACTTATAGATTTTACTCTGTCTAACGCCAGACGATTCTACTCGTCAATGGGGAACCCCACGCGATGAAAGGGTTAACATTGCATGCTTCAGTCAAGAAAAAGGGAAAGTGGAAAAATCAATGACGAGTTCACTGTTGTTATGCCTGGAAAGTACTAGGAGCTACTGATTACAATATTTATAGTTGATGCAAATGCTGTCCACAGACACGCAACCTGCATTTATGAAATATGCAGGGGTAATTCTTGGATATTCATCCCAGATTCTCCTGACTTTCTTAAGATAGTCTGAAAGCTGGTCAAAATTTTAGCCTTGCATGGCATAGAGAAGAAAAATTTCACACATCCCTGAGAGTACAAGTGTCTGTTTTCAGTGGGGAAGAGATCAGAATACAAGGTGATAAGGCACAGCTTCAATATGAAGGTTTCTGGAACAGTCAGAAGGGGAAAATCCTTATCTGGAATTTTCCTCACATAATTATGACAAAAAGACTTCATGGGCACTTTCTCTCAAAAGATCTAGAAGTCCATGTACAAGCACTTACATCAACAACCCAGTTCTAAGTTGGCCACTATCAGTTTCGTGTAGTGTGTAGTAGACCAGCTGCTAGTAGATTTACATTAGATTTGCTGTTTGATTTTCAAAACACTCCAGAGTTAAATTAACAAAATTAAACGAACAGTCTCAGAGACTATCACATGATCTGAAAGAAAAGGTTCATTACACCTTGGCATTTCATATTGCATAAATTTACATCCAAATGGCCCAAATGCATTCCCACACGTTCTGGCTTACCCTCATGGTAATACTGTCAAGGTGAATGCTGGTATTTTTATTCTGTTTTGACCATTCAGTTGACTGCATTTCACTTTTTGAAAACAGTTTTATTGTCACTTTTGCTGTTTTAAACAACCACAAGCAAATACACCCTGCAGGCAGAGCCTCTCTAAAACTTGGCAGAAAGTGAGAAAGAGAGGTTGCCATGGCCCAACTTTCTGGGCAAGTCACACTGGTCAAACCGGTTTAGGCAATGCGTACATCATATTTTTTGTCAAGGCAAAGGTCAAAATTGAACCTTCAGGACGAAAATCAATATGGCATCTAGGAGTGCAACTGAGACTTGGCCTGGGTTTGAGACTGTCTCCAACAAACTGCTTGCACATACTCAATAAAGACTTAACACGATTTCTGCAGAGTCCTTTCTTTCTGGTAGAGTTAAGAAAGGCTCTGCTGGCAGGGTGTAGAAAATACTGAGGCAATTGATGCACCAATTTTAAACCCTCCACTAAGTTTAGGCCACAGGATGTTGCTATCCCTTCATCATGGCATTTCTTGGTTTCTGCAGCGTGTACTTTCTTTCACGCAAATGAGCCTTTAATGTTATTTATGCCACAGAATTCTTATCTTCCGTATGTACAGATATTTAGAAACCATTCACAAAAACTGAACAACAAAATGTACAAGTATCCAATAAATTTAAACATCTTCAAAAATACAAAACTATAAGTCGAATTCAACTGTGCAGGGCATAGCACAAAACTCCTTCTTGCTTTGCAAGAGTTGGTTACGTACAACACACCCTTGTCTTTGTCAACCCTTTCAGCCCATTATCTGTGAAAAGTTTACGTACTAAGGATTTATCATGTGAAAATGGTTCTCGTTTAAGCTTAGAACTCATAAATAATTATCTGTTTGACTCTCCAATCCAATCCAATCCCTGGATGAGCATTTTGAGGCTTGCCACCTCAAGGAACAACAGAGCCTATGTTCCTACATGTTAATAACCACTGAAAAACACAATGAGATTTGCCACTATTGAGGATTTTTCAATGGTCTGGCGACTGCAATGGAGAGTTCACCTCTTGATCCTATTAATAGGACTGAAAGAGTTGTTTAAGACACGGTAGAGTTGGGTGTTGGTTAATGAATGATTTTTTATCATCCTATGTACAAACGAAATGGATACCACTATAAATTTAACAGTAACAATTGCATCAGAAGCCTTTGCTTTTCTTCATCCTGTTTTGAAAAGCCCATCCTTGACCTGTCAAGTATCCATTGCACCTTACTGTGATCTTTGTACTTTTCATATCAAAATATTTGGCAATTAAATAATAATTGCTACATTGCAAAGTGTGCAGCACCATCTGGGTTTATAACCTTCCAAACGTTTGAGTAAAACTTTGAAATACATGTATATACTCAATTAACAGCATAACAAGCAAAAACTGCATATGCATACAATGGAAAAACCCAGAATTCTAAGGGCATTCGGAACATTCCAGTGAAATGATGAGAACTGGCTTTATTAACTCAACTTTAATGGTCTTTTACAGCTTTCCTGTTGAGACAGGGAGCATCTGTGCATCTTATGTTTACTACACTTATCACAGTTCATTGATTCCTCAGATTTCTACTTGATTAGTTGGTATAAATGAAAAGTGCCCTATTTTTACTACCGGGCTAACTGAAAAAACCATGATTCTAACCATAATGGGGGTAAAAATTATTAGTACTTGGGACAACCAGCAAATTATGGATCAAAATGCCTTCATCAAAGTGACAGTAAAATACTTTTTACATACAGTACATGTATTCCCTTTTCAGTTGTCCTAAATACTCCCTCCGCCTGTACTCTAGGGTTTCATTTATGTTTTGCAAATAAGGTCATCAGGGTTTCGCAGCTGCATTTTTATTTTTTCGTGGCAAACACAAGAAAGTAGGTAAGGTTGATGAAAACCGTCAATTTGCCCATCTTTCAGTGAACATTTACGTACCTGCTTGATCTGCTTTAAAGAAGGGGTAGTGCAAGAACAGAAATAAGTGAAATTAACTTGTTTTGTACTAACTGTCCCAAGACATGATATAATAATTAAATCTAATAGCTTACAATAGTTTTGAAGAGTGCTAGTAAGGTTGACGTAGTTCCAATAGTTATTACCAAAATGCCCTGTAGTCTGAATACCAAATCAAAACTAACATTTACGCGCAGCAACAGTACCTCCAGGTGTCCCAATCAAATCTACCACGGAAATTACAAGTTTAAAATACTTAGAGCATTTCCACTAAGTACCACTGGGTGCATTTTTTCAGCTCATGATCACTGAATACACTTGACGAATTGAAAATAATTGTACATACTCATATTCAATACATGCATTCATCCACTATACAACTACTGACTGTCTACACAGGTAGTACAATAAATATCGACATCCACAAATTCTACTCACTTTTCCAATATTCAAAATAAAATGCTGTCTTGTTTTGAGCTCTATTCAACTTCAGCCTAAAGCTGGTGCTTGTCTGAGCTCAGAAGACATGCCATTTTGTAATTCTCTGGGAAATGTAAGTATTGGAGTGCAATTGTCAAGCAGTAAAAAACTTGTTACTTTCTTGTTGAAAACCAAATCCCTTTGCTTAAACAATAAATACATGTACTGATGGAATCGTCAATGAGAAAAAGAGACTTTCCTTTTTTGGTGTTAGCAATAAATATATTTTTATGAAAACCATCAAATGCACGTCTCAATGTGTCTCAACACAACTCCAATACAAATTAATTTGAATCCCAAAAATTTACAATGGAACATCAAAAAATATAATTCTCTCCTCTGTATTTTTTTTATAAATACAAATTATGTATGGTTGTGTAGAATTGAAAGTAACCATGGCAGAGCCACACACTTTGTTGTACAAAGCTAAATTCAGTTCTACTTTTCACTAAATAAACATCTTCATGCACAGGCAACATTGAAAAACGTTCCTTAAAAACATTGAAATAAAAGAAGTGTTGTTACATACAAGATTACTTCTTTAAAATCTCTCTGAAAATGTTATCGATATAGTATAGATTAGAGTGACACCAATCCATCAATTATTAATCAATATGAAACAGAACGGCAGTCAATCTTTCAAGCCACAGTCCTGCAATCAACAAATTTCTTTATTCTGCGATCCCTGCATACCTGGGAGGTGAATACCAGCCTCTCTACCTGGGCTGTACGGTAATGCATATCCGCCTCTTGGGTATTCTGAGGCAGCCGCTGCTGCTGCAGCAAATGGGCTTCCAGGGGAGTATGCTGGAAATGCTGTTGGCAAACCAGCATAAGAAGCTGCATACAAGGCAGGATCATAGGCACCAGATGTACCAAATGCAGCCCCATAAAGTGCTGCAGCATATGTTGGGCTGTAAGCTGCTGCAAGGTTAATCCCACCAGCTCCTGTAGTGATGCACAAAAGGACCTTTCCAAATCAAAATGTTACCTTATTGTGAATGTGCCCAAAGACCACACTCCACATCACACTTAACCCTTTGACTCCTAAGGAGTACACTTCATAGATTTTACTGTCTATAAACACCCACAGTGAATATTTCCGGCCTCCCATTTCGGCTTAATATTCTCCCGGTTTTTGAAACTCTTCCTAGCCAAAGAAAGATGTTTTCTTTGTTTAGCCAGTCTTTTTAGCACAAAATTTTGCCATTTTTCTGTGGTTTCTCAGCCATTTTTACCTGTTTTGCAGCTAATAGCGCGAGACTGCAGCATTTTGTTTGCGGTAATAAATTAAGGCTACCCCAAAATCAAAGTTTCATTTTAAAGTGTTTTTCACTGTCATATTATAACTCCCAATCTACCTGTTCCTCAGCTATTTAAAAAAGCTATCTCAGTCTGATGTATTTGGAAAAAAAAGCTGTGTTTACACCTGGCCAGTACCCTGACAGGAACACTCTTTTTCAAGATCCAACATTGGCACATGACACAATTTTGTGTGCAAGTTTCAAGTCTAAATATAATATTGCACTTGGGCACAAAAGGTGGGCACAAATTCACTGTATGCATGTACATGTAAATAGCCTTTGATACTTAAAAATACACTAAATTATGGCTTCACATGAACTCCCTGACTGCTTGCGTTTTTACATGAGCTGTGAAAATAACTGCATTTTTGTACAACTCAGAAAACTGATTTTGAAGATAATGCAATAAAGTTGTGTGCCTATGCCTCGGGAAAAGACAAAATTAATGTGCTTTATTAAGTAGCAAAGTCTGGTTATAGCTCAAAATAATTATCCTTGGCTTAATTCAGCTGACGTTTAGAGTCTACAGAAAAGCCAAATTTACCTCTACTTAGACCAGTTGTAGCTCTTCCTCTTCCAGCCGGAACAACTCCAAAAGCTGTGGCAGCTGTTGAATTAACAGTAGTGAGAAAACATCATTTGCTAAAATGGTCTCCTAGCTGATGTTAACGCCTTCTTTCCCTTAACACTCACGTGAACCATAACACAAAGCAGATAAAAACACTGATTTTATTTTGTTGTTGTCATACACTGTCGTTTTTTTCCTTTCATGTATTACAACACTTATTATAATTATGTGATTCAGTTCCCAAGCACAAAATGGAAGCATTTTTAGGTTTCTTGGCACAAAATAGCTCAGTGACATCATCAACATGCAAGTACCATAAAGAAATTAAAAGCCTTTTTTACAATGACTGCCAAATTCTCCTGGCACTCATTGGCCAATTTGTATTGTCCATAAGTGGACCTGTAGACACATAAATTTATAATTTATGCAAAACTGATGTGATATTGCTTGTGTCAGATTGAATGAAATTTGAAGTTTCTCTCACTTTTGTCTCGCGTTCTTCTCGTGTTTGACTTAAATTTGACCCCTCTGCCTTTTTTGTTATTGTAAAAAACAAATTGATGTCAGATCAAAGAGCTATCACCTCGTGGATTCACAGCTACTTTGACAATGTTATAACGATATTCATGATCAATAACAGGACAGATGCATGAAAAACTGACATCAATTTGTTAAATTTACATGTATATCATGAAAAAATCAACTGAGAAAGCTGTTCAGTCAGTTCGTTGAAGAATGTCAAACACAGCATTGAAGTGGGATGTGCAAATTAACTACGGTACAATTCCTGTTGGATTTGATGGCCGGCCCAAAATTATGGACACTGAAACAGCTGCAAGTTTGTTCTGCAAAATCGTTTATGATCACCTAAAGATAAAACTGCACTTCTTCATTTTGGTCAAGCCAGTGATCTACCAGCTTTACAGCCTCTTTGGCCTAAATCTGACACTATACTTTTAAGCTCACCAATTGCCGGTATCATTCCTCTTCCAGCCACAGCAGCTCTAAGGGCTGCCTGCTGCTGTTGTACTTCCTTAGGAAGAGCTCGCTTAACTTCAACCTTGATTTAAAAAAAAAACAAAAACAAAACAAAACGATCAAACGTGCTTCACACAAAAATGGCTTGGTATAGAGCATAGGCTATCTATGAGAGGTGGTTTTAAAAACCATTTTCAGTTGATGAATGATCCTCTTCAAAAAGGACAACTTAAATTTAAATGTATTATTTCAATAGTTCATGGCACGGTTGTTCGAAAGCCGATTAACTTAATCCAGGATTAGCCTGAACTTTTGTTTCATGTTTTCAACTTTTTTGTGAAAGTTTCTTTTGCTTATTATTGTTTTTTAATTAAGACTTCTTCTAATGTAAAATTTTGCAGGATATCAGCGTTGAACAGCATTTAGGAGAAGAGAAATAAACTGCTCGGTTAATTCTTAATCTGGGATTAGGGCTAATCAGCTTTTGAACAACCGACACCATTTAAACGTTTCCTGATTTTAAAAGGCCTTAAAAATAAGTATCAATTTACTATTTCTTACTTCACAGGCACTTAAATATGAATTATCGCTTTCCCATAGTTATGTATTGATAGCCTCATGTTAGACTATTTGTTAGATGAAGCAATTGGTAGAAACAGCCATCAATCAGATAATGATCATTTTGTTTACATGCAAAGTTACTCAATCAGTGATATTTACAGTCAGTTATGTTCAATGAACCATAAAAATGACAATGCTGAGCTGATGTCCTTTCACAAAGGTTTGCTTTTCAGGGACCTATATATTGGCAGCAAAAGGGTTGCCAGGTAGAATTTTGGTAATCATGCAGTCTTAGAGTGCCGTTCTTCTCTTCCGCAGAATGAAGCATCGCATGATCAAGAACACGCTGAGAATAAATACCTACAAAAAATGGCCACTGTAAAATCTTAAGTTTTAAAATGGGTATATACAGCTTTTTCATTATCTCCAAAGGGAAGAGATAAAAGGCAATAAGAAAAAAACTTTGAACAACTGAAGATAATGTGCATGGATTAATTGAAGTCCCACCTCCATTCAACAATGTGCTATATATAATATACATGTACCCTATTGCTTTCTGAGGATATTCACAACAAGTTAATCAACATCCAGAGACAAAAGATGGCTCACTTAACAACTGAAGATAATGTGCATGGACTAATTGAAGTCCCACCTCCATTCAACAATGTGCTATATATAATATACATGTACCCTATTGCTTTCTGAGGATATTCACAACAAGTTAACCAACATCCAGAGACAAAAGATGGCTCACTTAATGACAAAATCAGTATAACCAATTGATGTCAGTTTAGCTTCTGTGAAGGGTGAACGGAGGGTGTAACGTGCAGGTTGCAGGTCATTGTTTTACCATAACTGAAACAACCCAAACCTTTACAAAAATGCTAACCTTAGGCTAACATTGTTTCTTTAGGCCTAATGTTAGCATTAGCATAAAAGGTTTGGGTTGTTTCAGCTTTGGTGAAACAGTGACTTGCAACTCTAACTCGCAACCTGCAGTTTACACCCTCCAAAGGGTGAATCCTCTTCACATACTGGTAATCTGAACTGTATCAATTGACTCTGGTTTTTCAGTGTTCTTGTTAGCATTTCCAATACACCTTTATAGACTGAATACACATATACAAGGTTGTACAACATGCAAGTCATGCAGTTTTTGAAAGCTAACTACTTTAAAATGGCCGGGCTTAGACTTAATCCGAGACTTGTATGGCTCGCTAGCTGGCAGTTTGTCAAGACCCCAAATGTACCTGAAGAGGGTAATGGATCAACTATTTGGTAAAGCAAAGTCAGGTATGGATACACACATGGATAAGTCATTGAGAGACCAATGTGTGGTTCCAGAAAATATCCATACCCCCCCCAACACAGAGGGTTTTTTTCCAGTTTGACCCCACAACCCACTGGATTTTCCATTCCAGAGGGCTTCAGATTACTCCCCCCACCCCCTGGAATTTCCATGATTTTTTCACTTGGTCCCCCATACCCTTTGGAAATTCCATATCTAAAAAATGAGAATTTATTTATTTATTTTGATCGACTTTGGAGTTTTAATACAAATTTCATACTCCTGAAAACGACCGTGGAAATTCTAGACTTATTCACAGATGCATTGAAATGTTCAAACTAACAACTGAACTTATTTAACACTTTAATGTTAATGAAAGAAGTTTTCATTCAAAAATCCAAAAAAAGTACTGAAACTTGACGCTATTTTAAGTAATATATCAAACACGAGAAGGAGTGTTTCATCAGGTATCCAAACACTGAGAAGCGAGTTGAAAAATGAGGCCGAAGGCCAAGTTTTTTAACCGATTTCGAGGTGGTGGGATATCTGATGAAACACTCTTTCGAGTGTTTGCTATTGCTTCTCAAAGGAATCAGTATTTTAAGAGATATTTGGGATCAAAGTTGGCCAAATTTTATGCTAATTAAGACCACATATCCAAACTTCCTTCACGGTAGTGATTTCTTTTGTTTTTGACTTATGAATTATTAATGAGTTTGCGAAGTGTATATCATATACATTTTGAATTTATGTGTAGTCAAAACAACATATCGAATTATGTTGCACACACAAGAAACTATTACATAGTTATTTTTGCTGTCACAGCGAAACTCGGGAAAATACCTCAATTCTAATCTCCATGATATTTTTTTATGTTACAGGTGTAATTTTTATCTACAGTAGTTTCAACATTGCTGTTTAACAAAACAGAGCAGACATTGAAGCTAAATTGCCCAGGCCTTACGACAGATCGCCAACAGCAAGAGATGACCCAACTCAGCTTGTGTATATTGGACAGGTATAAGAGGGTTGTCCAAGGGCTTGTACAAACAAACTGAGTAAGATAGACTACTTGGTAAAGAGGACCCAATAAGTGAAAGCCTGAGGTCGTATTTACTGTTACTTAGTCAAACGCGTTAAGAACAAAGCACACATTTTAGTGCTACCACACTGAAAGAGTAACTTCTATTTATCTTTTTAACTCACTTTATTTCCATCAATCTCATGGAATTGTAATTCACAAATCTTGTCTACAGTGTCTTCAGAATCAAAGGAAACAAAACAGAACCCTGCAATTTAAATTAAAATTAATGTCAAGGATTTCAATAAGGTTTTAAACAGAAGATTGATCAGGTTTTTTAAGCCAGAAAGTAATCGCTTTTTTGGCATTTATTCAAGGCTGCAATGTACAGGAAACCTATCTGTAATCCTTTAGGAGATATTGCACTTAGTCTTCAATACTTTTTGGATCCTATCTCATTTTTTCATCACTAGGGATAAATGTTTGTATGACCCCTAAAGGCCATCAGAGATGAACAGCAAGTTTAATCTGAAATATTATGTAGCAGAACCATTTTCCTATGGCCGATTCATAAGTATTTAAAGACTGCAATGTACAGGAAACCTTGAATTCAAATTAGGCGAAGCTAAATAAACAAATTCAATTCAGCAACAGTAACAGTTCTTGAAAGAGAGCTCACTGCATGATGACAAAATCAAAGATCAAGTATTGGTTCCAAATAACATGTCAACGTCAAGTGCACAGTTCAGCACAAAGACAACATATTTTTTCAAAATTTATTGATGTGTTCGTCATGGTGAAAATGGGAAATCTTTACACACCTCTTTTCTTTTTCGATAAGTGTTCTGTGACATATTCTATATCTTTTACCTAAGGAAACATTAAATTAAATCAGTTATGCAACTCAAAATGCATGCCAAAATTCTGAAGACAGTAGTACTAAAATCTCTCAACGACAAATGTGGCATGACTATTCCAGGGGTGGAGGGTAGGGGGTGAGGGGGTGATGGGTACAATAGCTGGCCATAGGCCCAGTCATTAATTTATCTGAAGCATAGTGTTTAGGCCTAAGTTTAGCATTTTTGTTAGGGTTTGGAACGTTGTTTCAGGAACTAGACTAATTAAGTCGTCTAGCGCTCACAGGAGCACTAACTGGGGACACTGTAAACTGAAATTAACAATTAACGCAAATCAAGTCAAATGTTGGTTTTTTGAGGAGAGGGAAAACCGGAGTACCCGGAGAAAGCCTCTTGGTGTAGAGTAGAGAACCAACAAACTCAACCCATGTATGACGCCGAGTCTGGGAATCAAATCCGGGCCACATTGGTGGGAGGAGAGTGCTCACCACTGCGCCGTCCCTGCATTAGGAGTGAGACTTGATAGCTTTTACTTTGTCTTAAATGCCAGATGCTTACTTACTCGTCAATTTGGGGCCGTTTAGGAGTCAATAGGGAGTTAAGCAAAGACGACGGGTACGGGAACTAGAACGCCACAAAGCAAGAATATCATTGGTTAAAAGAGGAAAAATAATCGTGCCGCATGTGAAACAACGTGAAATCACCAAATTTTAGGTTTTGAAGGCAGCGTGATGATGTAACAATGAACCATTTATCTTCTATTTTTACTTGAAGACCATTCGTACCCATCCAGTTGCAGGATAGTTCACCCGTATTGTGCAAGGTGAACAAGACGGAATAATTGCAAAATACTTGCAATGGCACTAAGTTATATTTCAAGTGATGCTGTTCATTGCTGTTGCCATTGTCCTTGCTTAAACTCCCTAATAATTGGTTAACAACCACTGCATCAACTCAATAACTACGAGTGTCCCCCTTTGATTCCCAGTAATGAGATGATCGATTTTACTCTGTCTAACCCCAGACAATATTACTTGTCATTATGGAGGGGATATGTAGGAGTCGCTGTTAATAAAAATGCCTTTGCCAAAGTTCTCCCAAGTCTTTCTAGATCAAGCTCCCCTTGAATGGACACAGTAGTGGCCACTTAAAGTTTCCAAATACAGTAATTGAGGCTGCATCAGCCTCTATTTCCCATATATAGTTCAGTGCTACGGCAAAAAAATGGGGCTTCTAAATTATGACAACTTACCGGTGCATATTTGTTAAAATATTCTCTAATTTGATGATCTGATGTAGCTTCTGGTTTGAGACCTCCCACAAATATTTTTTTCACCCTCAAATGAGGTGGCTAAAAATGAGAAAAGCACAAATTTACTTTAACTGCCTTGCCTAGAGTTGAAAATAAAACAAAATGACACATAGAAACTTTAATTATTTCAAGCCATTGCACCTGAGACAAAACATCACACACACTTAAGCCACTGACACCCGGGAATGAGATTTACTCTGTTAAACACCAAATTTCTTCTTCTTTTTTTTTTTGTGGGGGGGCTGTAATATTTGTAACCAAATTTGCCAGACAATTCTTTTCTTAAAAATTGTCACTGGGTTCACAAAAAAAAATGAATTTTAGAATTGCTTGCTTTCAATGTGAAATTTCTATGGTGCTACCATCTTGATCAACTCTCACATACTATGGTTTCCCTAGCTTCTGTTAAAAACAAACGGGCAATTTATCACAACGCATCAGTTATTCCACATGGCAATCCTTGGAAAATGAAAAGCAAAAGCCTTTCTAAACGTCCACTTTTTTGAATTAAATTTACTTTTTTTTATAGGAAACAAAGCTGTTGCCTAACGGTCGCCTGGTCGCCTCATAAGGTGATTCATCCTAACTGTCTTGTAAATTTGATCCCAGCTGGAGATTAAACGATGAAAAAAGAAGTGGGGGTGGGGCCTGGGTTAATTAATTAATTCTGGGCTCTTGCAAAAATGACTCGGGCTACTAAGTTCTAATATGCATGTAGGAAGCCCGAAGGGCTCCTGAAAAATCTCTTTAGGCAGCAGCCTCCTCCTCCTCCTCCAGCAACTGACTTAATCAATGTGTGGTTCCAGAAAATATGTTCATAACCCACCACAGAGGGAATTTCACTTAGAACCCCCTCCCCCCCCCCCCCCCACCCCTCTGGAATTTCCACAAAGTAAGACAAAGACCCCCCAACCCCTCTGGAAAAGTTTATTTTCACGAAAAAAGATTATCAAAGTAAAGAATGTTGCCGATTGCAGGTACGCAATGGTTTTCATTTAATTTTATTGAGCGGTCTCGAATTACAACACAGTTAACTAACTACAAAGCACTCTCAACTACACAATGGAAATTGCTTATCCTTAAAATGAAAGAGATGAATTTGTATCTGTCAGTTTACCTTGATGTGCAAGCTTATGATTTTGTTTCCAAACGGCGGGTAGCCGTCTCCATGGCCGCAATGTTGATGGAATTAACACCATTTCAGCGTGAATACGATCGCGAACATGTCAAACTTTCAACCACAAAATTAAGGGGAAATGAAAAGGAGAATAAAAACTCTAGATTCTGAAATTGTTACATCGTATAGCTTCTGCTTCTTGAAGCGAAAATTTCACTCTTGTACTGTTTTTCGATCGGCTGACATGACGCAGAGATCAAAGAAACGTAGCTAGTAACCACACCTGTTACGAGGTCATGTCTCTATGGAGACTGGTAACGAGTAATGGCGATCAATATTACGTACACAACCAAGGCAAGTTTTTGTTGACCAAACAGGGGCCTACAAGTGTAATTCCGTTGGATTCACATATGTAATGCTTTTGGAAGAAAGAAAAATAAATGATATAGTTAAACTTATTTATTTATCTTATTTATCTACCAGATCAGTAAGTAGCAATTTTCGTACTAAGTTCAAAATTAACCCCTTGCAGGGATGGCACTAGGATTTTTCAATCTGGGTCCTGGGACCCACATGTTCGGCCAAATTGGGGTCCCAAACATTTTTTGGGGGTCCCAAAATCTTGGTGACCCTCTGCGAGAAAAAGAGTATGTTTTAAATTATGAGAAAAAGAGAGTAACCAACTTGGAATCAATATTGACGCATATGCATATATGCATATGCATAGGACCGGCCGACAAAGGCTTTTTCTAGAGCCGTTACATTCATTCCTGGACAAGAACTCTGTTAATGAAAGAGCACCCTTTCCAAGGGTTTACACATCACTGGTTTCCTCCCTTAGGAGCAACGAACAGTGACGTCTTTTGCTATGTATTTGCATTCAGTGACTTGCAGAGTACATTCCTCTGAAGAAGACCGCAGAAGGCGGTCGAAAATTTAGTTTTAACCTTTTTAGATGTTTTAAACCCCATTTCTTAGAACTTCAATTATGATCACAGATCGCTCCAACAGTTCTACAAACAACGGAATATACTGACAAATCAAAGCAAGTTGTACGAGTTATTTAAGTCAGTGCCTTGCGTCCTGGGACGCATTAAAATTTCGATGATGCATTTTTTGGATTTTATTTGCGTAAAAATGCACGATTTCTGCGTTAACGTGATCCCTGCCTTAGAAAGTGATTTTTATCGTCCAAGCCCCCTTCCCCTATGGAATTTCCTGGACCCCTGACCCCCCACCCCCTGGGAATTTCCAATTCCCTCCCTGGTGGGGTATGGATATATTTTCTGGAACCACACAATCAGCTTCATGTTACCAGCAAAGACATGTTTCAATCTGAAAACAGTAACCCTTATATCCCTCCTAAGATTTTATTCATCACTGAGGCCTAGTTCAGGGGTGATCAAAGAGTTAAATGTGTATTAATTAGAAGCTTGCACAATACTTCTATTCCCATCACCAGCATTGGTCAAATACATAAATAGACTCACCTTGTTTATGGGTGCTGCTGGTTTAGGATCAACCTCAAAAAAAGAAAAAATTGATTCCATAAACACACCTTTTAAATCTCTTCCCTCAACTCATGAACCAGACCAAGTTAAAGTGATGCATTTAACCCATTGAATCCTGGGAGTCTCACTTAACAGATTTTATTCTGTCTAACCCAAGATGATTTTACTCGTCAATGGGGAACCACACAGGAGTGAAAGGGTTAAGAGGTCTCTCCACTTAATAATATGATAGTGATAATGCTAATGACAATATAAGATCAAGTCACAAGATAAGATAATAGGGTTTGGAGTTAAGAAGGTTACAGGGTTGTCTGCAAGGTACATAGATGTGCTGATTGTTATTTGGGTTCTAGATTTGGGTATCGAACAAGCTGAGCTGCTGGCTTGAGAATTTGGGAGCACACATTCATGTGAAGTAATGCTAAGAAAGGGGTCTTAAAACTGAGACAACACACTCCTGCAGTAACTTAATTAAAGGACACACTAAGACAAGGAAGATGACTTAATAACATTACGAACTGATGTAATAAAATAAGAATAATTCTTGACTTTCTGTGGACAGAGCAACCTGCGAGGAGATGGTATTCAAACTGTGCAGGCATTACACTGCTTATCCTCCGACCCAGACATGGGGCTTAATTAGAGACTAAAGCATCTGGGGAATTAGGTGGTCCCATTATGACTGCAGAGGTCTGCATTCCTCCCAACACATTTGGAATCCTACGACCTTTTAAAAAAAAAAACCCAACTAATCAGATACCACATGCACCCAAACAACCAACCACCAACGGCACAATCTTTGTCAACACCCAATGAATCTTTCTGTTTTGCCTTTACTAGAGGAGAGCAGTTGATGATTGTCTCACCCTCTTTAAAGTCAGCACATTCCTATCCCAATTTGGGATAGGAAAGTGGTGGGATTTGGGCTGATAACAACATAATATTAAACCATAACATTTCATTTTTTACTAATTGGGGAGACTACAAAGAAATCAAATTAAATTTCATCACTACTGGTAAGTTCAACTGTTCTTTTAATTTGATGACAGTGGGAAAGAGCTGAAGTACAAAGGGAAAAACCTCCCAGAGGAGAGTGGAGTTCTAACCAATCAATACATTTAACAGGAATATGGACTTTGGAAAAGGAACCTTGGAAGGCACCTTCTCTAAAGACAAAGTCAACACTGGTTTTATCAACTTTAGTTGCTTTTGTGATAACGTGAGAAACATTCCTGAATAACTTACAATTTTGCCATCTATCACATGCTGTTTGTTGTGGTTTAAGACCTAAAAATACAAATGCACCGCAATTAATGTCACATACAGATGTATTCATCAATTACACATGTTTCACATTTTGTCCATGATTATATTTCCTAGACACTTTTACTGGCTAAATGACATTCAATATTAGTAATTTCTTGTTGATTTCAGTATTTCATGATCCATTGTGCTTTGTTTGTTATTTTATCACGCTTCATTTAAAATGGTCAGTTACAGTCAAGCTACGTACGTCACATATGACCAGCAGTTTTGATAGATAGATAGATAGATAGATAGATAGATAGATAAATCGTTTATTAAAAAAGAAACACCTTGCAGTCCGCAGAATGAATTACGTGTATAATATACAAGTTATAGTTAAAATGGTTTTAAAAAACTATAATAATAAAAATGTACAAATCTAATAAAAACATTTCACTTGGGATAACCTTGTGTAAAGGAAATATACATACTTAAACAAATTTATTTACATTCTTAGGCTATGGCTAACAATAAAAGATTTTTTAAGACGATCAGCCTTGCACACTGGCACGTTAAACTTTCTATTGCTGCGCAGCTGCCTGTATGGTGTACAGCTTTAGGTGGGAGCAGACCTGTGATTAATGAACTGAGTTCATATTCAAATCTGCTTGCCAGTTTTGAACTTTACTCTTGAGATTCTGAATTTCCCATATTTCCTTGATTTATCACAAATAGTTAGTTATGAACTTTTGTTTTACTATAAAATAAACAGTGTTTGAAAAGTAAAAACTATTGTTCCTTCATTGTGCATTTTTCGTACCAACTTTCGGAAAAATCTTCAAGTTCCAATTCAAACCTCAGAAGTTCCACAGAGGAATTCGGATGTTCATTTCAGTCTCGCGGATACTGGTCACGCATGACATAGCTCGACTGTAATACTTAAACTTGAGTTCAAATTATTAAGGATCTCACATGGTTGTGCTGAGGACAACAATTGCTAAGAACACCAGAAATCTGTACATTAAATAAGTAAAAAGCAGGGGTTTCAAGAAAACATGAATTTAGGGGCTGGTTTGAGTAGAGTAACTAACTGTGCATGTGCTGCCATTTTTAGGAGAACACTCCCAGACGCCACATTTCAGAAGCAAAATTGATGATCACCTTTTGATAACTTCAAGTCATTGTCAAAATGAGTTTTAATCTTACTTTTGAAAGAATTTGTCTTTTATTTTTTCAATGTAGGGGAAAAAGTAGCCGTAGGATTAAGCATTGCATGCTGGGATCAATGCATGGCTTCGACATTTTGAGCGCTATCGTATCGCTTCTGGTCTTCAAAACAAATCAAACCAGGAACCGGTTGCAACATTTCTTTATGCAATGGGGGATTGTGCAGATGACATCGTCAAAACATTAAGCATAAAACAAAGCAACCGCTTCCCTCAATGAAGTCAAAACTGCCCTAAATGGCTATTTTGCAGCCCGCCGCAATTTTATTGTCGAACAAGCTCAGTTCAATCGATGAAAAAACAAAACCCCGATGAATCCGTGGACACCTTTATTCTAGATTTATACTGCCTCGCCGAAAATTGTGAGTATGGAACTCTGGAACTAGATGAACTTATAAGAGACAGAATTATTGTTGGAGTCCTTGATGATACACTGTCTGGCCGTCCACAAGCTAAATCTGACCTCACTCTCACGGACACTGTTCGCATGACCCAACAACCCGAAGCAAGAAAACAAAATGGAACCATTGTCCGTGGGGTAGAAACTCAAAACGAAGTTGATCACATCAGTCACTCCCGCTCTCACAACAAAAAACAAGCCACAAACAACCAACCTGCACGTAACCGAAACGAAGGATACAATGTACATAAAAGAGCCCTCCAAGAATGACCGTCCCTGTTTTTGGTGTGGACGCCTGAGCCACAACAGGAAGTATTGCCCAGCTAGATGGGACGTCACCTGCAAACACAGATACCAACTCTTCCAACCAACTTGTACCCTAATGTGCAGATAAAAGATTGCCGGTTGGTGGAAGAAAAGGAAAGCTTGTATCGATTGAACCAACAGCGCAACTTTGACAGCTGTCACAGAGCAAAGGAAATGCCAACACTTGAACCCGGTGGCCGAGTTTGGATAAGAGATCAAGATCGGTATGGCCTGGTGACAGGAAAAACTGAGAAACCCCGATCCTACCTTGTCACTACAGAAAGGGACACACTCAGACGAAACCGCCCTGCCTTAGTAGCCATAGCAAAACCCACTGAAGCCGAACAACACTCAGCTACGCCAGCCTGTGATGTCACTCCTGCCTCACCAGTACCTGTCATTCCTGTATTGCCAGTGCCCAGCACTCTGTCGAGGCCTCAGACTACGCAGGTGCCCCCATCACCACAGACAGCTGTCCCAGTAGCTACTCCAGGAACAACACTGGATGAGTGCGTAGCTCCAAGGTGTCCAAGCCCTGCAGTCCTGACAACTCAGTCAGGAAGAGCTGTGAGTCCTCCAGAACGCTTGAATCTTTAGTTGAACATTGAACTGTGTGTGCCTCAGTGCTTAATTGACATGAACATTTTCATTTGTTGTTATTATTCCTGTTGTTGTTCGTTCTGTTATATTTTCATAGCTTTCCCTTTTGACGGGGGGATGTAGGCTTAGGCATTGCATGCTGGGATCGATAGGTCGGCCATCTTGAATAAACCTTGCAAATGTGCTTTAGTAGCTTGCGTTACTCGATCAAAGTCTCCTTTCTTCTTCGCCTGATACTATAGTAGCCATTAACTCAGTGTTCGACTTTCAGGAAAAAAACTAGGGGCCAGCTGACCCCTTGGTTTACAGATGTGGTTGCCAGCTCAAGTATTTTAGTTGCCAAAAAATTTCAGTCCTTATTCAGGATTTATACATTTCAACATTATTTCTGAGAATTGGCGCACAGTTACATCACCACTGTGTGCCCCAACTGGCACAGAAATGTTTGGAAAATACTTGTTTATAGTTCATCAATGGTTTTTTCTAACCAAAAGAAAGATCTTAAGTTTAACGCGAACCTCTGAATCAAACAGGACATCGAAAACAGTTACCGGGTATGTGTAGTCATCTTCAACTCGCCAGAAGACTGAGGCTTGTTTGTGGTCACAATGCTGGCCACATTTACTGAAGGCTCAGTTCTCGAAATATTTGCTTGGGGAGTCGCAACTACAACAAAAAAGATTGACACAGTTCTTTTCAAGCCCTAACATTCCAAGGTTGGAGGTACAAGAAGCCGATTCCGCAAAAGTCAATCCACCAGTAGAAGACAATTCTGCTTCGTTGTTATCGACATGTAACAAGAAAGATCTATGTGTATTTCAAAATGCTTGGAAGATGAAATATGGATGGCTAGAATATTTAGACAAAAAACACCTTGGGAAAGGGCCCAACCTTTTTAGGGGGTGGTCCCTAAATTTGAGGGTTATGGGCCATATGA
Source organism: Montipora capitata (assembly GCA_949126865.1). NCBI lineage: Eukaryota > Metazoa > Cnidaria > Anthozoa > Scleractinia > Acroporidae > Montipora > Montipora capitata. The sequence continues at coordinate 13,360,499 of OX421453.1, forward strand.
CCCCCTTCAGAAAAACATTCTGGTAAGAACACTGCACGAGGCATACCGGTGTACACACAAGTATATGGTCATTGCATTTAGCTTAATTGTTTATGTATTTTAAAATTGTAAAGGCTTTTTCTTTATTCAAAATCTATCACGAACACTTTCCAAATAAAATTAAGAGTGTTTAGAAAATCTTGGATGTTACTTCTGGAATGAAGTTAATGAAAGATGTAGATTTCAAAGGATATGTAAACACCGTTTTCAAAGGCTACCTGCATGAAAGTGTGAAGTACAGTCTGCTATTGGACATTCATTGCACTCATTCGATGAATAAAAAAATTAAATAATTTACAATAAAAATATCTTAGTGGCCAGGCTGGCGACTAAGTGTAAAAATAAGATGCAGTTGCATTGGCCACCTCAGCGGTCACAACGTTGAGCACTGAAACTTCTCTGAGTGAAGTTAAGCCAATGCTTTTTGTCAGCTGTTGGTGCTTATTAAAACTGTCAGCTCTGCCACCCTGTAGGCTGTTGATAAATTTTTGATTGATTTCTATGCTCAAATTGGGAATCCCAAGGATTCCAGAGTGGAACGCTTCATGTGATGCTAATCATGCAAATGAGACCCGGCCTCTGACTGAGCTGAACCTCCAGCAACTGCAGCAAAACAACAGGGCCACAATCAGGCAGATCTGTAAATGGTAAACCAGAGAATTTGGCCATTGTCCAATCCAAGGAGCTGCTAGCGCAGCTTGGTCTTGAGGACCTCAACCTCATCCTGAGGGTGAGACGGCTTTGCTGGTATGGTCGTGTCGAGTGCTCCCCTGGTGCAGCCAAGTGCACCAGTGACATGCTGGTACAGGGAAAGTGTGGGCCTGGGCCGCCCAAGATGACTTGGACAGAGCTGTGTAAGAGTTATCGCAAGGAGTGGAAACTCACTGAGGTCGGCCCTCATAATAGAGACTCCTGGAGAGCTAGCATGAGATCCGCCATGCATGCAGCTAGCCAGTCACCTGGAAGTAAGTCAACCGATGTGGAAGATGCCCCCACCTCTGCACGATAAAATGAAATAACTGATGACGATAATGACGAAAGAGGACATACCACCGAATTTAAAATTTTCTTTTTTCATTTCTTCTTTTATTCACACCACTTTAATTTATATGGACACAAATAATTAATGCACATTCAATTTGAGATTCAGGGCACCTTAGACCTATGACTTTTTACATGACATCAACACTGCCATGTTCTCGTATTTGGAAAAAATATCTCTATAGGTTGGTACAAACATTGTCCCCGAATAAGATCCGCTGCACAAGTGTGTTAAGTTCATAAAAATTATCTTTATATCCCAAAGAAAAGAAACATTGCACCCTAGTGTTTTAAGGAAGCACAAAGCGGTTTCAACCATTTAAGAAACTGTAATATCTGGAGGGATTGATTCATGTAACGGCAAAGTTATGGTACTGTATGAGACACCGATAATTGCTTAACAAGTTACACTCATCAACATAAACACTTATATCAAAAAAAAAAAAAAAACTACCTCGGTGATAGCTGGATGCAAAACAAATCACTGAACAAAACTGAGGCTTCAGGTCAACAAAACAGTCATCAAAATTCTATTAATGCAGGGGTTAACAGAAAGAAAGAAAGCTTGTACCTTATCGCTTTGATGTCCAAACCGGCCGAAACCGGCCAGACTCAGTATTTTACTCTGTCTAACGCCAGACGATTTTACTCGTCAATGGGGAAACCCTGTGAGTCAATGGGTTAATCACTTACTGAAAAACCATGTCCCCATTATTTTATTGTTTTTTTTTTGGGTTGTGATGAATGTCTGGAAAGGTTTCAAAATTAGGGTTAAATTAACAGCGTGGAAATTAACGCTGCACTTAATTAATGTTGCAGAAAATAATTCTCAACATAATTAGCGTGACTTGGATTAACATGAATTTTAACCATTCGCGTTACTTTCATTGAGCATTAATTTCCTTTAATAAGGTAAAGAGCATTTTGCTTTGTAAATTAAAAGCATGTCACAATATTATTCAGAAAAATACTTTCTGTCATAATTTTAAAGTTTTCTTTTTGTTTTGTCTGGAGGTTCCCTTTCAAAGAAAGGGAGGTGCAGCCTACAATGAATGAGACATTGCGAAAAACAGCTTGGTCTGACTGAATGGGGTCGCTTTGTTATCATCAACAAAAGATACAGCTGAAAAAAATTACTGTACCAGACTTTTAACAACTTTGCAACACAACACTGGCCAATAATGGAATTTGGCCACCTGTACTTTGATCTCTGGTCCACTAGAGCTCTGTTTAAAAATAATTATTCCCATACGATTCAGCTATATAAGGACACAGTAACTTAAACAAAGGCAGTCTAGCTTTGTCAGGTTTTTTTCCCCGATTTTAAACTTCATACTTCATGTACCAGCTTGGCATTTTCAAGGCATATAACCTCTAGCCATTCTGGTGACAGGTGACTGAACAAAAACGGTCTTTTTTGCCTAATTTCTCATGCACTGTGCCCAGATCAACAACGTATCTAGAGAGAAATAATAAATATTTAAGGTCTCTGGTAAAGGAGAACTCTACTGTCATGTTTTGTCCTACAAATAATAATAATAATAATAATAATAATATATTTAAGAAGGAACAAACCTAACTCAGATATGGTCACAAGCCCATTAAATTGGTATGTTGATTTTCTTCCTTCAATTTCTTCTGAAATGTTTTAAACTGACGTTTATGCAGTGACCACAAGAATGCACAAAAAAGTGGAACAGGTTTCAACTGCCTGCATTAGGTGTTTAAGTGGGAATTTTAATCGTCAGTTGCCTGATGACTGCTTTGTGAGCAGCATTAACCTTGGAGTAGATAATTTTGTTTGAAATAGCCCAGACAGGCCTTGAATTATAAATTAAATAAACCTTCATCTTCTTGCTAAAGAAAAGTGCTAGGATAAACACAAGTCACTGTCCAAAATTAATGAGATTCCCCACAGGCACGAATAGACTGTAGGGAACTTGATGAGACAATTGAAAAATACAAATTAAATTGACTTGGATATACTAGCTTCCTTAGCAACTGATTGTATTGATCAAGAAGGAGTAGTTCCAAGTAATATTAGTATCTTCCTTTTCTTGCATCCATCAAGGACAACACAAATGGAAGTCCCATAAACCCCGTAACACTTACAACTGCATTTTTTTTTTTAACAAACACTCATTAAGTGTTTTATGTACAAATAAATTCTTCTGGGTCCATGGCATTTTTAACTATTTAGTTATTTTAGACAATCGCTGAAATAAAAAATGTCTAATACTAACATTAACACATTACAGGTACAATAAAGTGTTGAATGTTGTTGTTGGTACTTGAAATCCAGAGCACTTCCATGCCCCACCTTTCGTACAGAGTACTTTCACATGACGTCACAGTAACCATGTGGTACAGAACAACAATTCTCATCAAGTTCAACTCCCTTTAGGAGCACTCTTGAGTGTTTTATACCCATGCCTTGATAGAGAAAGAATTGATCATTTCTTCAAAAAAAGGCAGGCAGGCCAAGTTTGTGAACCAAACTAATTCTCTAGGAATTGAAACAATTCGTTTTGTAAATGAGTTACTTGTTTGTTTAATCAACAATTTGATCATGACCATTGATCATCTGACTGGAGACATTGCTGTATGGCCACAGTAGTAGTTCTAGTTATGCAAGTCCTTAGTTTAACATCTAAGCTTTGTCAGCGAATAATTTGTGTCATTTATGAAGCCCAGGTTGCACTTAAATTCACTGTAATGTTGACCAAACTAGTTAAGTTTCTGAAATACATTTTAATCATTTAATATCATTTTTTTCAATAACCACGAAAAACCCTAATGTAATCAACAAAGCATTTAGTTTACAAAAAATACATAAAGTGGGTGGCAAATGTAAACTGATGAAAAAGATTAGATTGTGAAAAGCATTTTTAACCTCCTTAATTGGCTAATAATTTTTGAGATAAAAATCAAAGCCAGTTTTAATGAAATTTCTTTCCGTCAGTATCCTGGTAATGATATCGTACATTTTAAGGAGAGACTTGAAGAGTTCAACCGGAAAACCTCCGGTCATTCAACATTTTGACAGTTCTCTTTTATCAGAAATTTAATAATCAAATCAATATTGACCTATAGTTGAGAAACTGAAAAACATACATAGAAAAATATTTCAGAGTTGATCCTAAGGTAGCCAGGAAACATCACATGAAAATGCTATAACAACACTAAATTTGTTTTAATTTACAAAATAGCTCCAAGACAGACACCAATGAATGCAAATTATAATTGTGAATGATTTGTGAAACGTGCTTGACCATATTTCTAGGACTTCCTTGTTATGTAAAAGCAGCTTTCATTCAATACTCTTTTGAACCATAGTGTATAACACTTTTTTACTGTTGAAGGCACAAAAAACCCAGTTCCTTATAACCTGATAGAATCACCTGTGTTTAGACAGTAGTTGTTTTTTTGCAGAAAACGCAAGGACATTTTGCAAGTAAAATGAGATCTACTAACGTCACAAGACCCTTTTGAGAGCATTTCAAGTGCCTATTCTTGAATACCAACAGCTCATATTTATTAATAGAGTGGTTGTAGCTTGTTTTCTTGACTCCGTCATGCAACGACTTACAACGTTTTGGATCCCATTAACCTTTGATACTTGATGAAATATTCCCTTGATGGTCATTCCACAATCAACAGGATACATCAATGTCCTTTCTCCATTGAGATGACAAAAAAGAAAGCAGACTCTTTTTCTTTTTTTTTTAATCTTCAAAAGTTGCTATTCAGCGGACAATATAATTCTGGGAATAGGATAAGCTGATTGGCTGTTGTGTCACGGTTCTGTGACGAGGTGTGACATGATCGTATCAGCATTACAATATATGGTGTGATATTCTGGTATTGCTACTTGCTACTTAAAATACCGTCTTTCCTGAAGCTTTTAGGCCATTTAGAAAGCAAACACCTGACAAGCCGCGAGACAATGACCAGCCAGAAGGTTTGTCTATTAACCGTCCGAAACGAAAAAACCTGCAAGATTTACTCAGTAATTTTTGGCCAATGCATTAAACCTACTTTATCTCTTCACGCTCCACTTCGTCCATTGTTGAAATTTAAGGCAAAAAAATTATCAATATGCCGACCTCTACGAATATTAACAATGCGACGTGATTGTGAAGTACATCACTACGTTTTTCTAAAAATTTAAAGAACTTACCGCGTTGGCTTGTTTCGGATCTTTAAACTGTACAAATGCGAAACCCCTAAAATGAGTGAAAACAAACAATAAATTATCTAATACCGTACTTGGCTAATTACTGCAACGTGTCTAGAGCTGAATCGTTTGAGGAAAATAATCTTGAGAACACAGAAAGGGAACAGTGCCAATATATCGGTTTCGCACTGAAAGATGAAGGAAATACTGTAATTCCTTTTCGAGAAAAATGAATATCAGAAAGCGAATGGAAAATAAAAGCAGGACATAAGCTTACAAGCAGACTAAACATCGATCGCGGTTATTCGGCGGTTCGATTTAAGCTTACGTCGAGCGTTTTGCGCACTATAATACTAATGCGTGCATGTTCTTTAGTTTATAAACGAAAGTTATAGCGCGAAAATGATTCTCAACAGGGGGTTGTTTATGGCAAAAAAGTCAGACACTGGTGGTCTGTCAAAGACCTCTTCTTTCTTTCGTAAACGAAAACAATTCCGCGAGGATCTAAAAATCGACTTTGAACAATGGACCACTTGGTTTGAACGACCTTACAAAAATTCTCGGAAGCCTTTCGAGGTGTTAAGAACATTTAATGATCACACAATAGAAAACGTGAGCTGTGACACGGTAAGGAAAAGTAAAGCTTGTTTTGCAATGCATTATAAATGTAAACTCAAGACGAACGAGCACGTGGTGTGAGACGACAAAAGAACACAATGTTAGGAGAACATTATACAAAACCAGTGTAGTGTACTTCATATTGAACGTTTTGTGACACATCAAAACAAAAAAAGCTAGTTTAAATCCACAAACCTCGAACGGCCCGTCAGAGCGTCCATTTTGATCTCAACGCCGATAACATCGCCGAAATCCTTAAAGTAATCAGTCAAAGTTTCTGAAATTGAAAGAAAGGCATATGGTAGAACACAAGCTCGGTTCAAAAGAACACAGCTGGTTGGCGAACAAAACTTCTAGATAAATTTAACACCGGCAAAAATTTTTAAATTTGTGACATTTCTTTTAGTAAAGGAAAAAAATATCACGCTACCTTTTGTGGTCTCATAGCTAAGTCCGCCTACAAAGAGCTTCCTGTGAACGAGAAAAAATTACAAGGGAGATTTATCAAGTGATCCAACCACAAGGACGCGGCACGCATCAGAAACAACTTTGTTATAAGCTCAAGGAAGTTTTATGGACGTAAAAACACTCATATGCATTCACAAAATATTAAACACACGTTACCACACAGTAGGAAACTTCTAGATTACGACCTGTTAAATTCACGGCCCTTTTTGCGGTTCCGATAATAGACTAAAAATTATTTTCATGTGTAAATTTCTTGAATCTCGCGTGTAATATTGACAAAGTTACGAAGTAACTTTTCGCTTTACCCCTCATCGTCTTCTTTGGTCATTCTCTTCTTCGCTTCAACAACTGGACCCGGAAGACCGTTGACCATTTTGTTAGCCGCCATAACACAAAGTCCTTGAAAGCGTTCCAAGGCCGAGGTCCTAGCTCATAAACATCGCTTAAGACACGGAGCTAACACTAGCGCGCCAGCCATGCCAAAGTACCACTCTCTTCAAAACTGAATCCTCGAGGCGCCAAATACTCGGAATTCCGGCCTCCATCGAAGGCATTCTGGGAAAACCCACAAGAAATCACGTGCCACCGAAAATTCCCTTTCTGATTGGTCAATAACAAGACTACAACTGCGCGGATAAACCTGGGCTTCGATATGCCGGCCTCTGATTGGTCCAGATTCGCCAGACACTCACTGACTGCTCTTAATTTGACACTTGTCGCAAGTTTTATGCACTTTCTGATGAGATCGCTTTCGACTAATTTTGGCATGTTTACATCAATGGAGTTCAAGACACGCGATCACGCACATGTGAAGTATAAGATAAATTAAAGCACAAAGACGCTTTCGCACTTTATTTGCGTTCTGCAAGAATACAGCAGTAGCCTTTAGGCGTCTTCGTTCGAGCCGGAAGTCACATATTTTAACCTGATTTAACATTTATGGGTGCGTCCTCAGAGTTTATTCCCCCAAAAATCGGGGGAATTAGAAGTATTTTCATGATTTCGTGACGGCAAGCAAAATCCTAAACCGGAAGTTAAATGCTTTGAACCGGAAAAGTTTACAAAATGTACGTTTTTATTGTCGTGTTTTTTATGTAAAGCAATCACGAAAACTTCTGAAACACACAAGCAAAAAAATAATAAATTGCTACGTAGCTATGTGTAAGGAAGGAGTTAATTAATTGTTTGAAATTTCAATGAAAACTGAAAACAAGGAAATGAAATGTCGAGGAAACACGTTTTCATCACAAGATGGATATCTCAAAATTAAAAGGGAAACAGCCATCAGAATCATATTATAACCTTACTTTGGTTTTCTTCTAGTTAACTCTCGAAAATTAAATGCCCTTCATTGTGGGGTTCTATCTTTTGATTGCGTGTTTGGACTATAAATATATTACTCAATGAATAGCTACCATGTACGTTAAGCTGTTTGTTAAGAAGCTGTTTTAGCATTTCTGAAAAGAAAATTAATTCTTTTCCTTCGATTTTTTGGTGTTTTGACGAAAGGAAAACAACATTTAAGGCGCGATGAGTTAAGTTCTTCAGTTGCGTTTTAACTAACAAAGGACACTTTAATTTGTCTCGTGTTCATATGTTTGGGAGGCAGGGAATAGCCTTAAAATGCTACGGCACACATTAATTTGTAAATCTATCTTTGCCGGTTCCCCACGACATCCACCCGTCAAATAAACATTGATCTAAATTTCCTAAGAATAGAACTGGTGAGCAAATTTGGACCCCCAAGTTAAAATAAGATAGATAGATAGATAGATAGATAGATAGATAGATAGATAGAAAGATAGATAGATAGATAGATAGATAGATAGATTTTAAGTCGAACGTAGGCCGCGAGTTAAGATCGGATATCGTTTCAAATTCCTAGCTGCCTTAATTAAGTCTTCCATAAACAACGTATTATAGAGAGGTGAGATGCTTGCGAATCTTTTGAACTTTGAATAGGTGAGATTGTAGTCTACAGTAATCTATGAATGTTATCCCATATCAAGCATCTCCAACACCGGAGGAAAAGTTTGGAAAGTAAAAAATGTTTGGTGCTATTTTTATTCTTATAAAAACCATACTTTCATTTTTCTTGTCAAACGAGGAAACTAGAACAAGCTTACATCTTGCCCTTTTTTGGAAATTTCAATGAGTCGTTTGGGTATTTCTATTGTCACCTTTCGCGTCCACGATTTACATAATGAACCATCATTACAAAGGCGAGAAATGGAGTTCAATAGTTGTCAGAACTCGTGAGACGAACGGCGAAAAATTTCCAAATTAAGCCTTTTAAGTCATCAGTGTTGGTGTTGATAAAGAACCATTAAAAAACCATTGTCATTTACACTTCAAAATCATTTTGACTTTCTATTCCACACCTAAAAAAAACTTCAGCAAAAACGAAAGAAGTGAGATTTAACATCATTTTCTTCGGAAGTTCCCGTTTCCTATTATAACTGAAAAAACATACGTTCAGTGAAGTCAAAGTCACATTAAAGCCCCCAGTGATAAAAAGCTGTCACTCTTGTTATGCAAATCTCTCGAGTTATGAGACGGCTTTCAGACGAAAAGCTGGTGCAAAGCCAATAATTGTTTGTCATCTCGTCTGCTGTATATGGATGCTGTTGCTGACAAAAAAGGGAAAGGTTAGCCGGGTTTGGGTTCCACCTGTTGTTTCGCTTGAAGAAAGCGCAAATATATATATCAGAGTTTTTTTAATATCCGGTGAAACTCAGCTGGGAATGCTATGCGAATTTAATTTTTTTTATGCTCTTCTGAAAAACAAAAATAGAATAATATCTCAAACTGTCGAAGAGCGCAGTCCCTTAAAATAGGTTTCTTGTAATTGACACGGCATAACTTTCTTTCCTTTTTTTTTGTAAATTTAGCACAGTTAAAAAAGAGTTCGCCGATACTTTGTCTGCTAAATTCAGTTAATTAGTGGTTGATTGAAAATATGGTTTATGAGCTACGCTAACGTCGTTGATTTCTGATGAGGTCATCGAAGGCCTCGAAACTGGAATGATGCTACTATACAAAGCGTGTCATGCAAGATGAACTGAAGTTCTACGTGTTGCGTTTTGCCTTCTGAAATGATTCTATGCTTTTGCGTGTCAGCCACTATTATCGTTATAATCAAACATCTGGTTGATCTGAAAAAAACTAAGTTTTTACATTAAGTAAAAAAGTCCGATCGCAGTGACGTTTTGCACTGATGCAGCCATACAGTCATTGGAACCTTACAAACATTTTTTTCCTTGATCTAACATGAAATAAGGATAGAGGAAGTCGTCAATACGTAAGAAGAATCTTGTAGCTGAACATAGCAAAAATAGCATGATACTATACACAGGTGGTAACACTGGGTCATCAAAGATGTCAGAGGAGTTTATTAATAATTATTATACACTATATTATCTAGAAGTAATAGCAAATTTAAAAATAAACATAAAATAACATCTTTGCACACAGTTAACACCTGCTATGCGTTATCTGGCAGTGTTCGAATTAACTTGCACAACGCACGCACATATAAATGCTTAGCTTGGGACATTGGTCAATATTGTTCAACGTTGTTCAACGTTTCATTGAAGTTTAAGCACACTGACTTATTACCGTAAAACATTGAAAAAAAAAATGAATATACGCAGGAGCCCAACATAGGAAGTTCCTGAAATTAAAAAGAAATTCATGGAAAAAGCAAAGAAAGGGTAAAATGTAGAAAACTAGTTAGATACATTAGCCGAATTTACACTAGAGACGAATAACTCGTCTAAGACGAATTATTCCATAATAATAATAATAATAACTTTATTTAAGTCTCAAATCTTATAGCCGGGCACATGTGCCCTACTAATCGGGGAGAGAATTGGATATGAGGTGATAAATAGCCAACGAGGCGCTTAGCGCCGAGTTGACTATAATCACCTCATATCCAATAAGCACGAATGGAATAATTGTTTTAGTATATACTTCACGATTAAAATATTAACGTAAACATTTGTGTTGTTGTTACATGATCTTAAAACGCAAAATTATCGATAGCAAGAATTACGAGCTTTTGAAGTTCACCGGCAGTTTCGCACCATTGAATATGTTTTGCACAACTTTGTGGCTTTCTTTGTAGCTTCCGGGATGGCATTGTTGAAAAGTTGCTGTATTTCCGAGGGAGACACTTCTCCAAACCTGTTGTATTCAGCAATTTTCCCGGAACAAAACTTAAACTTCGCGCCGAAATTTTTTTTGACACACTGACAATTGGCGCACGGCTTTCCAAAACCAAGCCAAGTGGAAGGCGCGGTGGCCCCATGTGGTTAGAGTGCTCGACTCCTGATCGAGTAGACCGGGTTCGTGTCCTGGCCGGGGACATTGGGTTGTGTTCTTGGGCTAGAAACTTTTCTCCCACGGTGTCTCTCTCCACCCAGGTATTAAATGGGTACCGGCAAAATGCTGGGGGTAACCCTGCCATGGACTGGCATCCCATCCAGGGGGGAGTAAAAAATAGTCGCTCCATGCCACTGAAACTGGGATAAGCTACAGCTCTGATGGGACACTTGGCTCGTAAACAGACTTCCCTTTTTTTTCTTCCAAAATCGCGGTTATTCGCTGATAACCGGGATTGGGCGATCGAACCAGTCAGAAAGCTAGAAATGCAATAAACGGGGGTTGAGTATATACCAATTCGTCTTATAGACCTTATTCATAAATGGCGGTCACATTTATAATTCTTTTGTCCATGTGCAAATTAGCCTACCAAGCCTCATTTTAGAGCAAGAATTCTTTTCAATTCACTGTATGGTATCGAGGCTTGGTAGGCTAATTTGCACTTCGACAAAAGAATTATAAATTGGCCGCCATTTATGAATAAGGTCTATTAAATTGTCAAGCTCGATTAATGCATTTCTCGTGCTCTGATTGGTTTACTCAATCTCGGTTATCAGCTCGTATACCTTAGTTTGACCTTATATGGTAAATGATTGCGCTAAGCGTTGCTACTGAGTTAAAATTATTTTCGCCAAAAAGTGAAATTTCTCTCTGAATAAAGCAAAAACAGAAAAACTTTTTTGTGGAAAGTTTGGAACAATTCCGACGTTTAGAAGTACGCGAAAAGGTAAGAAACGTTTTTGTGATGAGCCTACGTCTGTCTGACCACCAGATATTACACAACATCGCATCAATTCTCATCAAGTTTTTTCGATTTCTTTCGGATTTGCTCGCTTTTTTCGCTCGTATTTCCTACTTCCAGACTTTTGGAGTTAAATAAAACAATTATTCCATTCACGCTTGTTGGATATGAGACTGGTTATAGCCAACTCGGCGGTATGCGCCTCATGAAGTAATTATGTTGCGCAGATACGTAAGAAAAATCAAAATTTGAACATTTATGTAAGTCCGCAAAAAGGTGGTCGCAGATAAAGTTTAACATTGTTAGGGAATTTAGAAGCATATTTTGAAGTTGGACATGATGAGGGGTAGTGTGATCACCAAGTGGAACGTCGCTAATGAACGATTATGGCGCTTGTAGGAATTTGCAGGAATCCACGCTCTTGTTTTGAAGTTTCACTATTTGTGATAATCAGTGGAGCTTCATAATAAATGCCCCAAAGTTTCCACAAAGTAAGTAATTTCTAGAGACTCCGCTGATCTGCAAAAGGTTCAAAGTCCCGCAACTAGTTTACGTTTCAGATAAATGCAATAGTTAATTGAATGAAGACTCTTTTTGTCATAGATGGAATAACCAAGGTCGATATGGTAAGTGAAGTCAGCCTAGGGCCGCAGGGCGAATATGAATCCAGCTATATAATTTACTATTTTACAGAAAGCAAGTGACAAAAATGCAGCACTGTTACTTCTTCTTGAAACATACTGACGGTGATTTTGAATCTTGGCCATTAATGCATAGCGTGCGTATGGGTGGGCACGTCCTGATAATTATACGATGTTATAGCTGTGATGTACAGTATTCACGTCTGAGTACCGATTCAAAAGCTTATTGAGCTCTCTTGCTGCGGCTAGTCTAGGAGGTTGCGTTGCGTAATTGTAAAGAGGTGTCTATGGTCCTTTTTAGATATGTCAAACAGTGAGCAAGCATATTATTCACTGATCTGTAACTTGTACTGATTCCCAAAATGAATTGTCGGATCCCCATCCAATGACTGCAATGTATGCGCTATTTTTAAAAATACGTTGATGGTGTTATCGTGAAGAAGGTAAGCTCCAGGCGAAATTTACAAAGTCATATCAGAGCAACAGTGAGTTAGGTAGGTAAGTCGAGGACGTCAGCCAACGCCAACACGGGAAGCTCATATCGCTGCACGCCTCTCATCCTGATCCTCAATCAACGTTCGAACTTCGGCAACGCTGTTGAGCCCCGTGTCTCTCTTGAGGGTACCTATGAGAGTTGTTCGCCCTCGCCCTCGACCATGATTTCCCCACAGTAGAGAGCTTTAAATTCTAGGACGAGAACGACTACGAGTAAGAAATTTTCTCTTAGAACAATAGTGAGCGCGCGCAAACCAGCGTCTTTTTGGCGGGAAAAACGTGTTACCGTCGTTATCTTAGTACGAGATTTTGCAAAAATGTCGTCGTGTCAAAACAAGTCAACAACACGGTAAAAATTTGGGCATTTTTCGCCCAGTAAAAGCAATAAGAATAACTGAGCAACCTATACTGCTAACAAAGAGTAAGATTAATCGTACGGGTTATAAATTTTTAAAGTATTTTCGCTAAAAACTGCCAGTCAAAATTCCTACTTGTTCTCGTCCTCTTCCTATAATCTAAAGGTCCCTATTATAAGATCACTTGCTGCGAGCTCCGGATGTCTCACGCAGTAGCCGGCTAGGCCCATGTGTCTTTGCCTGATCTTGTCAGTCAGCCTGGGGAGGTCGCCGTAGGGCTCAGAATTTCGCATGTGGTCCTCCCAGGACACATTTAGGGCCATTCTGAGCATCCGTGTGTATACACCGTAAAGTTTAGGGCCACCTTAATTTTGTGATTTTGTTGAGGTGGCTCTGAATCTTCTAGACAGATTTTTTAAAACTTTGCAGAAAATTTCATCTTGCTCTTCTAATTACTTTTCAGATGAATAAGAAATGGGGGTCAGCGAGTTCGTTTTTGGTTGCCACGGTGCGATATTACGTAAAAATAATGACTGTGTCTTCTTCGGCAATAACTCGTGTTTTATTTGGTACCACAATATTGCTAATACATGATACAACGTTGTCACAGTAGCGTCATTCGATCTAAAGAGAGAGTCTTCCAAGTGTTGAAACCCGTTCGAGCCTCCTTAACACTTCATTTCCAACTTGGATATCTCGCTGCGCCCTTGGTAAATGCACAGTCGAATTTCATTTTCATCTCCATGCTTCACTATATATTTACAGTTCTTCTTGTATGACAAGCATAAAAATATCAGTTTCATGAAAATAATTAATTCATAAGGTTATTAATAAACAGAAAGTCTCGACCTAGGAATAAAATTTCCGGTTGGAAAGTATGGAAAGAAATAGAACGAAAGATCGAGAACTTATTCCATTGTGAATAAGCAATAAAGCCTCAAAAAACACATTTCCTTAAGATGCGATGTTAACCAGTCCCAACCAGGAAATGCAAAACCGAGCTGGGACATTTTAAACTGGAGTCATTTCTTTACAATTCTACTTTACACTTAAGTCCCTTTGAGCTGTAAATCAGATAGAAAAAACACACTTCGAGAGGAAAAACAAACCCTAAAATATCTCCAAAGTACAGAGTGCAATGAGAACGGGTTGAGTAGTATCATAGAGGGATTCAAGTGTGGTGCGTCCTGTTTCAAAATTTGTTTACGAAGTGAAGGTATGAACGCCGGAATTGCTAGCTCTTGATCATGTCTTGCAAGTTTACCATGATCAGCCGTGCGTTTCTACAAGTTTTGCGTCATTTCCGATCGGAAATTATCGAAGTTGTTTTCTGTCGGTAGCGCTAGATTAGTATGCAGCAGCGCCAGATTGAAATATTATCTACTCAGGGGGATCTTTCAGTTCAACTCTACCCGACGTTTTGTGAAGAGTCAATATTTTCCTCTGCCTTTTGCGGTTTTCAGCATGTCGCGAATGATTTGTCAAGTTTTCCTTCCCTGTTCATTGTCATAAGAGTACTTTTAAGTATATTCATAGTGAATATGCGCTATATAATTAACTTGTTATTATCTTAAGAACAAAGACCTTACTTGGCATTGAACCTTAAGATAACTGTTCCCTTTTTCAACTAAAACATTTTAAGCAGATCACAATCGTACAAAAAGTTCTCCAAGCTCAGGAAAAATTCGGTAATTTCAAGAAAGGTTCACCAAGTCCTCTTAGTCCATTCCAAACTTTACGCGTCCTGTCCACCAAATACAAAAATAGAGAAGGATTTAGAGAGCTTGCTTTCAACGAAGTGCTTAAAGTGTGACGTTTGATCCAATATCTTTTAAGAGGTCAACGAAATGCGGCTTATATTGATATTTTTCCTTAAGCCTACGTGTAGGAATTCTTTTATTGAAGCATATGTTACTGGTAGCGTGTGATAATTTTCAAGTGAATTTAAAAAATCATTCTTTGTTCTCTATTACGACAGTGTCTTATTTCCGAACCCATTGTACGCTCATTTGCCGAGAGATAGTTGCTAAGGTACAAACAGTGTTGGAACGTCTGGGCAAAGAAGGCAATCATGATTTACTGATCAAGTCTCTTTACTCGCCAACTAGCTCTTTAGTGCTCAAGATGAAACATTTATGTGCTGTAGACAGGTTTGCAGGCACACTATGACCGTGTGTTTTCTTTCCGTGAAACGGAAGCGATGCTTATGACACAGCACATCTGGGGCAAAAGCCAAAACTGGGGCTTGGGTTCGCTGTGCTGTATACATGTTTGCATTAAGCGGCTGAAACCAGATGCGGAATGCGAATAGCAATGCAATTGATCATAACACACCACATCTAGACAAAGAGCATTGCTGGGCCGTTGAAGATTGTAAAGTGGCAACCTATTTAAGTAATGGGATCGCTTAAAGAATGCTTTCTTATTTTAAAAAGTGTAAGTTGAAAGAAAGACATACAACAATCTGGAAGTTAAAATTGAATTAAAATTGAAAAAAAAACGAGACCTTATAATTCCACTTTTCACGTCTTTATAAATTCCAATTCAAATCTTCGTTGAGAGGTTTCCGACCCACACTCGTTTTTCACCGAAGTGAGTCATGGTCTGTTAGTACCTTTGTGTATTGAGTTAAAATGTGTGATGAAATGGATCAACCTATGTTTTCGAAACCAGAATTCAGTTTGCAAATGGTGTTTGAATTTAGTGAACTATGATGGTAAACATTGGCCATTTTTCTGAGCTTGAGACGGAAAGCAGGAAAAAAGTACTTGAAGCTAATATTAATGTGCCTACATTGACGCATCTAAGTTCGTTTACTTGGAACTTCCGGGACTGAAATACAATGCAAAAGTACCACTGTATGCAACCTATGTGAGTGACATATGCTCTGCAAATGATGAATAATTCGTGCACGCATAACGGGCCTATAATTTTACGCCGAGTCGCAAATAACTAGGGCAGCACACAAAAAGACGGGATTTGTAATCGGAGAAAGCTGTCATGTGCAGGTGATTTAAAATTCCGATAAGTCAGAGGCAAAGTGAAATGATTTGAGTAGAGTTCAAATTTCTCTTCGAAACTAGATTAGACCGGTAGAAGACCAATTTTGAGAGATTCTCATTATCAGTTCTTTTATTGAAAATTTTGTTTTCTTATTTGGACGTAGCGG
Organism: Montipora capitata; assembly: GCA_949126865.1. NCBI lineage: Eukaryota > Metazoa > Cnidaria > Anthozoa > Scleractinia > Acroporidae > Montipora > Montipora capitata. Next base: position 13,376,631 of record OX421453.1, read on the forward strand.
ACATGCATGCGTTTAAGAGGCATCAGTTTGGACTGATGGCGCTTTCTAATTAGGTCTCAATGGATTACGTTTTAAATCCATTGAAATAGTTTCACTTCCTTGTTGAGACGTCTTTCCAGTTTCAGAGTGCGATGCGATAGATGCACCAACGCCGGTCCTAATTGAAGTATGAGGATGGTTCCGATTTTTTTGTTATCCTCGAAACTATGATATCAATTGATTTATCTGGCTGCTTAGGTGCTTCGATCGCGCTTCACATCTTGACCCAGAAACGAACAGAGCAACGTGCTTTAAAAATCTTGGGACTGAAATAAAGTTCTTTGCTTCCATGCCCGATTAAAATATTTCTGATACAAGACTGTTGTTTAGATTGCAAGAAATATCAATTTCATTGCCGTCCCCTCACCGCTGAATAGTGTAGGGTAGGGGTCTCCTTTATTCAACACTTATTTTACCAAGTCATTTTTAAATTATGGGTAAGTCAAGAATAAACCTTGCAGGGTTACTTAGGGTTGTGATATTTCAAGGGGAATTACGAGTGACCGGCAAATAACTCATGAAACAAAATATCGCTAAAACTGATAGGGTTGTGTCTTGCTAATGTTGGGTGCTGTCGACAACTTTGAAGATCCTTCCTATCGTTGCTTTCAAAAGAGGTTGCTACTTTGAATAAATGCATAGTACCGCCCACAAATATTGCTCAGTTTTTAATTGCTGCCGCAGTGAGTGAGCCTGAAGCGAACGAACGAGAGAGCTCTCTAATTGGGAGAAGAACTCATTTTCTTCGAAACGCAAGGGATTGAGGTCAAAGGCGCAAGGAACTGTGGTTATGCGCGAATGCAGGAATTAAGACGCGCGAGAATAGAGCCTGCTCTGTTGTTTTCAAGCAAGCAACCGTGGACATTAGGCAGGGGCACCCAACGACCAATTTGTTGTAAAATGTATTATTATACCCCAGTTAATGAAAATAAATGTTAAAGGCATTTTCAGGTGTTTTTCAGTGTTGCTGGGAAAGCATTATCTGTTCCTTTTTCCCAGCAAGACACACAAGAAATTTCCCAGCCAGCTTGATAAGTCTTCAGAGTTTCTACAGCCAGCTCGGGTTAAAATGCTAGAAAAAGTTAGTAATTCCCAGCCAAAACCTCTATCAATAATAAATTTCCCAGCCAGCTTATCGGAACACCTGTATTTTTGCCAGCCAGCAAGATTCCTCTGGGGAACAGATAAAGTGAGGAACAGATTCGTTGGGTGCCCCTGATTAGGGAGCTTAAGCACGCGCGTTTTCGAGACGCGGACGGCAGCCGGAAGTGAGCTGTTTTCCCTTTTAACGTGTCTTCACACAACGACAATTACATAGCTAAGTATATTTTCTCCATTAAAAACGATTGGTATAAAAATCTGGGAGACACCACTGTCCTGGCATGCGAAGTGTTCTCTTCCGGTTGCCGTCCGCGTCTCAAAAATGCGCGTGCTTAAGCTCCGTAATATTCCTGTCGGTGTACTTTGGACTGTTTTCCCTTTTAACGTGTCTTCACACAACGACAATTACATAGCTAAGTATATTTTCTCCATTAAAAACGATTGGTATAAAAATCTGGGAGACACCACTGTCCTGGCATGCGAAGTGTTCTCTTCCGGTTGCCGTCCGCGTCTCAAAAACGCGCGTGCTTAAGCTCCGTAATATTCCTGTCGGTGTACTTTGGACAAGCTGGCTTGATCTAATCGGCCTAGTTACAAATTGAGACACTAGATATTTTGAGCAAGAGCCGATGCAACGTAGATTTGAGTTAGTAATGTACTTGCTCAAAATATTTGTTTTTCAGATAGTTTACACTGTCCCGCAACAAAAAGTATATTCGAAATCGTTAAATGAAAAAGGCCAAGAACATGGAATGTTGTAGGAAACAAATCTTTTAACCACCTCTCCAAATCTCAGGTCTATGTGGTACATGTTTTCTGAGTTATTTGTTGTTAGCGTTTCACGCAACTTTACGAATTTTATGTGGACACGTTGGTCCTGTAATCAACGAAAACATCTGGAGTTCACTTTGCGATGAAAGCGCTTACTTTTCGCTTATGGGATAAAATACACGTGTGTGAACACATCCCCTAATGTACTGGAAAGGCACTAACTGATGAGATTTTCTTTCCAGCCAAATAGCTTTGTATCATAGTGTCACGTATGGTGACAATTTAGGCCGTTTTCGATATATTAAAATTCAGCGTGAAAGAGAGGTTCTAAGGACAAAGACAAAAGAAAGTGGATAATAAATATTTTTCACGTTCATTCCAACGTTTTTCTATTGTTTTTGCCCTCACTGCCTCACTATCAAGCTGAATATTTGATATTTCGAAAATGCCCTATTCGGAAATGCTGTATTTTCGAAACGAAAGACGTCAAGGAACTGGAAACTTGAAAAAAGATACATTTCTAGGTCATCTTCTACCTCCTTTAGATTGAAATTCAGAAGACCTATCGATTTTTATTGCAGAATTTGATGATGTCACTGTGAAAACCATCTAATGTCCTCTTTCTTCTCTCGAATGGGGTCCATAAGGAGGTCCAGTTGGAGATCCACGTTTTGTGCCGGCCCTGCTCAAGATGTTTTAAAATCTCGGAGTTCAATTCCACGCAGAAACCATCGTTAAATTACCGCAAGCATAATTGAACATCTCCCTTCCCCCCGACAGCATTTCTACCATTTAGGTAAACTAGTCTACTTTTATTGACAAGGCGTAGGTGACGCCGGCCTGTTATGGAACAAATACACCTTATTCCAAAATGGCCGCCATTTTAGTATTCTTTTTAGCCAGTATCAAAAATACCATAATACTCTTTGTTTGTCCCTCCAAAATTTTGCATAAGCATTGTTTCCAGTTTCTCTTGGGACCATTGTAAGTCCGAAGAGAAAATAAAAACAATGCTTATGCAAAATTTTGGAGGGACAAACAAAGAGTATTATGGTATTTTTGATATTGGCTAATTGGCCCTTATGGCCTCGCTTTGGAACGTTAAATTCAAAAGAATATTTAACCTTGAACGAGGCCATAAGGGCCAATAGACCTTATTCACGATGGCCACCATGTTGGATTTGCTATTATCATGCAAATTAGCTACACATTTCTGAGGGGGCAAACAACACAAGTTCTAGAGGTTATAACGAACACCTTAGCCACACAAATGATTTGTTTCACGTTCATTGAATGTTTATCACCTAAGTAGTGAAATAGAATGATTACACAAGGTACTTTGATGTTTTTTTAATCACCCCGAAAAATGAGCAGATAACGAAGTAGATTCAAGTCAAAATGTCAAAGGCAATCAAAAGATATCTAATTATTATAAAAGGTACTTAATTCTAAATTCTAAAAGGTACTTTTAGCAATGTTATTTCAATATTTCGACGAGCGGATTTTCCGCAAATTTCCTTTTTTCCACTGTTTGCCCCCCAGCATAACACATGGCTAATTTGCATGACAATTTGAAAATCAACATGGCGACTACAGTGCGATAAGGCCTATTTGCATTCAAACAAAAGAATACTGAAATGGCGGCCATTTTGGAATAAGGTGTAAGGAGCTGTGGTCAAATTATCGAATTGAGCCTTAGTCAACGAGTCCCAAGTTTCTTTCAGCGTTGTCTTCAAATTCTGAAATCTGTTTTTGCATACTAGAGAGCAAGGAAATGTTCTAAAGTGCGTGCTACTCGTGCAATCATTTGGGTTTAAGAATTACTGAAATTCTTATAGACCCTATGCAAAAATGGCTGCCTTTAAATTCTTTTGTTCATATTCAAAATAGCCCAACTAACCTCGTTTTTGAGACAAAAATTCTAAAGAATTTGTTATCCCGAACGAGGTTAGTTGGGCTATTTTGAATATGAACAAAAGAATAGTTTAAAGGCAGCCATTTTTGCATAGGGTCTATACAGCTTGGTCACTAAGAAGATAAAAAATGACTATTATCTTTTATCGCTACCAGAATTACTGACACCGTCTTTTAAGGGTAGACTCATGTATTGTGGAAATGATACGGGGTACAAAACATGTTTCAAGCTGTAGCTATTAAACTACTTAACTACGTCCACGCCTCTAACCCTCGTTGCTCGGTAAGTCAACGAAAAAAAAAACGTGCCTTCTATTTTCTACAAATCTGTAACGCGATATCAGCAAATCTCGATATATGGAGAACATGTTCCAATAAACACAAACACAATATAATTATATAGTTTTCATGAAAATCGCGTAAAAAAGAAACCAACATGCTATTTTCCTGTCTGGTATCCTTCATTACTACATGATTCAATACAACGAAATAGCGAACCTTGAGGCGGTTTTTATGCAATTTTGCAATCAAACTCCAACAAGATTTATATCGTGTGTGTAAAAATCTGCATACCCTTACAACGGATCGAATTTAGATATTCTCTACGTGTGCAACAGTTTCGCTCGTTTTATAATATCTTCTTTGTAGCAAGAGGATTTCATAATCATTCCAGAAGATCTTGTTGTCTGTAACAGTACACGGTTTCACAATACTTCATGAATATTTTTGTACACCCTCCATTTACCTTCATCAATATTTCACTGCGATTCTAAAGTTACTCCAACCACATTAACCTTATGTGTCACAGAAACAAACATTCACTCACGCAAAATAGAAACAACAGGTAGATAATGATAAAAATGCACTTAAACCGAACAATATTTCATATATATTCCTTTCTGTTTCAAACACTAGGAATTGGTAAATCGCGATTGTTCTCCCCGGTAGTTTTCATGTTCTCCCTCCATGGTCTAGAGTTTATTTTCCCGCAAAACGCGGTTTAGAAATAGACAATTTTCTGACGCTAATTACGACAAGACCATTTTGGGTAAATCTTACTCTAGGGTGATAGGGTAAAATTGACAATATTATAACGTATTTCATCCATGATAAGGAAAAGCTGACACGCTACCTTTTCCTTGTCAAGGATGAAATATGTT
>OX421453.1:13386615-13396615 GCA_949126865.1 Montipora capitata
TTTGGAGTAAAATTTTGCGGTAATTTTTTTTTGTGGATTGCTGGAAAAATTGCAAAAATTTCATACCACACGCGTATGGCATGAATTGGTATAAGTAACATCCAGAACAGAAAAAGGAAAAAAGAAAAAATGAATGAATATTCAGATAGGCAGTCAATCATAATAAAACCAAATATCAATGTTTCAAGTGAAAAATGATGTTACAGAGGCAAAGCTTAAATCCAATAGATGCGCATGTACTGTACCTCTTGGCTCCTTTGTCCAACATACGAAGTGGTCTGGGGTTCTCTTGTATTGGACCATTTGCGTGATGATGTAGTGGCCATTTTGCCCTTTGAAACTGAGGTCCTCAAGTGATCGCAAACCTTGCTCAAAATGTAAAAGAACACACTCCGGCATTCTGTGAAGAACAAATCACAGAAGTTAAGGATAACACTTTGAAGCAAATGTTACAAAAATGTGAAGTAGGGCCTGATTCCTACAGACACATCAAAGTTATGGTTTTTTAAAGGGAAGCTCCACTACAACAAAAAAATAACTTTAAATCACAGGAAATAACTGTTACTGTCAAGGCAATCTAAAATATTTTCAGAGAAAGTGTTTGTATCCAAAAGAAATAGGTTTTAGAATCGCCTATTTTTGTTTTCAAATTTTGCAGGCACCGCCATCTTGAATTTGTGTCAGAACAATAGGGCAACCATAACACGTCACAATCATTCAAGATGGCCACGCCCATGAAATTTGAAAGTGAAAATAAGCGATTTTAAAATTCACTTTCCCTGATACAAACACTTTTTTAAAAACAAATTTCGCGGAAATGTGTATGTAAACATAATTTCCTTCGGTTTAAACTTATTCCATAGTAAGAGTGGACAGGGCTTGAAATTAACTTTTTTGCTCAGGTGCCAGCTGGCGACTAATGGGGAAAATTTGGTCACCAGATCATAAAATTTGGTCGCCAAATCATAAAATTTGGTCGCCAAATCATAAAATTTGGTCGCCAAATCATAAAATTTGGTCGCCAAATCATAAAATTTGGTCGCCAAATCATAAAATTTGGTCGCCAACTTTGCATGCAATGGAAAGTCATAATAATTATTATTAAATTGCGCAAAAAAAAAAAACAGCACGAGAAAGATATCTAAAGCCATTGTTATTTTCGGCTTAGTTTGGTGATGGTGTTTTTTTAAGGTTATTCGAAATGGTGCGAAGCACAGTCCGTGTTTTCCATAGCAAGGCAAACATGGGCCCTTTATCCTTATTTTTCACCTCTTCAAAACGTAGTTCTTTATTCTCCTACAGCTTGCGTGGCAAGCAACTTACCTTTATTGCGACTAAACGCAATACTACAATTATTGTTCGGCCTAGGCCCCCACACAACCATAATGCTCGTACCAGTCTCCGACCGAGATAAAAATAAAAGGAGCGGCAAGGAGCGGCTCGTATACGGTTTCGGTAGCGAACTTGGTTTCTTCTCCATTTGTTAATCACCTTGGGTAGTCAATTTTGCGGGTATTCGCTTTCTAACAGAGGGGACAAGTTCTCCAACCCACTTTACCTTAAGGGTACATGTTGCTTTTTGAAGGTTCCATGCAAATTTCAAACTCACTATGCGATGTCTAGGTTCATTATCAACATATTATCAATATCAAGCTAGTTCCGAGGAGGTCCTTCGGTAACATGGCTAAATCTACGTTTTCAGCATTCACAACTGACGGTGGATTTAAATTTTCAATTAACCTTCTTGCTGAATCTTCGTCTTCCGGGCGGAAAATTCACGTAACCGGCAATTATTTAAGTGCGCCCACGATCCCATGAATCCGCTGAAACAATAGGGCGCCTAGTAAACGCGGTGATCGCAGTATCGAAGTACATTTGTGCTATTAATTAACCATGTGAGAAACCGATTTTCTTGTAGTATTTATTCATTCTTTTAATGGGGAAAGAAAGGTGAGCCGTGTTCTAGCTACCAGTTCCGAACGATTTCATCACATAAAGATTCAAATACAACAGTTGTCTACTGTTTATCCTGGGTTATCAGACAAAACATGATTCACCAGCTGGCGACCAGTTCTGAAAATCTAGTTGCCAGCACTCAATTTTTGGTTGCATTGGCGACCAGTGAGTCGCAATTTCAAGCCCTGGTGGAGGTTCCCTTTAGGAAAGAGAGATGATATTATTGTGTTTGTATTAACAGAAACCCCAAAATACCCAAGACTGTAATTTCCTTACTAAGAAACAACCTACTAGTACACTGGGAGTATTTTTAGAGTTTGCAGTGCACGGTGAGAATGAAATGGATTATTTAACATAAAATAAAATAAATACAAAAAAGAAAATCAAAGAAAACAGCTGCTCTAAAGACTAGCCAGCTATTCTCCCCGCTATAACCAATAACAGCCTTCAGAAAAACTGAAATAAACGTCTTAAATGCCATTGCCAAGCCTGTATTGTTTTCACCAAGGAAGCCACTTAACCAGCTGTTTCAACAAAATTTGACATTGGTGGCTAGTTTGAGTAGAGTAACCACTGCTGTCATTGTCAAAATGAATTTTAATTTTACTCTCATGACTATTGGTCCTTAATTACTTCAATTTACGATGAAAGTAGCAGACTTCTTTCAGTTAAGTAGCCAAAACTTTTCGTCAGCTGTCAGTACTTACTGAAACCACTGTTTGACTAAGTTTCATTCCAACATGATGCCTGTCTGGTTGTTACAAATTTTTCCTGTTTCTTAGAAGACACCAAATTAAAGAGGCAAACACACTTAATGTTGCCTTCACTGATACTTCCTCTCTCCTTTTCTGGTAATGCCTTCTTAACTTATAAACTGTGATACTGTATTCTGGAGTGTCATAAACAGAAACTACGTATGGAAGAAAAACAGAATTTAACCAACTGTACATACACTTGTGTCGTAATTTGCCTTTGTTCAATAAACAATATTCCATTTTCCCTTGCCAATTGTACCTATTCCTCAAAATCATAATACCACGGCCTACTGCAAAACCCCCAGAGAATTTGTGAAATACACATGTACTAGTCCTTTTCATTCTTTTTTTTCAGTGAAAATGCATCTAGCAGGCCAACTGAAGAGTGAAAGTAACAAGCTGCTGGCAATCAAAGTGAGGACCTCCTTTGTGCATCAAACCCACAATGTACAAAACAATAATTATTTTTTTCCAGCTGTTGTTTGCAAACTTGATCCTACATAGCACATTATGAACTGTTAACAGCTAGCTTGTTACTGCTCCTTCAATAATTTATGCATTTTTATTGCAGATTCAATTCTACAAATTAGCTTATTAATTAAAGGAATTGGTATTATGTTTGGGGACTATACGAAATCCATGATGTTTACAGTTCCAATGGTCTTACAGAGCAAATGCATTCCTTAAAGAACAGCACAAACCTGGATCAAACTAGAAAAATATCAGAAAGGGTGTGTTATTGGAACATAAAAAAATAGTAAAACAATCATCCCTAAATTCAGGACATACAGTAAGCAGCTGTGTTAAAATTAATGCCCTTTGGCAAAATGTTAAGAAGCAGCATGTCAATAGTTTGCATGCATTGCTTTTTACTTTTTTTTCTTCTGGGAAACAAAGCTGTGCAGAGGATGCAAAGGGGACAAAGGGGAAGCCATGTTTCAAAACACACGAAAAATTGAAAACATGCTTGTGTTGACACCAAATGAAAGTCTGTTTTGCATATAAATCATTGCTTTTTTCCAATTTGTACAACATCTCAGCAAGCTCTCTTTATCGCAGACATGAAAGGAAAAATGAAAACAAAGAAAACCAGGGCTCTTACTTCTCATAAACAAGTTTGCTTTTCTGCTTGGGAGCACCACATTTAAAACAAGGCCGCTCAAATACAGGATCCTGTAAAGTGAAGCCTTCTTCCACATTTGGAAATGTCACAAGGTGCTTGCTGCCTCTGAAAAAAAAACACACGACCAACAAAAAAAAAATTATCAAATAATTAACATGAAAGTGGCCATTGATGTTTTCACATAGTTGAGCATAGAAGCAGGAAGAAGTCTGAGAAAATGAAAGTCAGCCATTATGCTGCTAGGGATCCTCTCTGCTTGTTACTACCTTAAAACTACCTTTTTGTTTTGAGAATTCTGCCCCAGTTGTAGCTATACCTTTTATTGCCAGTTTGTATTCATTGGCAGTCATGCTTTGATGATATCACACATAAAGCTGGGGTGAGAAATGACAGCTGCACAAGAAAAGTACTCTTCCCAACTGTGATGTTTTTAAGTTTGTTGGGTGAATTTTAAGTTTCATGAGATGTAACCAAAGAAATCAGGAAAGACCCCACTATTTTGTTTACTGATGACAAAAAAAGAAACTGTCTACCAATAAGAACATCTTAGCCTTACTTGTTAATTTGCTGATACCCACAGGCTTTACAACTGAATTCCCAATGATAGATCTGCAGCGTTTTCTCCGACAACAAGCCATTTTGCCGCAAAAGAAGACGCAGTGCATCGACTGGACTGTCTTGGACACCATATTTGCACTTTAATAAGGGTTGTAAATAGCTCCAGACTTTCTCCCTTGCTTCCTGTAAAACTTTGGCAGCTTGCTCTCTGGAAGCTGAAGATAAATCTTGAGCCTTGTTGAACAGTTCCAGGACTGTTTTCAACAGCGAGTTAACATCTTGTGCCATAGAAAAAGTACTAGTCACCAGTGTAACATTATGTACAACTAGAGACATCGCAGAATGCAGCCAGCACAGTGCATCCACATTTTGCCAATGAAGATATATCTCCAGAAATCTCATTTCCCTTATGCTGTCCACAAGCTTAGGTACCTGGAAGAAAATATGATATCATGAGATATGTTTGGCACTTTCTATTTAACAAAATATTAAATTTTAAGACTCTGAGATTTCGTTCGGGAAAGGAAATACTATTTATTGCTGCCGCAGCAAGTGAACCTGAAGCGAACGAACGAGGCAGCTCTCTAATCATGAGAAGAACACATTTTTCTTTTAAACGCAAGGGATTGTGGTCAAAGCCAGAATAAATTGTGGTTATGCGTGAATGGAGGAATCAAGATGCTTGGTATGATACTCTGTTTTTCATTTCGCTTCTCGTACCATTTACACTATCACCTAACAAGAAAATAAATTCGAAATTGTTAAATGAAAAAGGCCAAGAACTTGGAATGTTATAGGAAACAAATCTTTTAATGGAACAGCATTTATGGAAGGTAGAGGTCAACCTTCCACTTCACTGGACACCTCAAGCAAATTGTCCCTTAAAGTCACCTAAAAAATTCGGGTAGCTTCCACAGGATTTCAAGCCATGACGGCTGCAATGCCGATGTAATGCTCTCCCAAGCAAACTAAGAAGCCACTTAGTTGGGAGCAGGTAAACAGCATTTATGCGCTGACTCCTCAAAGAATGCCGGCAGCTTTATTCACTGTTTTCAGGGCTCGAGACTAACTTTTTAGCTTACTAGCCTAGTGGCTAGTATCAGGTTTGATTTCACTAGTCAAATCTAAATTTGCACTAGCCAGTCTCGTCATGCGCAATTTCATTAATGCATTTGTTAAAACTATCACAGAAAAATTTCACATTTCCAAACACAACTCGCACTTTTAGTAAATATTCTCATATTCTCATATCCATCCTTGCAAATATGCTGGAATGTTCTGCTTCCCGTATTTTTCTCATGAAGGCAAAGTTTTCGTGGCCTTGAGGCCAATTCTCACAGAACCACTGCCAAAACTTTGCAACCCACAAATGCACTGGAGTGTGAAAAGCACGGAATAAAGTAAAGTAAGAAATAAACCGTACATAAAACTAAACTGCTTGTTTGGAAGTCTGTGGAAGGGCTGTTCTTTTGATTAGAGCTATTTGCGATTGAAATTTTAACCTGAAAGCGCCATTCTACCCATGAAGCACAAAAGCAGTATAAATTGGGAAAATAATATCTTAAATTAGATATAAAGGAAATTCAAAAGGACAGACTTGCCCTCATATAAGATTTTCGTATTAATACTTTCAAACAGCAATCCGAGCATTTTATGATTGAATGGTTTTCGGAGTCAATATTCAGCGGCCACAGTGCTCGCAAGCAAGTTAAACTTTTCTCTCTTTTAATGTGAGATTCACCATTCCTAGTACTGTAAACGAGATAAGTCGCTCCATATTATTTCTTTCTTTTTTTTGATTTGAAATAAACTATTATTATTTGGATTCAATTTCTAAACTAGTACGTGACCTCTTTCCATATACACTTAACAACGTGGCAAACAGTTGCGCTGGCTCTATTCCAAACACAGTCACTTTTTGCTTTTGTGTTTGCGATCCTGTTTTCCATATACATGATTGCTTTGTATAACTTGATCTTGTGACATCGTAAGAAAAGTGCCCAAAAATAAAAGCAGAATTAGTTTTTGCGTCGTGGTCAAGTTCTCCTTATGTTGGAATTGTTGCGAAGAAGGCAGAAAGGAAGTGTCAAGAGACGTCACCGATTCTGGGTCCGATACATTTTTGAGGAGAAGCAATGGGCTGCAGCATAGCCAGTATCAGAGTATACTGTAGGAACTGGCTCTTTGTGATCAAAAACTTTACAAAAGGTACAGTACCGCTCAAAAGTAAGTTACCAGTCTCGTCTCGTTTCTCGCGAGACGAGTGTCTCGTCTCTAGAGACGAGAGCCTCGCCTCGAGAGACGAGACACTCGTCTCTAGAGACGAGACTCTCGTCTCGCGAGAATCACTGAAGCGGCAAGATTGGCATATATTTTTTTAGAAGTCCGATGGTTACACAAACGTTTGCGAATTCAAACGACAAAACGACGCTCATGGCGAGCGTGAAACTTAACATGAATCAAAATTACAATACTGTTATAACCGAGAAATATATCATGCCAATTGGCAACATTTCAGTGCGGTGGCATTGTAAACAGATCTCTGTGAAATTCTCGAGGAACTTTGCTTTCCGAAACACCGTATGAAATTGAACGAATTCGGATGGTTTGTGCCGAATTACAGCTGTTTTGCCCGCAGTTCGTTACTCGCAGACACGTTTTAATGTAAGTAACTGCAAGCAAGTAGAAAGTACATATACAAGAAGACTTAGCTGCTACGGTAAATGAAAACAAACTCGAGTTTTACGTTACGACTCCACTTTTGAGAATGTCATCCACAAAACTTAATTCATTCAACAGTGAGATTATTTTCAGTGTCACGCAACAACAACAACAAAAGAAAAATTCGAAACCGTTCACTGAGAAAGGCGAAGAACTTGAACTGTTGTATAAAACAAATTTATTTTCCATTTCCACCTCTCCAAATTCTCAGGTCTACGCGGTACACCTTATCTAAGTTATTTGTCGAAGCGTTTCACGCAACTTAAAGTTAAATACAGTTTTGTGAAGATGCACCGCTGTCGACGAACATTTGTCATGAAAGCGCTTATTTTTCGTTCATGAATTAAACGATGTGTATGAGCGGCTACACAAGCGATTTTTTGCTTGCGCCGGTGATGCGGTTTTTTAAAATTTTGTTGCGTCGCCAGCGCGCGATGAAAGTCTGAACAGGCGACGCGAAAGCAGAAAAAAAAAAACACTCGTCATCCAACGTGAAGGAACTGCCTCGGGAGAATGAATCCCCAAAGAAAAAAGAAAAAGAAAATGGCTCTTTTAGGAGCCACCAAATGTAATAAAAGTTATGATCAATAGTAATAAAAGTTTTTTTTCATTAACCGCACTGATGCGATCATGATGAGCAATAACAACCCACAATCGCGTTCTCTTCGCCTGATAAACTCGCTTGAATTTGAAGGACAAATTTTTATGGCAGTTCGATGGAATTAAGCTTTAAGTACTGCTGCAGGAAATTGATCGATCGATTAACAGTGTTTACATGCGGTCGTGCAAGTTCATCGAAATGTTTCTTCTCGAAATCAACTTCGTACAGTGTATCAGTGTAGATTTCACGGGCAGATTCGAGGCCTAAATGTCGACTCGCAAAGGCAATAATACACCACCGCCAACCGCATGCTGCCGCGCAAGTTTATGGCAACATTTCTCTTAGACATCATCTCCGAATGAAAGTACAGTAAATGTAGATTTCACGGGCTGATTCAAGGGTTAAAAATGTGGACACGCAAAGACGATAACAAACCACCGCCACCTGCATGCTGCCGAGCAAGTTTATCGAAACATTTCTTCTCTAAATCAACTTCAAATCACAGTGTATGCAGATTTCACTGGTAGATGTCTGCACGCAAAGACAATAATACACCAACGCCAACCGCATCTGGACCTAAAACTTTTTTGTCAAGTGTTACGTTTGGAGCGCGAGTGTCTTCGTAAACAGGTTAATCTTCGGGAAGTTTTCGTTTATGCAGACACTTACAGTTTTTTGAACCGTCTCGCGAGACGAACGTCTCGTCTCTAGAGACAAGACCCTCGTCTCGAGAGACGAGAGACTTGTCTCGCGAGACGAGACACTCGTCTCTAGAGACGAGACTCTCGTCTCGCGAGAGGGTGGTAACTTACTTTTGAGCGGTACTGTGTATTTGGCGGGGTATTCCCTTAAGATATTCATTAAATTCACACTGTTTTGAGGAGTATCCTCATTGCCACAATCATACTCGGACGCCATTTTCATTACTTATACTTGCTTCTAATTCATCAAAACGTATCACATGCACAAAAATATCGTTGATTGATTGCAAACAATCAGAAACAGTTTACGATTGTGTTTTTCATATTGTTGTTCCCTAGCTTTTGCATTGCTACTCGTCGCCAACTAGACGTAACGACAGAAAATTTTCTATCTCTTGCGTCTTGCTCGCGATCATAGGTGATTATTGGCAATTGGTCGGGGATGAACATAAAAGGTGTTTCCATTTACGCAAACTGTTTGTGATCAAGCTCTCGGAAGATTTCATGACGTGATTAATCGTTGGTAACGTGGGGTGGGGAAAGTGGGGGGTTTAATTGGAGAGTTCAATGATTTAAACTGAATCATTTAATTCGGTCGTTTTCAAACGGAAAGTAAAATTAAGTCAGCTTGTCACATCAAATTTTCGCATCTTCGTGTTAAAACAGCGTAACGTGTATTTTTGTTCCTGTATATCTGAAATGTTTTTATTTTTTAAGCACAAGACCGCCCCAAATGTCGACAAAATCATTGTCCCCAGTGCTTTGGGTTCATGTAGTTAAAATTTGCAAGACAGTTGAAAAGCCATTCACAGATGTCTGGCAATCGCGTGTTTACAACTGCTTGCTGGCGCATTAAATTATGGATTTTCATAACGCTTGTCATTGAAGTGTTTCTGGTCCCTTCAAAAGTTATGTTGTAACTTTAGTTTACATGACACGGCTATGCAACGTGCAAAAATCCGAAAACATTCACCTTTGGTGTTTAATAGGCCAAAAGCCAAACTTTGCACAGTCAGACGACGAAACTGTGTTTTATTTTGTGACATTACTTTTTGAACCCATCATTGAACCTTCTGTGGTGCAAATGCTTTGGAAAGTTAAGGACTCTGGTCAAACGTGTTTGCATTTGCATTGAACGCAAACACATGGAAAGTCAAACCCAAACTAGTTGAAGACTAGTTTGAAACACGTTTGGTGGTTCGCTTATCTCTGAGCGGCACTGTAATCAGGCATGTGGGAAAGGAAAGTAGTTGAAGTAAAGGGTAATGTTCAACTGTCACAAATGACAGATGTGCCAAAATCCAAAACACAAAGAAATTGAGCTCTTTTGAGGTAATTGCTTGCAAATTTCCAACAGTTTCACAAGTTTACTTCACATAAACAACGTGAAACACTTGCAAGAAAATGTTGCATGAACATGCTACAAGCAGGGAATACAGCTGGGCCACACTGTATTAATATACAGCCCGCTAAATTACCCAATGATAGTGCAAATAGTATCTGAGAGCCACAATTAAACCCAAGAAGGTTAAAAATGCAGCCTGTAAGGTCAATGACATATTATTAAGGGCTTACAATGAATATT
>OX421453.1:13404115-13409115 GCA_949126865.1 Montipora capitata
CATACTGCTAGTTTTCATTGGGTGATGACACTTAACTTTTGATACAAGAAGGAATATAGCACTTAACATGATCACCAGTTGTTGTGATCATTGGTTTAAACTCTTCAGATCACTCTTTGTAGAAGTGACAGAGAATGCCTGGGGGCTTAACGCAGGGGAGTGAATCCCTGGACGAGTGTGTTAAAGCCTCACCATTTGATAGGAATTAAATGGCAGAATACTCTGTTTAAAACTCAATGGGGTTCCCCATCGACAAGGAAAATCGTCTGGCGTTAGACTGGCCACTTAAGGCCGGTTTGGGTGTTAAAGGGTTAAATCTTAGTGCGCTGCAAGTTGCAATGTGCAGAGAGGAGGATTTCATGGCAACCCTGGAATTGGGAATCAACCCCCAAGAGTGGCCACCAACCGGCACTGTCAAACTGACAGGATTCAGTGGAAACCAATTATCAGGCCAGGTACATGTTCTTACTGGCATACCAAGAGGGAGGGAGTGGAGGGTGCAAGAATCTGCAGGGATTCGCTTGAAAAGGCAGCAATAAATAAGCGGCAAAGATCAGCTGAATGAATGGCACATGAAAGTGAGAAGCCACAAAGCCCCTTTGAAACCCCTGAAGGCCACCCCACAGGTCATGTATGCAAATGGTAAAGGTCGCAGAACATGTTTGTTTGACTCCAACTTTGCCTAAATGTTATTTAGCTGCATTTCAGATCACCGGTACTTGTTAATGTCAACATCTATATCTTTCGGACACCCTCCTAATGCAAATGATAATCAGAGAAATTATTGGACGATGCCATTTAGTCCATTTGTCTTAGGGGTACTTTGTAGTTCAGTGTTTCTTTTCACCCATTGACCCCTGGGGGTGAGACTTAAGAGATTTTACTCTCAGACTGTCTAACGCCAGACAGTTTTACTCAGGGCATCCATTGTTTGCCTGAGGAGTCAATTGCTTAAAAAATTCTAACAATGAACTGATTTGTTTTATGCTCAGCTGGAACGAGTCCAGACACGGAAAATGATTACTTGTTAGCACAGCTGATTCAGTTTGAGTATGATAAAGAATATGATCATTCAATTGATTCCATGGAAAAAAGAATCAATGGAGAAAGTAAAGGTACAGATATGACTTTTTGTAAAATAATAATATTAATTTTATTATTATAATAAAAGTTGCCAAGTTCGTAGAAGTTTACATTTCTTTTGTTTATTTCAGAGGGTTGATAAATTCCTTCCAATCAAAAGCTCAGTCCTTTTGGAGGTCTTGTAATTTGCATGCACACATGAAGAAGCTTTTTTCTTCATTGTTAGACTTAAATACGTTTTTCACAGATCGGAGAAGTGACACACACCCCCAATAATACTATTATTGAAAGCTTCAAGGCAGAAATACACGTTTTACAGTATACATTGCCAACAACACTTTTTGCTGTTTCATGTGAATTTTTATGGTTGGTTTGTATTAAAATTATACTCGTGCTGACTTGGCCACCATTCTCTTTTGCTGTCTTTTTCAGTTTCAGTTTCGTTTGATAACTTCCGTAGTGTGCATCCAGTCTTAAAAGATAGCGACTCATCCTCCTCAGATTCTGATGAGGTTGATAATCAGGGTCCAGGTGAGGAATAGTCATCTTGGTTTAGTCAAATGATCATCTTAATATTCTCTGTTGTTTCTTACTTTTGAAGGGATCGATCCTAAACTTCTCTAGAAGAACAACAACTGTAAAGTGAAGGGATTAATCTTGGCAATCAGTGCTTTTGAAAATTTCTCAAAAGAAACTTTACCAGACAGAAGAAAAGAGAATTTTAGAATCACTGATACCCACTTTCGGGTTTGGACGCATTTACTATCTTGAATGATTGATTGTTACGATTGTTCTGACGAAAAGAGTTTTTGTATGACAACAAAATGGCAAACGTAACACATCACAAATGTTATAATAATAGTATCAATTTATAATTACTATCAAAATCACTAGAGTGGTAAATCTGCCGTTAGAATTTTGAAATGCGGGCTGCAGAAAACTTATTACGCAATCCGTGAAAGAAGTTGTCACATGACATAAAAAAGTTGTTACGTAGTTTGTGTAAAGTGCGTTAGTGGTCATGGCATTCAACAGGAAACAATTTTTCGGATCATGTGACATTATTTTTTGGATCACATGACAATTTGGCCGAATCACAGGGCAATTTTTGGATCACATGACAATTTGGCCGGTTTGGACGCCAAAGGGTATAAATGATGCCAGTGCTTGGGAAATTTGAAAACAAAAGTTTTTACAAGTGATTCTGATATTCATTTTTGTCCAATACGAATGCTTTCTGTGAAGCAAATTAAACAAATTTAATTGTGTAAATTGTATTCTGTGGTTTAAGGTTAGTTTTGTTTTGGAGTGGACCTTGTACCATTAATGTTTATCTGTGTGCCTCCCAGGAGCCCAGCTTCCTTCATAAATTCCAGGGATGGCACTAGGTTTTTTCATTCTGGGTCCTGGCCAAATTTGGGCCCCAAGCATTTTTGGGGGTCCCAAAATCTTGGTGAGCCTCTGCGAGAAAAAAAGTATTATTTAGTTTGTGAGAAAGAGAGAGAGGAACCAACTTTCTAGTCTTTTTCTTTGGGCAATAGCTGAGTACTAACTAGTATCAATAACAATAATGATAATTATAATAATAACAATAACAATAATGGCAATGGTAATGATAATGATAATGATAATGATAATGATAATGATAATGATAATGATAACAAGCAAGAACAGACATGCCAAGTAATAGACACAGCAGTCCCAGAAGACACAGCTGTAAAGTCCAAGGAAGAGGAAAAGCTAGAGAAATAGCAGGACCTAGGAAGAGAGATTCAGAAAATGTGGAGTGTCCGAACCCAGGTGCTTCCAGTAGTAATTGGGGCATTGGGAACAGTTCCAAAAAGGCTTGAAAGCAACTTAAAGTGCATTGGCACTAACACTTCTATATAACTAATTCAAAGAACTGCTCTCTGAGAAAGGTTCTGGAGCGATGAAAGCCATGATAAAACTTGGGTTTCCTTAGGCACCTTGGTGTTGCCTGGCCCCCAATAAGATAACCTGGATCCAACTCTTGGAAAAGCCGGTGCTGAATCCACAATAATAATAATAATAATAATAATAATAATAATAATAATAATAATAATAATAATAATAATAATAATAATAATAATAATAATAATAATAATAATAATAATAATGATAATAATAAAAGTGAACCACTTGCTCTTCATGGATGACCTTAAGCTCTTTGTTAAAAACGAAAAGTGCTAGATAGCCTGGTATCCACAGTCCAGGTTTTTAGTCGAGACATAGGAATGGAATTTTGCATAAAGAAGTGTGGAGTGACAGTTCTGAAGAGAGGTAAGCTGAGCAAGACAGAGGGGTATTCAACTTGTGAATGGCGAGACAATTAAGGAGGTGTGTGAAGAGGGATACAAGTACCCGGGGACATTGGAACTGGATCCAATCGAGCAATATTGCTGCTTTACTTTTGTGATCCACCTGTTTCATGTACCATACAAGTGCCAATACAATGTATATAATCGCGGAAAATTTTTGCATCCAGTCGTGGGCGAGTTCTTCTTTCCAGCTTTCATGTGGTCCTTACAAATCATAGATAACTTATGGCCCAAATTCCTTGTTTGCAACCATCCAACCTCTCTCAGCCAATTTTTGCCAAAAAAAATTATCTAAAAAATGACCATGTCTTCAACCTTTCTCACTTCCTTATCAAGAAGTGCGAGCACTTGTATTTCTTAATCGATCAAACGAGCAATGAGCAACACATAGCAGGAGCTCAATTAAGTTTCCCAGGGCCCTGTTGTTCAAAAGCTGATTAACGCTAATCCCAGATTAAAAATTAACCAAGAAGTTTATTTCTCTACTCCCAAATGCTGTTCAACGTTGATAATCAGCAAAACTTTACATTAGAGGAAGTCAATTTTGAAAAACAAAAATAAGCAAAAAACTTTCACCAAGAAGTTGAAAACTTGGAACAAAAGTTTCCGCTAATCCTGGATTTAAAAGCTAGTCATCTTCGTCAGTCTCCTTTGCATGGCTAAATCCAATGTGGGGACCACTATGATACTTTACTTCGTTATTTATTTTTATTATTATTTTTTGCATGTCGCCCAATTTCTCAAACAACAGAATATACTGACAAATCAAAGAAAGTTGTGTGAGTTATTTAAGTCAGTGCCTTGTGTCCTGGGACCCCAAAACCCTTACCCCATTTATAACCAAAATCTGCAATTTTCCCTACCCTATTTATGACCAGGGGGCCGTTTGTCGAAAGTCCCGAAACTTTACGGGCTGTTTTCGGGTGTCACAATTCCCTTTTTATCTCAAGAATGGAGATGATTTTAGTCGTCAAACTTCACAGTTATTTTTCTTTTTGTGACCTTGAAATCATGTTAAAAGATCGGCTTTCCAGAACAAGCGGTTGACAGTTTCACAAATGGCTTTTCGGGCTCGAAAAGTTTTCGGGACTTTTGAGAAACGGGCCCCTGACCCTTAAATCAATACCCTGGTGCAGACCTGCCTTATAATTATTTCCCTAGTTCAGACCAATGTTAAAGGCAATGTTTGGGGGGAGAGGAAGGCAAAGCGTGGATGGAAGAAGAGGGACATGTTAAAGAAGTACCTTCTTCGAAATAAGAAATGAATTCAAGACTAGAGTGCAAAAATCAATACCCTATTTATGACCAAAATGGTGGAAAATTGGCCAAAATCGATACCCTATTTATGACCAAAACGGCTGAAAAACCCTACCCTTTAGGAGCGCACATACCTATATAGCCCATATAAGGGAGTCCCTCCCCCCCCCCCCCCACCCCCCACACCAGGCCTGGGACACATTAAGATTTTAATGATGCATTTTTAAATTTTATTTGCGTTAAAATGCACGATTTCTGTGTTAACACGATCCTTGAAATCCCTCGTCTTCCGAGCCTTTAGTGAAGTGCTATGGTCTGGTC
>OX421453.1:13414115-13421615 GCA_949126865.1 Montipora capitata
ACCTACGGTTATACAGTGGCCAAAACCAAATTTTCTTGCACAGACAGGTTACCATATCTTCTCACGCATGGTGCTTCGCATGCACGCCCTGGTGTGCTAAGCTCTGCTATTATTTTCTTTCCCTTTCTCCTCCTTCGTGCTTGCTTAATTTGGTGCTCTTAGACCAGAGTTAGTAGTTTGAGGTTTCACATCCATTTCCCCTTTCTTGTTAAAGGCAAATCGATAACTCTTACCGACATAATCTTTCAACATAACATCAGCCTCCAATTCCACCGTCGCTTTGCCTTACTGAAGCACCAAGACATGTAGCATGAAATGGAGACTTAAGGTTTCAGTTCCTAACCCCTGGCTTTAAGTGTGCAAATTATTCACTCTACAAAGAATAAAATAGTCAAATTTAGGATGGACATGGCTGATTTAAATGCCTTGGGTACTGCACTGATCCTGTGAGGAAAAGTCAAGTCAGAATAATGCTGTTGATCGAGCTGCAACAAAATAGGTAAATCTAGACAAAAGAAAAAAAGCAACCTAAATTTTCATTATAATCACCTCAGTTTTATCTCAAAATTTTTAACAAATTCAATTTGTTTTTCCAAGTTGAGAATAATTTGCCTACATTGATTAAGGCTGTCTTACACTGTTTATTGTTTTGCCCAATTTGTCTTGCTTTATTTTCCACAACACCTGATCGGAAGTTGTGGAAATGGTAGAGCTGGATTTTATTTTCTGCAACTAATTACTGGTCTCATTATTTTTAATACATTATTTTGTTTGTGTCTTAGTGTGTTGAGACTGTGATGCTTCCCACCACTTGTGTTGAAATGATGTTTGTTTTGATACAAGTTGCTCAAAAGATTTTTCATTTTAAACATTGCCTTGATTCTTGTGTTAACTTAATCTGCATTGTCTATCACATTTTCAGGATGCAGAAGGCAGGCATTCCATGTCCCACAGTTGCACTGCTTAAGAAGCACATCCTAATAATGAGTTTTATTGGCAAGGATCAAAAACCTGCTCCTAAGTTGAAGGATGCTGTACTGTCTTCACACCAGCTACAACAGGCTTATCAACAATGTGTAGAGGTAAGATGTGGTGTAAGACATGAAAATAGTAAAAATAAATGTTTCAAGAAAGGCAAGCCAGGTAGCAGTTGGTAAAGGAAAAGTCACTTTATTTTAAGTTAGTCAGTTAAGTTCTGTTAGCTCTGAGGCTGGTATCAATGGAAGCTGACAATGCACCCTTTTCCCTCACCTTCAGTTGGTGCAGAAAACAGCCTGAAAAGCTTCCTCGTTTATTGACAAAAAATGTATTCGATTTGGTACACTATATAGCTCCTTTTGGTGTGGCCTTGCTTTAAAGGAGTTTTAAGCTGCACTTGCATTCCCTTCGAAAATAGAGGCTGATACGTGTACTCAAATATTTCTTAAGTATACATGTCAGTTAAGTTTATAGTACTAAATGGTACAGCTGTAATTACCACTGTTATAAATATAATGTTGATAAAATTTATTTTAATTTTCTGTTTAAGAAATCAATAATTATTCAAATTGTTATTTATTTATTTATTAACTTCACCACACCGAACAAAAGAGCAAAGTAGCACATAAAATAAGTAACGAAGTACTTGGCAGGGACACCGCAACAGCTGAGGCCAATTATAGTGAGCCCAATAATTAGAAAGAACAGGGTACAAAAAACTATATACAGCAGGATAGATTAGAAGTTAAAAGCTGGACGGAATTATATTTAATGCAGGTTGTCTTAAAAGTTCTTGGGATGTCAGGATTGCAATAATTAATAATTAGTAGCGCTGTGTGGTAATAATCAAACAATACTATTAACTTGAAAGTGTCTTGATTACCAATTGAGTTGCTAATAGGTTCTACTTGCTCTAACAAAAAACGATCTTTGATGTCTTACATCGTTAATGAAAAATGGAGCATTCGCAGATGAGGCACGAATGCCAGCACACCTAGTAGTACTGCACCTAGCGGGAAAGGCAGAAGGACTAATATTAACAAGATTATGTACACACTTACAAAGGAAGACCAAGTCCAGTAGCATATAAGAAGCAAATTAAAGACAGCAGGCATGGTTTATACTCAAAAGAAGTTGAAAAAGGCAGTTGTAGTAATTATAAATTTTATTGCATGCCTCTGGATTCTCTCAAGTTTGATTATTAGCTCAATTGACTGGAGCGCCCGACCTGGGTGATGTAGCCAATAAAATTATGTGGACGAATAAGGCCCAGGTAAAGAGTGCGCCTCACTGAGGTGCCTTGAATGCACCTAGCATTCCTTTTAATTCCATACATTTTCAAGTTTTCACTGTACAAAATTACTGACACCTTTTTATTTCAGATAATGTGCACGATGTACAAGCAGTGCAAACTAGTCCATGCAGATCTGAGTGAATATAACATATTGTGGCACAATGACAAGGTGTGGTTCATAGATGTGAGCCAGTCAGTCGAACCATTTCACCCACATGCGCTAGAGTTCCTCTATAGGGATTGTACAAATGTAGTACAGTTCTTTACAAAATGTGGAGTGTCTGGTGTTGTATCAGCTCAGGAGCTTTTCAACAAGGTCACAGAACTGGGAATTACTCCTGGTACAGACAGAGACTTTCTTTCTCAGGTAACAAGCTACCATCAAATTAACAAGTCAATGCCAGTTTTTTATGGGTCTGTCCTTTTATTTAATTTTATTTTAATTTTATTTAAATTCTGTCATAACATTGTCAATGTGGCTGTGGAAATCACAAAATTCTGTCTTCAACAAGTCTAAAAAGTTTCATCCCTTCATGCAAATTGTTGTTTTTAAGGTCTCGGGAAAGGTAAATTTGAGTGTCTCACTCAATTTTTTGTTTTTGCAAATCTTGAATGGGTGGGGCATGGACTGTGCAGCATAAAATAGTATTTTCCCAAAAAAAATTCTGAAAATTTTATTTTAAACCTGCCAAAATCGCTTTTCTTTGTTTCCCCCATAATCTGCACGTGAAATTTGATTGACGTATCATGTCAATCACACGTGAAAGGATTGGGTGTCAATTGACAGCCGTCATGCGCGATCTGCTACCTTAGCACATGCCCGAATGACTCAGCATAATTGGCTTTCAATTGGGGGTTGGAGTTATTCAGCAGACTGTGAAAAGCACACAATCTTCAAGCTTGATTTTCTAGGGGTTTATTTTGACGGCAAAATTACAACTTCTCGGACCTCCTGTCCCGACAGGTTTTAAGAGATCGCTTCCAAATTTTTAGTTCTGATAGATGATTGTACTACCCCAAATATGTTGTGAGGAATTTTTCTTTTGTCTTCGAAGACTGATTGTATGGTACTTTTTGTGCCCAAATTAAGTATGAGATGAGAGTTGCAACTTTGGTGTGTGATATTTCCTTCAATTCTTAACAAAAGTCATATCATGGAATGCATTCATTTGTGACTAAGATGCAACAAAGTGTGGTTATTTTTGCAATAAAGTGAAGGGGCAGGAGCTTCTGCAGCGGACACAGTCGTTCTGAGTTTGAGGCTTCAAAACTAAAAGGCAATTATAAATACCAAAAAACTAAAATTTTATTCAAATAGTTTTAATATGACATATAGTTTGACCCAATACAAAAAATAGTGGTGCAACAGTTACATTTTTCCCGCGGACACCTCATTCTCCTTTACCAAAATCTTAAAGGTGCGAACAAAATGTCACACCTTCCAATTTTACTCCGTAAAGGGTGCAGAGGTTTGGGAGTTTTGTCTTCTTGGAGGAGGGGTGGATGTTAAAGGGGCAGTGTCACGCTATTTAGTGAAACTTTAATGCATCAATGAAGACCAAAAATAATGCTGTGGTTTTGTTGCCAATAACCATTGAAGTACACTGAAGCTATTCTTTGCTTCTTGCAACCAAGGATGGAGAGGATAAAAATGGATTACAAATTGAAAAAACTTCCCAGTTCTTTCAAGTTTGGAGACGGTGTATTCAGAAAGTCAGCAAGAATTAAATACAATTAGACGCTCCATGAGTGTACACTGGGTTGCTCAAAGACAGAGGGGACTGGGTTGGGTGGTATTGAACTGCA
This sequence comes from Montipora capitata, assembly GCA_949126865.1. Classification (NCBI taxonomy): domain Eukaryota; kingdom Metazoa; phylum Cnidaria; class Anthozoa; order Scleractinia; family Acroporidae; genus Montipora; species Montipora capitata. The sequence goes on from OX421453.1 coordinate 13,418,194, forward strand.
GCGTTCCAGTCAATTTTTTCAAGTCGGGGGTCATTAAGACCATTTAAGGGGTCACCCAGAAGTCGTGCCAGCAGAGGCCCCTTTGGCTCGCACATTCATACGACGAAACATATCTTTATCTGAGGTTAAAAACATCGCTACTGGCCTATTAATCATTTGTCACAAAAAAGAAATTCCTGTCATCTTTGGAAAAAATAGGCATGCATTGCGTACGTGTGGTAGTGGAGTAACACAGCGCTTTATTCCATATTGTCAACTGAGCTGCGCTTTGTCTTCCAGGAGATTCAAAATGTCTTTGTGTAATATGTAGCTCTAATAGTACACAATATTGTTTTGGTATTGTATATTGTTCTAGTGCCATGGCAGAAGTCTTAGGTAAATAGCCCCCTGGGAAGACATGTGGTTACTAGCAAAGTACTAAACCCAGAGTGATTGAAGAAAATAAAAGGGAATCGAGAAACATTGACTTCTAGGCTGACATTTTGATCATTTTCAAGTTCCCTCACAACTTTTCACTGCAAGTTTAAGCGTGCACTCTGAGCGTCTGACAGCTTCGTAATAAAAAAGTTCACTGAAGTTAATCCCTCTCCAACGGGGTTAGTATCTGGATGGGTGACCTAAAAAATATACCACCAGAAATTCAACGAGCAAAAGATTGTTGTCGAAGTCCATTACTCGTCACTTTTAAGATTCCAGATATTTATTTTCCACTGCCTGCCTTGTTTATCCAATTGACGTTCCATTCTTGAACTCCATAAAGGTATATTTTGTTTAAAGATCCACCATAACACCTTTTGTGTTTCAATGACTTAGATGCCATTGCAGGTTAATAAAATATTTTCACCACAGAAATCTGCACATTCTCCTAACCTCTGAAGCCCATCAAAATATGTGCAGAAGACTCTACGCACAAAGCCATTACTTAGCAGGAGAGGGATAGGGAAGACCTTTTCCGGCACGGAAAAGAAATAGAATAATAAAAACATGGAGTAATGAAACACAGAATTCTGACTGGGGTTGGCAACCCAGTAAATAGCACTTTGTGCCATAAAAATATGCTGATAAATATATGTCATATTTTGTTAGTGGGTTGTCAGGAATGTCATATGTGTGAGCTTAAGTACTAATTTAGGTTTTTACCCAGTTCTGAGTAAAACTGTCTGCAAATTTAACATGATAGTGCCCTTTCAATGAACAGGTTGGGCTGTTTCAAGCAACATGGTAACTTATATTTTTCTTGGCATAATTCTTTGATTTAGAACAAGGAAGCTGGCAATTGCCATATTTCTAATGACTGCAGTCATTGGTTTCAATATTAATCGTCTGGCGTTAGACAGTAGAATCTACTACGTCTCACTCCTTTGAGTCAATGGTTTAAGAAGCCATGGCAAGGAGAAACTAATAAAGAATGAACGGTTTTACTCAGTGACATTTGGCAATGACAATGGTAAATTATTCTAGATACTCAAACCAGCTGCTCCTGGTTTGGAGCATGGCATTGAAATGGTGTCACCAACTGATCTTTTGGTTGACAGATAAGACACCTTGACTCTTTTCCTCTGAATTTAAAATGACAAAAAGTTTACCAAGTGAAGGGGAAAGTTTACTGAAATTACTTGGGAAACAAAAAATGTTGAGGAGAAGTCTTCCAAAGGCTTCAGACAAGTTTTAACAGTATGGAAGATAAATAATTTATGTCTTTCTGGCAGATGACTTCAAGGGCAAAATATTTGTGAAGTCACAGTTGAGCTTTGAACTCTTTTGTGACCCTGTATAAATTAAAATAATTATGATGCATGTCTCCATGCATCTGTTCTGTGATAGACTGCAAAAGACGTCTACAAATGACTTAAGGTTATCATCATTAAATAGTTTCTTCTTTAAGAGAATGATTCATCAGAATTTATGAAACCTCCTGATGTTTGTGCAGAAGTCACATGCCTCCAATGACATTGTCATTATAGATATTAGAAATTTTAATAATGTTGAGAAGTATGTAGTATATCTATTTTTGTAAATTCACGTAACATGTTCTATTTTCCTTTCAGATTCAAACATATCAGGGGCACGAAATGACAGTTGGAGGGAGGAAGAATGAAGGACTGTACGACTTTGATTATTTCTTTAACAAGGGGCAGGCATAAATCTCGGCAGTAAAACCAGTAAAATGAACCACAAGTTGGCTGGTTGATATCTTTTGAGTGTATCTGGGTTGGCACCTCATACTTGTCCTTAACCCTGTACATACTATACATGAATGTAATCAGGAGTAAGGTTTTCTTAGTATAACAGAAATGCAACCAGATATGCGCAAAGTATTTACGTAATGAAGTTACGAGTTCCTTAGTCGTGTATTATATTTAACGACTTTCCCACTGCAATTTTAGTGGACAAAATTTCATTGTAACTGTCCCCTTCATGATCTGCATAATTAATCTGGAGACTGAATTAAAAAGAGAAAAAACTTAATATAGCCACTACGAATGAAAAAAAAAACATTGGTATCTGGGAAAAATAATTTTCCAAGGCTGTTATAAACAAATTGTACAGTGTGTGTGTTTTACTTATAATCCTGGCTGCAGTTCTTCAAAGGCCAGATAATTTTATCCAGTGGATACGTCACTATCCAGAGTATAAAATCTACTTCATGTTTAATTAATTAATTAAGGTTGGCCAAGATCTTCTTACAAAATGTTCTAACTAGATGAGCTTAGAGTATGCATATTTACACTTATCATATGGCCAGTACTGCCCCGCGTGTGCCTTCATTGTAAAACTGTTGGGAAAATCCCTGTATGAGGGCCGTGCGCATTAGCACGAGCAGGGCCGAGGTACTGCTCTATGCAAATTTGCAATTTTAGGGGATTTTGTTGCTTTTAAACATCCAAGTTATTTACAGCCAGAAAAGCAAATGCAAACAACATTATTCAATTAATCTTCTGTTACCGGTACTTATTTTGTTCAAACTACATCTTCTGAGTGCTCATGAATAGTGTAAAGAGCCGATATGATAAAATGCTTATTACCTGAGCTTTGGTCAGGCCAGACAGGAAAGTATTTGGTGCATGGACCTTGCTGTGCTTGGTCAGTCTGCCATGACCTTGGGTTAGGTATTTTCCCATCCAGCCCTCCCACTCAGTCACTAAAATACATGTTATGAGGGCAAATCTTTGCAGAGATTGAAACTGATGGATAGTGACTCATCCTCACGATAAAGGTTATCCGGCCCAAACCACATTCTCGTTACAAGAGCCTCGGATCTTTTGTCTGCCCATGACCCGAGGCTCTGGGAAACTCTGTGTAGGAGAACATGCGCCGTAGGGTTTGCATAGCCAAAAATTGGCTATTTGAACATTGCACCACCTGCGCACTCCTCGTGCTAAGATGAATGTACCAATTAGAGATGTTTTTGATTGTTCTTC
>OX421453.1:13424115-13439115 GCA_949126865.1 Montipora capitata
CCAGCCCAAGATTTTAATGGCATGTCCTCCAAGGGGGGTACCCTCTTTGTGCTGATATACACCTAATAAATGAAACAACACGATGATGATGACGATTACAATTGGGAGCTTAAGCATGCACATTTTTGAGAAGTGGATGGCAGCCGGAAGTGAGCTGCTTTCCCTTTTAACTTGTCTTCACACAACAACATTTACATTGCTAAGTATCTTTTCCCCATTAGAGATGATTAGTGTAAAAGTCTGGGATACATCACTGTCCTGGGATGCAAAATGTTCCCTACTGGTTGTGGTCTGCGTCTCAAAAACGTGCACGCTTAAGCTCACCCTATTATTTTCTATGTTCTTACCAAAGATTTGCTTCCTTGAAGCTTCACTAGGGCTGCAATCAAACCATGGTCCATGGTAGCATACCTATTCCGGGGGTGGGGGGGTGTGGGGGGGGGGTAGGGATACGATAGCTGAGACAACCTAAACCTTCACAAAAATGGTAACCTTGGGCCTAAACACTATGCTTTAGATAATGTTTAGGCCTAAGGTTAGCATTTTTGTAAAGGTTTGGGTTGTTTCAGCTATCGTACCCTTCACCCTCTACCCCCCACCCCCGGAATGGTCATGCTGGTCCTTGGGCACAGTTGATTTTATGGATAGAACCCTTCTTAAAATTATGTCCTGTACCAAGTAGTGCTTATCTTCTGCAGCTTGCAGGTAATGACAGCACCCAGGATTTTGCCTTTTTGTCCTTCTTGATATTATTATGATTATGATTGTTGTCATTATTATTATTATTATTATTATTATTGTTATTATTATTATTATTATTATTATTATTATTATTATTATTATTATTATTATTATTATTATAGTTAAGGAATGGCAGAAAAGCCGAGAGGAAAACTACGTGTAAACACCTTTTGCCTTTATAAGTGACTGCTTTAAATCACTTTTTCATCACAACCCTAAAACCAATAATTAACTTTTTTATAGAATTTAACGTTGACAAAGTTTGACATAACTAACATGAAATGGCAAAACTGTCATAACATTGTCTTTTTAAAGCTACAGCTCGTACCACTCGTGTAACTTGGGAAGTCAGAGTAAACCGTAAAGGCAGCCTCCACAGGTCCATTTGTCATGATTTCTGTGGCAATTGCTTCCACGGAACTTCCCACACTGTAACCGCTCTTGCCATACTTCTTGTCGTCACTGTACGAAACATTGTATCCTGTTGACAAATAACATAGTGTGAAATGATCTCTATACAATATTACTTTTGTAAGTTTGCTAGTTTAGGACTTCAGAAGCTATGTGTTGTTTTATTGCAACTGCTCTCTTATTTGCAGGAATAAGACAGGTTACCTTTAAGTCTAAACGTCTAACAGTATCAATTACTCAAAACTGAGCCAAACTGGTACCAATCTGAGATTTTTACTGGGTTGCCAGTATGGCAATCCCAGTCGGAAAAGGGTGGCATTTGTTGGGTGTTTTTCTTTTTTTTTTTCTTTTTTTCCATGTCGGTAAAAGTCTTGCCTGTCACTCCCCTGCTAAGTAGTGTCTTTGTGCATAGAGCTTTCTGCGCATATTTTCTTAGGATCGAGAGGGTAGTGGGAAATGCGTAGATTTCTCTGGTGGACAGAGTAGACTGATTAACTTAACCGGCAATGGCGTCAAAAGTCATGTAACGCGAATGGCGTTTTAGTGGATCTTTGAACAAAATATACTCTTATGAAGCTCAATAATGGCAAGTCAATTGGATACTGAACAAGACAGGCGGTGGAATCTTAAAAGCGACGAGTAATGGACTTCGACAACAATCTGTCGCCCGTCGAGCCGTCTTTTACCAAGTGTGCTGTTATGTAGAACACTGAAGATTCGTAGGGCAGCGATAATAGTGAATTCAAAGCCTAGACCAGGTGGATTGGATAGAATTTCAAGCGTTAAAATCGCTGAAAAGGTAAGATTATTTTCGCAGCGATGCAATTGTGTGTCTTCACCACATGTTCCTTTGATCTCACATAATTGTGTTTTCCCTCAAAATATTCTCGGTTTTCACATGACGTCACGACCGCCATGTTGGTGCCCCTAAACAAAGAAAAGGCGGCCATGTTAGTGCCCCGACCAAATCCTCCGGGAATTTAACTCCATTATTATGCAAACGCTTCCTTTTGTTTTCGTTGAAAAACATGGCTGTTGATCACGTGAGTGAAAACCAGCAATTCGCTTGTTTTCGCTTTCGCTCGAACATAATTATTTACCTTTATTACATGTCCAGTGAATAGTTTTATCCTCTGGGATGAATTTTCCGTCGAAAAATCGGTTATTTGGGTGGTTTTTGGCAAACAGAGGTTAATTATTCGTAATGCGATTGCTTCCATTGCCGTTAGCAATGGATCGCAAATTTGACACTTTTATCGCATTATCACATTACGCATTGATCGCTAATCCGATTATTCCTAAAAATCTAAAAATATTCGTGCCTCATCAGTTTTCGGTCGAATTTATGTCCAAGAAAGCAAATAAATTGCAGAAAATTTTTGTTTTGCATCCACAAATTCGTAATCAACGCTAAAATGACCAAATTTTGCCTGGAAAACATATTTTACTGTTATTTTTCTCAAATTTTTTCGTTCAACTTTCGCTTTTATAAAATGTTTCAGTTGTCTGTAAATAAGTTATATGCTGTTGGAAAGCTTATTTTCTTAGCTTTAAAATGATGTATTTTTTTCCTCCTAACTTTAAATATTTTTTGAGAAAAAAAAAACATTTTTTGGCGATGGCTGATTTACCGTGGTTTTCTCGCGGTTGGGAAAGTAGGAAAAAGAGTTCATAGGCCGGTAGCCAGGTTTTTAACCTCAGAAAAGGATTTGTTTCGTCGAACGAACATGTGAGGACCTGTGAGCCAAAGGGCCTCTCTGCTGGTATGACTTCTGGGTGACCCCTTAATAACTTCTTACTAACCGAGCGTGAGGGCCGTACTGGGGAATATTGACCCGAGGTCGTGATAGTACGGACCGAGCGCAGCGAGGTCCGTACAAAAACGACCGAGGGCCAATATTCCCCAGTACGGCTCGAGCTAGCTCGGTTAGTAAGTAGTTTATTATATGGTTTTTTAATTACCTTTTGCTTTGTTTTTGCAAGCCCGTAATCGGCCCGTGGGCATTACAGGAGAATAATGCTCTACAATTCAGTCACAATTAGCCAATCAGAGCGCGCGTTATATCGGCTACAAACACAAGCCATATAATAAATGGTCTTAATGACCCCCCAACTTGAAAAAAATTGCCTGGAGCGCTGCACGAACCACAGGCAACCCAGTGTACCCTCAAGGAGGGTCTAGTTACATTTGAAAAATTAAAATACCAGGGCATCTCTTCTTAACATAAGATGCAGTCATGTACAATGTACTTGCCTGCTTCACACTTTTTCTCACATGGAGGTGTAGGAAGGACAGATCCACAAGGCTTCAGGTGACCTTTCACATGGTGATCACAAGATGGGATTTGATAAGGTTGACAGCCTTTCTTTGAATCGTACTGGCCTCCTGTGACCAAACCTTTCTGTTGCCAATAAAACCTGTGTGAAAATTACGAAATATAATTATATAAGAAAGCAAAGAAAGAATGAAACATTGGGACAGATAGTTGCATACAATATGTTGTCTTCATTATAATTATCAGAGAGAATTTGCCATAAAGTTCTCAAACTGAATCAAGGATATGAAAGGAATTTACTACTGCTTCATGCAAGCAAATAAATACTGTTTTATTTTTGTGACGTACGGCTTAAGGAGAAAGATCTTTGTTTAAGTCAAACACCTCATTTTTATCACTTCTACATGTAACCTCACATGGCTTCTAACCCTAACTTACGTGTACACACTATCACGCATCTGTACACCTTGGAGTACATGTATTCTTCAAATAATTATTATTTCAGATTTGTACATGTCCTGTTTAATTTTTTTAAAGAACAACACAAGTACGTATATAGAGGGTATTAATGTAATCTCAGATTACATGTATGTACAAAATGATGAAATATTGCCACAACTTACCAGGCTTCCTCTGGGTATCCTCCATTACACCTTAACCAAGCAACAACAAGAGAACAACAATCATTAATAAATGTGGTGCACTAACTTGGCATTTAATTAAGTCAGCAGGCCATGTTAAAACCAGTTTTACTGCCCTGAAGAATATTACTGTAAGTCTTAATTAAGCCTAAAAAGACATAAATTTTAAATAATATTATGGCTGGCACATATACATGGCTCACTGGCTCACACTGTGTCCTAACTGTTTAAGGACAGTGCCAACTAATTTAAAGGCATTTTTTCCTGGTTTATGTATAAGTGTGGGAAAAGCAGATCTTTAGAAGTGTTATTGAAAGGGGCTGGACAATCTGCGAGCCAGCGAGTCATGCAAATTTCGCATTATTTTAAGTTTAAGCGCCCATTTCAAATAGCACTGATAATTAAACTGTTATTACGTCTAAGCTCCCATTTTAAAACGGTTAGCTTCCAATAACTGCATGTGTGATTTGCATGTTGACTCGCCATCTTGGCTTGCATGACTCGCAGTCATGGCTCGCATGCCTCGCTGGCTTGCACATTGTCCAAACTCTTATTGAAATCCAAAGCGAAAATTGGATGCAACCACACATTTTTTTTCAAGTATAATTGATCAACAATATTTGTAAAAAGCTTTAAAATGAAAGCAATGTACATGGGGTTCTTTTCCAAATTGAAGCTAATTAAATTATCTGTTAAAAATGCATGGTTACCCCCAGTTATTTTCAGTTTGGATACCTGTGCCAAGCACTTTCTCTGCATAGTTTTAAACTGCACAAAAACGATATCCTGTATTAGTAAGCACCACCCACAGGAAACCCTAGTATCGCAAGATGAGCAGAGAATGTATGCGCAATAATAATAGTAGATTTTATCGCCAACATTTTCGCAGTTTTTACACCCTGCAACCCATCTGAATGAATCCCCCAACATTAATTTCCTTATGAAAGGGAATGTTATCATTCATCAAGTGAAGAAATTCATAAATCTTTTTCCGGAATTTAGGTCTTGATTATCAACAAACGTTTCGACTGAAACCATCAGTCAGTGAAGTCAGTCCATCAGAGCCAGGCTGAAACAACATCAACGGCCGAACTCCAATCCTGCTCAAAATTCAGCAGTTTATTGTCACCTTAAGGACACGGGACACGGGACACGTGTTGGATTCAAAGGGAGTCAAGATCCTAGATAAAGAACGAGATTGGCGAAGGAGGGGAATAAAAGAAGCGTTATGGGAAAGGGTGGAGGACCCAACCCTGAACAGAAAGGGGGGGCTCCGGTTCTCTCTGTCTCACACTTGGGACCGGGCCCTTGCCTCCGTTCCTCAACGTTTGTCACGTGATAGTGAACTATCACATGACAAACTTCACTGATGAAGACCGATGGTTTCAGTCGAAACGTTTGTTGATAATCAAGACCTACTGTACATGTAAATTCTGGAAAAAGATTTATAAATTTCTTCACATTAATTTCCTTATCTAAGTGCCTATGAAGTAAAAAATATAATAAATGCCTACTTGAAAGGGTTTTCAAAATAATAGAGTAACTGGCCTTCCATGTTTTTTATCTACCCAAAGATACATGTATGAGTATCTGAGAGGTTGACAGCCTGTCATTGGCTACCTTGGAATGATAAAATCTAACACATCACAACAAGTCATAAAAATGCATAAAACATAACATTTCGCTCAATTCCAAAACATTTTGTTGCAGAATGTGATAGATTTTACGTGCTTCCCTCAAAAATAATGTGCGTCAAAAGTCCATAGTAGTCTTAATTGGATTCAACATTGTGAGCAAATTTATACGTAGAGTCAAAGATGGAATTGCATAATGTCAAGGTTTCCATTCAGAATTCTAGTCTATTTTCACCAAGTCATAAAACCTGACCTACACTGTACACTTCTTGTTGCAACTTTGATTTTCACTAACGCAATTTGTCGAAAACTCATTTTAAGAAACTCTGACTAGCGCAAACCTACCCCATTCCACATTCCGTGCAGCAAGAAAGCAAATCCTCAGCAGAGATGTGTGGTGTCAATCTCCCACCGGAGTGGATGCAAATTCGGTCTGTCATAGCCTCTACAGCTCCAAAAGCCTGTAAAAGCATTTGCAATGCTCAGTCATTATGTCTTAGATCTAACATACATGGGGTTGGGTTATTACCATAGTTCTACAAATTGTTTAAATTTCCGCATAATCCGGTGTAATTTCCGCATAATCAGCGCATGTTTACACAAAATGTGGTGAAATTTTTTCCGCATAATCTTTAATTTTTTTTCGCATCCTATCAGAAGCCCAGATATTAGGTGGCATAGGTGTCGTCTATAAGAGACAATTGCTTAAATCAATAGCCCATACCTAGGAGCGACGTTTTCACAGACAGTGATATATTGACATTATAGCATCACCAAACTGGAACTGTCTTTGTTTCTTGCAGAAAAGATTAGACTAAAAATAGATTGGTTCCCAAAACTGCCTTGACATAGGCTTAACCCTTTCACCCCCGTGGGCTTCCCCATTGACGAGTAAAATCGTCCGGCGTTAGACAGAGTAAAATCTATAAGTGAGTGAAAGGGTTAATATGGACGTTGTTTGCTCTTATAATCATGGGCTACTGCTTAAATTGTCCACTTCTTCTCTCTTTAGTCTAAGGATTTTTCTGCTTGTAACGAATAACGGGTGGTCCACTGGGAAAGTCCATGGACCGGGTCCATGAAAGGGTCCATGGACCTGGAGTCCATGTATACATCCCTAATCTGCCTGTCTATCCATTTTACAGAATGAAGACAATGGTTGTTCCTGATACCTGGACTCAACTTCATAAGCAAGTTGAGTTTGTTGGTTCAATGCAGTTCCATGAGGTTTTCATTTCTTTGGATACTCCAATTTTCCTCTCTTTCCATAAACTAACATGTGCTTTGATTTGAATTTATAACAGTTTCCTGAATTAGTATAAAACTAATGTTGTCACCTTGGCAAGCATGATGCTTTGGCAAAGTGATGACGACTATGACAAGTTTAGCTTGTTTTTCGGATTCTGATTTTTTAATATTTATTTCTTTACACACAGTTTCTCCCTCCCCCTCCCCCATGCCTAAACAATAATTTTATTCCCTCCCCTCTCTCAAATGACAATTTCCGTTTTGACTGCCTAGCAAAATTTTGAGCTTTGGTTTTTATCCAAAGGCTGTTTAATTTGAGTGTAAGGTTTGCATTTCACGGCCTACCATTACTTGTGTTCAAAATTGACCGACTGTACCTCAGAGGGTTGGATCTAGGAAACAGTGAAGATATTTACTCAATATCTTAAAAAAATTAAATTATGTGAGTTTTTAAGTCTGAAAGCATGAAACTCCCATGCTGCATACTAATTCAGCAACATACACATGCCTCACATTTTTAAACTATCAAGTCTTTGACGTCATCTTCTTCTCAATCCAGCTCTCTCAAGATTTTAAAGTTAGTAATGCCGGACCATTAAATAGGAAAATTCCAGTTAAAATTAACAGGTGTCTTTTTGAATCAAGGCTTAAAACTTGGGTTACTTAGTGTTTAGTTAACCTAGCTTGAAATCCAAAGGAAAATAAGAATTGATTTTTTGGTCGTTATAAGTAGCACTTTAAAATCATTTTAAAACATTTATACTGTAAGCACTAACCCAGCAGCTTCCACATGATCCTTGATCACGTATTTCATCGATAGATTTACATTCGGGCCACTCCTCCCTTGAATCAAAAGAGTCTGGAAGCTTAATGACTTGGTAATCTGTCTTTTCTAAATAAGAATCAAAAAAAGGAAATTAGCAACTGTTAAATATAGCTACCTAGAGCAAGTTTCAATTGAGTGTTGTAAAACCAAAACCAAAGTAATTACTTTGGCCAATCAAAAAGGACTGAGACAATCTGGCAAACCAATCAAAACTCAAAGTAATTACACATAGCCAACACAAAGCGTGGGAAAATGTGCACGGGTGAGCCACGATTGGTTTTGGTTTCAATTTTGATTGGTTGAAAAAATGGCGCAAGAACTTTGAACCAATCACTGAGTGAAGTAATCATAAACCAAAGTAATAATTATCAAATTACTTTCGACACTCAATTGAAAACCGCTCTAGTAGCAATTAATTTTACTTTGGTAGACCAATTATTCATGAATGGCAGCCAAGAAATTATCCTCAATAGCCTCATGTTGGAGCAAAAAAATTCTTTTGAATTTTGTTCATGCATTTGAGACTAGTGAGGATGATAAGCATAAAGACAAAAGAACAATAGCTGCCATTTACGAATATGATCTATAATCTTGAATGCCAAATAGACCAATCCACACTGAAAAAAAAAACAGCAGTCTACAATAAGTATTATCTAGGTTTGCACAACATTTTTGTATCTGTTTGTATAGAAGAGCTCTCAATTGGTCATGGACACGTCTATACATTAATTTGCCTTCCCTGGCCGGGCAGAACATGTAATGCTCAAGAATATTTGAGACTTTCTACTGTGTCATGCTGAGTCAGTGTTTACTAATATCCTCTAAATATAACCTAATACAGTGGTATACCATATTCTACGCCATTGAGCAGACATGTGAGCAGAACTTGTGATAAGTGTCACAGTGTATTTATTATTAGTGGTTGCTTCAGCCAGTGTAAAACAGTGATAAACATGTATGCCAATGACACATCAAAAAACACTAACTTTTTGACGTTTCGGGTATGCTAGTGACAGCCTTCGTCATTTATCATTCTGATGAGGGCTGTCACACGTTTTACTCGAAAGTGTTAGTGTTTCTTAATATGACTGAACACAAAAGCTTCAAAATACTCATGTCCATCACTCCACCCTCCCCTCCCCCCAACTTATCCCAACACCAGCATTTCATTTTTTTAAAACTTTGATCCCCTCAGCTAAATGGCTGTTAAATGTCTCATCACAGGTTCATTTCTGGTAATCAAATATTAGTGTCCCCATCCCTTAGTGTTAAAAAATTATTGATTTTATGCTTGGGTAATGTTGAATACAGCACGGGTCGCACTTGGAAAACTTTTCAGAAAATTTGCTTACTTTGCGGTTAAAATCTGTCATCAGTTCACATTGCCAAGTGCAACCCCAAGTTTCCATTTCGGAAAAATTTGGAAAATCGGCAAAAACATAGAAGTGCTTGGGTGGGGCAGGCAGATTTTGGAAAACTTAAGCTAAACAATAGGAATCATGGCGGTAACTGTCAATGCTTGTCAATGAAACGTGATAGATTTGCAACACGATATAATAATTATTGTGTGAACAAAACGTGGAAATTCTGAAATCTTTGCACTTTTGTTAGGGATGGACGTGGTTTTTATTATCCTTCCCAATTTCAAGGAGTTTTACGGACTATGCAAGCAAGCTGACCTAGCACATCGAAACTCAGCTACGACCATTCACAACCTCAAGGTTTTAATGTAGACTTCCAATTATTGGCAAGCAAGCGCTTCAGTTGTCTTCATTGTCTTCTCCATCGTTTCCTGGGAATGCTGGTCTTTAGGAAACTGGCGAACAATCTTACGAAACGTGGACGAACGAACAAGAAGAAGTATTGATCAGCCAAAAAAGTAGCATAATCACTGCAACAGTAATAAATAAGGCTTCATCTGGATGCATGTTGCTTGAAATGATAACAAAATGTTTTCTCAGTGAAATTCTATTCCATTTGTCAATGAGTCAAAACTCAGGCAACCCTAAAAGCCGGGCAACCCTAAAACCTGGAATCCGGAATCACAGGTCATTGTTTTACCAATACAGAGAGTAAAAAATATCCTAAACATTCATAAAAGCTAACCTTAGGCCTAATTAGGCCTAATTTAGGCCTATGGTTAGCTTTTATGAATGTTTAGGATATTTTTTACTCTCTGTATTGGTAAAACAATGACCTGTGATTCCGGATTCCGGATTCCCGGTTTTAGGGTTGCCCTCAAAACTCTACTACTGTGATCCTACAAAGATGACTACAATTTTTCATTTCCGATTGCGGTTTTGAATTTTTGTGGTTTTTTTGGTTGCAGTTGAAAACTTTTCCCCAGTGCGACCCATGCCTATGACGGGGAGATTTAGCATTCCTATCACTAATCCTCACCATGACACAGCATTCACTGAACACCACACATATAGAGTTACATTTTGTATTTTATGATTCTAAAGCTCACTTGCGTGCCCTATATTATTGTCCTTGAAGGTGAATCGGAGTGCATATGCATAATTTTCGTTTCTTGAAAAGTAATAAATTTCTGAATAAACAATCTGTACAAGAACTGCAAGCTCTTAAATGACCCTTTATGCCTCCATCATGTAAGGTGAGCCCACTTCTTAATAATAAAGTCTTCAGCTTTAGCTTAAATTTGTTAAAAAAAAAAATACACTGCGACATTAGATGCCCACATTAAGCTTTGATCATGCATAGCTTAAAGCTAAGTACAGTGTAAGTAAGCTGATAATTTAAATACTGCACCAATAGGCTATTATTAATAAAACTTATCGACCTGACATTTTAATCGAAAATTCAGAACTTAACTGTTGAATCCCCGCCACTTTAATACTTGCATAAGAATAACATCTATTGTGTTCTGGCCGAATCTGCGCTGCCACAATAACAATTATGAAGATTTATAGCAATAATTACCTTCCAAAACGCCAGTCTTTTTCAGTGGACGGGGGATTACATTTCCGTCGAGGGGAACACCACATAAGCCCTTGAAATGTTCTTGGTCGTAGTTAGCATAATCAGGATCTGCTTTCCAAGTAGAGAAAGCATTGATGTAGTCAATGGCCTCTCTCGTTAGAGCTCCAGACTCTTGAAAAGACTTGGCTTGACAAGATGTAAAAAGAACGACCAAAGACAGGAAGAGCACAGCCATGGCTAGGGAATCTTGACACTCTCGGCGCAATCCAATCTCGATTTTTGAGAGTGTTTTATAAAGAATCGAAGGTCACAAGACATTGGAATGTTGCCTCAAGGAAGTCACGAGGTTTGTTTTTTTTGTTGGATTCTTTGGCTCATTTTTCCATGTTCCAAATTTGGCGCCACAAGAAAGGTTTCAAATTTCGCTTTTAAAAAAAGCAAATGAATGTGCTATCACCTGATTTCTCAGAATTTGGAAGCAAATCACCACCTGTTTTGTAGTGTGTTTTGTACATTTCAATGCCATTTCTCGCGAAAATGCACTACCTAAAAAATTCTTTTGGCTGGTTACACAGTCTTCTCGTGTTGCGTGACGAAGTGGCATTTCAAGTGGTTCGGAGGTCCCATCAGTCCCATTCACGTAAAGTATACAACGCGATACAACGCTACTTTAACGCCTGCAAAAACGGACGATTTGAAACGAATGGTTTCAATATGACAGAAGGTGAAAGAGGCCGTTAAACTACGGAAGAAATATGACGTCTGAGCAAGACGAGTACTTTTCATAAGTGAAAACAGTTCTTTACGATCGTCCCTTACGGTGCGCACAAGTTCTCAACTCCTCAAGATAAATACATTATATCATGAGATGTTTAAGTGTGTAGTATCGCTGAGTATCTTTACAAGTTTTGCCGTATTTTATTTTGACGAGCCTGGCGAGTCAAAATACAAACAACGAGCAGAAATACTTGGCGATCCTACACACTTAAGAGGCCTCCCAAGGGGGCTTCTGATCATTGAGGTCCTGTTAGGGGTAAATTCTCACAAGCGACATGGCCTTGAACCGGCGACATGATAGCCACGAACTGGGGACGACCGACAGACTATTACAACGAATTAGCGAAAGCGACACAAATGTCAAGAATTTCAGAATTGTGAATGTTCTGCGGACTGCGGAACATTTGCGCGTACACAATTCGTCGTAATTACTTAATAATGATCATTGTTAACAATAATGGCCAAATATGGCTAATAAGGGTCCAATAAAGGCGAACAGAAATACATCTCATTTTACTGCTGTTTTGATTGTTCATTTCATGTGATTGACGTATTCAGTGCATCACTCCCTTTGAGGACTTTTCCGCTTTGCGTATCAAGTTCTCCCTGCATGACCCACTTGCGCACTCCATTAGTCTGTCAGAGAGATACTTTTTTCTCTATTGATCGCGTTCATCTCGGTGTTCCAAATCGTAAGCGAGTTATTGAAATACATCACTATCAGAGTCATAAGCGAGTCGTCGGAGCATAGTTAGTAGCTATGGTCGGAGTGCCGAATTTGTGCACGGTCAGAGTCACGTGACGGGTCTGTTCAACAAGAGACCGCGCTGAACCCTTTGAAGTTTGCCGAGTTTCATAACCAGTCCCCTCCACTAACTATGATTTTTTACAGACCTTTTGTAAACGCATGTCTTGCGGATAATGAATGGTCGATAATGTCCTTCCTCCTGGGTTGTTATAGTTACAGAAAAGCACAGTCTGACGACTAAATCAGAGTTGAACTCGGAAGAAACATTAGACTCTTGCACTACCAGAATTGCAGAAAAGCTATTATAGCTCGATTGCTTTGCCAGATTAGGCCTTTATTAACTTGTATAGTTTACTAGATGGAATTTCATCGACTTCAACAACTATTCCAAGTAGTCTGAATAGGTATTAAACATTAAAAAAGGTCTCAAAACCCTGGGCTTAAAAGTACTAAAGATAGAGGCCGCATGTTCCGTTGATGTCGTTCCAGCGAATGGGGATTGTCAGAGGGGCAACGAGCTAAAATTTATTAATGAAATTCCGACAGGCGACACAAGAATGTTCCGAAATTGCGACATAGCTAGCTGTGAAATTCAGACGGAGGACATGGGCACCCCCCCTAACAGAGCCTCATCATTTTCCAGCCCACGTGTCGCCTATTTGGCTAGAGACAAATGTCGCTGTCGTTTTTCCGCTAGAATACACATGTTGGCTAAACGTGCTTAATTTTTGCGTCCTGTAATTTTGATTAATTTAAAGAGTAAAACTTACTTCTTTTTATAGAAGACCAACCACTACTGAGATCAGGGGCACCCAACGAGAATATAGTTCAAAACCACTTAAACATGGCATTGTTAAACGTATTTTAGTATTTAAACGGTAGATATAGGCATATTTTTATCCCCTAAAAATTTTTCATCTGTTCGGATTTCCTAGCTGTAAGTCTAGTGATCAGAAAATTATAGGGATGAACACCTACCTTTTCGAAAATTTCAGCCAGAAAAAAGGCTGGCTAGCGACCTTAACGGGCTTAGCCACGAGAGCCTCATTATGGCACCAACATGTGTTTTTCTGGAAGAGTTAAGGACGCGTTGACCACTTCCAAGATTTGCTAACTACTATAATTAGACAGTGATTCAGGCCCGTAGCTGGAGCATTTCAAGGGGGATTCGTATCCATTTGTCTAACGAAAAACGTTTCGCTTAGGGTGACGGTAGGGGAGAAAAAGCGCTTTTAATCAAACGTCAGTTTGGATCGCTCTAGTATTGTATTAAAGTCCCTTAATTCCCTACTATACAAAAAGCTAGTGCATTATTGGTATAACACTAACAGTCCGTATCACAACAAGGGGCCACAGTAACATTAAGTGTCACAGCAAATTTGATAGCTCTACCATTCGTGGATGCATGGTAGCAAATAGCTCCACCACTTCTTCAAGGTCTATTTGCATGTCGTAATGGATATGCATAAGTGCAAGTGACGCTAATCTGTTCTCGCTCATCGTGCATCGCATATAAGTGTTGAACCTTCGCATCGCGCTGAAGGACCTTTCGCACTCTCAGCTAGTTACGGATAGCCTGATTCTCAGACGTCCGGGATGCGAAGTGGCCGCGAACGACCTCGGACGTCTGAGAATCAGGCTAAGTTACGGGCAAAGTGGATAGTATTTTGAGCAGAGTAAATATGTTGGGAAATTCATCCTCGTCGCACTGTTTCAGGGCTGTGGCACACGAGCCCGGGAGCTCTTCCTCCTCTGCATACTTGATTCTCCACCGGCGAAATTCTGCCGGGAAGAGCTGTGGAGATGGAAGATCGTCCCTGTACATATCGACGACCCCTTGTAAGTCTTGCGACTTTGTTTGATTCTCGTTCATTACAGAGGGAACCAAAGCAAGCAGCCTTGAGGCTTGGACGGTGGCGGCATCGAAACGCTCTCCTAGCTGCAAAATGATGTGGTCAAGAAATGGAGCAGCCACGTTGATCCGAAAATACTCCTTTGCTGTTGGAGCTGGAGCGTTAGCGCGATGCCTGCCAGCAACTCTGGGAGCTGTTGGCTCCACTCCCACCTTAGCTGGCATTGCCATTGCCTTCTCATACGCATCATCATGCATCTCGTCCATATCGGCGCGCATGTCCTGGTACGACTTGAGAACACTCGAAACCATCGTGAAAGCCTTGAAAATGTGCTCTTCCGTTGCAACTTCGTTGTTAGAGCACTCATGTGCGACAGGTAGAGGTATCCAATGACAAAAGTCACGACAAATTCAAAGTTCGTAATGGCTTGGAGTAGTCCAGAGGCATCCCTCTTAGTGGCTGTGTTCCAGCATCCATAGAACTGGGCTGGAGAGTCGTCGTGGTGTAGATTATGTGCCACGACTTCCAAAACATCCACGACATACTCGAAGGATATCTAAAATTGCTCGGCGTACGCTTCAGACCTCTCTGCATCTGGTCGTACAAAGAGTTATATAAGAGGCTTTTTCCTTGCATTTTCAGGATATTGACCCTTGATTACTGCTGATAGGAAGCCATTTCGTTTAGGGCTGTAATTGAAAAAAATGCACACTTCCTTCACCTTGCTTATCATATTTTGGATTTCCGGAAGACCGCAACAAGAACTTATCACAAGGTTAAAGGGGCTAGGTCACGCAATTTTTGGCAATTTCAGCACTGATCGAATGGTCATAGAATTAACTAAAATATCAAAATAACTGTTCAAAACTATAGAAGAACTCTAACAAAACACAGGGAAGCCA
>OX421453.1:13441615-13454115 GCA_949126865.1 Montipora capitata
TTATGAGGATGGAAAGTGAGGGTGAATGGAATTCTGTCATTCTTATCTTTTTGTGACGTTTGTAGTGATGACTGTCGATCAAATTGTTGGGCGCGATGATGGCCCGCTTTGACCACAGAGACAGGATAGCCACGTTTCTCGAAGAACTGGCACATCTCCTCTGATTTGCTGGAAAAATCGGAGTCATCACTACATAGACGTCGAAGTCTAAGAAATTGAGAATAAGGAATGGAGTTCTTGACATGTGATGGATGTGACGATGAATACAACAAATAACTGTGTGAATCAGTAGGTTTGTAGTGCACACTAGTACATAGCACGTTGCCTCTAATAGAAACTTTGATATCTAGGAAAGCCAATGAAGTTTCCGAAATTTCCCAGGTATATTTAAGAGCCGGATGAAAAGAGTTGACGGAGGTTATAAATTGATCGAGTTCTTCTCTGCTGGATGAAATAGCGCCGATGCAGTCGTCGATGTAGCGGCCGTATAGTTCAGGTTTGGGGCCGTTGTACTGATTAAAAAATTGGTGTTCAACATATCCTACAAAAAGATTGGCATAGCTAGGTCCCATTCTTGTGCCCATCGCTACACCATTAATTTGTTTGTAATAGTTGCCGGCGAATGAAAAACAGTTAAGCGTTAAAACTAGTTCGGCAAGGCGGAGGAGCGTTTCCGAGCTAGGTTCTTTAACAGTGCGTTGATCGAAAAAGTGTTTAAGTGCTTGAAGACCTTCGCTGTTAGGAATGACTGTGTATAGAGATGTAATGTCCATGGTGAAAATAAGTTTGTCTTGGCCGGAGAAATTGAAATCGCGGAAAATTTGTAGTGCGTGTGTACTGTCTTTAATGTATGATGGCAAAGATTTGACGATAGGCGTCATAATCCTGTCTAAGTAGCTAGAAATGAGTTCGGTGGGGCAACTACAGGCAGAGACGATAGGGCGACCTGGGTTGTTGGGTTTGTGAATTTTAGGCAAGAAGTAAATGCACGAAGTTCTAGGGGTGTTGATGATGAGATTAGTGGCAGTTTCCGGTAATTCTTGATTAACTATAAGATTTCGAATGGTGTCTTTGACAAGTTTTTGATTTTTGGAAGTGAGATCTTTAGGGATTTTGGCATAAAACGAGGTATCCGAAAGTTGCCGCAAAGCTTCTTTTTGGTAAAGGTCGGACCGCCAAACAACTACCGCGCCGCCTTTTGTCGGCCGATTTGACAACTATGTCGTTGCGTTGACTAAGATTTTTAAGCGCCGCCCACTCTTCCGAGGAAAGGTTGGAAAATTTAGTGTTGCGATTGAATTTAAGTTTGTGAATGTCGTGACGGCATTTTTTGGTGAAAAAATCTAAAGAGGCAAATTGTCCCTCTGGGGGAGTCCATTTGGATTTGCGAACTAGAAGTGTTTTAAAAATATCTTTATTAGAAGTGTCCGAATCATCCTCTTTGTCGTGAAAAAAGGCTTTTAATTGAACGCGGCGAAGGAATTTTTCAACATCTTGCTTAATAGTAAATTCGTTGGTGCGTTTCGGAAACTTCATTGGCTTTCCTAGATATCAAAGTTTCTATTAGAGGCAACGTGCTATGTACTAGTGTGCACTACAAACCTACTGATTCACACAGTTATTTGTTGTATTCATCGTCACATCCATCACATGTCAAGAACTCCATTCCTTATTCTCAATTTCTTAGACTTCGACGTCTATGTAGTGATGACTCCGATTTTTCCAGCAAATCAGAGGAGATGTGCCAGTTCTTCGAGAAACGTGGCTATCCTGTCTCTGTGGTCAAAGCGGGCCATCATCGCGCCCAACAATTTGATCGACAGTCATCACTACAAACGTCACAAAAAGATAAGAATGACAGAATTCCATTCACCCTCACTTTCCATCCTCATAATCACGCAGTCAAAAGCATCATTCTTAGTAATTTTAAATTACTCCAAAATGATCCCGAGACTGGTAGAATCTTTTCGCAACCTCCACTTATTTCATTCAAACGCGGCAAAAACGTAGGCAACTTTTTAGTTAGAAGCGCGCTCAAAACTAACGAGCAACCCGGCACTTTCAAATGTGCGCGCTCACGATGCAAAACTTGTCTTTTCATTGTTAACACTAGCAAGATATCGGAACCTAAGCGATCTGTTAAGATCACTGATCGTTTCACATGTACCTCCGCAAATGTCATTTATTGCATAACCTGTACGTTATGCAATAAGTTATACATTGGTGAGACAGGTAGACGACTAGGTGACCGATTCCGCGAACACCTTCGCGATGTTGAGAAGAATGACAAGGATGCATCTAAGCCAGTCGCTCGCCATTTTAATCTGCCTAACCACTCCAAAAAACACATGGCTATCTGCGGCCTTTCCCTACATCTAGGTACGACGGAAAGCCGCAAGAATCTGGAACAAAAATTCATCTTTCAAATCAGCACCCTCAATCCTCACGGTATTAACGAACGCTTTTCATTTAACTAATATATTCCTATTTTTCACGTTGCCATGTTACCACTAATAGCGTAGCTCCTACTCTACTATAAAAACTACACGTAACCCATAATCCCTCGATTCGCTCTGACGAAGGGCTAACGCTCGAAACGTCAGCTTTTAGAATCTCTGTACGGTGGCCAATTTACATTATCAACTCCGTTGATAAAACCAAATTTTTGTATACTACTTCCCCACCGACGCAGCACCACAGTTTCTTTAGAAACTACCCCTTCATTCTTTTCAAAACAAAGTTGTTTCGTTACGCTTCACGCAAGCTTGCAAACGGTAGTATAAATCATATCTAGCGGGGGCGAATTTGTCTTAATTTGCCTGGGCCGATACGGACCTCGCTGTGTTTTTCGTGTTTTTTTTTTTCGCGGGCTCCTGGGCTTTCTAGTTTGTTATATAGTTAGACAGCAGTCACAAAGTGTCCTATGCGGCAGCGTTTTGACCACGATGGCTCCCAAAACCGAAAGCATAACAGTGAAAACAACAAATACTTTATTTTAAATAGGCTAGCGCAAAGCTCAATCCTGACAATCCAAGAGTCGGTGCTCGGTTAGGTCGGCAACAGCAAAAAAAAAAAAATCTTGGGCCTCTACGGGGGTTCGTTCGAACGCCATTTCACGTACTCCATGTTAGCAAAAAGCGCCAAAATGCCGCACAGACGCGATAAAAGTCACGGAGTTACAGAGAATCATGACCGACGTGACTTGTACCAAAAAAAGGAAATAAGAGACATAAGACGCTCACTGCATAACGTGCGTCAAATGTTGAATGATGGTTTGTTTAATATATCTTAATTTGCGCAAGAAATATACATGTAGCAACACCAACAGGGGAGAAGATTTAGAGTCATGCTGGCCTGGTCGGTCATGTCACTGTCGAAATAATAAAGATGTCGCTTTGTCGAAGTTAAAAATGGATTGTCGCTGTCGCAAATTTGCATGTTTGTTATCCAACTTTTGTGCCGATCAACTCGAAACTTCAACACCCCCCCCCCCCCCCCACCTCCCCGGCAAAGCCCGGGCATTAGAACTTTCTTGAAGAATGGATCCTTCAAATTCCCGCTCCTTCTGGCCAAAAGGGTGTTCAAATGCCCTACCCTATCGTCGGATTCGTCTGTCATACCCTACTAAAGAACAATCGTCGTCGTCGTTTCGTGACCCTTTATATGATGTCGTTTTTACCAGACTCGAGCTACACTACAAAAACGCAACTTTGATATTGAAACTAATAAAAGTGACTTGAAGATTGAATTAATTAAGTCGGACAATGCCAATAAGCAAGTATAAGCTGCTGTAACTGCGAAATACGGCAAAGGTTGTTTAACGAGGGAACTGTATACTTATCAACAACAGAACCTAAAGCGTTTACGACTGCATGTATTTTAAATTGTTCGGTGTCGGTTGATTACCTCCATCCAACAGAAACGTACAGCTGTGAAAACGTACCATATTGTATTCACCCTATAGTATAACAAAGACGAATTACGTAGCCAAAATTCCTTTGAAGACAACTTTTGAAGATTTTTTTTGTAAGCCAATCGCTCACAAATGCTATCTCTCTTCCTTCAAACTCTACCATCACGTCCAAACACGTGTTTTATAGCTGTTAGCGACTTCGACGCTCGAAAAAAAACCCTGACACTTACGGTTCAATTTTCCCCACCCCACGCCGGCAAAGGTCAAATTCTCCCCTCCCGGGAGGGGGGGGGAGGGGGATGGGGTGTTGAAGTTTCGATTTGATCGGCGAGTTTTTTGCTCTTAAGCATAACCATTGCAATTTTCTCAAATTTGATCGGTGCATCAACTACTTTATTTTTCACTAATTATTGTGTAGGGTTGAAATCGTACAGTGAAATCGGACAGTTGGCTATAACTGCGGATACCTGAAATTCGACAGTTACATCAGCCAATCATGTTAAGTGCACTCAGCTTTATCCACCAATCACAGAATTTATCACAATAACCATAGCAACAACCACTTACCCTACCAAACTGGGGATTTTCCAAAATGGACAAATTTTTAACATTAGACAGTGAAAAAGAAATGCACTATTTTGTTTACTCGGAAATTGTAATGGTTATCATTAATAGACCGTACCCCTTATGACGTAACGCATCAAAATTCTTTTGTTGAGTGACTACTGAAACATTGCATTCTGGTATTTATAGCAGTCACTGAACAAAAGAATTTTGATGAGTTACGTCATAAGGGGTAAGGCCTATTGGTAACAGGACTTCGTGTCGTCCAATTCGGTCTGTAATCATACATCTGACTCCTGCTACGCGGCCGTTCGATTTTGTTAATCACTTGTATGATTACAGGCTAAGTAATTTGGACTCCACTAAGTCCTATTACCATTATAAATTGCACTCCACTCAGTTCAATTAACATTGTAAATTTTTTAACAAATGAATTGTAAACAACCGAGAACTTGGGACAATTTTGTATCAACGTGACAAGCGTGGGGCAGCGTCAGCACCTAATTAAACTAGTCAAACCGGTTCTCTTCTGTACAATAACCAAGTGTACAATAACTAACTATACAGTATCGTGGAATATTTGTACTCATTTCGTGTGTTTTTTGTACAATAACTATTTCAGTTGGATAATTAAGGAGCTTATTTTTTTCTCCAGTTTCTCAGCGGTTCGGAATCCTAAATCCTTGGATGTAATTGGCTAGATTGCGATATGTTGCAACATGTTGGATGATGTTGGATCAAATTTGAAAACGGTCAAATTTTTCGTGCAACATTATGGATGTGAGGTCCCATGTTTTATGAGTCAATAAATCAATGAGTCAATGAGTCATAAGTTATGAGTCAATGAGACTCACAGTCAATATAGCAACGAGAATAACAAACTCACGAGGCAGAATGTATATTTATATTTAATTAAGTTAGCACAACAGAAAGACGCAAACCTCATTTTGACACGAAAATGCTTTACTATTGCCATAAAAACTATCCAGTTAAGCTCGCATATTATAAAACATGATGAATTCATAAAGGCCACCTTTTCCAGCGAACAATTTTTTGAAACAAACAACATATTTGCTATTAGAGGCAAAAACCCCTTCCTATTTCATTACGTGCATGAAGAGAAAAAACTCAATCGTGTCAAATATGCGCAATATTACAACAAACTAAAATTTCAGGATCAAACCGTTTCCATGAAGAACCTTTTCCTTGAATAATGAAGCACAAAATAGACGACAAGCTTTCTTTCAAATAATTCTTGGTTGTCACATTTCCAATTATTTTTTTTACCTGAAGACTGTGCAGAGTTGATCACAGATCCACTTAAGGTGTTCGATTCGTTCTCTGTCTTTGTTGAACCCATAAGTTACCAGAGAATTTTCCATTTGGTTTCAGTGTTCTACATAACAGCACACTTGGTAAAATATTAGAAATACAGCTCACTTTGATTTCGACGGGCGACAAATTGTTGTCGAGGTCCATTACTCGTCGCTTTTATGATTCCACCGCCTGTCTTGTTCAGTATCCAGTTGACTTGCCATTATTGAGCTTCATAAGGGTATATTTTGTTCAAAGATCCACTAAAACTTCATTCGCGTTACATGACTTTCGACTCTATTGCCGGTTAAGTTAATCGTTCTACTGTGTCCACCAGACAAATCTACGCATTTCCCACTACCCTCTCGATCCTAAGAAAATACGCCCAAAAGGCTCTACGCACAAAGACACCACTTAGCAGGGGTGTGACAGGCAAGACTTTTACCGACACGGAAAAAAAAACTAAAAAAAATAAAAAAGCATGAAACGAACAAATCCCACCCACTTTCCGACTGGGATTGCCATACTGGCAACTCAGTAATAATTTATTGATTAAGCCTAAGCCCTCGTTTCAGTGATTAGGCCTAAGCACTCTCTGAAATTTTAGCTTTGATTTTATGGTTTGGTTAACTGCACTAACTCATTGACTCATTGACTCATAAATAGTGTATACTCTATGGATGTTGCATAATGTTGTACTCAATCTCGTTCCCAGAGTCTTTGTTCCCCTTGACCAGCGGGTCGGGAAACGAGCGAGGTTCCCGACCCGCTGGTCAACATTGTTGCACTGGGGCATGCCCGCTAGGTCTACTTTGCTGCGCGCGATAAGAGCTGGGGCACATTAACATCGACATGTTGCGTTGAATTTGGCCATCCTGTTCAGCACATGTTGTAACATCATGCAACAATGTTGCAAAATGTTGTGTTGAAGTGTTGCAAGCGTTTGGCCAGGCCTTAACACCGTAAAAGTGTCGTAAACAACGTAAAATGTAAATGTGAATGTGTGTCGCTTTGATTTGAAGCTCATTACTCAACTTTATTATATGACTAGCTCCGTGAGCAGGCAAGATGAACCAAATCCCGCGCTACCCGAGTGGGCAAGATGGAGCTATACTGCCCGCTCGGGATTTCTCGCTTTGTCGATGTCCATGTTTTATCCCATGTAATAAATCCCTTATTGACCAAGCTTGTTCTGTCAAGATGGCTGGATATTGGCCTCGTTCTTTTTTGGCGTGTTTATGGACCTCGACTTCATCTCGGTCCATAAACACGCAAAAAAAACTTGGCCAATATCCAGCCATCTTGACCTCATACTTGGTCAATAACCCTTATTTATTATGTCTCTCGCTTAGTACGCACGCTGTGATTGGTCAATTTTGCGGGCCGTATTCTACGACGACCATCCCTCCCCTTTTTATATGGGATCCCCCCCCCCCTTCCCGGGAGTACGGCCTGCTGTTGGCCACTAGATTTCTTTCCCACGCGCCAGATTAACCTCAGAGATATAACAAATATCTTACTAACCTCGTTTTCTCGGTCCGTACCGTAAGTTACAGATCCACGTTTTTTCACCGTTGATTTATGGCCCACGTGCTTTTCGCTTGGGCCATAAATCAACGGGTCCTCAAACTCAGTTAGTAAGAGGTATTTATTTCATGCCATGCGCTCCTTTTTCGTTAACATCTATTTCTGTCACGTAAGGGACATTTTAAGCCCTTTCACAGCAATCCCGTAGAATAAAAAATAAATACATTATTTGCCGGCCTAGGTCTGCTCGTATTGGGAAAAACTGTGCCCTCGGTCTCGAGTATGGGTACGTACGTCATGTATGGGGACATATATTGTACCGTGCACATAAGACGTACCTTACTTACCTTGCTTAGCTTACTTAGACGCTTGGACTGCTTGAAGCGCTTGGATTCCTTGACGACCGCATACTCGAGACCTCTGGCACAGTTTTTCCCAATACAGACCTCCTGGCCAGCAAATAACATATATGTATTAAGAAAAAGAAATCTTCTCTTTGCCTAAAATGGATAAAGCCGTAAAGGGGTTTAGTTTCTAAAGAAACTGCGGCGCTGCGTTGGTGAGAGTGAAACACAGAAATGGGTTTTGATATCAGCTGGGTTGATATGGTAAATTCAACACTGAAGAGAAATTTGAAAGCTGATTTTTTAAGTGTTAGCCCTTCATCAGTGTGAATTCAGATCGGTTATTTTTACAACCATTTGAAATGAGTAAACATCAGTGTATGCATATATGAACTCAAGGTATGCATGCAGGATAAAATATAACTGTTTAAAGGGGCTAGGTCACGCTATTTTAGGTAATTTTGTTTAAAATTATGAGCTCTAAACGTCAACTTGGCAGAGCAAGAGTCTTTCATTTGCAAAATCACGGCCACGCAACAACTGAGAATGACTTTCTAGCTACGTAAATGACATTTTGATATAGACTGATATAAATTTGAAAAAAGGTGGGCCGACGTTTTTCAAATTTACCCATGTTCAATCCATTTCAATCCTCTCCGGTTTTGTCCATCCATGTCCCTTCTTGGCTTCCCTGTGTCTTGTTAGAGTTTTTCTATAGTTTTGAACAGTTATTTTGATATTTTAGTTAATTCTATGATCATTCGATGAGTGCTGAAATTGCCTAAAATTGCGTGAACTAACCCCTTTAATGGGCTATAAAAAGATTTTTTTCCGGTATGTGTTGTACAAATGTATTGCTTACATCAACAGCTGATGGTAAAAAAAAACACTTCAGTCGCCATTTTCAGTACTTTTTATTCATAACCTTCAACTGCTATTTGAGGAACTAAACTACTACAAGTGTCATACTATGCACAATTTGCCTTTGTCACACGGCGGCCATATTGTCCCGGGAGACCAAAAAAGCTTTGCTTTACCACGCCAAGCCTCGCAGTGGAAACCATGGGGTTGAGGCTTGGCGTGGTAAAACAAAGCTTTTTTGGTCTCCCGGGACAATATGGCCGCCGTGTGACAAGGGCGAATGCACTTATTGCAAGCAGGAAAGTTAATATTTGGTTACTATAATTCTCTCCAAGTTCCTTCAGTTCCTAAATCATAATTTTTTGGAGTGGTAACTTGTTCCGAAAATAATTTGCCATTGGTTCCCAATATAAACTCTGTACATCCCTATTAGCTTTACCTACCCATCGAGTCAGTGGCATAAACCGTGAGGACGTCCATGGACAACACGAAGATGGGCGAGTCTTTTCAAAGAAAGTACTGCACCAAGTTTACTAAAAAATTACTCGATTATGATTGAGAGCAGTACATTTCAGGTGTAACACCAGTGCAAAAAAGTGTAATACCAGTGCAAATTACACATTGAAATTCTGGATTGTGATTGGCTAATAAAGAATAGGGTTTGGTCAGAACCAATCAAATGTTTTGTTTTCAAATCAAGAGCATGCCCCGGATAGTGCAATTTTTGGCGCAATTTTTCCCTGATCATCACGGCGTGATACGCGTGCGTTTCTTCTACTTAACCATCTTGAATTTTTCGTGAGCAATTTGGAATAAATAAACACTTGTAAATTTTTTCAAAGACTACAAACTGCACTTGCCCTATGGGCTCGTGCAATTTTGGTTGTCTTTGTTTTACTTGTGCTTATTTATTCCAAATTGCAATCGAAATCATGTGATTACCTACACAAACAACACATACTTGACTTGTCTTGGGGGGGGGGGGGGGGGGGGGGGGGAAAGGGGGGAGAGTTGAAAACGCTGACCACCAGTCCATGGACTATCCCAAAGGACTACCCCAAAAATACTATTTCAAGTGAGTACTATTGGTTGTAAGCAGTGTCACACTTAATGCTACACTGTAAGCCTAAACATCCATTCTAAATGGTGTTGGTCAACAGCATTTAAGTCTAAGAACCCATTTTGAAAAGGTTAGTTTTCAATAATTATTGACGTGATGTAATAAGTAAAGTGAGACCGGTGCAATTCCTGAATTTAGTCGCATGTGGCGGTGTGGACGAAGAAAAACAAGGTAATGCAATGTAAGTACAGTATATAATCAATTCAGTTCTTCCAAGAGTACTCATTGCTGCGAAGCCTTAGCGAAGCAGCAACACTATTTCTGACTGACCGTGTGGGGCCTGGGCGCTTTATAATCTGTGATCTCTCTCGATCTGGCGATGATTTTGAGTAGCCGCAGTACGGTGGATCAGCGGCAGTAGTTTCCGAATTCGTAAGTACGTCATGTATGGGGAATTATTATGTACCCAATACATATTATATCATTACATACATATTATGTCCTAGAGGTACACAGCGTAATCATACACAGCTAACATACCTACGTACAGGTATACACAGCTATATACAGCCATAAAGGGTTATACACAGCTATATACAGCTATACACAGCTATATACAGCTATACACAGCTATACACAGACATACAGGGCTACTATGATACACATTTATACATACCTATACAGGGTTATACACAGGTATACATAGCTATACACAGCTATACAGGTCTATACACAGCTATACAGTGCTATACAGACCTATACACAACTATACGTAGCTATACACGGCTATACACGTCTATACACAGCTATACAGCACTATACACAGCTATACATACCTATACAGGGCTGTACAGACCTATACACAGCTATACACATAGCTATACACAGCTACATACCTATACAGGGCTATACAGAGCTGTACAGAGGTATACATAGCTATGCACAGCCATACAGGTCTATACACAGCTATACAGCACTATACACAGCTATACACAGCTATACAGTGCTATACAGACTTATACACAGCTATACATAGCTATACACAGCTACACACATAGCTATACACAGCTATACATACCTATACAGGGCTGTACAGACCTATACACAGCTATACAGGTACATACATAGCTATACATTACTATACACAGCTCTACAGAACTATACAGGGCTATACAGAGCTATACAGACCTATACACAGCTATACATAGCTATATACAGCTATACAGGTCCACCAGTGTAAAAACTGAAAATTTTATAGAAGAAGAGAAGAAGATGAATGCTTTGGAACTAGACTTAACTGCTCAACACATGGATAATTTGATAAGGAATCTTTCTTGTTTTAACCTTGAAGTTGACAAGATCAAAAGAGATGGAAACTGCTTTTTCAGAGCAGTTGCCTCACAACTCAATAGACACTTGAGGGAATACAGGGAGAATATCGAAGAGCACTGCACTTCCCTTGGATTAGGAATTAATGAAGCCTTGGACACATGCAAACTTATGGAGCTGTTTGTAAAAGAAGTTTCTGATAACATTGAAGAGTATAGAGACTGGATGACAACTGAGGTTTATGGGTTAGAGGAAGTTTACAAATTTAGCCAGGACGGATTTTTTGCAAATGAAGTTGGTGATTTATGCGCGAGAGCAACAGCTAAACTCTTGAAAATACCAATAGTGATTATTACAGCTCTCCCTTCAACACCTACGGTGCCATTCCTACCACACGAGTTTCTTACCACCAAACCTATCTACATTGCATACGATCATTCTGGGCCCGGCCACTATGATGCCACAAAAGGTACTCAATAACTCTTCAATAACCCCAGGTTAAATTAGCAATATTGAATTCTGATAATGTTACATACCTCTTTACATATCGAGGTTTGAACTGAGAATTTTTCGAGATCCTCCCGATGTCTTTGCACCGTTATTGGGTTGAAGTGTTGTACCGTGAGTACGAAGTTGTTAATGTTATACGGTTTAGCCGGTTTAGCCGTTCACGTTCATTGAATTGAGCCGGAAATAATTTAATGGATAAAACGATGTTTTCTTAATTTGTGCTGTAACAAATCTGTAAATCGAGGCTATTTCAGGTAAAATTAACAACTATTCACCGAAGTGGAAGTGGATAGAAGTGGGTTTATAACGACCCGCAGCAAAGCGGCTTGGTAAATATCCACTACAAACCACGACACCGAGGCGAATAGTTGTTTTCAGTACACACTAAAACAGTAAAATAATACTGCACAAAAAAAGAAGTTAAATCAATTTATTCCTGCACACGAGCGAGCGAGCGTTTAACTCGCGAGTTGCTCGGAGCCTGAAATAGCAAAGGATATTTGGAATTTGAGTAGCCAATCAAAGGCGCACCTTTAACGCTATCCTCTACTTTAGTATATACTAATGATTTTCAACTTGTCGAAACCTTGTCGAAAACCATTGTATTAATTTTGACTTGGTTTCATCGTTTCAGAAGTTTCAAGTGAGAACGACTGTGACGAACAAGCGAAGCAAACAAGATGCACTTGCGGCAAAAACAAGAAAAATAAGTCCGTTTCAGAACTTTTCTGTATTTCTGGTAAATGCCCCGTGCCACAAAGTGAACCACTCTTGTACCCGCTTGTGTAGATGTTACAATTGCCAAAATAAATGCACTTCCAATGAAGTTGCAATGATAAAAAAGGGTGTGAGGAGAGAGGCTGTAGGTGCGGAGTTGGACAAAAGAGCAAAGGAGCCGGAGAACCACATGCAAGTCAAAAGTCGTGTCAAGACGGTCTCCGCAAGTCGAAGTGTCCATGTGTAGCGGGTGGCATAGGATGCACCGAAGTCTGCAGATGCTTTAATTGTGACAACATTGTTCAAGCTCGAGCTGACCCGGGAAAAACCCCGAAACGAAAGAAGCGAAATAGGGCGACTG
>OX421453.1:13464115-13469115 GCA_949126865.1 Montipora capitata
CCGCTGTGCAATAAATCGTTGAACGAAAGTAAATCGCGTTGAACGAAATAAAAAGTGTTGAATGCAAAATGTGCTCTTGAAATGTAAAAAGAAAAGGTTGAACCGAAGCAATCGCATTGAAGGATACCAAAATGTATTGAATGCAAAAAGTGTTGAATGCAAAATCGGAAGTTGAACCAAAAAAGAGTATATTGAACATAAATTTATGCATTGAATTGAACTAAAATAGACTCTTTGAGTTGAAATATCCATTTATTGAATATTGCTGCAATTGGCTTACCATATCGTGGACTACAAATTTTTCCATCTGCTATAAGATTTGTTAATTGTTTGTTTGTTTTTTTCACTAATCCTTGAGCATATTATTGTCAGACACCTACCGGTAATTAAGTTGTCCCTAAAACAATTCTGCCTTTGGATCAGAAAAATGAAAGTACCCAAAAAATTAATAATTTCCCGGTTGATTTCGTCAGGAACGATTCATTTAACCACCTGAGTGAAAAACAATTTGCTCCGAGGAAATTTAAAAGCGCACATGAGCAGTTGGCGTCACTCAATACCCTCAGCTACCCTGTTAGGCGTTAGTAAAATCAGGAACCTTGAACATTCCGGGCGTCCCGGAGGGGGATCGAGAGGAATAAATCCGATGAAACCTGAACTGAACTACTCGGCCTTACTGAATAGTGAAAAACTTAATGAGATCTATTCAGAGGGCTCATGTGTAAAATTGGTACATTTTTGTTTTAGTATCGGAATTGCTCGAGTCGAAGGAAGAAAGACAATCTCAACGATTCCTATACTCGGGTGTTACGAGATTTTTCAAGCACGTCGTAACGAGATAAAGACAGTGGAGAGGGGGGAGGGAGGAGCAGTGGGGGGGGGGGGATGTTCTGCAAAACACCACATAGATGATAGCGAGGATCGGCTAACAGGCATACTACTATTGGCCCACATTCGACGCATGAATTTGCACACTTCTCTACAAAAGCAAGTACAGTTTATGACTTAAGTTAAATCAGTAAACTGACATGAACATTGATTCTACACTGAAACTGTTTCTCTAGACATTGCCTGTCTTCCAGACGAACTGCTAATAGAGATCCTGCAGCTTGTCTGCGACAGTGAGGGAGATGCTGCCATTTTGACTCAGTCACGGAACTTGTGTGGCGCAGATGGCGGTAGCTTGTGTCAGAAGAGATGTTTCGAAGGAAAGTGCACTTTAGGTGGCTTTCTTCCGTTGATGACTGGAAAAGGGCGTCCAAGGATTTCAAAGAAAAGTCTTTTATAAGGTATGAGATCCAAGAGTGTTTTGGGTGTGTTCTCTTGGACAGAGAAAACTCACAAATACAGACTTTGGACTCTCGAGAATCGTATAAGCGCAATTTTAATTTATTCCGGCCAATCTTCACACGGTAGGGGCCAAAGTAATCACAGGACGTAAAGTGAAACGACGGAGTTAAGGGTGCTAATCGGCTTTGAGGTAAGTCTGCTATGACTTGGGATTCAACTTTCGCTGCCTTTTTCCGACATACCACACATCTGAACTTCACTGTCTTCGCCAAGTCGGGAGCTCGAATTATCCAGTATTTCTTTCTCGCTTTGCCTTCTGTTGCTGCAACTCCTGCGTGTCCACACTGGTGAATGTGTCGTACAATGAGACGTGATATCCAATGGTCTCCGGGGAGCAACACTGGATGCTTGTTGTCGTAGGAAACTAAGGCTTTCTCGACACGGCCACCAACTCTCACAACGCATGCTGCATCGATGTACGGACTAAGATTTCTGAATTCGCCTTTGCGGAAACGATCGTTCAGGTTAGTCTGCATCTGTTTTACCCAATGTTCCTCCGCACTCTGTAACTCTTCCAGTGCTGAGTGTAAGGGAACCATCTTTAGGATTCAAAGCTTCTTCGTTGTTCGCCAATCCGTTGTGCCTATGTGCTCGCGCGTTCCACACAAATCTCAAGGTGTATGCTGGCACTCTCACCAGTCTTTTCCAACTTGAAAACTTTTTGCAATCCAGGGGTAGCTCTCTCTTGGTTCCCTCGAAGACCTGGCTAACTGCCCGGTGCTTCTTTTCAACCTCCGTTTGGTGAGCAACTGGTGTGTCTTGGGGCCATGGTGCAAAACTAGGTACAAGGATGCACCTGGATCCATGGAGCGTGGAACTTACGGCAATTAGATTTTACTCTGAATTCGGGAGTGAGCGCTGGCTCATTTCCCGAAACAGCGGCTGGTAATCAAGCCTAGTGCAGATGAGGGTCAGGGTCACCTTGGATACTGCTCACATTATTACGCTCAGTGATGCGGCGCATATTTGAATCCAGTGTATAACCATCATTTTGACAGTTGCTTTGAAATTGCGTCCTACGTCCGTGACTGTGTACGCCTTATTAACGAAAACACAAAAGGTATTTTCCCTTGAGGATAGCCCGTGGTCTAAATTGGGAAAGCAAGATGTGGACAATAAAAAGGTCTACAACTTGAACTTCTGCTCAAGTGTACAGGGACTACCCCCTCAAATGAGAGAAATTGCAAAATCATGTCATGAATGCAAGAACAATTAAAAGACTCTAAACACGAAACCACAATGACCGGCGTTGTAAAGATTATTCAGTGGAAATTCAATGTGAAGAAATAACGTCATGGGAAATTCACGGTAAGCAAGACGCCCGATTATTCCTCTTCACCACCTGAACGGTGAGTAAGAAAGGAAGTAAAACCTTTATCAAGTTCATGTCACAGTGGTTCATGCCATCGTGGTTGAACGTTCCAAACCCTGATTGTGCATACATACAAATGCATTCATACCCAAATGACCACTCCCCCATATTTGAGAATCCAACTGTTTGTTAGTAGAAGGATTCGGAACCCTGCAAATAGTCATACCTCTGGGTGTATTCTGTTTTTTTTTTTTTTTTTTTTTGTGGTCTCTTGTGCCAGGAACATATCAAGGCTCAGAAGTCTTTTAAGATAATCCTGCCAAGTCAGAAGGAACTCAAGGGAGCTAAAGATGACGACGACGGCTTTGAGAACGCTATCGAAAAACCTTTATTGTAAGAAATTCGTGATCAGTCCAAGTCATTTGACTTGGAAAGTGTGTATCTACATTCCAGAAATAGAATTGGTATGAACGATGGGGATGTTTACAGAGAAAATTCAGATAGATAGATAGATAGATAGATAGATAGATATATCTATAGATAGATAGATAGATAGATAGATAGATGGATGGATCGATAGATAGATAGATAGATAGATAGATAGATAGATAGATAGATGGATCGATAGATAGGTAGATAGATAGATAGATAGATAGATAGATAGATAGATAGATAGATAGATAGATAGATACCAATGTAGGCTTCTAAGTACAGGTGTAACGTGTTCATATCTGCTAGTGGCTGTTAGCAGGCGGGTAGCTGAATTTTGTACATGTTGCAGTCTTTTAACTTGCAACTTCTGTAGGCCAGATAAAAGTACGTAACAATGATCCAACTTCGACGAAATAAAAGCATGAATAAGTACTTCACACTGACGGTACGAAAGAAACTCTCTAATTTTAGCTATGTTACGAAGGTGGAAAAAGGCAGTCACGGTTTTACAGACATTATTAATCTGTTCATCCATAGAATGGACACTATCAAGGCAAACACCGATGTTCTTGGCAGATTTGCTAGATTTGAGGGATATGAACGCATCCAGGCCAGGGCATTACCTTTGACACCGGTACCGTAGCGACACTTAAGTCGTGTGAGTAATATTTGGTGGTCAACAGTGTCAAAGCCCCTGAGAGGTCCAAAAGTACAAGAATGACTCAAGCATTGTCGTTGATCGCTCTAAGTAGATCATTGTTAATTCGTATAAGAGCTGTCTCCGTACTGTGTCCCTTCTTGTATGCTGACTGAAAAATTTCAAGCAGATTATTATCCTCCAATCCTCCAGGTGGTCAGTGAGGCGTGAAGCTACTACCTTCTCGGTTGCTTTGGAAACAAAGCGCAGATTTGAAATAGGTCTGTAGTTCTGATAGATTTCATGGTCTAATCAGTCTTTCTGGATGACAGGATCTAAAACAGCTTCCTTGAAAAGGGCAAGCACTAAGCCGTTCTTGAAAGACAGATTGATCATATTGACAAAAACAGGCAAGAGGACGGAAAAAACAATCCGTCATCAGAGATCCAGGGATGGGATCCAAGGAACACGACATTTTCGCCATGGATTTTACAAGTGAACTTTGTTCAGTTGGTGTTGTTGGAGAAAATTCACAAAGTTTAGGTTCATGGTATTGTTGTTCAGCATTCATGGTGTCAGCAGTAGTAGTTGGAAAACTCGCACGAATACGCTTCAACTTACTGTCAAAATAATCCGCAAGCAAGATTTCTAGGACAGTCATGCTTTGGTAAGTTTTTAGCTGCACTGGTATTTAGCATTTTATTTACTAGTAGTGTCAATCGCACAAATAATAGCAGGAATTGAAATTGTTTCAACTGATTCAGCTAATTCATTTTGATTATTGCATACGTGATATATGTGATCCGGCTCACTATAAAAGTTAATTGATTCGACTGATCAAAGGGTGCAGAACCTCAACACAATTCACGTGCGCTAATCCTCGATCAGTCATCATAAAATCAAAGGAGAAAATGAGTCCTGTCTAGATGTACGTGCACAATAACGAATAAAGAATATTTGCAAGACAGTGATGCCAAATACTGACCATTATTTAGAGTAATGGCTAATGTGCTTTGCAAAATGTGAAAAAATTAACCGGAATCCACGATCGAGTTTGTCAAGAAACCGATGATGTGTGCAAAATTACTATGAGGCGCGAAAATGAACATAGCTGACCAAGGAGTGACTGCCCCGCTTAATTCCCCCGGTAGGGGATGCGAAGACCGTGACTTCCAGCGAATTCCCCGCCTACCGGGGAACCAAAATGGAGTGTATATGAGGCGAAAGTCCATGCAAGCCCCCGCTAAGGCCCGAATAAGGGGGGGGGGG
>OX421453.1:13474115-13496615 GCA_949126865.1 Montipora capitata
AACAGCTTGATATAAACAAAGCAACTAGATCCGATGGAATTCCAGGGCGCCTGCTGAAGGAAACCGCTGACCAGATCGCACCGTCCCTGACCATGTTATTCAACAAATCTTTGCGGCTCGGCATCTTTCCAGAAGACTGGAAACTCGCGAATATAGTACCGATTTTCAAGAAAGGAAAAAGAGACTTTGTGGAGAATTATCGCCCTATCTCTCTTCTCCCTGTCATCTCCAAAGTTCTCGAGCGCTGTGTTCTGGCGGGTTTACGGAATTATACATCCCACTTCATCAGCCGCGAACAACATGGCTTTTTAGCCGGTAGATCTTGTGTGACTCAGCTCACCAGTGTCTTGCATTACATCGGCGGTCAATTCGACGCCGGTAAACAAATAGACATTATATATCTTGACATGAGTAAAGCATTCGACAAAGTGGATCATACCAAGCTACTTGGGAGGTTGCACCAATATGGCATTACTGGCAAACTTCACGACTGGTTTCGTTCATATTTACAGGGACGCAAGCAACAGGTTACAGTTCTCGGAGCTACTTCCTGAGAATTGTCGGTTACATCCGGGGTACCGCAAGGGTCCCTATTAGGACCAATATTGTTTCTGCTGTTTGTGGACGATCTACCAAACGCTGTTAAAACATCGAGAGTTGCCTGTTACGCCGATGATACCAAGATTTTCAAGAGCATTGATTCCATCACAGACTGTAACGCCTTGCAATCTGACCTTAACCATCTTGTCAGTTGGTCTGAATCATCCGGGCTCATATTTAATCAGTCCAAGTGCAAATACCAGTGCATCACCCGCAAAAAAAACACCTGTACAGCCTACCTATACTATCAAGGAAACGCCTTTGGAATCTTGCGATACAGAGAAAGACCTCGGTGTGTGGGTGTCAAGCAATCTCACGTCAGACAAACAAGTAACTGAATAGTGTGCGAAAGCCAACAAACTCCTTGGGTTTGTGCGCCGAGTTTCTAGGTACATCCAAAGCACCCAAACGCGTCGTACACTCTACCTTTCTATCGTCCGGTGCCATCTCGGCCACGCAACCCAAGTATGGTCACCACAGTCCATTGGCCTACTTAAAACGAGTTGAAAACGTGCAGCGCCGTGCAACAAAACTAATTTTGAAGCTCCCTTTCCGTTGTGATGTAACCTATAAGACCCGCCTCCAACTAACAAATCTGTTACCCATCTCATACTGGCATGAATATTTGGACATGGTTTTTTTCTACAAAGCTGTTAATAACTTAGTTTTCATAGACAGTGAAGCTTTACCTGTAACTAGACAATTTGCGAGATCTACTAGGACATCGACCAGCAGTGCTATTACTTATATTCCTAACCGAAGTAGAACTGTTACCTATCAACGTTCATTTTTCATTCGCGCGTGCCGCGCATGGAATGTTCTCCCCGCTGAGCTACGCACAAGTCACATATCTCTAGCTTCATTTAAAAGTTTATTACTTCAATATTATAGAAAGGCTCTGAACTTGTACGACGTTGACGACATTAGAACCTGGAGAACAATCTGTCCTAGGTGTAACACAGCGAGGTCTCTCCTATGCCCGCTAACGTGCTGTTTCTAGCAATTTGGACTTCCGCTTTGTTTCCTCTCAAGTTTCATGCTTACATATTACTAGCTTTAGTATTTTTTATATAAATAATTAACGAGGGATCCACTGTAATTGGCTATGCTGTAGTGGTCTCCCCGCCTAATAATTTTTTTTTTCTACTTTTTACTTACATATATATATATATTGTATTCCAGTTAGGCGAAGCTAAATAAATAAATATAAATATAAATAGTTTAGAAGATATTGTTTGCCTTATATCAGTTTAAGAGCTTCGCTTACTTTTATCGTCAGATGAGATATCATTTCCGTCGCTTGTGTTTTTTGTTGCTCGATTCAAAGATCCAAAGATGTACGTAGGAAATGTCTTACAAAGTGACTCAGAGATATGTTTGAAGTAAAGGCCAATTGAGCAGTGAAGTATATCTATCCATTCATTCTCACGCGTGCACAAGTTTTTTTAATTAAAGACTTATCTTTGAGCAATGATAAGCATATTTCAGTGCTGAAATGAATTGGCAGTCTAATTATTGCGCGTGGATAGTGTTTCAAATTGGCCAATGAGAATGCAGAATGTAATATGATCGCCATCAAGCTATAACGGCCGTAGCCACACATCCAGCTGAGCCACAGGCTCCCCAAGCTGAAAATACGTGGTGTATGCGACAGTTTGTGTATATAGAGAATTGTACGGGAAAATCACCGATCGTAAAAAAATTGTGTAAATAACTATCTCATTTGAAATAAAGTTTTCCTACCTCAAATGTGTGACGAACGTGTCTCTTTTGCCGAGTTTCGAGCCATTCTGACGCCGTTTAGTGCGGAAGTGATCCGGAAGGCCGTTACTGAAATAATAGGAAGGCCGACCACTCCATCCATCGCTGGCCAGACCTCACTCCACAAATCATTTTCTCCTCAACAGGAAAAGTCCCGAATCGCAATAAAAACAACAGTTCCATAAAGCCAAATAAATTTCACTCCAAATACGTGTGTTTCGGCGGCCGAAAGACTCGTGACGAACGAAAACTTTGCCTTAAAATTCACCTCTTCGGCTTTCCTCAGAGGCTTGTGACCGGGCAGTCAACAACGGATACTCGCAAGGTGGTTTCACCCTCAACTCTGATTGGTCCATTTGAATTTGACCGCGCGCTGGCAACACGACCGTTGTTGACTTGTGACCGGGCAGTCCTCCCTGGGAGGATCTCGGATTTAGAGCCCTTCATTCAACTGTTACGGGATTTTTTATTGACATGACCAATGACTTGTGTTACAATATAGACAAGGGTATGGTAAACGGGGTCCTTTTCCAGGATTTGAAAAAGGCATTTGATATCCATACTGTTATGGTGCCGAAACTGCTTCAGTTCAGATTGGCTTACGTCATATTTAACAAATCGGAGTTTGACGCTTATGTCCAGAAATGCCCACTCCTAGTCCAGTCTCCCCCGCTAGTCCTACTAGTCGAGGCAGACACTTTTGTTTTACTATAACAATTCATTTGACTTTAAATAAAGGTCTGAACAAATCGTTAAGTACATAGACGAAAAAAAGAGTTTACTGCGAAGAAAAGAACGAGAGAAAAGGAAAATATCGTTGGGATAAAGAGGAAATTAAGAGTTTCACTTTAAGAGTTTCTATATTAAAGTTTTGACCATCTTCAAACAGGATAGTGTGGAGGTTTCGTTTCAGGAAATTCTAAAGTTCTTTTGTGATTATTTTTGAATACTGTTTTGGTTACGATGGGAATGTTTGCAGAGAAAATTCAGATACCAAGATAGATAGATAGCTTATTCTTCACTATATAGATGAGTAAGTGAGTGACAGGCCTGCACAGACTCCTCGTGTGGTTTTGGCGGTCGCCTCGCATGATAGCCTTACAGTTAGATTTTTGATCTAACAAGCGTATCCTTTAGATATTTACCTCTTTTGTACGATATTATCGGAGGTTTCAAATAAATAGTTTTCAGCAAAGGCTGATTTTGTATTAGACTCCATTGTTAAATCAGTGTCTGTTTGAGGTTGCTCACTGCTGTCACAAAAACAACAACTTTATTTTATTTAAGTGTCAATGGATTTAGCACAAGAGCATTAATTGGGGACACTCACGAAATTAACCCAACTTAAATCAAAGTTTTGTGGAAAGTGGAAAACCGTATAGAGGTTTTGCAAGGCAGCCATGTTGCATGGCAGGAACAATAGATTCTTTTTCCTATGGGAACAAATGTTCTTTATAATGCAAAACATTTTCATTGCTCCTGCCATGCAACATGGCTGCCGTGCAAAACCTCTATAACCCAGAGAAAAACCTCTGAGAGCAGAGAAGAGAACCGAAAAAACTCAACCCACAAATTACAAAGAATCTGGGAATCGATTCCAGGCCACAGTGGCGGGAGGCGCGTGCTCTCACCACTGCGCCACCCCTGCTTCTTTGTAAGTTATACACAGAATCGATAACAAGAAGAGAAAAGTGGAAAAAAATAGCAAAGCTAACACAAGGCCCTAATGATTACAAAAATTATCAAATTGTGGAAAAAATGGAGAACAAGAAAAGATACATGTAGTATAAGAGAAAAGAGAGAAAATATTTATTGTCAGTTGCTTGGGAGCTCCACATAACCTCGATTTGGAACAGATACGTTTCGTCTCTAAGGAAACGAAACATTGCTTAGCGGGCTTCTTTCTTTTTATAACCCAGAGCATAAGGAAAATCACATGACCCGTACCCATGACGTCACGACTCAACTGATAAGTCAACAACAAAAAAAACAACACGTCTTTTTGATAACCTTGAATGTATTATAGTACCATTTAGACTCTACAACCGATTATTTTAAAGGCAAATGGAAAAGTGAATTTTTAATCGTAGTGTCGCTTTAAACTTTTGCACGGTTTTCATATTTCTGATTCCTTTTTTCACAGAACTAATCTGCAGCATCGGTAATTATAGCGAACCCCGGAAGAGTCATCGCTTCCCTCTCTAACGAGGTGGAATTGGGCCAATAAATAGGATTCTGGACAATCTACGTTATGCCGGTCAAGGTACATTATTGGAGCATCGGACTCTTCGTTGAATCGGGTGTTCCTGTTTATACACTCTATACGGGCAGCATCAATCCGATTCGTCAAGGCCTGAGAACAAAAACGGAATATGGAATGTTGGTGACGTTTAAAGTGGTTTTCAATTGAGCGTCGAAAATTATTAACGAATATTGCTTTGTTTTATGATTACTTCACTCAGTGATTGGTTCAAAGTTCTCGCGCCACCTTGTCAGCCACAGAAGTGAAACCAAAACCAATTGTGGCTCGCGCGTGCGCATTTTCCCGCGCTTTGTGTGGGCTGCGTGTAACTACTTCGAGTTTTGATTGGTTTACCGGACTGTCTTCGTCCTTTTTGATTGGCCAAAGAAATTACTTTGGTTTTGGTTTTACGACACTCGAATGAAACTCACTCTAGAGTGGTTTTCAATTAAGTGTCGAAAGTAATAAGTGAATTACTTTGGTTTGTGATTACTTCAGTCAGTGATTGGTTCAAAGTTCTCGCGCCATTTTTTTCAACCAATCAGAAGTGAAACCAAAACCAATCGTGGCTCGCGCGTGCACATTTTCCCGCGCTTTGTGTCGGCTACGTTTAATTACCTCGAGTTTTGATTGGTTTACTGGATTGTCTCCGACCTTTTTGATTGGCCAAGGTAATTACTTTGGTTTGGGTTTTACAGACACTCAATTGAAAACTGCTCTAGTAGATTTTAACTAATAAACAAATCTTTTATTTACAATATAGGTGGGTGGGGCCCTCTGGCGTTAGTCAGAAGAAAATCTTTAAGTGGCACTGTCGAAACGTTGGGTTAAGTGGCAGGGAACTTTGGAACTAAAAAAACCAAGGCGCTTAAGCACTTCACAAAGGAATACAAAAAATGAACGCAAGAGAGTTTACAGTTCTATGCGGTCATTTGTATTTGTTCAATTCGTCAATTGTCAACGGTATTTTAAGATACTAAGGCTGCACACTAAATTATCGGGAGCCCAACAAATTTAGTCATATATTCCTGGATAAAATGTTCCCACGGTTACAATTCCACATTGAATCAACTGACAAAGATTAAACTTTGATTTCAACCCACCAACAAAGAAATAGCAGCCCAAGGAACGACCTCAGGCGGTAGTTCGTCCACTCAGTCGGAACCAAAAACATTTTCGGAAGGTGGATTTCTCAGCAATGCTGGACAGTTGAATTTTGTAACCGGCTTTGTAACCCTGCCCTCCGTAACTAATTGAGCACTAACTGGGGTCCTAGACCGTAGTTTGTCAACGATCAATTTTTCGCAATGTTTTTTTAAAGTTTGTTAACAAACTACGGTCCAGGACCCCAGTTAGGGCTCAGTTACAAAGCCGGTTGAGTGGACAAACTACCGGCTGAGGTCGCTCGCAGGGCTGCTATTTCTTTGTTGGTGGGTTGAAATGAAAGTTTAAAATTGGTCAATTGTATCCGATGTGAAATTGTAACCATGGAAACATTTTATCCAGGACTATTTGACTCAATTTGGTGGGTTCCCGAGAATTTGGTATGCAGCCTTGGTATTTTATAATACCGTTGACGACCGAGGAATTGAAATAGCTCAAAAACACACAGGAAGGAGGCAACCCACATTGGCAGCAAGGGTTAGGTCTTTTTATTGATAATTTTTTTGTAAAGTTGCCTTCTCGAGTATTTTATCGGGAATCCAATACAAATGCTTATAATTTTGTTGGCTTTCCCTCAAACTGAGCTTGGCGAGCCTGTGACAGAACTGATCTTCTGCGTGTTATCAGACTCTTTCTTACCTGAACTTGGAAAGAAAGTGACTCAACATCAATTGGCTGACGAAAAAAACAAAACAAAACAAACAAACTGTGATTTGTACTTTTACGAATTTATTATGGGAGATAGAAAAATGGTCGAAATAGGCGTGCTCAGAATCAAGGTCCCGGAATTGTTGGGCGACGTAAAATTTAAACTTCGAACTTTTCTGACCCCTAAATAATCGTTCCTCCCGAAGTCAACATTACGTTTATGTAGGTATAGGATTTCAAAAGGAGAATTTGGAGAAGCAATTTGCTGAAGGAAGGTGGCCGGGGGCTTACTTTATGAGTATAATTTTGTTTGCGCTTCAGACACCTTGTGGGACGTTAATACCACTAAAGGCGTGTTCTTGATTCTAAATTACAAAACTTTAATTTCTCACTTTTAATCCTTATTAAATCCTAATTACTGAACGTTAATTGCCAGTCAACTTCGCGTGCATTTTATGAGAACAGTTTATTTCAGATCATTGTTGTCACTAAATCTGAAACGAACTACTTAATATTTATTTATCCGACATCGTTCGCTTTAAGTTAAGAATTCGAACCCATCAGGTTTTTCCCTTGTCGTCACGATTAAGTGCCACGTTTAGCCCTGCCCGTCAAACTTTCAACTTGCTTTCTTTTCAGGTTAGCATTTATAAGCATCTCTGGAACAGGTTTGAAGTTCTTTTAGAAACTAGCGAAATTAAAATTAAAAGATGTTTTTACATGAGAATAACATGAGATACTCAAGAAGGTGATTCCAAAAGCCAACTGGAGAAATAGGCGATGCATTTCGGTTTGCACAGTCGACTACAGATGTCAATAAAAGGATTGATAAACTTATAAGAGCTTGCATAAACTGTGTTAAAAAATAGACTTTCTGTTTTAATGAAGAGAAAATATAACCAAAAACCGACCCTGCAATTTTCCATACTTTTCGATCTATCTCATGACCTCGAGTTCCAAGCGATTAAGGAAATTGTTTTAATTTTCCGGAAGCCTTGAGGTAAATATTGTCCAATAAGTTGAATTCCGAACTCGATGACAATTACAGGCCTGAACTGGGATTTTTAGCCCTGCGAATCACTCTTTTAAGTTGACTGAATAGAGTGTAATGTGAAGTGCTAGATTTCAATCCCATATGAACCATGTGAGCGT
Organism: Montipora capitata; assembly: GCA_949126865.1. Taxonomy (NCBI): domain Eukaryota; kingdom Metazoa; phylum Cnidaria; class Anthozoa; order Scleractinia; family Acroporidae; genus Montipora; species Montipora capitata. The sequence goes on from OX421453.1 coordinate 13,481,683, forward strand.
TAGCCCTACTGATGGAAATGGGCCCACACAAGGACAGAGAAAAACTCTGACCAGGGTGGGAATTGAACCCACGACCTTCGGGTTAGATCTCCGCCGCTCTACCGACTGAGCTACAAGGTCAGGTTAAATTAAGGTTACAAAAATTTGGTTTTATCAACGGAGTTGATAATGTAAATTGGCCACCGTACAGAGATTCTAAAAGCTTTTAGAATCTCTGTACGGTGGCCAATTTACATTATCAACTCCGTTGATAAAACCAAATTTTTGTATACTACTTCCCCACCGACGCAGCACCACAGTTTCTTTAGAAACTACCCCTTCATTCATAAGTTAAGGTTAAGTTGCCTTTATTCTGTGGGTTAGCTGACATAGACGTTTCTGGCAGCCGAAAGGCCTTCTGGAGGAAGCACTTCATTTCAATTGTCCTCTCTTGGCCTTATACACTTCGGTTTAATTGTCCACTTACTTGAATTAGATGGAGCTTTTCAGTAAAAGCGAATGGCAGACCTCTACTTTCTACCTGCAATGGGCACTAACGAGTGCCAGAAATTCATGTATTATTTCTTATCAGAAATGAAGAAAGTAAACAATTTACGGCTGATGTGTACAGCTGGACAATCGTGTGAAGTTAACAAATTGAACATTTGAGAAAAAAAATCACAATCATTTCATCACATTTCGCACAAAGCCCTTCCCATTTGTTACTTGAGAGCAAGATTGCTTATTAAATTTTCCTCCAAAATTTTAGAATTTTGCTGTTTAATTAGACAGATCATGATTACGACAAAAAGACTCGGTCCATTTCAATGGGTTTAATTCCAAAATTCGTAATTGAGAATTTAATTAAGATTGGAATGCCTATCATTGCCCAGCTGGGCATACTAAAGGAGATATGTGAAGCAAAATGATGCAATTAAAATGCCTAAAATGCCCAAAAAGTACTTTGAAACACTGCAGTGACCACTAAAAGCTGTTGAAAAACATAAAACAAATGCAACAAAAGGAAAACGAAGCATGGATGGACTCAAATGGACAACATTGAACGGATTGCATTTGGGTAATCTTGCAAGAAGTTACCTTGCGAGCAGTTGGTCTCTGGTACGCTCCCCGAGAGAGAAACCACTGCGAGGCCCGTTAGTTTCTTTGGGTGAACCGCCGTTCAAAGGACGCCAAGGAGTAATAAATTAAATTTGAACCGGTAAAACGGGTTAGTAAACCTGTTTTGGCGCTTGCGCGTGCGTTCAGCTACGTAACTGCTGCGTTTGGGCAAGCCTGTTGAGTAGTGATTCCATTTTGTTGAATGCATCACGTGGGGTGACGTACTTCGCACCTGCTCGATGGAAAATCAAACGGTTGCTCGCAGTGATTTCTCTCTCGGGAAGCGTAGGAGAAACCAACTGCTCGTAGAGTAGAAAAATGTCGGCCCGAAGTTTTTTAATTTTATAGAAATTGACTGGATAAAGGCCGTTTTTGCTTAGAGTTATCCTGAGGGGGGGTGGGGCGGTACTCTCTGTTATACGCTATAAAGGGATCCTATAAAGGTATGTGCTGCCCGATAGGGTAGGGTTTTTTATGTGCCCAGTCTTTAAATAGGGTATCCTTTTTGGTTTTTTTTTGGTAATGTGATCTTGAGATATTCCTTAGGTAGGGTCACTAAATTGCAGTATCCACCCCAACGCACAAAACGAAAAAGATGTGGTCTATGAAAACTGTACTACACGCCTGAATACACTTTTTCAAGGTTTAACACAGCGATTTTAAAAATACGTTAATAGCTTGTATTATCGTGCGTGCGCTTCGCACTCCCTTAAATAGGGTGCCACTTTTTGGCAGGCGGAGTTATAGTTTCCCTCTCTGCCGAGGCGGAATTGGGCCAATAAATAGGATTCTGGACAATCGACGTTCTGCCGATCAAGGAACATTATTGGTTTATCGGAAGCTGCGTGGAATGGGGTCATCCTGTTTATGCACTCTATACGGGCAGCATCAATCCGATTCATCAAGGCCTGAGATCAAAATCACCAACATGGAATGTTGGTGACGTTTAGTAGATTTTAACTACTAAACAAATCTTTTATTTACAATATAGGGGAGGGGCGCTGCGGTGGCACTGTCAGGAATGAACTAAAAACCCAGAGCATAAGAAAAATCACATGACCCGTACCCATGACGTCACGACTCAATTGGTAAGTCAACAACAAAAAAAAAACAACACGTCTTTTTGATAACCTTGAATGTATTATAGTACCATTTAGACTCTACAACCGATTAGTTTAAAGGGAAATGGAAAAGTGAATTTTTAATCGCGCGGTTTTCATATTTCTGGTTCCTTTTTTTACAGAACTAATCTGCAGCATCGGTAATTATAGCGAACCCCGGAAGAGTCAACATAGCTTTCCTCTCTAACGAGGTGGAATTGGGCCAATAAATAGGATTCTGGACAATCTACGTTCTGCCGATCAAGGTACATTATTGGGGCATCGGAAGCTTCGTTGAATCCGGTCATCCTGTTTATGCACTCTATACGGGCAGCATCAATCCGATTCGTCAAGGCCTGAGAACAAAAACGGAATATGGAATGTTGGTGACGTTTAAAGCAGTTTTCAATTGAGCGTCGAAAGTAATTAGCGAACATTGCTTTGTTTTATGATTACTTCACTCAGTGATTGGTTCAAAGTTCTCGCGCCACCTTGTCAACCACAGAAGTGAAACCAAAACCAATTGTGGCTCGCGCGTGCACATTTTCCCGCGCTTTGTGTGGGCTGCGTGTAACTACTTCGAGTTTTGGTTGGTTTACCGGACTGTCTTCGTCCTTTTTGATTGGCCAAAGTAATTACTTTGGTTTTGGTTTTACGACACTCGAATGAAACTCACTCTAGAGTGGTTTTCAATTAAGTGTCGAAAGTAATAAGTGAATTACTTTGGTTTGTGATTACTTCACTCAGTGATTGGTTCAAAATTCTCGCGCCATTTTTTTCAACCAATCAGAAGTGAAACCAAAACCAATTGTGGCTCGCGCGTACACATTTTCCCGCGCTTTGTGTGGGCTGCGTGTAACTACTTCGAGTTTTGGTTGGTTTACCGGACTGTCTTCGTCCTTTTTCATTGGCCAAAGTAATTACTTTGGTTTTGGTTTTACGACACTCGAATGAAACTCACTCTAGAGTGGCTTTCAATTAAGTGTCGAAAGTAGTAAGTGAACTACTTTGGTTTGTGATTACTTCACTCAGTGATTGGTTCAAAGTTCTCGCGCCATTTTTTTCAACCAATCAGAAGTGAAACCAAAACCAATCGTGGCTCGCGCGTGCACATTTTCCCGCGCTTTGTGTCGGCTACGTGTAATTACCTCGAGTTTTGATTGGTTTACTGGATTGTCTCCGACCTTTTTGATTGGCCAAGGTAATTACTTTGGTTTTGGTTTTACGACACTCAATTGAAAACTGCTCTAGTAGATTTTAACTAATAAACAAATCTTTTATTTACAATATCGGTGGGTGGGGCCCTCTGGCGTTGGTGAGAAGAAAATCTTTAAGTGGCACTGTCGGGAACGTAGGGTTAAGTGGCAGGGAACTTTGGAACTAAAAAAATCAAGGCGCTTAAGCGCTTCACAAAGGAATACAAAAAATGAACGCAAGAGAGTTTACAGTTCTATGCGGTCATTTGTATTTGTTCAATTCGTCAATTGTCAACGGTATTATAAGATACTAAGGCTGCATACTAAATTATCGGGAGCCCAACAAATTGAGCCAAATATTCCTGGATAAAATGTTCCCACGGTTACAATTCCACATCGAATCAACTGATAAAGATTAAACTTTGATTTCAACCCACCAACAAAGAAATAGCAGCCCAAGGAACGACCTCAGGCGGTAGTTCGTCCACTCAGTCGGAACCAAAAACATTTTCGGAAGGTGGATTTCTCAGCAATGCTGGACAGTTGAATTTTGTAACCGGCTTTGTAACCCTGCCCTCCGTAACTAATTGAGCACTAACTGGGGTCCTAGACCGTAGTTTGTCAACGATCAATTTTTCGCAATGTTTTTTTAAAGTTTGTTAACAAACTACGGTCCAGGACCCCAGTTAGGGCTCAGTTACAAAGCCGGTTGAGTGGACAAACTACCGCCTGAGGTCGCTCGCAGGGCTGCTATTTCTTTTTAGTGAGTTGAAATGAAAGTTTAGTATTGGTCAATTGTATCCGATGTGAAATTGTAACCATGGAAACATTTTATCCAGGACTATTTGACTCAATTTGGTGGGTTCCCGAGAATTTGGTGTGCAGCCTTGGTATTTTATAATACCGTTGACGACCGAGGAATTAAAATAGCTCAAAAACACACAGGAAGGAGGCAACCCACATTGGCAGCAAGGGTTAGGTCTTTTTATTGATAATTTTTTTGTAAAGTTGTCTTCTCGAGTATTTTATCGGGATTCCAATACAAATCCTTATATTTTTGTTGGCTTTCCCTCAAACTGAGCTTGGGGATCCTGTGACAGAACTGATCTTCTGCGTGTTATCAGACTCTTTCTTACCTGAACTTGGAAAGAAAGTGACTCAACATCAATTGGCTGACGAAAAAAACAAAACAAAACAAACAAACTGTGATTTGTACTTTTACGAATTTATTATGGGAGATAGAAAAATGTTCGCAATAGGCGTGCTCAGAATCAAGCTCCCGGAATTGGTGGGCGACGTAAAATTTAAACTTCGAACTTTTCTGACCCCTAAATAATCGTTCCTCCCGAAGTCAACATTACGTTTATGTAGGTATAGGATTTCAAAAGGAGAATTTGGAGAAGCAATTTGCTGAAGGAAGGTGGCCGGGTCTTACTTTATGAGTATAATTTTGTTTGCGCTTCAGACACCTTGTGGGACGTTAATACCACCAAAGGCGTGTTCTTGATTCTAAATTACAAAACTTTAATTTCTCACTTTTAATCCTTATTAAATCCTAATTACTGAACGTTAATTGCCAGTCAACTTCGCGTGCATTTTATGAGAACAGTTTATTTCAGATCATTGTTGTCACTAAATCTGAAACGAACTACTTAATATTTATTTATCCGACATCGTTCGCTTTAAGTTAAGAATTCGAACCCATCAGGTTTTTCCCTTGTCGTCACGATTAAGTGCCACGTTTAGCCCTGCCCGTCAAACTTTCAACTTGCTTTCTTTTCAGGTTAGCATTTATAAGCATCTCTGGAACAGGTTTGAAGTTCTTTTAGAAACTAGCGAAATTATAATTAAAAGATGTTTTTACCTGAGAATAACATGAGATACTCAAGCAGGTGATTCCAAAAGCCAACTGGAGAAATAGGCGATGCATTTCGGTTTGCACAGTCGACTAAAGATGTCAATAAAAGGATTGATAAACTTAAGAGCGCGCATAAACTGTGTTAAAAAATAGACTTTCTGTTAATGAAGAGAAAATATAACCAAAAACCGACCCTGCAATTTTCCATACTTTTCGATCTATCTCATGACCTCGAGTTCCAAGCGATTAAGGAAATTGTTTTAATTTTCCGGGAGTCTTGAGGTAAATATTGTCCAATAAGTTGAATTCCCAACTCGATGACAATTACAGGCCTGAACTGGTATTTCAGCCCTGCGAATCACTCTTTTAAGTTGACTGAATAGAGTGTAATGTGAAGTGCTAGATTTCAATCCCATATGAACCATGTGAGCGTTAGCCCTACTGATGGAAATGGGCCCACACAAGGACAGAGAAAAACTCTGACCAGGGTGGGAATTGAACCCACGACCTTCGGGTTAGATCTCCGCCGCTCTACCGACTGAGCTACAAGGTCAAACGGGAACTCAGTTCCCACTGCCTGCTCCCGTTTGACCTTGTAGCTCAGTCGGTAGAGCGGCGGAGATCTAACCCGAAGGTCGTGGGTTCAATTTCCACCCTGGTCAGAGTTTTTCTCTGTCCTTGTGTGGGCCCATTTCCATCAGTAGGGCTAACGCTCACATGGTTCATATGGGATTGAAATCTAGCACTTCACATTACACTCTATTCAGTTAACTCTCTTTTAAGTTGCCTTGAATCTGTGGTTTAACTGACATAGACGTTTCGGGCGGAAAGGCCTTCTGAAGGAACCACTTCATTTCAATTGTCCTCCCTTGGCGGCCTCCTACACTTCGGTTTAACTATCGACTTACTTGAATTAGACGGAGCTTTTTAGTAAGGCGAATGGCAGACCTCCTCTTTCTACCTGCAATGGGCACTAACGAGTGCCAGAAATTCATGTATCATTTCTTATGACAAATCAAGCAAGTAAACAATTAACGGCTCATGTGTACAGCTGGACGGTTGTGTCACGTTAACAAATCGAACGTTTGAGAAAAAAAATCACGATCATTTCATCAAATATCGCACAAAGCCCTTCCCATTTGTTGCTTGAGAGAAATTTTCCTCCAAAATTTTAGAATTTTGCTGTTTAGTTAGACAGATCATGATTACGACAAAAAGACTCGGTCCATTTCAATGGTTTTAATTCGAAAACTGCAATGGGCACTTACGAGTGCCAGAAATTCATCTATCATTTCTTATCACAAATCAAGAAAGTAAACAATTAACGGCTGATGTGTACAGCTGGACGATTGTGTCACGTTAACAAATCGAACGTTTGAGAAAAAAAATCGCGATCATTTCATCAAATATCGCACAAAGCCCTTCCCATTTGTTACTTGAGAGCTAGATTGCCTATTAAATTTTCCTCCAAAATTTTAGAATTTTGCTGTTTAGTTAGACAGATCATGATTACGGCAAAAAGACTCGGTCCATTTCAATGGTTTTAATTCGAAAATTCGGAATGAAAAGTTTAATTAAGATTGAAATGCCTATCATTGCCCAGCTGGGCATATTAAAGGGGCTATGTCAAGCAAAATGATGCAGTATCCAACGCAACGCGCAAAAGATATGGTTAATGAAAACTGTACTACATGCCTGAATGCACTTTTTCAAGTTTTAACACAGTGATTTTAAAGGGACGTTTGCAGCTTGTATTGCCGTACGTGCGCTTCGCACTCCCTTAAATGAGGTGCCATTTTCAGGTTTTGGGCCTTAAAAGGGGTGTCAAATCTCGATTTTCTACCCTCAAATAGGGTCAGGTCTTTCTAATGGAAAACATTTTCATTGCTCCTGCCATGCAACATGGCTGCCGTGCAAAACCTCTATAACCCGGAGAAAAACCTCTGAGAGCAGAGAAGAAAACCAAAAAAACTCAACCCACAAATTACAAAGAATCTGGGAATCGATTCCAGGCCACATTGGCGGGAGGCGAGTGCTCTCACCACTGCGCCACCCCTGCTTCTTTGTAAGTTATACACAGAATCGATAACAAGAAGAGAAAAGTGGAAAAAAATAGTAAAACTAACACCATGCCCTAATGATTACAAAAATTATCAAATTGTGGAAAAAATGGAGAACAAAAAATGATACATGTAGTATAAGAGAAAAGAGAGAAAATATTTATTGTCAGTTGCTTGGGAGCTCCACATAACCTCGATTTGGAACAGATACGTTTCGTCTCTAAGGAAACGAAACATTGCTTAGCGGGCTTCTTTCTTTTTATAACCCAGAGCATAAGGAAAATCACATGACCCGTACCCATGACGTCACGACTCAATTGATAAGTCAACAACAAAAACAACATGTTTCTTTGATAACCTTGAATGTACGTTCTTAAGGAAATAAGGAAGAACAAAACCATTGTCATTTTAAAACCGGAAAAAGAGAATGGTGTGGTTGTCTTGGACCGATCGGATTACGACCAAGGCATCCTTAAAATCATCAATGACACCTCTAAATTCCGGCCCATCAAGGAAGATCCCACCTTAGTTAGAGAAGGCAGACTGCAACGTCTGCTCCGAAAATTTAAGAAAGATGGCCATCTTGTTAACATTGTGTACGAGAACATCTATTTCAAAGGCTCTCAACCAGCAAGTAATTAAAATGCCCAAAAAGTACTTTGAAACACTGCAGTGACCACTAAAAGCTGTTGAACAACATAAAACAAATACAGCAAAAGGAAAAAGAAGCATGGATGGACTCAAATGGACAACATTGAACGGATTGCATTTGGGTAATCTTGCAAGAAGTTACCTTGCGAGCAGTTGGTCTCTGGTACGCTTCCCGAGAGAGAAACCACTGCGAGGCCCGTTAGTTTCTTTGGGTGAACCGCCGTTCAAAGGACGCCAAGGAGGAATAAATTAAATTTGAACCGGTAAAACGGGTTAGTAAACCTGTTTTGGCGCTTGCGTGTGCGTTCAGCTACGTAACTGCTGCGTTTGGGTAAGCCTGTTGAGTAGTGATTCCATTTTGTTGAATGCATCACGTGGGGTGTGACGTACTTCGCACCTGCTCGATGGAAAATCAAACGGTTGCTCGCAGTGATTTCTCTCTCGGGAAGCGTAGGCGAAACCGGCTGCTCGTAGACGGTACTGAAAAAGTCGGCCCCACGTTTTTCATGTTTATAGCGAATTGACTGGATAAAGGCCGTTTTTGCTTAGTATCATCTCGAGGGGGGTACTCTCTGTTATACGCTATATAGGTATGTGCTTCCCGTTAGGGTAGGGTTTTTTATGTGCTCAGTCCTTAAATAGGGTATCCTTTTTGTTTTTTTTTTGGTATTGTGATCTTTAGATATTCCTTAGGTAGGGTCACTAAATTGCAGTATCCACCCCAACGCGCAAAAGGAAAAAGATATGGTTTATGAAAACTGTACTACATGCCTGAATGTACTTTTTTAAGTTTTAACACAGCGATTTTAAAAATACGTTAATAGCTTGTATTATCGTACGTGCGCTTTGCACTCCCTTAAATAGGGTGACACGTTTTGGCAGGCGGAGTCATAGTTTCCCTCTCTGCCGAGGCGGAATTGGGCCAATAAATAGGATTCTGGACAATCGACGTTCTGCCGATCAAGGAACATTATTGGTTTATCGGAAGCTACGTTGAATGGGGTCAGCCTGTTTATGCACTCTATACGGGCAGCATCAATCCGATTCATCAAGGCCTGAGATCAAAATCACCAACATGGAATGTTGGTGACGTTTAGTAGATTTTAACTACTAAACAAATCTTTTATTTACAATATAGGGGAGGGGGGCTGCGGTGGCACTGTCGGGAATGAACCAAAAACCCAGAGCATCAGAAAAATCACATGACCCGTACCCATGACGTCACGACTCAATTCGTAAGTCAACAACAAAAAAAACAACACGTCTTTTTGATAACCTTGAATGTATTATAGTACCATTTAGACTCTACAACCGATTATTTTAAAGGCAAATGGAAAAGTGAATTTTTAATCGTAGTGTCGCTTTAAACTTTTGCACGGTTTTCATATTTCTGGTTCCTTTTTTTACAAAACTAATCTGCAGCATCGGTAATTATAGCGAACCCCGGAAGAGTCATCGCTTCCCTCTCTAACGAGGTGGAATTGGGCCAATAAATAGGATTCTGGACAATCTACGTTATGCCGATCAAGGTACATTATTGGAGCATCGGACTCGTCAGTGAATTGGGTCACCCTGTTTATGCACTCTATACGGGCAGCATCAATCCGATTCGTCAAGGCCTGAGAACAAAAACGGAATATGGAATGTTGGTGACGTTTAAAGTGGTTTTCAATTGAGCGTCGAAAATAATTAGCGAATATTGCTTTGTTTTATGATTACTTCACTCAGTGATTGGTTCAAAGTTCTCGCGCCACCTTGTCAGCCACAGAAGTGAAACCAAAACCAATTGTGGCTCGCGCGTGCACATTTTCCCGCGCTTTGTGTGGGCTGCGTGTAACTACTTCGAGTTTTGATTGGTTTATCGGACTGTCTTCGTCCTTTTTGATTGGCCAAAATAATTACTTTGGTTTTGATTTTACGACACTCGAATGAAACTCACTCTAGAGTGGTTTTCAATTAAGTGTCGAAAGTAATAAGTGAATTACTTTGGTTTGTGATTACTTCACTCAGTGATTGGTTCAAAGTTCTCGCGCCATTTTTTTCAACCAATCAGAAGTGAAACCAAAACCAATCGTGGCTCGCGCGTGCACATTTTCCCGCGCTTTGTGTCGGCTACGTGTAATTATCTCGAGTTTTGATTGGTTTACTGGATTGTCTCCGACCTTTTTGATTGGCCAAGGTAATTACTTTGGTTTTGGTTTTACGACACTCAATTGAAAACTGCTCTAGTAGATTTTAACTAATAAACAAATCTTTTATTTACAATATCGGTGGGTGGGTCCCTCTGGCGTTAGTCAGAAGAAAATCTTTAAGTGGCACTGTCGAAACGTAGGGTTAAGTGGCAGGGAACTTTGGAACTAAAAAAACCAAGGCGCTTAAGCGCTTCACAAAGGAATACAAAAAATGAACGCAAGAGAGTTTACAGTTCTATGCGGCCATTTTTATTTGTTCAATTCGTCAATTGTCAACGGTATTATAAGATACTAAGGCTGCATACTAAATTATCGGGAGCCCAACAAATTGAGTCAAATATTCCTGGATAAAATGTTCCCACGGTTACAATTCCACATCGAATCAACTGACAAAGATTAAACTTTGATTTCAACCCACCAACAAAGAAATAGCAGCCCAAGGAACGACCTCAGGCGGTAGTTCGTCCACTCAGTCGGAACCAAAAACATTTTCGGAAGGTGGATTTCTCAGCAATGCTGGACAGTTGAATTTTGTAACCGGCTTTGTAACCCTGCCCTCCGTAACTAATTGAACACTAACTGGGGTCCCAGACCGTAGTTTGCCAACGATCAATTTTTCGCAATGTTTTTTTAAAGTTTGTTAACAAACTACGATCCAGGACCCTAGTTAGGGCTCAGTTACACAACCGGTTGAGTGGACGAACTACCGCCTGAGGTCGCTCGTAGGGCTGCTATTTCTTTGTTGGTGGGTTGAAATGAAATTTTAATATTGGTCAATTGTATCCGATGTGAAATTGTAACCGTGGAAACATTTTATCCAGGACTATTTGACTCAATTTGGTGGGTTCCCGAGAATTTGGTGTGCAGCCTTGGTATTTTATAATACCGTTGACGACCGAGGAATTGAAATAGCTCAAAAACACACAGGAAGGAGGCGACCCACATTGGCAGCAAGGGTTAGGTCTTTTTATTGATAATTTTTTTGTAAAGTTGTCTTCTCGAGTATTTTATCGGGATTCCAATACAAATGCTTATATTTTTGTTGGCTTTCCCTCAAACTGAGCTTGGGGATCCTGTGACAGAACTGATCTTCTGCGTGTTATCAGACTCTTTCTTACCTGAACTTGGAAAGAAAGTGACTCAACATCAATTGGCTGACGAAAAAAACAAAACAAAACAAAACAAACAAACTGTGATTTGTACTTTTACGAATTTATTATGGGAGATAGAAAAATGTTCGCAATAGGCGTGCTCAGAATCAAGCTCCCGGAATTGGTGGGCGACGGAAAATTTAAACTTCGAACTTTTCTGACCCCTAAATAATCGTTCCTCCCGAAGTCAACATTACGTTTATGTAGGTATAGGATTTCAAAAGGAGAATTTGGAGAAGCAATTTGCTGAAGGAAGGTGGCCGGGGGCTTACTTTATGAGTATAATTTTGTTTGCGCTTCAGACACCTTGTGGGACGTTAATACCACTAAAGGCGTGTTCTTGATTCTAAATTACAAAACTTTAATTTCTCACTTTTAATCCTTATTAAATCCTAATTACTGAACGTTAATTGCCAGTCAACTTCGCGTGCATTTTATGAGAACAGTTTATTTCAGATCATTGTTGTCACTAAATCTGAAACGAACTACTTAATATTTATTTATCCGACATCGTTCGCTTTAAGTTAAGAAAACGAACCCATCAGATTTTTCCCTTGTCGTCACGATTAAGTGCCACGTTTAGCCCTGCCCGTCAAACTTTCAACTTGCTTTCTTTTCAGGTTAGCATTTATAAGCATCTCTGGAACAGGTTTGAAGTTCTTTTAGAAACTAGCAAAATTATAATTAAAAGATGTTTTTACCTGAGAATAACATGAGATACTCAAGAAGGTGATTCCAAAAGCCAACTGGAGAAATAGGCGATGCATTTCGGTTTGCACAGTCGACTAAAGATGTCAATAAAAGGATTGATAAACTTAAGAGCTCGCACAAACTGTGTTAAAAAATAGACTTTCTGTTAATGAAGAGAAAATATAACCAAAAACCGACCCTGCAATTTTCCATACTTTTCGATCTATCTCATGACCTCGAGTGCCAAGCGATTACGGAAATTGTTTTAATTTTCCGGGAGCCTTGAGGTAAATATTGTCCAATAAGTTGAATTCCGAACTCGATGACAATTACAGGCCTGAAGTGGGATTTTTAGCCCTGCGAATCACTCTTTTAAGTTGAAGGAAAGGTTACGTTTATACAAACGTTGACCGTGTAGCACTTATATTTTAAACAGAATTAACTGAAGAGAGTGTAGTGTAACGTGAAGTGCTAGATTTCTATCCCATATGAACCATGTGAGCGTTAGCCCTACTGATGGAACTGGGCCCACACAAGGACAGAGAAAAACTCTGACCAGGGTGGGAATTGAACCCACGACCTTCGGGTTAGATCTCCGCCGCTCTACCGACTGAGCTACAAGGTCAGACGGGAGCAGGCCGTGGGAACTGAAGATGTTAAAGTCACATGGTTCATATGGGATAGAAATCTAGCACTTCACGTTACACTACACTCTCTTCAGTTAATTCTGTTTAAAATATAAGTGCTACACGGCCAACGTTTGTATAAACGTAACCTTTCCTTGAACTTGTACATAGACGTTTCTTGCAGCCGAAGGGCCTTCTGGAGGAAGCACTTCATTTCAATTGTCCTCTCTTGGCCTTAGACACTTCGGTTTAATTGTCCACTTACTTGAATTAGATGGAGCTTTTCAGTAAAAGCGAATGGCAGACCTCTTCTTTTTACCTGCAATGGGCACTAACGAGTGACAGAAGAAATTCATGTATTATTTCTTATCACAAATGAAGAAAGTAAACAATTTACGGCTGTTGTGTACAGCTGGACAATCGTGTGACGTTAACAAATTGAACATTTGAGTAAAAAATCAGGATCCTTTCATCACATTTCGCACAAAGCCCTTCCGATTTATTACTTGAGAGCAAGATTGCCTCTTAGCCATGATTTTCGTCTGAAATTTCAGAATTTTGCTGTTTAATTAGACAGATCATGATTACGACAAAAAGACTCGGTCCATTTCAATGGTTTTAATTCGAAAATTCGTAATTGAGAATTTAATTAAAATTGAAATGCCTATCATTGCCCAGCTGGGCATTTTAAAGGTGCTATGTCAAGCAAAATGATGCAATTAAAATGCCTAAAATGCCCAAAAAGTACTTTGAAACACTGCAGTGACCACTAAAAGCTGTTGAACGAAATAAACAAATACAACAAATAAAGGAAAAAGAAGCATTGATGGACTCAAAAGGACAATATTGAACGGATTGCATTTGGGTAATCTTGAAAAAAGTTACCGTGCGAGCAGTTGGTCTCTGGTACGCTTCCCGACAGAGAAACCACTGCGAGGCCCATTAGTTTCTTTGGGTGAGCCGCCGTTCAAAAGGACGCCAAGGGGGAATAAATTAAATTTGAACCGGTAAAACGAGTTAGCAAACCTGTTTTGGCGCTTGCGCATGCGTTCAGCTACGTAACTGTTGCGTTTGGGCCAGCCTGTTGAGTAGTGATTCCATTTTGTCGAGTGCGTCACATGGGGTGTGACGTACTTCGCACCTGCTAGATGGAAAATCAAACGGTTGCTCGCAGTGATTTCTCTCTCGGGAAGCGTAGGCGAAACCGGCTGCTCGTAGACGGTAGAAAAAAGTCGGCCCCACGTTTTTCATGTTTATAGCGAATTGACTGGATAAAGGCCGTTTTTGCTTAGTATCATCCCGAGGGGGGTACTCTCTGTTGTACGCTATATAGGTATGTGCTGCCCGTTAGGGTAGGGTTTTTTATGTGCTCAGTCCTTAAATAGGGTATCCTTTTTGTTTTTTTTTTGGTATTGTGATCTTTAGATATTCCTTAGGTAGGGTCACTAAATTGCAGTATCCACCCCAACGCGCAAAACTACATGCCTGAATGCACTTTTTCAAGTTTTAACACAGCGATTTTAAAGGGACGTTTGTAGCTTGTATCGCCGTACGTGCGCTTCGCACTCCCTTAAATTGGGTGCCATTTTTAGGTTTTGAGCCTTAAAAAGGGTGTCAAATCTCGATTTTCTACCCTCAAATAGGGTCAGGGTTTGAGAACCTTGCTGGCACACACCTATCCTAAATTGTCTGAAGTACCACCACCCCTCCCCCCCCCACCCACTTTCTTGGTAGAATCATCTTGCTTGTGATGTAATGGTAATTTTATCAGTAAAGGAATTCCACATTACGATTTTCGAGTGATAAACCTTAAGATGTCCGCGAAACACCCTAAAATAACGTGACATTGCCCCTTTAATTCAAGTAATAATAATAGTAATGAAATTTATTTCATTGTTTAGTCTATACAGTCTTACATAGTCTTCATAAAAGAAAAAAAACTTAGTACGTGCTTTAGGTCATGTCCTCCGGATATTATTAACCAAGTTGCAAAATAAGAAGAAACAGATTTTATTACATCTATCATTTTAACGACGGATGTCTTACAAAGTGACTCAGAGATATGTTTGAAGTAAAGGCCAATTGAGCAGTGAACTATATCTATCCATTCATTCTCACGCGTGCACAAGTTTTTTTAATTAAAGACTTATCTTTGAGCAATTATAAGCATATTTCAGTGCTGAAATGAATTGGCAGTCTAATTATTGCGCGTGGATAGTGTTTCAAATTGGCCAACGAGAGTGCAGAATGTAATATGATCGCCATCGAGCTATAACGGCCGTAGCCACCCATCTAGCTGAGCGCATGGGAA
>OX421453.1:13501615-13519115 GCA_949126865.1 Montipora capitata
CATACTTGGCATCAGTCGATTCAGTTTTATTTATATATATTCCCTACCACGAGAGCCAGCAAGAACTATGGCGAACGTTTCCACAGCTCAGATTCTCCACCTTAAAAATAAAGGATCAATCGCCGAAATACCGTTCAGCCTCGCTCTTTTTCTTATTCCTTTTAACATCTCGTTTGCCGTCGTCGCATTGCTGGGCAATTCTCTCATCACTGTTTCTCTTCAGAGAGTATCGTCCATTCATCCATCGACAAAACTGTTGTTACGATGTTTAGCCGTCACTGATCTCTGTGTCGCTCTTATTACACAACCAATTCATGTTTCGTCTCTTTTCAAGGGAATCTCCG
The DNA here is from genome assembly GCA_949126865.1 of Montipora capitata. Classification (NCBI taxonomy): domain Eukaryota; kingdom Metazoa; phylum Cnidaria; class Anthozoa; order Scleractinia; family Acroporidae; genus Montipora; species Montipora capitata. Next base: position 13,501,960 of record OX421453.1, read on the forward strand.
CGATAAACCTCGCCATGTTTGACGTCGCCAGGAAGATAAGCTATGTTTTTACCTTCTTGTTATGTGAAGTATCGATTTTCACCTCGACCGCCTTAAGCATCGATAGATTCCTCGCCCTTCATTTGGGGTTGAGTTACAGAACAATTGTAACTTTGAAGCGTGTTTGTTTCGTCTTAATTTGTTTCTGTGTACTTGGTATTTCAAACGGGCTTATGTTCATTATTTTAGGCAAAGAGATCGCTTTAATAGTTTCGGTAGTGCTTTCGGTACTTTCTGTTTTCGTCTCAATATTTTCATACAAAAAGATCTTCTTTAGTCTGCGACAACGGCAAGTTGGAGTGCAGGTCCGACGAGGTGGAGGTAGAATGACCGCATTAAATATTGCAAAATACAAGGAGACAGTTTCTAGCGTTCAAGTTGTGCAGTTGGCATTTCTAGCTTGCTTTCTCCCTGTCATTGGGGTAGCATCACTAGAAGCCTTTGGAAAAGGAAATCAAATCGCTTGGAATTTGAATGTGTCCCTACTCTTCTTCAACTCGGCTTTAAACCCAATTCTTAACACATGGAAGATCAAAGCTATGAGACAAGCTGTGAAGGACACTATGAGAAGAATTCATGCAGTGTCACTGAACCAAGCATCTTTAAAGCCAAAGTCAATAATGACAGCACCAGCTCTTAACGGACTACATTGAGATTTCTTTAGCAGCAGGCGGTAATTAAAAACGACGGGAGGATTTTTTTTCCGGGGGCACCATTCAATGTGGAGGATTTATTCGCACAACCAGAAGTTTGGAACAATGGTCAATAGTAATCTTTTTTGGCTGATTTTTTAAAAATCAACTAGAATTAACTGTTTTAATTAAACATTTATATTTTCGAGGAACTCAGCATTTTTTCTGTGAGACCGAATGCAAAAATGGGTGCCAATAAATGATTCTTTTGTATTTGTGAAAAGTAGTCTGACTAGCCTCTTTTCACAGCCAAAATTCTCCTAATTTTACACGTGTTAACGAGGCTAGTCAGTGTAATTAACACAAAGACAAAAGAATAATTTGTTGACGGCCATTTTTGCATTCGGTCAATGGGTAAGATTTTTTGGGAAATCTATCCATGCGAGAAATTTTGGTTCTGACGTCACGTCCGTCCGTCCGCCCGTACAGACTGTCGGGGTGGAGGTGGGGAGGCAGGACAGGCTCTGGGACGGGAGTGTTCGGGCAATTTCCCTTGGGGAGAAATCGCGTGGCAGCGGTGCATTTGGCAACCCGCGTTTTTCTGGCGGGAAATCATGTTAGTGACGAGCAACGGGGTAAAGAGCAGGAAAGAGCACAGAAATCTAAGCGAAGAAATCCTCGAGAGAAACCCAGGAAGGAGAAGAAGAGAAAATTTCAATGAAAATTAACGTAAAGCAGAGAGAAATAGAGCGAGAGACAAAACACATATTTACAACGGTTAGCTTTCAGGTAAGCTTAATGTTTTCCTTTTTTAATCATAACCATTACAATTTTCTCAAATTTTATTGGTGCATTAACTACTTTATTTTTCACTAATTATTGTGTAACGTTGAAATCGGACAGTTGGCTATAATCGAATAACTGAAATCGGACAGTTACATTAGCCAATCATATTAAGTGCACTCAGCTTAATCCACCAATCACAGTTTATCACAATAACCATAGCAACAACCACTTACCCTTCCAAACTGTGGATTTTCCAATTGGACAAATTTGTAACATTAGACAGTGAAAAAAAGAATGCATTAATTTTGTTTGCTCGAAAATTGTAATGGTTATGATTAATTGGTAATAGGATTGTCGTGATTAAACAAATCGGACTCCCGTTACGTGGTCGTCTGATTTTGCTAATCACTCGTATGATTACAGACCAAATTGAATTCCACTCAGTGCTATTACCATTATTAATAAAAATAAACTTATATGTCTCGCTGCCTCACTCACATATTTTCTAAAACTAGCTAACGAAGGAAGAAGGCCTGAAAACGTTTGCAATTCCGTGTTGACAGAGATTATGACATATTTGAACAATCACGTTTCATAGGCTTTTTGTGTGTGTCATGGGTTTCCAGTTGTGAGCTGCTTTGTTTGACTGTGAAATTGCAGTCGAGTAAGCGAATTTACTACACTCTAGGTTGACTCTTTAATTAGTAAATATTTTTGCTGTTGTTCTGAACTGAAGAGAGAGGGAGCAAAGATTGTCAGTCAAACGGAAAATGTTGTGAAAGAGATTACTGTGCATGTAATTTCAGCCAGTTTTAGTTGTTGATTAAAATTGTTACTTATTGTTTGCAAGTCTAGTTTGTTTACTGCTGTCATCTCAGAGGTGTTTGATGATCACTGCAAACTGTACACAATAATGACGATTCATTTTGTACTTTATGCAGCAGCATAATTATTTCCATAAACACTATATTGCTTTCTGGGGTTAGAAGCGGGAGCTCCGCTTTTAGGCCTTGGCTAAATCTATTTAGTATGTACTAAAACATTGGATAAAGGTGAACGCGCGCGCTGATCGGCTACTCAAACTGCGGATATCCTTTGCTATTCACCTCCGAGCAATTCGCGCGGAGTTTGCGCCTGAGAATGTTGTAATCTTTGCAAGAATAAATCAGTTAAAATCATCTTTTTGTGCTTTATTATCTCACTGTGTTAGTATATACTAAAACAACTATTCACCTCAGTGTCGGTGACTAGGCAAATATCCACCACTAGCCACCGACACTGAGGTGAATAGTTGATAAATATTATTCTATCTATCTAATTTATCATGCGGACGCATCCGAGAATGAGTTAACAATGCATGCTTCGCCAGGAATGTCTTTCAGCCATCAGATTTGTAAAGTGGTTTATATCTTGATTGATGTCCCTTGCTACACAGTCTATGTAGGTGAATGGTCTTCTTCCTCTAGACTTGCGTGGGAACCTCATACAGATGAAATCAGAAATTATTTGGTCTTTGGCTCGGTAGCAGTGGCCTGCAAATCTGGCTCGGCGTTGAGCAAGAATGGAGGATATTTGTGGAATACCATCGTAGATCTCTGCCTTGGTGTTATGGTCACGCCATGATATTTTAATGATATATGAGATATTATTAAGGTGATAAGTGAATGGAACAATCTACCAAGGAATGTTGTTTAAGCGGGAAGCCTCGAACTTTTAAATTGAAACTTGCATCACTTTTAAAGAATTTATTTTTTAATATTTGTATTATTATTATTATTATTATTATTATTATTATTATTATTTATGGAAGTTTTATTCGTTTAAAGAAGAGTTTTATTAAAAGGGCTAACCTCTAATCTCCCCTTTTCAAATTTATGTATATTTTTGTATATATGTATTTAAATAAAAATGTACTGTATGAACACGGAGATGCCGCATTTTGCAATAATTCTCTGATTTTCTTACAATAAGTGTTCACAATTATAAAATCGGTCAAAAACTGCCTTACATCGATAATATGGACTTAACGTGACTGTTTAAAACGTAGAGGTCTCCACCCTTACGGAGAGGGTTCAAACTTAATTCTCTCAAATTGCTATAAAGATTTTCTTCGCTCCAACTAAATCTTTGCATAACAGGCACTTATTTTGCCGAGCGCGGAGTGCGAGACGAGGGGAAGAGAAAATTATTTTTCTCGCGCTTCGCGCTTGGCTAAATAAGCGCCTGTTATGCAAGCTATTCCTACCTTATCCCAGACAAACGAGAATTTTAATTGGAAATGTGGGCATAACTGTATACCTGAGCCAAACCAAACTTGTAACCTGCCCTATCTCATGAGCTTCAAAATACCGTTTGTTAATATTGTCGTTTTGCCTAAATACCTGGACGAACTTAGACTTTGCATTTATTAGATTAAAGTGAGACTGGTCTTGACAACACACAGACTGATTCAGCAATGCCAACTGATGCTTCTGCACTTGTTAGGTGTAACCGATGCGGATGGAGTGGGGGTGTTTCCATGTATATGTTGCCGGTAAAATCCGTTCTCAGGTTGAAGAAACTGTTTTGGAGCCTAAATTAAACCTAGAGAAAAATTAGGGTCAGGTTAGGATTAGTTTTGGTTATTATACATAGATATTAATTGACTTATTATAGGAAAGTAAATAAAGAAAAGAACTGTGTTGATTTGAGCACGTTCGTCGATGTAGTCTAGTGGTGAAGACAGGACTATAGATCTGGAGGGTCCGAGTTCGACTAGCGGTAAGTGCATAGCACAGTTCTTTGTTCTCCGACTATGCTCTAACGGTTGAGACTGAATGGATAAGTGTATGAATGCAAAAACCGATAAGATGATAGGAAACATTCAGAACATTGAGAATATGTGTTAGAATTCGTAAGACAGAGCTTGAGGGAAGGTATCGGTGTTTTCAGACCTCGGCGAGTTTTGAAGGGTTGATAGCCTCTTTAACCCTTTAACTCCCAATAGTGCCACTTATAGATTTTACTCTGTCTAACGCCAGACGATTTTAGTCGTCAATGGGGAACTCCACGGGGCTGAAAGGGTTAACAACAGCTAGATTCACTCAAAAACTATGTCCCCATTAACCCTTTAACTCCCAATAGTGCCACTTATAGATTTTACTCTGTCTAACGCCAGACGATTTTACTCGTCAATGGGGAACCCCACGGGGCTGAAAGGGTTAACAACAGCTAGATTCACTCAAAAACTATGTCCCCATTAACCCTTTAACTCCCAATAGTGCCACTTATAGATTTTACTCTGTCTAACGCCAGACGATTTTACTCGTCAATGGGGAACCCCACGGGGCTGAAAGGGTTAAACTAGGTAGAGTGCATAATTCAACCTTGGTAAAAATGGGTTCAGCCTGAGCCCGGATTTGACCGACAACACTATACCGAATGTATCATTGACTGTAAAATCAGGTTCGACTCTTGTTTCATCCCAATCTTGAGTTACTGAGTGTTGAAATAGAAAAAAACCCAAGACCAAACCATTTCTTCTTTCAAACTAGTAGACCTCCCAATACTGACCTGCAAGGAGGCTCTTCCGTTGAAAATGGCGCTCGGTCGAAATATAAGCTAGTCACCAAGGCCTTATATTTCGACCGCGCGCCATTTTCAATGGAATATCCCAATACACCAGCAAAAGTTTTTGCGAAGTTCGAGGTCCTCTTGGGAAAGAAAGAAGCAAAAAATATGGGGTCACATGTCCTAGGTGATGCAAATTGACATGGTAACAACAACTCCTGACAATGGTACCTTATTAATAAGCTCTTTGATCGCATCAATATGTCCAAATGATCTATGCTTGTTATATCGCCGTTTATTAACTTTTCGACCTTCTAGCTTTCTGATTGGTTCACTCTGTCTCGGTTATCAGCTCATTCACCGTATGACCTAATTGCGTCAAGCGTTGTCAAGCTGGAAACTAATTGGTTTTAATTTCCAAGTGTCCAAGCGTTTATAATTTAATGAAATTTAATAAAACAATCATTCCATTCGCGCTTGTTGATTATCACACTGGTTATAGCCAACTTGGCGCCACGCGGCTCGTTCCTATTTACCATCTCATATCCAATCCGCGCTCATGGAATAACTGTTAAATATTCATGAATATATATAGTTAGAAATTTATACTATTGCATTTATTTCCATAACAAATATTGCTTGACTTTTAAAAGAATATTTAAACGTGTGTTGTGTTAATTTTCGCTCAACGGGAAACTGCTGCCATAAATTGATTGCCATCATTTGTTTGCCAATATTTATTTTGAAGAGGTATTCCCCCCAATGCCACACTTCCGGCTATTTGTCGAATAAAATTATAGGATTTACCTTGCCAAATGCTTTGACAAATTCCAAAAAGACACCACAGGTATTAAAGAGATTATTGTCAATTGCATTTTTCAAGTTATCTGTGATTTCCGCTATAGCTTGTTCTGTCGATCTGCCCAATTGTATTTCAGAAAGCATTTGATCATCTGGTCGAGCGAGCTCGGACATGAATTCTACCACGCCATCCATTATCAGGGGCACCCAACGAGAATATAGTTCAAAACCACTTAAACATAGCATTGTTAAACGTATTTTAGTATTTAAACGGTAGATATAGGCATATTTTTCTGCCCTAAAAATTTTTTCATCTGTTCGGATTTCCTAGCTGAAAGTCTGGTGATCCGAAAATTATAGGGATCAAAACTTACCTTTCGAAAATTTCAGCCAGAAAAAAGGTCCCGAAAATTCTAGGAGAGGCAGGCAAGCAAGACATTTTACAACAAATGTTCCGAAAATTCTAGATCTCAAATCGTCTTCCGAACAGATATTTTCCGAAAATTGACGTTGGGTGCCCCAGCATTATGATCCAGCATCGGGATTGGGAGGTCTTCGGGGAGGCATCCATTGTCTCTATTTAATTGGTCGATATAGGTGATGACTGGACGTCCGACGCGAGTGTGGCCATGGCGACGGGACCAAAGTAAAAGGTCGCAAGCCAGTTCTTTTTTGGCTCGCTAGTAATGTCCGGCAAATCGCATTCTTCGGTCACGTAGTATTGTTGAAATGTCTGGGATTGATCCATAAAACTGTAATTTAGTGAGGTGCTATCTCCATGAAATATTAACCGGGATGGCTCTCATCATGCGAGAATAGGTACCATCAAGTTTACGCTGAATGGTCCAGATGGGCTCCTGATGGTCTTAGTAAAAGTCCACGTTGTAGCACCATACATCAGGACAGACTCTACAGTGGCACGGAAAAAATGATTTCGTTTCAAGTTTTGAGATAAATCTGATTTCCAGGACTTAGAGCCATAGCAACCAAGCTTTCGCATTTGATACTTTCATCCCTGTGACTAATTAATTGCTTATACACGAGCTTTTAAAAAATTTGGGTGAAAATTGACATTGGTCGAAAAGTTGTAACATCCATAATATGGAATATCTCCACCTAAATGTCAGGAACAATGCCTTGCAATAATGACTGGTTGTACACTTCGAACGGTTAGAGCACGGCTTAATTTATGTGTATCGAAGGCAACTGCAAATTAATTACTAAATCGTCTCCATGAAAGGTTCATTCAAGAGAGACTCCTAGTGAGAATTGAGAGTAGAGTCGTTCTCAGCTGGATTATCATCGTGCGTTCATGATTACAATTCCGACTTGGCTCTATATCTTCCAAAGTGTGATGGATTCACATCATGAAGCGAGACAAGCCGACTCATTTCTCTTTTTTCCTGCTTTCCTGTTTTAGCGAACCTGCAACGCTTAACTCTTTATGTCAACGTTTCGTAAGTTTTTTTCTCAATGACAGACAGGCCACAGCTCTATCTGTCAACAGTCTACTGTGCTGTGAAGGTGTTAGAACATTAATGATTAACAATTTCGTCAAGAAACCGCTTGAGTTTCCAGTTTATATCCTTTTCGCCTCTGCATTGTTTGATTGAATATTTCGAGACTGCTAAGCGACATTCTCCGCGATGCAATGGAGCTGAAACTCATAATCGTGGCTTTGCTGGGCTATGTGTGCGGTTGTTCTTCAGGTAAGTGAATTTCGTAATAAATCCTTGTTGGTAAACTTTAAATTTTCTGTGTCAAATTTCAAAGTTCTTCGATGTTACTGAATAATGTGATCATTTTTGGAGGGAACTGAATTCGACGAGTCTTTTCGGCTTCAAAGATTTTAAGCAAAATGAAAGAAAGAGTTCTCGTGGGGTGCAGTGGTTCATCACGGTTTGCCAAGTCACGCGGCCCTTTAAAGATCTCTTAATCACTTAAAACACTCAAGATGGCGATTCTCGTGTGCTGTATGTGACAAGTTTCTGAACGGAAAAAGCCATGATCTGCATGATCTCGCTCCCAGTTTGATCATTCCATTGCTACTGCATAAAAAGTCCTCTCTGGTTGACCTAACTATGTCTTTGCGTGAAAACGTGTTTAGATATAAGAGCCGATACTGGATTATAGAACAATCCGTGAACGATTCGCGTCCATTGAATCAGCCTCAATTTTTGTTAACTATACTTAATTTCACCATTTATATATCTTCAGAACAGCTTATTTTCTTTCAGTAAATATTTCTTTATTTAGGGGCATTTCGATTTTTGTGCGTTATTGTTTTTCTCCCAAATGTTATTGCAGTACTTTTGCTCAAGAACAGAATAAGAGAAGTTTGGGATTTGTCAAGATGCGTTAAGACATGACATTAAAACTTGACAGAAAACATTCGTCACCTACTGTGTTTTTCCATGCTAACTTGTGTTTTTAAGTTTCTTGGTGTCAAGGGCTAATGCATTTCATGTTTTCTTTCAACGCTCCACCTTCGCCTTTCCATTCAAAGAACCTGGTGTACTTTGATGAAGTTTTGATTGCAATTTGGTCTTTCTATGAGAAAAACCTTAACGGAGGTATATGACGTGAAACAAGTTCTAATTAAAAAAAAAACAACAACTACTTTTGTTTTCCGATTGCAAATTCGCTGTGTTATCCCAGGGCATCGCAAAGTTAGCGACCTCAATTCTAGTTACGCTGAGTCAAGGATAAATAAGATAGATGAAGATATGATGGTCACTGACAGCGATTTGAAGATGACAGACGCTATACACGTTTTTGTAAGAACCTATTCTTGACAACGCCGGTTCAGGCTCAATGAGATGGACCCCCTCCGGACCGCACACGAGAAAAGAAAGAAAACAATAGTTAAAGGATACGAGCATGTACTTCTTGAGATGGTTTTAGCTTCATTCACTCAGTGCAGCAGCACTAAAAATATTGGAATTGTCTTTTTGCCAGAAATTATCCATGTGCAAATCACCGGCGTAGAGCTGTCTTGTACACGTCTAATTCTGCGGCTGCAGCTGACCGTTCTATCTTTTTTGGGAATTGAGCATGAAAACGTTCCGGCTCAATACTACATTCGACTGCTAACTGAGTTGTGACACATTGTTGATGTTAAAATGCGTCCCTAACTAACTCCCAGCTAGGTTATGTTCTCAGTATAATGTTTTCAAAAGTTTGGTTCAGATGGGGGTTCACGTTCAAGTTGTACCGTCTGCTCAAGACCTAGACCTATTTTTAAGATCTCCCTTCAATTCCACACACGAACTGTCGTTAAATTACCGCAAGCATACTTGAACATCTCCCTTTCCCTCGGCAGCATTTCTACCATTTAGGTAAACTAGTTTGGCAATAATGAAGGAAATCGGAGGTAATCGAATATCATTTGGAATCGCTCGGACTGACATGACATTAACTAATTAACTGGACAATTTGAGCAATTGTAGTCTCTTATACTGTGTGGCTTCATAGCTCCGCACTTGTTAGAGCAATGCATTGGCGTCGTAGAGGTCGTGGGTGCGAATCCCTTTGGAGTTAAGTGCGAGGATCCCTTTACTCCTTGAAAACTTCAAATATATATACATTCATTTCATTCAGAGATAATTTTGTTGTCAGGACTTTTGAGAAAGGCGAACTGAACAACACTAACTACGAGGAATATAGTCCCTGGTTTCCATGGTCTTCTTTTCAAACGAAAGACGTCTTTACCAACGAGAAAAAAAATTATCCTGTAAAATCCCGGGCGATTTTTAACAGTTGCATTTCTTTGTCCGCAGGATCACCAACAAATTGTTCTGAAACTTCAGATAAGTACTTGGTGTCCTGTGGTCCATACAACGCAACTCGTGACCAGTGTCTCGGAAGAGGATGCTGTTGGAACTTAACGCGTTGCTATGGAATCGTCAATCAGACGATTAATCAGACAAATAGCAATGCAACCAAACCAACCGGTGTTGCCATAACAACAAATGAAGCAAGGACCACAACTTCATCTCTCACGAGCACCACACCGCAGTAAGTCACAACTATTATGATCGCCGTTTAAACTGTTCTCAGCTATTGTTTTGAGCTCTTGAGATTAAAGTGCCCCTGTGACCAAAATATCAATTCTTATTTTTCTTTCGATTTCAAAACTATGTCAACTAAACACTATTAATAAAGCGACCAAAGTTTTAAGCCTTGATTTAAAAAAGACACCTGTTTATTTTAACTCGAATTTTCCTATTTAATGGTCCGCCATTACTAACTTTAAGATCTTGAGAGAACTGGATCGAGGAGAAAATAACGTCAAAGGCTCACTAGTTTAAGAATGCAATGCGTGTGTAAGCGGCAGAATTAATATGCAGCACGGCAGTTTGGAATTTTCAGATTTTTAAATTCGTGTTTTGCATATATCGTCGTGAGCCTTTGACGTCACTTTTTCCTGGATCCAACCCTCTGAAGTCCGATCGGTCAGTTTTGAACGTGAGTAATGGCGGACCATGAAGTCCAAAACTTACACTCAAAGTAAACGGCCTTTGGATAGTAAACAAAGATATAAATTTTTTAAGACAGGTGTTAAACAAACACATTTTCAAAATCTGAAGAAGCAAAGGAAGTGATTTTTTTTAATCAAAGGGGCACTTTAAGCTTTAATATTAACCTCACACGTTTTCAGAAATAACGGTTTCCAATCGAGTGCTGCAAAACTATGTATGGGTAATCCAATGGTGACGAGTGAAATGATTACTTGCGTTTTGTCTAAAATCAAACATTTTCCCCTCGCCTAAAGGATTTTGGACAAAACGGGCGTGAAATTATTCTCTAATTTCACAAATATACCATTTGATTAGCTATTAATATCATGGGTGGCAAATTACGTTCATAAGAGGCAGGTTTTTTTTCAAACCTGACGCCATTTTGGCACTGTAGAAAATGTTGCCATGGCAACATTGTAATTATAAATTTACGCTGAAATTTCACGCCAAAATTAAGGATTAATTTGTCACCCATGTTATTAAAAGAATAACTGCTTTTCCTTCCGGGAACGCATCCTGCGCATGCTCGATTTCTCCTTCGCGTACAAATTTTAGGCATATGACTTTAGAGCTCGCAGACCCGAGGTTATCCATTCAAGACTTACTTCCTATGAGTTTTAGTAGCTCAATGGGTAGAGCATCCGACTATTATTACGGAGATCGTAGGGTCGAATCCTGCCACGAGTGAATTAGATAAGAATGTTGTTATGGCATGGGTGGGCTCCACAGCACAGTCACAAATGAGTCTATTTTTAGAATACCCGTTCCCGCGAAAATTAGTTGTCATGTCCATGAAAAAACACGGCAGAGGCAGTCACGCGTGACATGGCTTCTCCTGATGGGTTAAATTGGCGCCTAAAGGTAGGTAGGTGATACCCTGGCTGCCAGAGGTTTTTTTCTCTCAGCGCGACGGAATAGGCGAGGAAAAACATCTGGTACAGGCCGTTGAGTTCTTTGAAAAGGCCGGTCCAATGGAATGCTGTTTCATATTCCCAGAGTCAGATTTTGACACTAGCAATTCAATTGGTTCCAGGAACTTGTCAGTTCTAACGAGTGCTCTGATTGGTTTAGCAACAGAAAGTAGTTCAAACAGATTTTCAATTGCTGTCAACCAGATTTTACTTGCCCACTGTGGCCATAATCGAAACGCTGCAAAGTTCCGGAAATCCAGGCTTTGAAGGCTGAAAAAGTTCTTTGGGTTCTACATTTTTTTGTTTTTTGTTTATGTCCGCCAAAATTCAACTTCGAAATTTGGCATCCAAATTTCAAATTTGAGTTTTATTTTGATATTCGACATTCAAAGTTTTATATGGAACACTGAATTTTTGAATTTGACATCGTGTACCGTGGGAACCAAAGATGCTGATTGGTAGGTTATGTCACGTATCAATTTACTGACTTTTTTCGATGTCAATCAAACGGGGCATGGAAGTGAGGTTCTCAACCGCCTATACCAGAGGTTTTTCTCGCCGCTTCGCGACTCGCTATTCCGTCGCTCTAAGAGAGAAAAAACCTTTGGCATCCAGGGTAGGTAGGTAAAGGTAAAGTCTGCTACGAACCTAGAAGGCCCATCAGGCCGGCGCTTATCTCCGGTTTCTGAAGCTTGAAGCGACTAGGGGTATTTCTACTCCCCCCTGGATGGGATGCCAGTCCATCGCAGGGTTACCCCCAGCATTAGATTCGCCGGTGGAGAGAGTCACCGTGAGAGTAAAGTGTCTTGCCCAAGAACACAACACAATATTTCTGGTACCGGAACCCGAACCCGGACCACTCGATCTGGAGTCGAGCGCACTAACCATAAGGCCACCGCGCCTCCCACGCCTTAAGTGTATGTAAAAATAATTACTCGGAATACCTGAAAGGTATCCAAGTTATATTGTGGGACGAATTTAGTTTTCTGTGCAGCAAATGGACAATAGAATTAGGAGGCGGTGATTTCATTGGCTAAAAGCAATGTACTACACCCCTCCGAGCAATACATTTGACCTCCCTCCGTGGCAAAACAACTGCAGTAATAAAAAATAAATGCAAACGCGAAGGAGTAGATTTCAGATAGGAAGAGACTTGAAACAGCCTCACGTCTAACAGAATTCGATGAAAATCGGAATTTATAACGTGCAGTCGAGCAACTAAATGATGGGTTCCACGTTGGGGCTTCAGCGTGACTCGTTTAATTTCGTTTGCTGATTCAAAGCCGGCGGGTCTAATTTGCAGGTCGCAGGTCGCGGATTGCAGGTCATTGTTTCACTAATACAGAAAGTATCCTAAACATTCATAAAAGCTAATCTTAGGCCTAAAAACTTTTGTTTAGGCCTAATTAGGCCTAAGGTTAGCTTTTAAGAATGTTTAGGATACTTTCTGTATTGGTGAAACAATGACCTGCAACCCGCGACCTGCAACCTGCGACCTGCAAATTAGACCCGCCGATTCAAAGCCCATGTTCCACGATATAGCAAATGACGCAATGCAATGCAGCTAAACGTGAATATGCTGGATTCAGCCGTCTAGAAATGTTATGAATAAGATATTTACTATAATCCTGCCTGTTGACAACATGACTAAATCGCCAGTACAGAACTTCCAGCAGCGGTATGTTATAAATGGCCGAGATTTCTTAGTCCTTTCTGCCTCAGCTGTTCTTTGTACGAACATCATCCGCCGATGTCTATTTTTTCTTTTTATTGTTAGTTTCTTGATCTTCATGTTAGTTACCTAGAGCTGGAGATCACCGGCCGCGTTATTCACAACACTCTTAGTTTGGAACCTTTGCAGATGGATACCGTTTTTTCACTTAACCATATTGATTACAATTGAAACCAGTTTATCCGATGTCACGCTACATAGTAGATCCCGCAAAGATAGACATAAGGCCCACGAGCTACGCCCACGTAATTTCCATTCAAACAACCAGTTCCAAGACATACTACCCCTATAGCTATGTCACCTGTTGAACTTATTTGCAATTGTAAACATTAAGCGATTTTCACCGGTACAGTATCTGCGTTGTTATGAATGAGCAACTGGCGGCAGAAACATTTACTTGCTTTGTTTCGTACTTGGCAAATTAAAACATAGGCGCTCGAGAGGCGCATGTGACTACTCCAGAGATGTACAAGGGGAAAAGAAGGAGAATATTCTGTCATGTGAACAGGGGTGGCTGAATTGTGGGGAATTGATTCACCACAGCTTTCATATCGATAGTTTTTCGACCATTGAAAAATTTACGTGCGATAGATCATTTTCACTGTCACGCAACAAAAAAGTAAATTCGAAACGTTCGATGAAAAAGGCCAATAACTTGGAATGTTGCGGGAAACAAATTTAGACACCACGTCCAATTCTCAGATCTGTGCGGTAAATCGTTTCTGAGCTCTTTGTCGAAGCGTTGAAATCACGCAACTTTTACTTGTGTGGGTGGATCAAAGTGGACTTTACTTTGCCTTGAAAGCGCTTACTTTTCGCTCATGAGATAAAATGTATGAACACATCTCCTAATGTACTTGAAAGGCTCAAACTGATTAGATTCATAGGGATAGATATTTTTTCAATCAATTACAGTGGAAACCCGCCTAACGGCCATACATTCTCTTATAGAAAACCCTCGTTAATGCGGTCACCCGTTAATACGGCCAACGGCCACAATTTTAAATCCCAAACAGTAGAATCCTCTATAATTTCACCCGGTTTTCTCGGCCACTCGCGCCAAACGCCTGTGACATGTAAATTTCATTGACCTTCGTTAGTTACCGCTGTAATCGAACAGCCGATTTACTTCACAAAGTACTGTCAGCAACACTCCTCCTTGTTTTCATTACAAACATGATCTTGACACTACCGTAAAATCCAGTAAGGCAAATCGCGAAGAAATTAAGTCTTTGTGCTTACATCAAAAAACACGATTGATACTAAAGTCTTTCGGTTAGGTAATTACGGCGGCTTCCGTTTTTTAGAAGCATAGTAAGCTGGGCCTGTTCTTGTTTTGATTTTAGGTCATTTTAGGCTCAGAACGTACAGTACACTTAATAATTTTAAGCGTTTTACCTACTGTGCGAAGTTTCAAGTATTTTATACAATTACTGTATGTACATTACTGTTGTTTATTAAAGAGAAACGTTTTTCTGGAAGTGCAAATGCGATATTTGTCATTAAGGCTCTTTAGTCATGAATTTCACCCTACCCCCGGTAATACGGCCACCCCGTTAATACGGCCAATTTTTTTCGGCCCGTTGATGACCATATTAACGGGGTTCCACTGTAGCTTGGTATCATGGTGTCACCATGATAAGCTACGTAAGGTGACAATTAGGAAATTCGAAATACTGTAATTTCGAAACGAAAGACGTCCTGGAACTGGAAACTTGGAAGAAGATTTATTTTTCGGGTATCTTGAACCTCCTACATTGTATAGATGACAATTCAGAAGACCTTGCTAATTTGATGATATCACTGTGAAACCATCTATAGTTTGACAATTACGTGCTACTGCAAAGCTTTGTTTATCTCGAAAACGGCGGCTTTATTAAACGCGTAACGGGCTCAATTGGTCGGTTAGAAACAAAACATGAAAGCTACGAGAAGTAACTGTTGTAAGAATTAAAACCTCACCTCAGAACCGTATTCTTCACAGATCATCATCTGCGAACACGGGGCACCCGAACAGTTCGTTCGTCCTCGCGAACTATCGGCAATTCATCGTACTGTTTGCAGAGTCCGAACTTTGATACTCTTCGTATGCGGATTGGCTCCGAAGTGTATTCTATTGTTACATACTCATTTTCGGAAAAACTAGCACGATGGCAATAGTGACTACGCGCCATGCGCAGTAGTCACAAAAACTACCTCGTCCAAAATGTATCACCCTAATACTGCGCCACTTGGTATTCCGAGTAAACGCTTTAAAAAGCGTCTTGTTTCATTGGTGACTGTGCTGCTTCAAGACCGCAAATTGATAGAGAAACACTCTTTTCTAATTCACTCTTGATCCTGCCTTGGACTCTGAGTTTTCAGTTGTCCTTACTGTAAACTATTCTATACTTTACTACTGCTCTGTATTATTTCCCTTGGTCTCAGTGTAGAGACACATGCTATTTTTTTACAAGTTTGGAATTTGATTGATTTGTATTTAGTTCCTCCGGCACTTGTCAGATGTACAACGGTGAGGTTTGTCGTCCATGGCTCAATGTCACAATGCTGGAATATACTTCATCGCCGCGGTTTATCGACGACAGTTTCGGATTGAATGGAACGGAAAAAGTGATTGCTGAATTTATGAAGGCCATCGACAGAATAGACGAAGACCAAAAGAGATGCAAGCGTCTATTGAAAGTGTTACTCTGCCTGTACGTCTTACCGCCTTGTAACGACAAAAATGAACCCTACAATTACTGCCGCGAGGATTGTGAAGCGTTGTTCGCTGATTGCAACCATGCTATGCGGGAGATGCTCGGTGCAGCAAAATACGTTCTAAAGCAGTTACGATTGGAGTTTGCTCACATTGGAGTCCCAGACTGCGCAAAACTGTTGTTTACATATCAGTACACTGCTATGAATGAGACATGCATTCACTGGGGACTGTTTGGTAAGTTTACGAGTTTTGGTCCGCTTTTCAGTATTGTACCAGACTTCTCAATGCAACTTTTCTCTAGGATCACCTGCATGTTCCAGTCCGTGGTTTGCACAATCACTTGTCTCATTTACGTAATGTTTTCACTTGACGTCACGGCGGCTATGTTGGTTTACACAACTAATCCTTCGGGAATTGAGCTCTATTATCATGCTAACGTTTATTTTGTTTCGGTGGAAAACCAAGGTTACTGATCACGTGAGTGAAAGCACTAAGTATAGGAAATCGTATGAACGCGAGTGCATTTCGTGATTTATGTGCACGAGTGATGTTTTGAAAGTTCTCAAAATTGCACGAGCCACGAGCCGTAGGCGAGTGCAATTTGAGAACTTTCAAAACATCACGAGTGACCATAAATCACGAAATGCACGAGCACGTTCATATGATTTTTTATATATTATATTCTCAACAAAATTACTCAAACGCGCTACTTTGTTCGTGCTCGTATTCTTCCAGTTTTGGGTTTACATGTAGTTTTCTTTCAGTCGCCCATGTTTTCCCAACATTCAACCAGGTCTGTGTAGCTTTCAGCGTGTTTTTGTTTTTCGCATTTTCTTTAAGTTTTTATTTTTATTTTTATTTTTATTTTTTTTTATTATACACTAACTCTTACACTAACCCTTGTTACAATTAAATACTAACACTACTTGGAAACAATTAATAACATTTCTACCACAGTTAACACAAACTAACGGTGCTTACGGAACAATACTGCACTACTTGCATTACACTATTTACAGAATGGTAACAATTATCTTTATGACATGTTTTAAAACGTAAATAAAATTAACAGCTACAAACAAGACTACGGCTGGTTTAAAGAAAAGAGTTACAATGAACGAGAGTGGAAAGAAAAGGACGAAGCGAAGTGACATTTATTGTAGTTTATAGTGGTTTTCCCCAGATATTTAAGAATTTATGTAGCTTTCTTTGGGCAATGTAACTTTTCTTTAAGACATCGAGTTTATCTTGGAGGCGGAGCAGAAAGCCTTCAAAACATAAGTTGCCATCACATGAACTTGTCGCGAAGATATGGAATTTTGCAATAAGAAGAGTGACATTAAGTGCCTGTTTATTTTTGATGTTATTATGCCAACCGTATAGGATGTTAGATTCATTCAAATTGACCACTTGTGTGAATTTCTGGTACCACCAGCTGGTGAATCTATCCCAGAAAGCCTTAGATACTTAGATACATTTTCTTTA
>OX421453.1:13524115-13566615 GCA_949126865.1 Montipora capitata
TCACAGAGATGTGGCAACACGGAATTGTCTTGTTGGTACGGGAATGGTGGTAAAGATCTCAGACTTCGGAATGTCGAGAGATATTTATGCATCTGACTACTACAAAGTGAGTTTGATAGTTGATTTACTTGGCTTTTAATCATCACGCTCATAGACCAATTTGGCTAACTCAATGTTGTACCCAATTCAAATCCTTTGGGAATAAAACGTTTTGTTCCAAGTATTATCATATCATTTAAATGTGAATGCTACATTATCATGCAAATGCAATACACAAAGCATCTTAACCCCTAGAGAGTTGAATTGGGTACAACATTGAGTTAGCCGAATTGGTCTATCTTTTTTGGGCCTCCTTTTCCGTCGAGAGGAGAGACCCTGGGAACGAGGTTGGTAATCTAGAACGATATAAGCCGTTCTTTTATTGTAACTGGCGGCAGAAATCGAAGTCAGGCTGTGTTCCATAGTTGATATATACCAGACGTTCGTTTCCAGAGAGCTTTGAAACTTTTCGATCTTTTGTCGTTGGATGCCACAATTTTCAAAGAATTTTTTCAAAAACGAGACCGCACTAAACCTTTAAAAACCACTTCAAAAGAGATCTTTCTCGAATAAGCTGGCTCGAAAAGTCATTGCAACTTCTAAGAAGCAAATTGGTGTTCAAACTCCATGTTGCTTTTCTGAGAAAATAACACGAACGTCATTTTCACCTGCAGGTGGAAGGACAAGCGGTTCTCCCCATAAGATGGATGCCGCCAGAGGCTTTGTTGCTGGGAAAATTTACCGTGGAATCCGATGTTTACTCATTTGGTGTACTGCTTTGGGAAATCTACACATTAGCCTTGCAGCCTTACTACGGCTATAACAATGAAGAAGTTGTTGAATTCATCAAAAAGGTTTGTTTGTTTGGCGATGTTTTGTAGACAGTTTTTTAGCCATTATATAGACCGTAGAATCAGGTGTAAATAGGCCGATATCTGAAAGATGATTTCAGTAACTACTGACGTAAACGTAATTTAAGGAGGCTAACAAGAAATAAGCAAATACCGCTAATTTCGCTCACCTTTCTTCTAATTCCTATAGATATGAATAAATAGACATCTCCTATTCACGAAAACTACGAAAATTCTACACAAACGGTTTAATGGTCACTTAAATCCGTTTGTGTTGGCCTTTAGCAGTTCAGCTCAACTCGCGCGTGCACTCGAATGAGCATTCTCGTTCCCAGAGCTGCGATCCTCTTCGCCAGCGCCTCGGATCGAGAGCTCTGGCAGCTCTCGATCCGAGGCGCTGGCCAAGAGGATCGCAGCTCTGGGAACGAGAATGTCGAATGAGCGGGTGACGCATGCGTAAATGCCGATCTTTTTCCTAATTTTGCTACTTTACTCATTTATATCTCTGCTTCCGGACTGTGCATTTTTTCATTTTTTGCATGTTAGCTTAGATTAATTTAAAACGTTTGTCTTTCAAATTTAAAAAAATTCTGTAGGTGAAAAAAAAATTAGAGACACATTTCCAAAAAAACTGATTTTTCCTGGCCTACAGATTTTCTTGAATTTTAAATATTTTAGATAGTATTTCTAACATTATCTGATATCACTGAATGGGAAAATTCTTCAAAAAAGACAACATCTGTTGATTTTAAGTCTCAAAGAAATGCCTAATATCGTTGCCATGGTAACGTTATTTTGGAGGAAAATATAATGTGAGAAATCTACGATGGGTTCTTAAAACCCTGGCCAAATTTCGTCTTGATATGATTACCCTAACTGTATCTAAGGACAGAATATGTTTATTTGATTGAAAAAAGGAGAAACTATTTCGAGACTCCTTAAGAACACTCAACACAACGCAAGCAACGTCACCCAACGCTCAGAGTGGCATGTGTTCCGTGATAATGCGAAGCGCAGTCAAATTCCTGGGGAAAAGCTCTCAAAGATTCAAAATAAGTTAGAAGTTTTGAGGGCGCTCCCTCTTCTTCAGTAGTTTTGAAATACAAATCAATATTAAAACCTTCGATTTGTTGCTTTATATCTGTTTTAACTGATTTCTTTTAATGCGGTCAATTGGTTTTTTAATGAGGCCGCAGTACTCTTTTTTACGATTCGTCCTCATGGCCTTGCCTGCCCTTAATCGACTTTTTTTCATTTTTCGAAACTAAATTTGGGTGGAAGTCAATCAAATGTTTCCACGAAGAATCCGACTGCCGCCAAGTGAACATGACTATAGCCAGCGAGCCCTGACTTTAGCGAAATTTCTTGTTTACAAACATTGACGTCACATTTCTTTTGATATTTGCCAACCACGGAGCATAAGAAGTTATTGTTTCAACAGCCAATTAGCTTCTGGTTGGCATATTAATAACAATAGGCGACGTAACGACAAATATCGCTATTGTAAAGGAAGCATTTGATAGGCGTTCACCCAAACTTAGTTTTGAAAGATGAAAAAAAGGTCGTCGGTGAGTTACTCTGCTCATAACCACGGTAATTGTGAGATTTTACAAACCGGAAGTTCTAAAGAAAGAATGTATAAATAACCAGAAATTACCTCACATTTGTAAGTTGACTCCGTGGCGCAATGGTAGCGCGTCTGACTCCAGATCAGAAGGCTGCGTGTTCAAGTCACGTCGGGGTCAGCATGAATTTTTCTCATCATTTGTTTTTTTATTCCCTTAACATTGCTCAAAGGGTTTCCGAATGTTTTTTGATGACCTAATGATTTTTTTATTTTAAAAAAATAATAATAATAAAGAGCAAAAATGCAAGATTCTTGATTGCTCGAGCTACACGGTATGTTTGTCGTGTATTAAACTCATCATATGGATGTATAAATTGCATCCAAGCGGTTTCTCATACCGTCTTGGCAGCAGTTGAATCTGGATCGTAGCGCCTAGAAGATCAGAACCAAGACACGAGCAAAAACTTTAACGGTATTTGAATAATTATACCCGAATTGATTTGTTTTTTGTTTTTTTTTGGAATAAAAAAAAAGTATTCTTATGACAGCACAAAATAATGAGGAAAAGAAGAAAGGTAAAAAGAAAAAAAAAAGAAAGAAAAAAACCACCCCTGGTGGGACTCGAACCCACAACCTTTGAATTAGAAGTCCAACACGCTAGTCCATTGCGCCACAGGGGCTTCCACATGAAATAGTTGTAAAATTATTGTAATAATTAGACTCATTTGTAGTCTCGTGCTTCCGTGCATTTTTCACCCGAATACTCGAGGAATGCAATACTGGAGTGAAGCAAATCATGAAAACTCGAAACAGTCGCAATACTGCGGCTTTCAATGGCGCAGTCAACGATAAGATAACTCAATATCTATACAACTTTCGTTCTCGAAGATCATTTGACATAGCGGGCTTGTGAAAATACGACGAACAAGGAATTGGGTAACATCCTGAATGAAGGGGTAGTTTCTAAAGAAACTGTGGTGCTGCGTCGGTGGGGAAGTAGTATACAAAAATTTGGTTTTATCAACGGAGTTGATAATGTAAATTGGCCACCGTACAGAGATTCTAAAAGCAAGAATCTCTGTACGGTGGCCAATTTACATTATCAACTCCGTTGATAAAACCAAATTATTGGGTAACATTGTTTTGCAACCCGGTTCAATCGTCGCATTTTACATTTGCCGGATTTAATGTATGTGAAACGCGTGACTTTTGAAGCAATTTTAAATTCGACAGGTTTGAATCGCCGAATCCACGATAATTTGACACAGTCGAAGAGTCGAATTGAGGTTCCATTTGATCGATCTTCGCATAGGCGCGCCAAGGTTATCCCAGGCCTACAATTGACCACCAAACACCTCACAAATAACTGTTCAGTCACTGTAGAAATTGAGATAGGCTGTAAGCCCACTGGCCCGCGACATTTTCTGGGATGGTTTGTCCGGGTGTTACGAAAACTAAGACCCTCGAGACCTAAGACCCCGGGGTCTTAGTTCTCGTAGTACGAAAACCCCTTGTAAACAGTGGAAATTACGGGAAAACTTACCGCTAGTCAGAAAGTTGTCTACATATATCGCCTAGCCTGGGGTTGCAGTTAAAGAGAGCCTGCTCGCAGGCTAGATAACGCCATGACACGCATGCATGTTGTGTGACAGAAAGAAAAACCTGTGACATTCATATGGCATCCGTTTACTGCTTGCGTGACCCACGGCTAAATGGTGGACTTGCGTACAATGGAGGTAGAATAACAAATGTGTACTGACAAAATAATTCGTGCATTGCATTTTTAGTGGTTACAACCAACGGGTTAACTTACCAGACTGACTTTCTCGTAATTCGAAAGAACCTATCTTTAGTTTTGGTGCCAATAACTGAATAAGTAATCGTTGACGATTTTCTGTCACACAACATGCAAGCGTGTCATGGCGTTGTGTCCGTTTAAAATTAAACCATGTAGACAACAGCCAGCGCCCAAATCTCTGACTAACGGTAACTTTTCCCGGGTTTCTTTCCCGTTATTTCCACTGTTTACAAGGGGTCTTAGTTTTCGCACTACGAAAACAAAGATCCCGGGGTCTTAGATCTTAGGTCTTAACACCCCTTAGGTCTTAGTTTTCGTAACACGCTGTTTTGTCCATGACCGATCACTCGTTCCACACCTTCTGTCCTTATCTCGAGAAATGGCGGCTAATTCTAGCGATTTTAAAAAATTACAACCGAGGTTTAGTGCAGTTAGAGAACATTTCTACCTTGATATGAGTTGATATGACCAAACGATCGAGTGTTTTAAGTGAAATCGACTGTTTCGGACACTTTTTTGTCTCGTCACGCAACCTCTGCTACGTGACACGTTACAAAATCCCGCCAAAATTTAAAAGTCTTTCATGCTTTAAACTCCGCTGAAATTCTGGGAATTTTATTAAAATATGAAATAATAGCAGCTGCCAGAGGCGCATTGACGTCTGATCTCACGCCACGAGACTGTTTGTGATATGTGCGGTATGTAAACCATTGCCATTAAAGATTTCCGACAAAAACCTCAAAGAGATTAGCATTAAGTGAACTAAAAAACGGCTGTCCGAGTGCGTTCTAGACTTTTATTCACCTCTATGCCGCAAATCTACATCTCTTAAGTTCTATGGAAAACGCGGGCCCAAGTTTTGAATTTCTCTCATACTTTGAAAACCCTCCTAAACAAGTTAGTAAGTAAGTTGTTCGGCAAGTTTTTGGATGGTTATCAGGTTGGAACAATCCCGAAAAAATTTGGAAATAGACGGGAAAATTTGCTAAAATGAACCTCACACCGCCCCCAAACTAGCCTGCGAGCAAGCCCCCTCGAGGGGTCTACCACCCCACACTCCCTCGAGAGAACTTTCCCGCAGGCTATCGATCCGCAAACCGAACTGTGTAACGTACCATTCTTTCTTTTCGACACAGGGAATGCATCTCGGCCAGCCGGATGATTGTCCTGACCACGTGTACCAAGTGATGAAAAGCTGTTGGCACAGAGACGCTTCACAGAGACCGAACTTCCCTCTCATAATTGCGCAGCTTAAACGGGAAGTTGTATCCTACGACGATCCATTTGACAGTGCACCCGAGTCACCTGTCCACGACAAGCAACCGCTGTACCAGAACATTAACGTTTCACCAACGAAAGAGCTTGAAAGTATGTAAAGGCCAGTTTTATTGTCTCATACTATAATAATAAGGGAGATATCTGTTTGCAAACAAAAAAATTCCAGGCTTGAACTGGACTGGACTTTGCAACTGCTAAAATTTCTTCATTAACTGCGATACCCACTTTCACTTTTACATAAATATTACAGTAGTTCAAACATAGATATGAGATTTCATGCATTCAAACATTTACCTGTTACGGGCAAGAGTCCAAGGCCCAAGAGTAGGAATGTGGCGTCAGGTTTGCCCCCATCAACGTCAGAAAAGTGTCTATTTTAAAAACAAGTTCTGTGGGAAAAGAAACAATAGACCAAAATTCTTTGACTTGGGCCATTTAAGTTTCAATAAGAATAAAACGCAAACAGCGGTTACAAACATTTGCTTGAACTGCATAACTTTTTATGAACTTAACGTTTCGTATGTCACAACATACATCAGAAGTGATTATTAGGTCTATTCAGTTACAGATAAATTTAAATTCAAAAATACAACTGTACGGACTGCGAACTAACGAAACTGATTGACATAAAACGACAAGAAATATGCTAATAGTAGAGATAAAGTTTCTCACTGCCAACGTTTTCATTTAAGGTGATTCCCTTGTTTTGCACCGCGCATCTCATACTGCGCATAACATTGCGACCTCCGTGATAGCGGCGCTTCACGCCGGCCATCTGAAGAGAGGCAAAAAAGGCTGCTTTTGTTGTTCGAGAGCTTTTAAGTGCAGTCATGATAACTTTTCTCGGTTAAGAAGGTGTTGTTTTGGAACTCGCCCCAGTCCTTTCGCGGAAAATAATCATTTTGACGCCCAAATTGGACCTTTGCCATCTATATATCATCGTGTTGCGAAGAAACGAGCACGGTGACCCCCCCCCCCCCCATTTTAATGGTTTCATTTACTCGTAATAGGTACACGAAAAACATGATTTTAAGAAGAAAAAAAGTTGGATATTAGAAGTTGTAGTATTTACTTGTAAATGACGTGAAACTGTATTTGGAGTCCGACACTGAGTGCGAGGTGATGACTGTAGCGGTCCAATTTGCTTACCTTTCTTTGCAAGATTGAGCAATTTTAAATCACTTTACTTAAAGATTATAGCCCGGACAAACAAGTACTGTAGGTTCAAGTTTTCAGTGATATTCAGTAGCTTTTGCTACAGAACAACAATTTTTCCGGTTGAGCTAGTTTCGAACTCTTCTCGCGTAATTCGGTAAAAAACACTTACAACAAAGGGCATACAGCGCGAAAACAAACACGGTGACCCCATCTTTTTATTGCATTTTTTTAATGTGCTGTGTATGAATATCAATTGTGCCAAGTTTGAAAAAAATCTGGACAGTACGTCATTTTCAAGGGAATTATCTTAAGGCTGGCTTTAGATTACGGACAAACAGAGACTCTAATTTTACAATGTATGTCTGATCGACCAGTTGCTAATATTTCAAAATGATCCCACTCTTATCTAAAGCCAGCCTTAAATGAAAACGTTGGCAGTGAGAAATTCGACTTAATAACTACAAATTGTCACGGATCTGCAATTGCTGATCATATTTTCTTAACCAACCATAGAATTAAGTGGGATCATTTTGAAATATTAGCAACTGGTCGATTAGACATGCATTGTAAAATTAAAAAGTCTGTTTATCCGTGATCTAAAGCCAGCCTTAAAAAAAAAGTTGGCAGTGATCACTTGGCATAATCACTTCTGATGATGTATGTGTAACATACGAAACGTTTCCTTTTGTAAAAAGCAAATGTTTGTAACGGCTGTTGGCGTTTTATTCAATGTTGTACTCAATACTTTATTATTTATATAGCGCACTCCCTAAAATTGCCCAAATGCGCGTTACATAGATATATATATTTCAGAAAGTCTAAAACCTATTATATATATCTAATTATTATATAGATACTGATGAAACACCAGGATTTCTCCTTTTACTAAAAAAATCACCCTTAGAGTAGCCATCCTAAAATTGATAAAGAAAGAACAACGACGAGTACTACGAGAACGTTGTCTTAAAAATATTATTTCCCGTCACTGTAATAATTTTGCGATTGCTCCAAGTCGCTTGGCAAGGAAAATATGAATCCACATTCCAAGAATAAAATTGGTGAGAACGGTGATGATATTTAGAGAGAAAATTTAAAATTCATCGTCAGGTGTTCTCGTCCTCCACCTGACCTCAAATTTGATCATTTCACGTCGTTGTCAAGCTCCCTAATACGGAAAACCGATGGGCCGCATTCCAGCCAAACCTAGACTTATGGCTTAAGGACTTATACACCTTATTCCAAAATGGCCGCCATTTTAGTATTCTTTTGTTTCTTAGAAAATTGTCCAAATTGGTCTCGCTTTCAAATGTAAAATTCAAAAGAATATTTAGCCTAGAACGAGGCCAAAAGGGCTAATTTGCAATCAAAGAAAAGAATACTAAAATGGCAGCCCTTTTGTAATAAGCTGTATGGGTTATGGACTTGTGAGTTATGGACTTGAAGCATCGTGAAATAGTGTCATAAGCAGAACGACATTTCGAATTAAAGGTTAAGATGCACACTACAACCAAGTTTACAATTAGACATAGTTTGATGCTACGTTGGATCTGTGTTTAAAGGCCCACATTCATCCAAAAGTCACTGTGGTCGTTTGTTTTTGTTTTCAAATGACAGTTTGTCTAAATTCGTTGTAGGATCTAGTTTGTACGTATTGCGGGCCTACGGAATTGCCCATAATAGTCTCGGACAGTTTTTCTTGCCATGTGCTTTTGAAACCTGGAAGTTTTATGTGTGGAAGTTGTTTTGCAAATTTCTCTTGTGAGCTGGTTTATATCTCGGAAATCTCCTACTGTATGAGGTACCTATCGTGTTTTGCATTTATTTGCTTTCATTTATTTCGAACTATTTCGTTCTGTAACATTCCAGTCATCGCTATTTTCGTTTTTGTTTTAGAACCGCGCGCTTTGTAATGTTTGTTTATGGTTTCCTGCGTGTGTATCTCATCAGTTGGAATTAAACCGCTATAAGCTAAACTGGAGCTTATATGCGTGATGTGACTGGCTGAATGCACTCAGGCGAATCAAGCGGGAAACAACATGTCAGCTATTTGAATAATTTCGTCTTAAGGCCTGGCCAAACGCTCACGACATCTTCCAACATTGTGGCATGATGTTGCGACATGTGTTGAACGGGCCGGCCAAACGCACCCCAAATTTCAACGCGACATGCCGATGTTTATGTGGCCCAGGCCCCTGGCGCGCAACAAGTGGACCTAGCGAAAGGGAGATCATTTAATTTGTGTTGTCACCAAAAGCTGCTACAGGGCTAGAGCCTCATTTACACTAGCAAGTTTTCTTTGACAAGTTTTCCTTAAGTGTTTAAGTCCTCATATGACTAGAATGCTAGTTTTTGAACAAGGACTTTTTTCAAGGAAAACTTGTCAAGGAAGATGTTTGCTAGTGCAAATCACTTGTCAATTGCATTTGTCAAGGAAAACTTGTCATATTTTTCATTTACACTACCAAGGAAACTGGTCAAGGAGAACTTGCTAGTGTGTACAGTCGGCAATTTTTCCTTGACAAGTAAATTGGCAAGGAAAACTTGCTAGTGTAAATAAGGCTTAAGGTCCTTAGACGGACCTTAAAATATTAAGGACCTTTGCGCTGAAGCAGCTTTTGGTGACAAAACAAATCAAATGATGAGCTTTGAAGAGAAGAGGGATTATTTCAACCAGAAAACATCCGAAAAGTTAAACAACGATAACGTTTTGTTATGTCCAGCAATTTGAACATCTTGACAATTCGTTTTGCGATTGTTGTCAAGGTCGAAATTGGCAACTACTCATCTGTTTTCCTCATAATCAGTTTTGACTACAACTATAGTATTTTAAAGTCATTGTTCTTGCTTATGTTCTCTTTTTTTTTCAGCCGATTTAGCAGACGAAAGCCAACCTCGCCGAAAGATAACCCAGCAAACAGCGTGCGCTGGTGTTAAGAGTGAAGAAATGGCAAATCCTTCCTATATCAATGTCAACTATAACTCTGGTTACCATAGTCACGATGAAGGCGTGGTTCAATAGCCTGGGCTGAAATCATTGTATTGTACCAAAATCGAGGCATTACTTAAAGAATCCTAATGAATGCTTTTCTGTTTTAATAATCCAAACTGTAGCCAAACAAAGCCTGAAGGTCTTACTTGATCATCTGAACTAATTCTGGATGAAGCCATGCACGGACTTGATCTTGTCGTTTGATTGATTACCACACTGCAACGCAAGCAACCAAACTCCTTCTGTACTGTTCAAATCAACTAATGGGACTGAATCTCTATATTCGGGTCATAAAATCCATTTAGAATAATACCATTTTTAACAACGTATTACTAACTAGCGTAGTTTAGAAGCTACTAATTTACTGGCTTTCTGCGATCCTTTCATTCACGATCAAACGTATATAAAACTCACTGAACTGAAGCCAGATGAAACAAGAATCGAAATATTTTCTGGTCCTTTTTGCCGTAATCAATCACGTATTTTAGCGCTGCTCGTCGGAGGAAAGGAGTGTAAAACTTGATTATTTCATCTTGGATAAAATTGTGATGTGGCAACCTTGCCTTAGGGCTCGGGCAAAAATGGCTTCATTATTTCCTTCAACATCCGTTCGATTTTGTTTAACAGCGATATTGAATGAGTTTAAAAGCATTTAAACTTTGCTTTAACAACCATTCAACATTTGTTTTGTTTTCGCGAATGTTGAATGAAGTTGAAGTCTTTTGCTCGCCTCTTTCAACATTGTTGGGTATGCGCGTGCGCAATGATCGGTCTCTCAATGACGTATCATGTCCGTATCCACAATAACAACTGCGGCTGCAGCCTGGGACGGAATACAAGGCCCCTTGTGAGCTTTGTTGAATCAAATATTCAAATGTGCTGAAACCGTTTGCCCACTCCAGCAATGAACATCGTTCAACACGATCGGAAATGATGTTGAAGCAAATGCCGAAGACGTTTGCGAGGGCCCTTAGTTGCCTGGTGTGGCTATAACTAGGGAATATCGTTAGTGTAAGGTTTAAATTAGGAATCAAAATTGTACTTTAGCTGAGTTATATTTCTACCTGGGTGGCGAGTGATTGTCGGCATAAATTTGAACCCGAGATTAAAGTGATCCTTGACGTATAAAAACCTATACTGTGGAGCTTCATCAGTTATTCTGGCTTTCTAAGAATTTTACACGCCGGAAACAAGGTCGAAAAATACACCATCTTAACTTGGGTCAATATTTACCATCTCCCCTATACAATTTCGAGAATACATCTCTTCGGAGAATGTCAGTGGCCGAGCAGTATCGCTGGACTACTGTCACTTGAACTTGTCGCCCAAGAGTCTCCTATGACTAGTACTCAGTGCTAGGGCATCCGAGTGAAGGTCGTTGGTTCGACTTCTGCAAAGGGGCACTCGGATTTTTCCGAGTACCTCCGAGTCATCATCTATAAAACTGGTTCATTCTTAATTCATTTACCTTGGCCAATTAACATTTCACCATTTCCTTCACTAGAATAGCAAGAAACGAAGAATTCAATTCCAGTCCTATCAGTGTAGCGGGAAAATTATCATTGTCACCTGAACTACAGCCTGTGACAAAATTCCTTGGAACAGTACACGACTATACAGAACTGAAGCTTTCGCGGTTACTCTCCCCTCACAATGTTGTTTGCCCGCGAGTTTCTGAGCCCATTTGCCAAAACAACATTGTGGAACGGGCGGCAAGGCATTGCAAAGCGTTTCAACAAATTTGTCCGAGGCTGTAGTTCCCACGTGTCTCTTGAATCTCGTCAGGCAGAGCAACTGAACTAGCACTCGAAAGATCGTAGGGTTAACTCTTGCAAAGGATTATTCGGAATTCTTTCGGGTTTTCCCTAGTTCCCATTTAAAAGTACTTCTCTTGGTTGTTGGTTCTCTATTCTGCTTCGAGAGGTTTTCCTCCGGGTTCTCCAGTATCCTCAAAAACCAACTTACGAATTGATTTGGTTTGATCTGATTTGATTTCTGTACAGTATCTCTAATTAGTGCCGCAGCCCGGCTAAATACAGTTGACATTTGATCAAAGTTCATTAACTTCATTCATTTAACAGGGTTTACCCCTTTTATTCCAACGGCGTAAATGTATATCGTTGCATGCTCTGCATATATGTCCAGAAAAGCAAGTCATTAGACGCAAGCCCAATTTTGATATCCAACACGAAGTATCCCTTTAAGTCTAAGCATTTCCTAACTATTTCTAACAATAAGGTTAGGGTTGTTTTTATGTCAGGGTAAGCATGATGCTGCAGTTTATCCTTAGTTGAGGAGCAACATTTGAGGACTGTGACATTCGGAGACGCGTGATGTTGAAATTGGGGACAAAAGGAAAGGAAAAGTAAGTTTATTCAAGTGTCTAGTCGTTCTAGCGCTGGAGTTCTAATTGGGGACACTGTAAACTGAAACTAACAATGAACGCCAATCAAGTCAACTGTTGGTTCTTGAGGAGACGGGAAACCGGGGTACCCGGAGAAAACCCGGCCCTCGGTGCAGAATAGAAAACTAATAAACTCAACCTACATATGACTGCCGTGGGAGGCACCCAATGCATTTTTCGAATGCATGACGGGTTGTCAAACATGGTGATCAACAATGGCCGTATTTATACTAGAGGACGTCTAAGACGTCTTATAAATACGGGAAATAAGGTGGACGCATTTAACGTCAGACAAATTAACGTCTCAAGTTAAGTGCGTCTAAGCCGTCCGAGACGCACTAATCTGGAACGCACTGAGCAATGAATGGCACAAGTCTCTTTGGTGATTAAATCGCAGAATCTTTTGAAGAAAATCATGAATTTGATTTCTAGCCGTCCCGTATTTATATTAGTCGCACTTACGGCCAGACGTTTAATGCGTCTGGACCTTTGCCAATCACAGCAGCGAAACGTGAATTCGTGTTTTGAAGTGGGAAAGGGGGAGGGTGGGGTGGAGATTGCACAAACGTTACTACTACAATAGTTATTAGTCGAGCCCTGTACTCTTTCACAAATGCGATGATCTTTAACTCTTATTATTTTTATTTCGGCAGTTCAAATACTTGAACACTCCATATATTCTTCGCTCCCCCACGAATATGTTGCCAGAAATTTCTGGAAAAACCCCTGAATGAACCGAAAGTATTAAAGTCTTAAAATCGTCGGAAACAAGTGATTTGCATACCTGCACTGATTTAATACCACGAAGCTATCGGAAGGTTCCCGCGCCTTTTATAGCGCCTTTTCGTGTTAATTCAGTTTTTTCCCAGTATTTCAAGTGGCAACGTATTCTTGGGAGAGCGGAAAATTGAGAGGTAAAGGCATAACGAATGGCTCAATCATTTTTTCAATGTGCAAAGAACCATTTTTTTCTGAGATGTAAACAACAGAGAGCTTTTCAATTGAGCGTAACACCTTGTAGAAAATGATTTTGCTTAAAATTAAACCACTCTGGCCAGATGATCGGTTCTGAGATTTTCTAAATAAACGTAGGAGAATCGCATCACAGCAAGAAGCAGAAAATTACAATCTAAGCTCGTCGTCACTAGGCAACAAATCGCAAGGTGTGGATAAGGAAAGCACTCGTCAGATATTGAGTGGAAGAACGGGAAACAGCTAACTTCAGTGCAGTGAACGTTTGTCTTGAAAGCACCTCAATGGAATTTAAAAGACGAGCATAGTTTGACCACTGCCAAGCTGAATTTGGTGATTCACAAGTCTTTCTCATGGACCGTTTTGCAGATACGGCGGCCATTTTGATTTCTATTGTTCCAAACGACATTATGGGATACTCAGGGGGCACATTAATATGTATTTGCCCCCTGGGCATCCCATAATAGCAATTTGAAACAATAGAAATCAAGATGGCCGCCGTATCTGCAAAAAGGCCTATGTATTTCACCAAGAGCCCTAATAGTATGGCTCTTGATTTCACTGTACACGAAGAGCACAACTAAAATAACCACGTTAATTCACGTGAACTCGGAAATGATCAAAATGTCAGCCTCGAGGCCAATGTTACTCGATTCCTTTTATTTCCTTCCATCTTCCTAGCTTTACTATTTTTACTGGTAACCACTCTCAGGGGGCTGTTTACGTAGTATCGTTTCCTCAGAGAGACGCCTAGTTATTTTGACCACAACTTACCCTCTTAAATCAAAACAGGTCACACTTATTCATGATTCAGAGTCTAGCCAAGGGCGAAGTTTTTCAATCCTGTCATTGTCCTGCATGTCCCACGAGTCATAGTACTACTCGGCGCTTATTGAAACTATCTCAAGAAGTACATGCTCGTATCCTCAAACTTCGGTCTAAAAGGATTATTTCTTTCCTCAGTACCCTTTTCCCTAGGCTGCTAGCAGCCGGGTTTTTCTCTAAGGGTCACTAGGACGAGCGCTTAGTCATCGCGAACTCCATCGCGCAGAATGCCTGGACATCATGAATAATTCATAATCACTGAAGCGGCAAATTCGAATGCGATCGCGCTCTGAAGAGCCACAAATTAGAGAAGAATGGGTGGAAACTAGGCAACTAGGGTTCACAAAATTCACTTTCCCGAGTCTCAGAAATGATAACTTCAAGGTTCACGCACGGCTTCTTGAAAATCAAGGATTAGTCTACCATTTGCACTAAAAAAGAATGAAATTGAGGAAGTAGAAGTTTTCTGTTTTTCCACTTGAATATAAGGAAAATTTTGCAATTTTTCGTATAGACAGTAATTTTGGAGAGCAATTTTGGCGAAAACCAAAACGTCTCGCCTCATAACCCCTACTGAATTACGAGAGAAAAACAGACTGCCTGCAGTCTACCTTTTCCCTTGCTTTCAAAACCACTGTCGAACCCACTTCAATAATCGGAGATTACTGAGATTACTACTAGTTCAGGGGCACCCAACGTCAATTTTCGGAAAATATCTGTTCGGAAGACGATTTGAGATCGTAAAATTTCTTGCTTGCCTGCCCCTCCTAGGATTTTCGAACATCTGAAAAATGGTATAATTGTCCATTTTTAACGGATTTTTACCCTAAAAAGGTCACCTAGAATTTTCGGGAGCCCTTTTTCTGGCTAAAATTTTCGAAAAGGTAAGGTTTGATCCCTATAGTTTTCGGATCACTAGACTTTTCGCTAGGAAATCCGAACAGATGAAAAATTTTTAGGGGATAAAAATATGCCTATATTTAAGGTTTAAATACTCAAATACTTTTAAAAATGCTATGTTTAAGTGGTTTTGAACTATATTCTCGTTGGGTACCCCTGCTAGTTCTTTAGAAGTGAAAGCTAGTGATCATCGCAATCAATAAGGCTGTGAATGAATTTGAGCAGTTGTAAAGAAACCTGCCACTGCACCGCATTTTGATTAACCCTTTCATTCGCAAGAACGAAACGTTTATTTTGGTGTTAAATCAAGATCACACTGCTAAAGCTGATAATAATCTGCATTCTCAATACCTGTCAGACGGACATTTCGTTGCAATTGTGGGGAGAATTTGCATAGTGATCACTTTAATTGTTTCCGGTTCACTGAATCTTCGAAGGTCACCACGACAGAAAACAGGCAGTTTCCGTTTGAGATATGTGCAGCATGAAGTAATCATTTAAGCCGAATCCATCGACCTGTTTATTTTTAGGACAGAAATGCTTTGATATCCAGCTTGTTGTGTAAAGATTTGCAAGACTGTGTACGAAGGAGGAAGCTGTCGATTGTGAAGACACCGTGACGTCGCGAACGATTCCTTCTTGTTACATGTTTCACTCAACTTTTGAAAAGATTATGCAGCACTGTGGGGAATTAGTCTTTTTAGCATTGTTAATGTATCCTTTGGTGACTAAAGGTGAGTGTTAAGACTTATATCTTAAGCTTTTCTTTAAAAATCGCGCTAGAATGAAAGAAGTAAAATCAGTACGCGCAGATGGACCGACTAAAACTATAGCACGACCCTTCGCCTTGATGTTCTGTTTATTCCATTTTTTTGCAAGACTCCAAAAGATCGGAGAGAGAAATTATTGTTCTATCTCGTGCCAGGATGTTTACAATGGGTTGGAAATATAAGTGTGCTAAGAAAGGATCAAGACATCAACAAGTTTGTCATTCACGCTCCGTACTAAGGAAATAAACTACCCAAATTGACAAACTCTATCTCATCGTGCCGATGATTTTGATAACATCAGATAATTTGAACGCATAACAATAATTCAAGTGTTAATGTTTTGGTGCATTCTGGCAATGACAGAGAGAAACCCTCGGGATAATTTGCAGTCTTTGAGAATTAATATCAACACAGCGCTTGATTCAATATTCGTAATGGAGATATTTAATCGCTGCGTCACTCCAAGGCTCTAAACAATGAGTGTTTTCAGAAATCAGCGCACAGCATTCAACTAGATTAAAAGGGCGAGTCATGGTTGTTTTCAACAGAAATGAACCATTTGCTCGTTTCTAGAACACTGAGTTTTCAGCGTAGATCGAGTCTATTGTTTCAAAATCAACAAATATTTGTTTAACAAAGAAGATTTGATTTATGGAAACTTATGCACATTAGAAGTAATTAACCGTTTTGCTAGCTACAATAATGCATGTTGAAGTCAACTAACAACTCGGGTATGCAACATTGGAAAGTAGCGGGCTGTTGCTGTATTTCGAACGAGGTCAAGGCCTTTAACCGGGGATGGTGTCACGTTCTTTCGCTTTCGTCAGCGAAAAGGACGTTGAATCATTTTCCGGTTTATCGACGTGATTAAATTTATTCGTCATTCTTCTCAGATTTTCACTCAATTTTTGTTTGCTTAAATCAATGTTCCATCGCCTTTAGTGAACATGAACATTGGATAAAATCTGCTAAGCCCAAACGTGTCCTTGTCACTCTAATAATCATCGAATCTAAGCCCATGTATGAATGACAGTTGTCGCAGACTCCCACCCCTCGCTTTCGCGAAATGCCGATGTCAAACTTTATGTATTACAACTTACGAAATGCCTTCATACTGCTTTTTCAATTTCAAGTTTTTGTTCTTTGGGTTAGAAATAGCAACTCAAACCAAATTCGAAAGTTCTTCAAGGTTTTTGCTAGATGCATCACTCAACAACCACCTGACCTTGCTAACTTGAATAACGCGTGAGGGCTTACCATTTGAATGAAATTTTCGGTGAGAATGTTTCGACAAATGGTACTGCACTTTCTGTACTTAGAAAAAGAAAATGGGAATGTGCTGTATCATTTGCCAGAAAAGCGGGTTGTTCCGGTTGAAAAACAAATCAAACGGTCTATTTTCTCTGGCACTTGTAATTGTGGACAAATGGTACAGAAATTTCCGGGAATTCCGGTCAAAGCGAGAAAAAGTGAATACCTCGAAAGGTATTCCGAGATGAACCGTTCCATTTGAATTCTCTCCGGAATTACCGAAAATTCCATTCAAATGGTAAGCGCTCACGGTTTCCGTTGCACACTCCGAATTTAAAGTAAATCTCGTCAGTCCTTGCAATCCTAGACACGAGGAAGACACGCACCGTATTCCATAGCATGTGGTTAGAGAGGTCTTACTAACAACCGAATCCCGTTGTCCCGCCACACATCCCTCCACCCTTTTATCTGGTTCTGTGTCAAAACTGAATGTTTTTAGATAGGAATGTGGTTGATGTTGAGGCTTTTTGAGATAAAAGCGAAAGCTCCTGAGTATGTTACGATTGCGCATTCTCCGAAGAAAGGAACTGCAGTTTCTAACCGGTGACTGAAGAATGAATTTTGCTGCTAATATGCATGTGACTAAAGTATTTTTCCCCGTGATTTGTTGCAGCTATACAGCCGAATTGTTCAGCAATAAGTGATAAGGAAAAGGTTGGCTGTGTGATTAACACGAACGCTACATTATGCCACCTGATGGGCTGCTGTTGGAATCCGGAGGAAACCAACCAAACACTACGATGTTATACCAAAAGGTAAGTGAGTCAGACAACTTGGTTCGACACTACGTACTCTGGTCTCAGGAAATTACTCACAATTTTACAGTTCACGACCCTCCACGGCACTCCAGCCTAGTATCCTTTTTTGGGGGTGATACAGAGCTTCAACAAGCCAGAGGTTTTTTTTTTAACATGCCTCCTAATTTGCATCCTTTTCCTGAATGCAGTGTAAATAGATCTAAGCTATTAGGACGCCACCATCACGGTTCAAGAGAGCATAGAGCGTTGCCGCAATTTATGAGGTCAGTTCTCTTCCAAAAAATGAAAGGAAGGTGTCATGGTACCTCTTGTTAGTGGTGATAATTTAGAATTATCACCAGTAGGAATTATTAAAGGACAGTGTCATGTCGTTTGCAACGATTTCCGGTCAATATAAACAAATCATCTTTTGACACCTTCATGGTTTTGAAATCTTTTGGACATTATTTTTCACACGTGCCAAGTGAATCTAGAACAAAAGGATCAGCCAACCTGTTTGTTAGGTTGTCGAAACGTCAGTCAATGTCATCTTAAACAGTCCTTCTCAGGACTACACTCACTCGGACGATCATATTAACTGTGATATGGTTCAAACTATTTACCATGTTACGATTTGACTTTATGAGAGTTACATTCAACGAACGTTTTTAAGTTTGCACGCAACTCTTTCTTAACCAGTTTTCGCCAAGAGCTGGTAAAGATAATCGGTGAATAAAGTAAGTCGTACAAATTCAAAGGAATCAGTTTTGTCTTTATGTTGTGGCTGCCATCAACGGCTACTTTCGGTGGATTTTCCGTGTGTTACTAGAAATGGCACGACAGTGTCCATTTAAAGGGTAGCGATCAATTAAACACGGGTCTACTTACGTAGTTAATTAGGGCCCGTACACACTGGGCAAATTTTTGTTTATTTTACGAAAAAATCTGTTATCAGTGCGCAGGGTGATCTCTTTTCCCACCAAAGTTTTTTAAACCTTACCAAACTTCAGAGGCGCTGTCGTCCTGTTTCGGAGCAGGACAGATTTTTGTCGGGCGTTAAAACTATACATATTTAACAATTTACACGGCATGTTCTAAAGAAAAAGTTTCAAGTGCGGCGCACGATTACCAAATTGAAAATTTGGCGGACACAATTTTTGTTAAGATTTTTGGTTGAGCCAAACAAATTTTTTTTCAGCCTAGTGCGTAAGGACCCTTATCCCACACAATTCTATGGTTAGTTTTGTAAACATGTTTCGAGAAAAAACTGAGAGTTACTCCGTGTGAATGCGCTTTATAGCGTTTACAGCTCACAATAGACCCATATCACTCAATGTCCAAACAAGAGATTTTGCCCGTCGAACCTCTCATTCAATGTGAGGCTGGACGGGCAAAGACAATACAAAGACAAAGCCTTTATTCCCCAAGGACTCCAAAATGGCCGCCGAGTGATAAAGGTGAATACACGACTTTTCATCCGCGGAGACCGCGTTTCTTTCGGTCAGCAACGGAACGAACGACCTCTAGCAGGCGCAAATCGTAGCGGAGATGTTTGTAACCGTTGGCAACCTCTGTTGTTTTAAAAATTTCTGTGCAAAAAAGGCGGAAGGTCATGATTCGCGGACTTCCTGGTTGGAACCAGCAAGATGTTATGTTTGGCACCGTCCGATAAAGTCGGGTCTACGGGGACGAAATTGTGCCATGTTCAGGATCTTGATCTTCAATGTTGACGCCATCCGGGAGGTCATTTAAACTACGAATTCTCGTTTTCAAATTTTTCCATCATTATTGCAGTTTGATGAAATTTTACAATTTTGTTAAGTAGGCTAAATAAGAAGGGAAAGAAATGCATGCAGAGGCATGGTTAGTGGCGCTTTTGTCAATGTCGCCGTCTCTTAAGCAAGGAGGAGGACAACGGCTACGAGAACAACACAAAACAATAGGTTTAATGAACAAAAGCAATGGCTTTGCACGCTCCGCACGTGCGTTTTACATTTTAGTACATTCCTCACCGTTCTTGTCCTGACAACGACGCCAAATAAACATGAAGGCCGGGACACACTTGGCGATAAGTCGCTGCGACACGTCACGGGGACAATTTTCTGCAATAATTCGCGTGGGTGACACGGTTAACTTTCTGAAGATCATTGTTGCTGCAGCAGAATTTTGTCGCTGCGATCAGTTGCACGAATTCAAACTGGTTTGAATTCGTGCAACTTATCGCAGCGGCAAAATTAGCGAAAGCAGTGTTGTCGCACCGTGGGTACACTTGCCGCATCAAGTCGCTGCGACAAAATATAAAGAATCAATGAGAGAGCGTCTTATTGTATTCGCTGGTCCGCCATATTGAAATAGAAGACTAGTTCACATTCTCCCTCATTCGAGATCACTGCGTGTGAACTGAACAGGCGTCGTGTCACAGCGACTTGTTTTGCAAGTAGTGCGCACGGAGCGACTTGTCGCAGAGACCTGACTCTGTGACCTGTCGCCTAGTGTCTCGGCCTTGATAGGGAGTTTTAAGGCGCCCTTCCGCAAACGAGGAAAGATTTTCTGAGGAAGCAAAATTTTTGTTTCCTGGGAAGCAAACTTTTCTTCCGCAACAAATGTTTCCTGGGGCCGCAAACAGGGAAACATTTGCTTCCTCAACAATGTTTCCGCAGCGTTGTTTCCTCGTTTGCGGGCGTCTTAAGAAACGACGACGGCTACGGTTACGGCTACCGAAACGACAACGACACAGTACAATAATGTGATTGGATAAAAGAGGAAAAAATATCTTGCTGCACGTGCGGCTCGCATTTTAGCAAACATTTTTGCGGTACTCTGCGTAATAACTATGTGAAATCACCAAATTACGTGAGCATACAAATGCGAACCTTGATTCTCTATTTTTACTCTGAAACCGCTCGTATCCAATTTATGTTTAGGACACTTCACCCACGTTGCTCGACGTGAACGAGATGTCGCGAAAGACTTACGAGAGTTTAAAGTTATATTTTGAGGTGACGTTTCTTTCGGTCGCTGTCGCTGTCGCTGTCGTCAGTTTTCTTTCCAAACATACGCATCGTTCATTCCAGCTTTATTCATGGAAAGTTTACACACACACTATGCCTGCCGAATGACTCGGAATAATCGCAAAATGATTTCAACAACCGGAAGTTGTATTGTTTACGTAACGTTTTCGTAGCTGTGGTCATCGTCGTTGTCGTCCTTGCGTGAGTGTCCCGTTTGGTGCGTAAACGCATGCGCTGTCGTGCTAAGTGTATTTTCATTGTCAAAGTTCAGTTATTAATTAATTCGTTTTTTTATTTTCAGAGGCGGAACTTGTATGCCATATCAAGGAAAAGTTTGCAGACAATCACTGAACACAACCCTTTCCGACTACCGAGTGACTCCGCGTTTTATTGACAACAAGTTTGGTTTGCTGGGAACCGAGCAGTTCCTTTCGACGGTCACAGAAGTGATAAACAATTTTGTTACGGATGACGAAAAGTGTCGATATATTATGCTCAACATGCTTTGTCAGTATACTTTGCAACCATGTTACCCGGATAACACCTTGGTCGAGTATTGCAAAGAGGATTGTGTGGCCATATTTGAAGAATGTGCTCAATCTCTTAACCAGGTTATTGGCGGTGTAAAGTTACTGGTTCAGAAAGAGGGTATTGATTTTACACATACAGCCCTCCCTGACTGCTCCAGACATAGACCTATCGATTATTTTAGAGATAAACCCGACAAGCACTGTATACAGACCGGCTTTTTTGGTAAGTCAAACTTCATTGGCCATTTAAACGGTTTCAACGTTTGCTCCAACTTTGCTTCAACACTTTGTTAAAAAATTTTGAAATCTTGCCGTGTTGAATCACATTTAGACTTTCGTTCAACATCGATTCAACATTCCCTTTGTTTATGAAAATGTTGGATGGAGTTAAAGCCTGTTGAAGAGTTCATACACACACTTCCTCACATGTTCTTAGTTCCTCGCAGATGTTGTGTTGGCTCCACTGCTGGTGCGATGTTAGGACCGTTTGAGCGGCATCCGAACAACCTTGTTTTTGCTTTCAACATTTTTCCAACATTTGTTTTACCCATGTTGAAGGAATGTTGGACAAATGTTGAAACCGTGTAAATCAGTCTTTAGGGATCGTCTAGGCTTGTGTCAGTTTGTACACGCTTAGGGTGCGGTCGATTGACTGTATTCCGGAATAGGAATACAT
This sequence comes from Montipora capitata, assembly GCA_949126865.1. Classification (NCBI taxonomy): domain Eukaryota; kingdom Metazoa; phylum Cnidaria; class Anthozoa; order Scleractinia; family Acroporidae; genus Montipora; species Montipora capitata. The sequence goes on from OX421453.1 coordinate 13,545,932, forward strand.
GGAATACAAGTTGGAAATCCTTCGTTTTTGTGGAGATTCACATTAAAATTGTTAACCATTTTCTAAAATGCTATTTTAAACATATTTTTATCATCCTTAAAGCTTCAAAACGCGCCAAACATACCGTTTTAATCATCACTCCACGTATTCTTATTCCGGAATAGGGTCAATCGAACGCGCCCTTAGTTATGATACCTTTTCGCAGTCATCTACGTCAAGATGCCCTGGCCTCTGAACGAAAGCGAGGTGCAAACCTCAGAATTGTACACAGCGCTGTCGACGTGTCCAAATCATTGAGATCGGAATTTAAAGGGTTATGTCACGTTATTTTAGGATGTTTAGGGGAAACCTTTAGTTAATCATGAGTTTAAAACTCGAAAATGGTAATGTGGAATTCCTTTACTGGCAACTTTATCGTTACATCACAAAAAAGATGGTTCTGAGCAAAAACGACCTTTATCCAGGCGATTTGCCATAAAATTGAAAAATGTCGGGCCGACTTTTTCAAGATTACCCAAATGCAATCCGTTTCAATCTTGTCCATTTGTGTCCATCCATGCTTCTCTTTCCTTTTGTTGTATATCTTTAATGTTGTTCAACAGTTTTAAGTGGTTGTTGCAATGTTTCATTCTACTTTTTGGGCATTTCGGATGTCATTTTGCGTTATATAGCCCCTTTAAAACACAGATATCTGCACAAAGGCAGCAAAGTAGATGCAACCTGCTTTTTTTAAGCGTCCCAAATTGTCCCCTTACCTTTCTCTTCAACATCACTTATTTCCAGCAATATAGACAAGTTTCACTGAAGTGTCCCTCTAACTTAAGCATTCACGTAAGATAACTTCGACTGTAAAAAACAACCTGCATTCTCAACGCTGAAGGTATTCGTGTAATTGAGTGGTTAGCGTGGACTTAACGGGGTGCTTTTGTAATTTTATTCAAGGTTCTGCTTGCATCTCTAGACATAACTTGTTAATTTTTGTGCGTTTGAATAGCGTTTTACTAATTTCAAATGGGGCACCTTTTGCAGATTACAAAGAGATAACTCCTCCACCTCCTCCTCCTGACACCAGCGAATACAAACTGGGTGTCATAATTCCAGTGGTGATTATAGGAACTCTCGCCATTGTTGTCATAATCATTGTCCTCATACTTTTGCGAAGAAGACGGAAAGAGAGAGACGCCGTGGATAACGGATTCGCAATTGTCAAGAAAGGCTCCATGACCATGCGGGACAGGCTGCGGGCAGAGTCCCTTAAGAGCCTGGATTCCCGTCTATTAAGACTTTATGATCCCAATAAGTTGAAGCAATACCGTTTGGATCACGTGTCTTATGTGAAGGACTTGGGAGAGGGATTCTTTGGCAAGGTTTTCCAAGGTACGTGTTAGTAATACAAATAATCATGGATTAGTGCGTTCACTCTTTTCTGTTGCCCCCAAGGGAACGAGGACTTCACCACCTCTCACTATCATAAAAACTGAATGCCCCGCTCATTCCCAAATTTGAAGAGGGAGGGGGGGGGGGGGGAGGGAGGGAAGAGGCTGGTGCATTACCCGTTCATACGATTTCCTATACTAATACTAATATTAATACTAATACCAATACCAATACTAATACTAATACTAATACTTAATACTAACACTAGCACTAACACTAACACTAACACTAACACTAACACTAACACTAACACTGACACTAACACTAACACTAACACTAACACTAATACTAATACTAATACTAATACTAATACTAATACTAATACTAATACTAATACTGATACTGATACTGATACTGATACTGATACTGATACTAATACTAATAATTAGTGTTATTTCCATTTGTATAGCCCTAAAACTATGTAACAACTCCGGCGTCTAAAAGATTGTTCAGTTTGTAAAAATACCGTTTTGCACTGACCTAGTATGACAGCTGTATGCTCATGGTTGCGCTTCTGATGCTGTTTTTCCTTCCAGGTCGTGCGACTGGTCTTCTAGAGAATCAGGCTAAAAAGGAAGTTGCCGTAGCAGTGAAAGCATTGAAGGATGAACCTTCCAATGAACAAAAAGAGGAGTTCTTTAGAGAAGTGACTCTAATGTCCATTTTATCACATCCAAATATCGTTAAACTGCTGGCAGTGTCTACCGAAGAGGAACCTTACGGAATGATTTTTGAGTTTATGAGCCAAGGAGATTTAAATCAATATCTGAGAAATGCGTTGCCAGCCGAAACATCACTTACTTCCGACCAAAAAGCAAAAGGTATTTAAACAAGGTGGTTAAATGTTCACCACATATTAGAAATAATTAGCTTCGAGGCCTTTTTGATTTTACCAGAGAGTAAATTTGTGGTTGGGCACACATATGTCCCGTTGTCATAAAATTAGGAGCAATTTGTGACTACAAGACAATTAAAAAATTTGATGACGAGTTGGATGGAAATAATCGTTTTTATTGAGTGAAAGAGATGATAAGTCGTATCTGTCAGTCAATAGACAGAATAGATGCACGAGCCAATTAGATTGCTGGATTCGGCCACTGGATCTCTACTAAGCGGTTACAAAGTGGAGATATGCCTTGTTTGCATCAACTGAATAGGCCTTCTGCATGATGACGTCATATGCTCAAAAATTCACCACCAAACCTCGTTTGCACAAAATTATTCACATCACTGTTCGCACATGGGTTTTCTTAACAAATTTGCTTTTGGGATTCAGCTCAAGCTAAAATTTACGAGTTTGATTTTCGAAATCGAGGCTTGGCGGTGAAATCAGCTAGTCTGGCGTCATCACGCATAAGGGCTATTGAAATTGTAAGTTTATCACCGAAAGCAAGGACAAACGAAATTCAGGCTTAGAGTACTGCGCTTGGTGAAACTTCTTATCACAGAGTGTATGGATTCAAATCCCATAGAAGCCGCCCAGACATAAGAAGGTTCCTTCGGATGAAGACAATTACTTTAATTGTTCTTGCGAGAGAGAGGACGACTCCTTTATCCTTCGGTGTTTTCGCTTATCGTTTTCAGTTTATCTCTCACAAGAGGACCTCGTTTCCATCTCGATCCAAATCGCGGCAGGATTGGAGTACCTTTCAGAGATGAAATTTGTTCACAGAGACTTGGCGGCGAGGAATTGCTTAGTTGGAGATGACCTTGTAGTGAAGATTGGGGACTTTGGCATGTCACGTGATATATACGCCTCCCAATACTACAAGGTTTGTGAAAGTTGTGATATATTCTAACTCCTAGATATATGTGTCACGGCCTTTTCGGAGACCGAGCTATTTCAAGATCAATTGTCTTGGTTTCCTTCTCATTGGTTGATAAACTGGCACAAGATTTTTAAACCAAGCCCTAAGCGTAGCATTTGCAATCGCGTAACTACTTTCGACAGTCATTTGACAACTGCTCTATAAGAGCATGAAAATGGCCGAAATTTACTGAGAGCACTGGTTGGACAATACAAGTTATAAAGAAAAGTGAAAGGGTTAACTTAAATGTTTGTCCCGTTTTTCAGATGAGTAAAGAGACGCTTCTTCCAATTCGCTGGCTCTCCCCTGAAGCCTATCTGTATGGCAAGTTTAGCATCAAATCTGACGTTTATGCTTATGGCGTTGTGCTTTGGGAGATTTTCACCTTCGGTCTCCAGCCGTATTATGGTTACACAAACAAGGAAGTGATGGATTTCATTCAGAAGGTATTGTGTTTGTTAAAACGACATAATAAGAGATACGATACGTACTTAATTGACCACTCCCCATAGGGGCTTTTCAGGGCCAATGAAACACAACACGACAGAACAGAACAACAACAACAACAACTGTTAAGATTCCCAACTGGCCAGAGGCAAGCCAGTTGGCTATTTACAAGTGCAGCTGAGATGTTGAACCAGGGACTATCAGGAACAAATTCTGCAAGTGGGCAGAACGTGTCTTGAACCCGGGATCCCCGGATGTAAATGTAGATGTTTATTAAACAATAATACATAGCAACCTTAAGGCTGAATTGCGTGTTATACAAATTAGATGTATGAAAATGAAAAGGTAAAATCTATACAACAATTCCTGTATACATTACGTTGTTATTATTATTATTATTATTATTATTATTATTATTATTATTATTATTATTATTCATAATTATTATTATTCATAATTATTCATAAATTAAAATTAATTGTCGAAATTAAGGCTAAAAGCGATCATGAAAGATCTCTTTGCTCTTTCACTTTTAAATTTCGGGATGGCAAATGTTCGTTTAAGGCAATCTCAAGGCAAGCGCCCTAACCACTGGGCCACACTGCTCATATGACATTCTCGGTACTCCTAAAAAAATGTCCTGTCACCCTAATCTAGCCTAAAAACACATGTGAGGTTCTGAGGCTTAGGGGGGACATCTTGTGAATGAATGTCATTATGCAAATGTATTTGACATGTGTTAAAGTGCCCCTAACCCTTCAACTTACTTAATTTTTTGGGGGTAGATTTTGACATCTTTCAAGAACTCATTTTCGGAAAAAAATTTCACAAATGTTGAATCCTTATTTTTTTACGAGCGCTTGAAGTTAGTGAAATTTGTAATTTTCTGCGCGCTATAAGCCCCGCTGGACAAATTATTCTCTCGTGGGCTCGTTAGGAACAAGCCAATGAGAAGCGTCTGATATCTAACAATTTTTTTAGCTGTGACGTAAGAAAAGGACACCATTCCATAACATAAGAGTGCGAGTTCGAAGATTATTTGTGAAAACTTACAATTGGTCTGAAAATATGTCCTCTTCCAAAGAGTTTTCCGACTGAAGTACGGAAGAGTATCTTTCGGACGATTCGGAATGCCTGGATTTTCAAGAAATAGAGACGGAGAAACGATAAAATCAAGAACTTTTATCAGAAAGTTCGACTGCCGACAAAGAATCAGACAGCGAATTGCAAGCCTATATGGACGAGCCTCTCACTGATGAAAAATGGCTCAAAAATTATAGACAACAAAAAGAAGAAAAAAACAAGCAAGAAGAAGTTCTTAAGAAGCGGCTAGCAGACGAAACCAGCGGACTTCAGCCCTCGGATCGCTATCAGAAGGAATCTTATGCATGCCGATTCCTTTTTGTTTATTGTTAGAGTTGCTGCATCCATAAACCACGCACTTTTCAACCATTTTGTCTGTGTTCTCCGCTAATCTTCACACATCCCAACAACTCAAGCTTGCACGATGTCCTTTTCTTACGTCACGCTCGACACTTTGGCCGAGTGGGGGACTAATGCGAACGATAGGTGAAAAAATAGTCAAGACCACCTCCACTTTCAGCGCTCCTAAAAAAAGCCCGGATTCAATATTTTTGAATTTTGTTGCGAAAAAAAGTTCTTGAAAGATGTCAAAATCTACCAAAAAAAAATAAGTTGAAGGGTTAGGGGCACTTTAAAATTTACCGTAGCAGTGATTTTGATTGGCTGACGTAAGTCTAGGCCCCGTCCACACGTTGAATGCGCAACTTTTTCTTTCCGGATACGCCTTCTGTCCACACGTATCCGGCGAATTCTCTGGCGAATCCGGAACTTTGTGAATACGCTCTCCAGAGTGGTTATTTTTGAATCCGCTATGAATCCGGAACAGGGCATATTATTTCTTTATGGCGCACGCTCAGTTACTTCTGTTTCCTTGAGGAGTCGCTTAGTGTGCGGCCTACTGAGCTGGAAGTCGGCAGTTCGATCCCCGTCTCATTCCATCGACCTCTGTTCAGTGTAGTTGCAGCTTTGAAGAACCGTAAAACGGAGCATTGACGGAGGAAGGGGAAAAAGTTGCGCACCGGGGGCCACAAGTTTATCACGTGTTACCCTCGTAAAATATATAAGGACCTTTGCTTTACTAGAGAGTTATTGTAGAGAGAATTATTGAGCGGAAAGGTTTTCATGAGGTGAAAGACACTTTAAGGTTCACATTGCAACCAGGGTGACAATCAGACATGCTCTGATGCTTCTCTGGATAAAAGGCAAAGGAAACTTTTGTCGGATCATGCTTGTCAAAAAGCACCACCAAACATGCAGCAGCGTGGGATAACTCTAAAATTATCACCACCAACCCGCGGTACCAACAATACCTTTGTTTGGCAGCTTGGCACATTAATTCCGCCCACGCTCCAATAAACCTATTCAAATCTCATGAAAAAAAACGACCCTAATAAGCGAGCATATAATAATGTTAAAGGACAGTTGCTACAGCCTTACTGTCGAGACGTTGGGTCTTTAATGGTAACTTCTTAAGTCGCATTCACTCAAGAGAGTATATAGATAAGAGAGCGAATCCCCCATATTTGCCCCTCTTACGATGAAAATTATTTGAAATCGATTATAAGCGCCGTGTCATACAGCGCGGTATTTTAAAGACATATTGGTTATTGATCAAATGTGAGGTCAAGATGGCTGGATATTGGCCAAGTATTTTTATTTTGCGTGTTTATGGACCGAGACGAAGCCGACGCAAAGTCGAAAACCACGTTCCATTTGGTGATAGTGAATAACTTTGGTAAAAATAATATCAGATCATTTGAATGTCATCTTCCTTTTTCGGGGAAAATTGTCACCATTTGCATTCAAATAATTTCTGCCTGTTGGAGAATCACAACGTGTTATTTTTTCATAGGGGTTCAGGGATGGCGCCGTGGTGAGAACAGCCGTCTCCCACCAATGTGGCCTGGGTTCGATTCCCAGACTCGGCGTTCTACGTGGGTCGAGTTTGTTGGTTGTCGTCTTTGCTCCGAGAGGTTTTTCTCTGGGAGGTTTTTCTCCTCTCCACAAAAATCAATATTTGATTTCAGTTCATTTCATTAGTGCCCCTAATTACTGCTCTAGTGCTAAATCCATTCACACTTGAGTAACGTTGTTATTATTCATTCACAGGGTATTCACCTAGGGAAACCGGACAATTGTCCAGATTTTGTGTACACCATTATGAAAGACTGTTGGGCAAGAGAACCGGAAAAACGCATTGGATTCAAAGCAGTAAGCAGGCGTTTAAAAGATCCTTTCCACACTTACGACGAACCTCCATCATCGGACGATGAACAAGAACCTAAACAACCAGGTAATCATTGTTGTTCGTACTTGTTTACGCGGGGACTTGCAGTGCAGCGGGCCATACCGTGGCCACCCAACAAACTTTCACACTTGTCAACTACGTGTAAATACGTCAACTCAACAACCCATGCAACGGTGTTCAAATAACAACCGTACGAACTTTGCAAGGAGGCGTGACTGTCAATGAAATTCTCACATCCTGATTGGCGGGTAATTTGTAAAAAAAACTTTGTTAGGTGGCCACTGTAATTTCGCAAAAATGGAACAAGCATATTGTGCGAGACTTAAGTTGTCGACGTATTAGTCATGAAATAACAACTGCGGATCAGAGAGAGACAATTTTAAGCAATTGTCATTTTGTGGACACCTGAAATATTCGGGTGCTGTAGCAGATCTTGTAACGTATATCAAAAAAACAGAACACTGAAAACAATTGAAACAGTGACCAGTCTTAAAACAATAGAAGCTGCTTACGATACCAAACAATAGCAGTTTACGAGAGCTTCCACTCTACTGAAAAAATCATGTGACTCCAACAGGGTTCGAACTCATGACCTCTGCGATGCAGGTGCAATAGTTCTCTTCCAACTGAACTATGAAACTCACTTCTAATCACTTGGCTCACTTTGCAGAATAGCAGACTTTGTTGCGAGTTACAGCCCTAATATTAACAAAACTAGACCCTCCGTGAGGGTACACTGGGTTGCCTGTGGTACGTGCAGCGTTCCAGGCAAATTGTGACTGGCCCACGGGCCGATTACGGGCTTGCAAAAACAAAGCAAAAGGTAATTAAAAAACCATATAATAAACTACTTACTAACCGAGCTAGCTCGAGCCGTACTGGGGAATATTGGCCCTGGGTCGTTTTTGTACGGACCTCGCTGCGCTCGGTCCCGTACTGCCACGACCTCGGGCCAATATTTCCCTGGCAGTACGGCCCTCGCGCTCGGTTAGTAAGAAGTTATTAATTAGGGGTCACCCAGAAGTCATACCAGCAGAGCCCCTTTGGCTCACAGGTCCTCACACGTTCGTACGACGAAACAGATCCTTTTCTGAGGTTAAAAACCTGGCTACTGGCCTAACTTTTTTTCCTACTTTCCAAACCGCGGTAAATCAGCCACCGCCAAAAAATGTTTTTTTTTTTTCTCAAAAAATATTTAAAGTTAGGGGGAAAAATGCATCATTTTAAAGCTAAGAAAATAAGATTTCCAACAGCATACAACTTATTTACAGACAACTGAAACATTTTATAAAAGCGAAAGTCGAACGAAAAAATTTAACAAAAAATAACAGTAAAATATGTTTTCTAGGCAAAATTTGGTCATTTTAGCGTTGATTACGAATTTTTGGATGCAAATCTAATATTTTCTGCAATTTATCTGCTTTCTTGGACATAAATTCGACCGAAAACTGATAAGGCATGAATATTTTTAGATTTTTAGGAATAATAGATAACGTGGTTCAATGCGTAATGTGATAATGCGATAAAAGTGTCAAATTTGCGACCCATTGCTAACGGCAACGGAAGCGATCGCATTACGAATAATTAACCTCTGTTGCCAAAAACCACCCAAATAACCGGTCAGTGTAAAACGCAGACTGCAGACTGCAGACCAGGGATAAAATGCAGACTGAGGGTAAAATGCAGACTGCAGACTGCAGGTTAATAAAATAATAATGAAAAAAGAGTTATAAGAGTGTTAGTAGCCGTTTGTACTTTCACACTGAAACCCCAGCACAGCTCCCATCGCTTTGGTTGCCCCACCGCATGTTTTAAATCCTGATTTTTATCGAACTCTGTAAGAATTGAAGCTGTTTGAATCCTTGTTGTTTGAAAAAGGACAGTTTCGTTAAGTGAGTTGCTTTTAGGCAAAGAAGTCACCACCCCGTAATTCAACTGTCCATTTTGCTACAATGAACAAAGTAATCGAGTAATTACCCAATAACTCAATTTATTTTGACACGCATGGCTACAGTACCAATTAACAAAGACAGAGATAACGTGGATTTAGCAACCATTTAACGTTTCAATTCAGTCGGCTTAAGCCAGTATGACTGGTGTAAAAATTTCTTATTAGGATCCTTTCATTCGCTTTCGTTTACGTTATGTTTATCCTTTAGTTCACAAGCTCGTTTGTTTTGCATCTGGAAGATGTAATTTTCAATTATAACCTCTCCCTAGGGGTTATCACGCATAGCTTAACCAATGAAATCCCCGCGTCCTAATTGCTCGGAATACATGAAATTCTTTGTGCATTTCGTTGCACCGAAAAAAGACAACCGAGATTATTCAGGTATTCGAAGTAATAATTGTTGGTTTTTCGATCGATTTCCCTCCATGTACCGGTGTGACAAATAATTTGGAACATTGCAATGCATCTGGAAGCGCAAAAACAAAGCACAGATGATTTCAACGCGTACGATCGCATCCCCAAAAGGTGCAGCGACCTGCAGTCATAATAATGTGAGTTGTTGACAGATGTAAAACAGGATTGTCTTTCAAACAATCTTTATTTTATCCTTATGACTCGTTTTTTTATTATTAATATTTATTTTACCCTCAGTCTGCATTTTACCCCCGGTCTGGAGTAAAATTCATCCCAGAGGATAAAACTATTCACTGGACATGTAATAAAGGTAGATATGTTCGAGCGAAAGCGAAAACAAGCGAATATTTTGACGGAAAACACAATGTGAGATCAAAGGAACATGTGGTGAAGACACGCAATTGCGGCATCGCTTCGACAATAATCTTACCTTTTCAGCGATTTTAACGCTTGAAATTCCATTCAATCCACCTTGTCTAGTCTTTGAATTCACTATTATCGCTGCCCTGCGAATCTTCAATGTTCTACATAACAGCACACTTGGTAAAAGACGGCTCGACGGGCGACAGATTGTTGTCGATGTTGTCGCCTGTCTTGTTCAGTATCCAATTGATTTGCCATTTTTGAGTTTCATAAGGGTATATTTTGTTCAAAGATCCACTAAAACGCCATTCGCGTTACATGACTTTCGACGCCATTACAGGTCAAGTTAATGATTCTACTGTGTCCACCAGAGAAATGTACGCATTTCCACTACCCTCTCGATCCTAAGAAAATACGCGCAGAAGGCTCTATGCACAAAGACACCACTTACCGGGGGAGTGACAGGCAAGACTTTTACCGACACGGAAAAAAATAAAACGGAGAAATTCTACCCATTTTCCAACTGGGGTTGCCGTATTGCCATACGGCAACCCAGTAATGAACAGCAACTGAGCTACATATCTCATCTGAGTTAACCCTGAACGTGTATAAACATAGAAGTGTAGCCTTCTGTGTAAGTAAAATGAGAGTTGGAAAGATTATCGCAATTAATTAGTTGAACCACTTAAGAATTTGCAAAGAAGTCCCGAAAAAATCCAGGCTTCCAACTTTCGTTGCGTTCTATGCGTAAAACTTCATTTATTACTGGGTTGCCGTATGGCAATCCCAGTCGGAAGTGTGTGGCATTTGTTCGGTATTATTTTTTTCTTCCGTGTCGGTAAAAGTCTTGCCTGTCTGGTGTCTTTGTGCATAGAGCCTTTTCTTAGGATCGAGAGGGTAGTGGAACTGCGTAGATTTCTCTGGTGGACACAGTAGAATCATTAACTTAACCTGCAATGGCGTCGAAAGTCATGTAACGCGAATGGCGTTTTAGTGGATCCTTAAACAAAATATACCCTTATGGAGCTCAATAATGGAAAGTCAGTTGGATAAACTAGGCAGGCGATGAAAAACCAACACCTGGAATCTCAAAAGCGACGAGTAATGGACTTCGACAACAATCTATCGCCCGTCGAGCCGAAATCAAAGTGAGCTGTATTTACTTGAAGTACATGGTAATTTGACACGATTGAGTTTCTTGTCTTCACGCACGCAATGAAATAGGAAGAGGTTTTCGCCTCTAAGAGCAAATATGTTGTTTGTTTCAATAAACTTTTCCCTGGAAAAGGATTCTGTGGTATTTTCTGCCTTTGTGCATTATAATATCATGTTGTGTATTGAATTTTCGAGCTTAAGGTTGCAATGTGATATGGGAGAAGTTTTTTAGTATTGCTCTGTAAGCAGGAAGGGTTCACAGGCCTGTTGGAAGCTTGCTTGAGTTTCAACAAAATGAGCCCCAAAATCTGTGAAAAATTGTGACGCAGATGAATAATAAAGTAGCTGCTATTTCCAAAATGATGGAATTACCTGGTGATAAATAACGTCGTACGCGTCTTGGAGAGTAAATTTTGACTTTGCATAAACAAGAGTTGGGCGATTGTGATCTTTGTTTTGACTTCGCTCATTTCATTGTCAAACTTTATAACACTTGACAGAAAAAGAAACTTACAAAAACCCGGTATCTTGCCATCATTTGACATAGATACTTCACTGTTTGGCGAGTAAACATGCCGCGGTAACTTAATCACGGCGCCCGCTGAATTCCGGCATGTCACTTTCGATTTTGCGATTTATTTGAACGTAGCAAAAGTCTCCCAAAATGTTTGTCGCTGATCGTAACTTTTTATATTCTATATTCACGGTTCAAAATTAATGTTGTTTTCATGTCGTAAATATTTTATTCTCGATCGACCGTCCCGGAAACTTCCTTCTGCTCTTTCTAAAAACTGTGTATCAATAGTTATTTGCTTTTGCATCAATATTTGTTTTGCATAAAGCAAGCTAACAAAATCTGTACCTTGCTGAGTTCGCATTTGTTAGCGTTAATAGTATTTTCGGTCAGATGCTTCTGTTTTATGTCGGGTTTATTGTTTTGGTCTCCCATCCTGACACTAACCCCGCCCGAAAGGGCTTAACTTCAGTGAATTTTAGTATTACAAAGCTGTCAGATGCTCAGAGGGCACAATTGTGGTGAAAAGAAGTTGTGAGGGAACTTGAAAATTATCAACATGTCAGCCCAGAAGCCAATGTTTCTCGCTTCTCTTTTATTTGTTATTCTTCGGAGTCTGGAATGCTGTATTTCAATACCACACAATTCAGTGCCTTCTGATTTTCTGTAACACGTACCACAGGCAACCAGTGTATGCTTCACGGAAGCATCTCGTTAAAAGAAAATCACGTAGTCTTGTGTCTTTTCATGCACTGAAGTGGTTCTGCGTTCTTTTTTTGGTAGAGATGACAAACTACGACATTCCAAAGAGTGCTGCTTCAAGTAATTACGATATACCACGTTCGTCTGCCAGCGAGGGTACATACGATGTTCCGAAATCATACGAAGATCTCACGGAAAACAACGATGAATACGATGACATTCAAGATGTTCCAAGAGATGTTCCAGTGTGATTAACCCTTAGACGCCGAAATTTTGATTTTTTTAATGAATCTTGTCGAAGCCTAAGGCTTTATTATCGATATGGACAGCTACATTGCGGTAATTTTCGGGCAAAATCCGTATGAACCTGTTCATCGTTCAAACTTACGTATTGTCTTTCAGTTTCAATTAACTACCTTTGATCCAGTATTATTCAACAACGCATACAACATTCCTGTTGTACATTATATTCGTGAAAATGTCTTGAATTAACGCCTATTGTCCAGGTTTAGTTACAGGATTTTAAAAGTTGCAATTTTATTTTCTTCGTATTTTTAATCTTAACACTGCATGCATAGTTTCGATTTTTTTCTTTTTGCAGAGATTTTACAATATGTTTTCCGAATTACAAGTGTTTTAAATCCTCAAGGAAGAAGGTCTCGTGATTGCACACCAAAGGTTGGTTTGTCGGAACTGAAGAAAAAAAAAAACTCGGCTAAAAACAAATGTTTCCCGACTATTTTCACTTGATTTCTTTCTTATGTCTCGGCAAACCGCCCTTAGGTCGATAATCCGAACACCAAAACTACTTCTTTTGAAAGCTTTGAAATCGCCTCCTTCCAAATGATTAGCACCTTTTGGATTTGGTTGGCTTGTCAAGTATTAGTCGTTATTCTCAAATCACTGTCAGAGAAAAGCGCTATTCCAACGAATTTGTTGCTTTATCAGCTGTTTAAATGATACTTTAGTATTGTTCCCTGTAACTAAAATCATTTTTAATGTAGGAACGTTTGTAAAAAAAAAAAAAAAACTCGATTACATCTTTTTCACCGCCAAGTGTAATCGGAACAATTAGACTTTTTTAATTGACAGTGTAAATGACATGGTAAAATGGGATCAAGTGGTGACGGCAAACCTGATATTGCATTTTAGTGGTCAGGAAAATCACTTTGCACTCTCAAATTTGGAAATAGTGTCTCCGTACCAACTTGGGTCATAAACTCTAGGCCTCCGACCTGGGTAATCAAACCCACTGTTCATGCAATCGACGTAAAGTTTGCGTACAATAAAATTCCAACACTGGGAGAAACGAATGTTCGAAATGTTGCCAATAGTTAACGTTCGATATATCAATCTTCAGACTGGCTTAACGCTTCTATTTTACAGCTTTGTCTTACAATTCACTTCGTTTCATAATTCTCAAGGAAGATAGTAATACAAAAGAAAAAGGACATATATTTGACCACAAAGCGTTGTAGTCATATGTGAATGTTGATATTTTGATCGAGTGCCATTACACATGTTCCGAACTCCTTCCACACTAATGCGTTTCCAGTCTCACTCGCGTCTTCGCATTATTTCCCTATTCACACTAAAACTAAAATTGACGAAAAGTGATTAAAAAAATTCTCTCATGCCTTTCACGTGATGATCGTTTTCAAAAGCGACCGTTTTTACTTATCCACACCAATGCGATTTTAATAGTTTCCACGCTCTCATGTCATCTTTACCGTAAGCTTCGCTTATCCACACTAGCGTTTTCAAAATGTGTTTGCAACTAGTCCCTACTTTTGAAAACGGTTTCAAAAGGTTTCGTTTTTGTCAGGAGACGCAATGGTGTGGATAAGGCCCTCGTAAGGAACTGGATACAAGCATGCGATGCTGTAGCAGTGACGCAATCACTACTTACAAGGCTGAGGTATCTTACGTCTCTTACGTTCTTTATCTTTCTCAACGATGGCCGACGTCCAGTTGAAAAAATGAACGTAATTTTTTTCTTCAATTTACTTTCACTGAAATTTGAAATATTTTAACTAATAAAAATGAAAAGTAAAGAAATACTGATCAATTACTTTTCTCGAACTACAAACATCGACTTTGCCATTGGAATTCCTACTGGAAGCCCTCTTATTAATGTCGACAGTTGATCGGCGTCAAAAGCGAAATAACGGACATGTTCCCTTTATAGTCAGGGCCCTAGCTTGAAAGCGCCACCATGCAACAACAAAAACAATATTTTACTATATTTGCCATAGACGACGTTTTCTCGATCGTTAGTGGATGTCCCAATTTTGAAACGGTTTTGCAACATGTCGGATCGAGCGCGCATGCGCTTAACGATACATCTACGACATGACAACGTCAACTATCCACTCTCGCCACGCTCGCATTTTTCAGCATGTGAAACAAACAGATTTACGGCCTTAGCCGTTGCGCACTGAACGAGTTATATCTGAGTTTTAACCTGCACAAAGCCTAATGTTACTCGAACATTAAACCAAGGAACGAACTATTTAAATGATCATTTTTAAAATAAATTTGCAAATTTGTTGTAACCTTAGATATCTACGTCTCATTTCATGAAAAATATCAGTGAATTAAATCTGAATATCCTTTTCTTTTTCACGTGAGTTGCTGATCGTCCGTAGTATTATCGTTATGTTGATTTTTTGTGTTGCAATTTTGTTCATTGTCTTCTTCTTCGTCGTAATCGACATCATCAGCATTATCGTCACCAATATCATCGTCATCATCATCATCATCATCATCATCATCATCATCATCATCATCATCTTCGTCGTCGTCTTCAACATCTTCATCCTCATCTTCGCTAACTTCTTGGCCGCCATCTTTCGCTAGTTTCTAAATTCACGAGAAAGAAGCACAGCACAGTTAATTAACGAATACAGGAACCCATGAACGAGCGAACGACTCCCATGTCACAGCATTTTTGCAGACCGATCTACTTTTAGGCTACCTCTTCCTCGAAAAAATAAAGTCAGTTCCGGTTCGATGACGCTATGAACTCAAGTTAGTTTCTTGCGATTGGTCATAATGCTCCTGCGGGAGTCTCATTCGCGGAAAATTCAATCTAAAAATAAATCGGTCTGCGAAAGCGCCGCGACCGGAATGTTAGGGAGCTTACGAAACGACGACGCTACAAAACAATAGGTTTAGTGAGCAAAAACAATGGCTCTGCACGTGCGTCTTACATTTTGGTACATTTCTTTGCCGTCATCTCCTAAATGACGACGTGAAATGACCAACGCTCTGTGGAGGACGTTATACATGACGATGAATTTTCAGTTCTCTCTCTACGCTTCCAACTCACTCATACCAGTTTAATTCCTCGACAGTTACTACACATTTTTAACGCGAAACGACATGAAATAGTTTCGTAGTGATATAAATAACACGAACTCGTATTTTTAAATGAAGTCCTCGTAGCCGTCGTCGTCCTCGTTTCGTATGCTCCCTATTGGGCTGTTGCTCGCTTGTTGTCACGTGCTCCTGACGAATGAGAGAAATGATCCTCGCACTCATCTCGACAATTGAAGCAATTTGCCTTTTTTAGACATCTGAAAAATTCAGATGGTTTCGACGGGTTTCGAATCCCTGACCTCTCGCAGGGGGCATGGGTTCGACTCCTGTCGAAGCCACCTGAATCTTTCACGTGTCTAGTCTTGATTTGCATCCAAATGATGAGACGGCCATCTTGGTGTACAAAACAAAAGAACATGGCCCCACAAGTTTTGTATAATAATAGAGACAAATTTCCAAAAGCCATTGGAATGCATTGTTCTGTACAGCAACATGGACGCCGACGGTGACGTCAGATGCAAACCATCAATAGGAGACATTTGCTTCAATTGTCCAGCTAAGTGCGTGGATCACTTCTCTCATTCGTCTATAACCAGCACTTCAAATAGAGTGGTTTTCAATTGAGTGTTGAAAGTAATTAGCGAATTGCTTTGGTTTGGCATTACTTCACTCAGTGATTGGTTCAAAGTTCTCGCGCCATTTTGTCAACCGATCAGAAGGGAAACCAAAACCATTTGTGGCTCGCGCGTGCACATTTTCCCGCGCTTTGTGTCGGCTACGTGTAATTACTTCGAATTTTCATTGGTTTACTGGATTGCCTCCGTCCTGTTTCATTGGCTAAAGTAATAACTTTGGTTTTGGTCTTGCCACACTCAATTGAAACTCGCTCTCTGATTCTTTTATCATAGTTCATTAAGGAACCAAGTTAAGCCGATGTTGACTGCTACGTAACAAGACGTCTATTTCAAAATAGTGAAATGATACCCCTAACAATGCAAGTCTTTATTACAACAAATTGTATTATGCGATCCAGGCACTCATTTGGTATGGTTTTGTTCCGATACAACGAGCTTTTGTTTAACTGGTGACAATTACTCAAGATGGCCGCGTAAAAATGGGCGACCGTAGGATTAATCTTTTATGATACAAACGCTTACTCTGTACAAAAGATTATTGCAAATATTATTTCCTGCAGCTTTAGGTTATTTTTTTGTTGGAATGGAGGTTTCCTTTAATTATCATTTTTTTACTATTCCACACGGCAAACAAAATACCTTGTATTTAAGTACTTTGGCATCCTGCTCAGCTAACATAACCAAGAGATCTTCGTGTTCTTTGTCCAATGCTGCTTTTTCTGCTATTTCTTTTCTCAATTCTGCTTCCTTTACAACCAGCTTCTCCTCCAGCAGTCGAATTTTAGCGTGGCTTTCCGTCCGTGATCTTTCCAACTCTGCCTTCACTTCATCTGTGCTGTTAGTCGGTGTGTCCAGTCCCTCTTCCCGCTAACAGGCACAAAAACTTGTGTTTAAATTCTCAAATCTTTGGAGAGGACAAAGCCACAGCCTAACGCTAGACTGTACATAATTCCGACAACTAACCTCAATCTCATCCTATAATGCTACCCTACGTTAGTTGTAACTTGCGAGTCTGGATTTCCCCTAGTTTTGTGCAGATTCTAACTACTTTAAGCCTAAAGCCTCAGGTAGCTAGGAACTGCATCCACTAGTTTCCAAAAGAAGAAACATTGCCGTTAATGAAACAATTGACGCAGTTGTAAAAACACTGGGAAAAAGCCTAGCCTTGATTGAGTGGGACTTGAATCCACAAAGGTACGACTGCGAGGAACTCTGCTAGTACGCGCTGCACTCGTTGGCAAGCCTGTGTTCAGAAATGCGAGGTGGTGTTAAGCACCACGAAAATGTCCCCATGCTCTCATTCTTGTATTGGAATATAAACAATTACGTCACAAAGTGTCCCCTAAGTAAAGATAAACCGCTGCATTTACCCTCACCAAAAATAACGAGACCCTTAACACTTACCTAATTGTTCGAAATTGGTAGCAAGTGCTCACCCTGCCAGCTGAGCCTTTCTTAACTCGACGAGAAAGAAAGGACTCTGCAGAAATCGTGCAAAGTCTTCATTGAGTATACGCAAGGCGTTGTTTCGAGCCCAGGCCAAGTGCTGATCGCACTCCTAGACGCCATACTGCTTTTTGCACTGCAGGCTCGATTTTGACCTTCGCCTTGTCAAAAATATACTACGCGCGCTACCTAAACCGGCTTAAACGGAGTGACTAGCCCAGAAACTTGGGCTGCGGCGACTTAAATGACTTTTCATGATTTCTGCAGAGCCTCTCTATCTTGCCCGCCCTCTGGTGAGTTTTAAAGAGGCTCTGCTCGCAGGGTGGCAAATGCTTAGACTTTACGGAACACTTCGTGTTCAGTGTATATCAAACTTAGGCGCGCATCTTACTTCTTGCAGTTTTGGACACAAGTGACAAGCCAGACTTTCTCTCAAGCATCTTTACCACTTTCTTCCTTAACTTCGATGATCTATTCGCTTAGAAAGTCGTTTCTTATATACTGTTTCGATACATCACTTTCACATATTCTTCATCACAAGGGCATCTTCTATTTACTTAAAGAGAGAATGTCACGTCTCTGCGCATGGACAAACTGTAACGGCAGCGCACGTAATTCCATTGTTATTGAAATAATCAAAATCAATGATGCGGAAACGGAAACAATTCTATAGAAGTGGAATTACTCATTGGAATTACTTTTGCAATCATTTCCTTTGTGTTACGAACCAACTGCATGCTGCATAACTCGTGCGTTATGACAACTCGTGCGTAGAACAAAAAGTTTGACCGGTACAATAAATTCGATGGTCAAAACTAAATTTGATATTTTCTGTGTAAATATCTTCCACCAAATTTGGGCCTAAGTCATTTAGCGTATTTGCTTTAATACCCTCTGTGATTAATGAACATTATCTGGCCCCAGTTGTTCAAAAGGTGGATAACGCTATCAACCGGAGAAATCACTATTCATTGGATAGCGCAATTGGTTTCGCTATGACTTATCCACTGGATAGTGATTTATACGGCGGATAGCGTTACCCATCGTTAACAACTGGCACATAGTTCAGTAAAAAACCGTAAAATTTAAAACTGCTCGCGCCAAAGCTTAGACATGCGCAAAACCATGAAACTGTCCCTTTAAGACAAATAGACACCACTAGCAATGACATCGCTTACCACTGCTTCTATCTCATTCTGGAGCTCGGTGTTCATGGACCGCAAGACTTCCAGTTCACCGTGCAGTGACGTCACAGTTCGCTTTAACTGCTCCAGCTCTTCTAACTGCTGACTGGTGAGGCTCGCTGGCCCTTTTGGGATGTCAGAAGCATCTGAGCTAGCGAGTTCTGCCGCTGCGTGAGCCACAGCTAAGGACGCCTGGCAGACTTCGAGATCTTTTTCCTGAGAAGAGACAAGCGGTAAAACCTTAGAGTACAAATCATGTCAAATATTTTTGTCATCGAAATTTGGATACCTTTGGCTTTGGCTTTCGTTACAAACTACTTTGAATTCCCGTTTTCCAATAACTTTTGCAACGTATTGCAGTTTGTCAAGTCAATGAAGAATAGGCGAACGCCTTTCAATTGCTTGGTCATGAAACAATCTGGTATCTTGCTACTTAAGAACACAGAAAATCAAAGATTTGACAAAACAAAAAAACTTGATATTCCACTTTGTTTCAGGAACTCTAAATTCTTTTCTTTTCCATTTTTAAGAAACGAGAGTGGCTAGTTACGTTTTAAGCTTACAAAACAAGAGATTAAAACCGCCGAAGGCACACAGTTCTTCCGGACGCAGTCAAGAGGGTACGTCAAGAAGCTATCATGCAAGCCGTACGCTCCGGTATGGGACAAGGGTCTTTCTCGTATCGGAAAGACCATATCTCCCAACCCTTGCACCTTGCACAAAATAATGCACCCTCTTGACCTGTTCAACTAGAGGAACATCTCGTCGCTACGTTTTGGTTTCATCAACTATAAACCAAAGTAACCCTTTCAGCAAAATCACGGTGAATTTCTGCAGTTCCTTGTTCGCCACGAATGGGCCTTATTCGCGCGGCGGCCATATTGGCCATAGACAATAGATTTCGTACCCCACGCCTCGAGTTGAAATATTTGGGAACGAGTTTCGGTGCGCAAAAACACAAGTTTTTAATCCCTCGGAACTCAAGATGGACGACGTGTGATTAAGGCCTATTTGGAAGCTCCACGATTCTCCTGATCGTAAAATCGATGCTATGTGCTGGAACTATACTTGTGATAAATAACGTCTACATACTAGGGACGGCTGCAAATAAAATTGCCACTATATTTTCCCTTACCAATTTTTGTATCTTGTCATTCTTTAGTGAGATTTCTTCCTGTAGAGAGTCACGGCTCAGCTGTAATTCATTCACTTCATTTCTAAGATTAGACAGCTCCATGTTTTCACCAAAGAACGATTCGGTCACTCCAGTTTGAGGTTTTAAACCTGTAATGATGAAGTCAACACTGCCACTTAAGAGAGAATCCACCATCTCAAATGGCAGCTGCAATCAACTGATTTTTAAAGCAAAATTAGGGTAGTTTGTTTAAGTTATAGAAGCATTATTTAAACAGAGCCCATCTAGTGTTTTACAAAACCGTGTCCCAAGTAATGTTCATTTTGTCAGTACTAGTACATAAAAGACACTAACTTCGAAAACAATGTGGAGAAGAAAACAGCAAAGAAGAAAAGCATTTCTCTACTCGAAACAACTCACTCTTAATACGCTCTGGAGGTACAAGGATTGTTGACAACATCGATCGAAGTTTAACTATGCTGTTAAGTCTTTTGTTTCAGTTTGGGTGGCAAGCCAATCACATTATCTCTTTATTAGGGTTAAAACAACAAGGTTACAAATTAAACACTCAAACAAAAGACACGAAACATGGACCCAAGGATGTACAAAGAGTTTACCGAGTTAACCACATTGTACTCTACAGCTTAAGTGCCCCAGAAATGTGGGAAGGGAGTTACTTTGTGAGCAAGTTCGTGATCAAGAGAGTTTAAGTGGCGGTAGTTGATTATGCTACCTGAGACTCAATAACGACTAGTTCGAGTACCTGGGTCACACTGTATACACAAAAGCAAAATCTGTCATTCTTAAATTAATTAACAGCTAACTAAACAATGTTTGCAGA